>JAWNPL010000146.1:1537500-2282500 GCA_035047545.1 Drosophila paranaensis
CTCAGCTGGCTGCCCAGGCAGACAAACAATGTGGAGTCTACTCTAAACTCAACTTTCTCTCTCTCTCTCTCTCTCTCTCTCTCTATGTCTCTCTCTTTCTCTCTCTCTGCTTTGGTCGTCGCAAGTTAATTATTTGCGTTACGTGACCGACAACTGCAACTGCAGCTGCAGCCTCATAATTGCCGTGTGTGTGCGCCGCAAAAGCACTCCCATGCACTGCCACGCCCACAATACTTTTTTTTTGTGGGCTGAGCACAACAAACTTTCCTCTGAGCTGGAGTAAATTATAATTGCATTAATTTTAATTCCTTTTCTCTTGCCCATTGATTATTTATAAGAGTAAAGGCTTAGGCCGGTTGTTGTCACGAGCAAAAGCTGAGTGATTTGCCAACGAGCATGGCTGACTATAGAGCTGATTGTTATGACACACATACAGAGGCTGATTGGCATATTTGTATTGAACTCTAGTATAACTAAAAGTTAAGATATTCTAGAGATCAGCTAATACTATTTGAATAATAAGCTAATATATATGCTCATAGACAAAAGCTGAACTGCGGCAGTAAGGACGAGTGCCAGGAGCTGCCCTCAAGATGCAGGAGGAAACAAATGGGCTTATGCTAAGCTTCTCTCAGTTCGAGAATGGAAGTTTCATTAAAGACAAAAGCTGATTGATATGGCATATATATCCAAGTTCTAGACTATCTATCTATCTATCTATCTCAATCCTGGCCCACTCAATAAATTCAGATTCAAGGCAGATAATTTCTAGTTACTTGAACTGTGATGGATCGTATGGCCCACTCGATTTATAGTACTGTTCGCCCCAACTACAGCCAAGCTGACTTGGGGGCTACTTTTGGCATTTGATGTGTTAATCATGCGTAAAATTAATTCGTTCCACAATGTCTCATTAGTCTGCATTAAGTGAAGCGGCCAAGCAGGGCAGTTGCCTGGACATCGACACGAACATGCTGCAGGCAGGGGCTGATGGCTGATGGGATTTGGGAGTTGGGGCTGGACATTACCCTGGTCACAGATCATATATTATTAACTTAATCCCATGGATGTTCATTTGCCATTGGTCTGCAGCTCATTGGCGGCTCTCGACGCGCTCAAGTGCTTAAAATTAAATAATTAATTAAACTTCCAGGCGAGCCAAGCAGCTACAAAGATACAGAAGCGCAGGGAGACACAGCAACATGCAGAGAGAGAGAGGGAGAGGGAGAGGCAGAGGGAGAGGAAGAGGGAGGGCAGACAGCTACAATGTATCTGCATGCAGTGGCTGCTTGGCTGGCTGCCTGGCTGCCCGGCTGCCCGGCTGGTGGCATCACAATGCGAGTCACATCTGCGCTTAGCAGTTCATGAATAACCTATTAACTTTTACTCTTGCCAAGGCGGGGGCGGCATCGAGCTATGGAGACTACGTGTTTCGTATATACCTCTGGCCTACGTCTGTGGATGAGGAAGGTGAGCGGGAGGGGGAGCAGGGGGGCGGGCATTGCTTAGCCTAGGCAGATGTTGCGATTGTTCAATCAAAGTTCGGTCGTGGCTTTGTGTTGAGCCATGCGAAAACTGCCAATGGCTAATATGCATGTGAGTGCTATAGCAGGCAGCTTTGAGTGGGTCAGCAGCTGGAGAGCGGAGTGTGGACTGAGAGGATGTTATTAAAGATCATGGTTTGTGAGAGAGCAGGAGAGGGAGAGAGAAAGAGAGTGTGAGAGGGAGAAAGAGAGAGAGTGAGAGAGAGAGAGAGACATGATTTGTCAGTCTATAGTATCAGAAGTAAGTCTCCTACTTCCTCAGAGACTCACTTCCGATACTACAGGCTGATGTGACATGTCTCTCTCTCTCCCTCTCTCTCTCTCTCTCTCTCTCTCTCTCTTACTCTCTCTGTTGATATCCATGCTTGTACGATACACAAATTTAATCTAGACCTAGGAAATGCCCTCACACACACCCACCAGCTTGGCACTTGTCCTTGCCAAAGCTTTTCAACTCACGCACAAAAGTGTGTGAAGTAGCGCACTTTATGCTCGTCGCCTGTCTTTTTTTTGTGGTTGTTCTGCTCATTGTTGTTGTTGTTGTTGTCACATTAACCCAGTTCTATGAGAGATGATAACACGGAAGTGTCGTCGCTGTCGTCTGCGAGTGCAGCGCTGCAAAAACATTTTTGTTGGCCGCATAAAAACATGGAAATATATGTAACCAAAATCTCTGCTAACCACACACACACACACACATTGAGACTCTGAGCTAGTTATGTGCGAGAAGTGTTTTCATAATGCGCTACACTCCGAGCACTGCTTAAAGCAGGCCTCACCCTTTTTCTCCATCAAGTCGAGTGCATTGGAAGCAACGAGAGATAACGAGAAGCTTGTTGAGTTCAACTCGGCTGAGTCAGCTCAAATCAGAAGTGCATCTGTCAACTGCTGAAAAGTAACGAGTACTGCACTAACCAACGAGTGAAGTCAACTTGGTTCAATGTGAAAGTAACGAGAGCGTCTGCTCATATGCTAATCGAATCCATATTGTGTCTATGAAGAGCTTAAAAGCAACGAGTGCTTACAACTAACGAGTGAAAACAATACACGAGGCTAAAGTAACGAGTACCTTTGGCTGTGCCTATCAACTGAGTGAGCGACTGAAAAGCAACGAGTGCTAACAGCTAAAGAAGAGTAGCTATCAAGAACGAGTACAGCGCCTCTACCATCCGCTGAGTCTATGAAAAGTAACGAGTAAGTCTTTCAGCCCAAAGCTCACCAAGTGCCCTTTCAAGCAGAGCTGCTCCCAGTGCCTTGCTGAACTAAACTAAACCAACGAGTGCTCCAGTCAGCACACTTGACTTACTAACCAATATTTATGCTCAACTGGAAAGTAACGAGTAGCACACACTTGACAGCGAGTTGGTCGCGACTGCTGGATGTAACTTACTTTCGCATGCAGCCCATTTGAAAGTTTCTGTAACAATTTAACGAGTGGCAACGGGCAACGAGCGAGAAGTTCAGTGTTAGACAGAGAAGTTCGAGTGTGGGAAGTATGCAGCCTGCGGCTGGGCATGACAATTTGCGAGTCCTGCACGTATGCAGCGCATTCCATAGTTCAGTAATCTCGAGTACATTGCATTCCAACTTGTTTAACTTTGCACTTTGGCGAGGCGAGGCGCGGCGCGGCCAGGCATGGCCCAAAGGTCGTCCTCGAGTGGCCGGATGCTGACGTTGGTGTTGCTGTCGCTGGCAGCCAGATGAAAGCCGTGCCATATGATGGCACACATAAAGGCCGGCGAACAAATCCGGAACAAGTCACAGACCGAGAGTGCGGGGCCGGGATTAGGGCCTTATTTAATTATGTAAGTAGCCGTGCTCCAGCGAGTGCTTGTGGCCTTTTTAAATTAGCATACGAGTCAAGGATTAAAGCACCAACTGGCCTGGTTCCACAGATAGTCGGATTAGCTGATGCGAGCTGCCCCTCGCCCTCCCCCTCCCCCTCCCCCTCTCTCCGCCAATATGTGTGGCCGTTGGGCCAAAGGCCACGTTAATAAGAAATCAAATAGCCAATGCCAAATATTCAATAAATTTCACTTTAGCAGTCACGTGCCAGCCAAGTGCGAACACGTACACAGCTCAGTGCAACTGATGCCAAGGCCTGCCGAAACTTCGCCAGCTCGGCAGCTCAGCAGCTTGAGGCCGGCCCAGCTGGCAATGGAGACGTTCGACTCGTTCGGCGCGTCTACGTGGTGCTCCAGGTGCAAAGGCTCTGAAAAGTGTGCGCCACATCAATTCCTGTCCAGTCCAACTGGGCAACAGACAACATGGCCGGGCGGGCACGAGGGGCTCGTCGCACGTGCAACTGCGACGGCGACGAATTCTAGTGGACGATTGAAATTGCTCGTGGCAAGTGGATAAGTGGACATTAATCAAAATAAATATGAGAAACGTGTTGAAATACGAGATACACCCAGGCACACACACGTTCCAGCAAATTTCTCCTATCTACAGATCTCTGCGCTCTGCGGCTATAAGTGAAAACGATACGAACTGTATTCAAATGTGTGGAAACATTAAGTAATGCTATTGATAGCTCAATTAGCTGTTACTGGATATGGACTAGGCCCGCCCTCTCCCTCTCTCTCTCTCTCTCCCTCTCTTACCTGTGTCTTACCTGTGAAGGAGCAGGAGGGAGTTTTTAAGTCTGTGTGAGACTCTGGCGAGCTATCAACAGAACGTTCTTCCTTTGTCTTCTATGCAATATTAGTTCAGCTGGTATTTCCCTCTCCTGTTGCATAACTTTCCCTCCTTTGGCCTCTCCTCCTTTTGCCTGCATTCCTTGGCCTTTCTCCCGTAGCACTTCTTGCTTAGTCTGTCTTCCTTGGCCTGTTTTCCTTAACCTGTCTTCCTGAGCCTTTCTTCCTTGGTCTTTCTTCCTCAGTCTTTCTTCCCTGGCCTTTCTTCCTTGGCCTGTTTTTCTTGGCCTGTCTTCCTTGGCCTTTTTTGCTTAACCTCTTTTCCCTTGGCTTCCTTCCTTAGTCATTCTTTGTCTTCATTTTGTAGGCATCGGGAAAATCTTTTTCCTTAGCCATTCTTACCTTGGCCTTTCATTCTTGTCTTGCCATTCTTGTTTCTCCATCTCTATAGAACTTTCTTCACATCCTGTTCAATGGCTCAGGCAAACTTAGCTCTCGCCTAATGTCTTGTCCAATTAGCTTCTTACTCCAGAAATGACAAAAACCGGAAAGGCCAGTTCGCACTCTTTGCCTCTGCTGCTTTGTGGAAAGTTACCTGTAGACGCGTTAAACAGTTTTTTTTTTCGAGATATTTCGCATTGTCTTTCGCCCGCTGCCATCTTCGATTCGATTACGCACGCATCATTTGATGGCCGCATTAAAATTCAAAGCACATTTCTATAAACTTGCGTCAAGCCAAACCAAACCACAAAAAAAGGGAAAGAAATACACGAAATACATCAAAGTTCAGGGCGGAGCAGGGACTTGTCTGGGCGCCTCTCGCTCCTCGGTTTGTGTTTATTTTTTGTTGCTTGTTGTAAAAGTTCTAAACAAATTATGCATGAGAAATTCAATTTGCATTTATTTTGCAATAATTTCATATCGGCTCAAAATATCAGCAACAACAACAGCAACAACAACAACAACTTGACATGCAAAAGAAAAACACGCATTCAAAATGTAAATAACCGAAGCTACGACAAAGGTCGCCTCCGGCTAGAACATGCCGGAGACTGAAGAGAGCTGGCTAGAGTTGGGGTTGCTCTGAGCGAAGCTGTGCTCCACTTTTGGCATTGGGTCAGGGCCACTGTCAGCTGCGCTTCATGTGAACAGCTGGCAATATCTCTGCTCTTAGCCAAGCTGAGGCAAGCTTTTAGCTCAGCTAGGCATGTGCTCAGCCTTAGGAACTACTTAGGAACTACTTAGGAACTACTTAGGAACTACTAAGGAACTACTTAGGAACTACTTAGGAACTACTAAGGAACTACTAAGGAACTACTAAGGAACTACTAAGGAACTACTAAGGAACTACTGAGGAACTGCCAAGGAACTGCTAAGGAGCTACTGAGGAACTACTTAGGAACTACTTAGGAACTACTTAGGAACTACTTAGGAACTACTAAGGAACTATTTAGGAACTACTAAGGAACTACTTAGGAACTATTAACGAACTAATAAGGAACTACTAAGGAACTACTTAGAAACTATTAAGGAACTACTAAGGAACTACTAAATCTAAGGAACTCTCTCTCTCTCTCTCTCTCTCTCTCTCTGGGTAAGTGTAGAATCTTTAAAGTCATTTTCTATGTTTGGAATAGGCTTATGTATGATTTTACTCAAGCTTTAAGCTAGCTGGGAATCGATGGAATTCAGTTAAATTATATAAGGCAATATCAATATATAATAATATCGAGCGGAGTTTTGGGAGTCTTAAATGAGCCAAGGATTAAAAATACTTAACAAGCTTTAACGAGCTTTTATGATAAGCTCAGCTAGGCCTAAGCTTTGGAGATAAGCACAGCCAAGCACTAATTAAGTTTACCCACTTCCTCAGCTTACCTCGACAAATCTAGTCCAGTTTCCGAGATGCCCGCTGTGAGTAGCGCATTGCGATGCCCAAAAGCAGCCGCAAAGGGAGGCTGAAGAGGAGAGAAAAAAACTTTTTCAATATTTTACGAATCAGGTGTTTCCTGTCGAAGTTTCCGCTTAAGGACACGCACACCAAGCTGAGGGCGGGGAAGACACGTTACAATGCCCCGAGGCAGGCAGGCAGACAGCACGTAAAAATAAAATTTAATGAAATGTAACTGGATATGCCACACACAGGGGGTGGGCGGCAGCGGTTGGCCAGTCAGACAGGTAGAATGTCAAAAAGCCTATTTAGCATATATTTACTGCCAGCGAGCAGGGCACAAATTTAACCCAAGTGGAAGAAACAACTTTTGCCCAAAAGTTAAAAATACCAAAAAAAAAGACAAGAAAATACAAGAAAAATAACTGAAAATCCCTTCAGTGATGGAGGATGGGAGTAGGCAGGCGCTCGCTGCTGTCATTGAAAATATTATAAATCATGTGCTACATTAGCCAAGCGACGCTCTGCTGGCTTCGGCTTCTGCAAATTGCCATAAAATTGATAGCCCAAACACACACAAATAGATCAAGGAGAGACGAGGCCCACGGCTGACCTCCAGATTCCAGATTAAAAGAGATTTTTCCGAGTGGAATTTTAAGAAATTGCCGAATCATTTAGGAGACTTAAAGCGGAAAGTTTAAACAGGAGATTAGAGAAGGGTTCAGAGAAAGAAAGAGAGAGAGAAGAGAGAGATAGAGAGAGAGAGAGAGAGAGAGAGAGTGAGAGTATAAGAGAAGTGATTGGAGAAGTCATTAGAAGATAGATAGATAGTTATCTATGGGTTAGGATTACCTCTCTTATACTGTTCAGGTGAGACAAGAGATCTAGGCGTAGGTTGAGCTCTACTCTAAAACAAATCATGTGTTATACTCAACTTATACCTCTACTCGTATATTCATATATGTATAAGGGAACTGGTTAGCGAGGTGGTTAGAAGAGCTAAGTGAACGTAGAAGATTAGCTGTCTTATACGGTTCAGGGCAGACAAGAGTTTGGGATTCCCTGAAACAGTTTGCGTGTTATGCCCATCTTATATTTCTTGTCTTATACTTATATATGACTTTTGCAAAGGCACTCTTATATGCAAAATGTTTCCTGTTACATTATCATAGTCTTATATTGCTTAGCTTTACCATAAATCGCTCTTATACGACACTCTTATACTAAATATGTAATTGCTTGTCAACTCTTATACTCTATACTCTACGAAGAATACAGCAGAACCTTTATTATGCCTTTGCTCTATATCAAAAAGCTGCTTTAAGCATTCCTTTCTTATATTATATATATATAAATATGTCTTATACAACATTCACAGACAGATGTATGTCATTAGTTCTCTCATCTAAATATATTTACACATAATAAAAATTCATAAATTCTATATATTATGTATTCTTCTTTTCAGCGGATATTATAGCATTTCATCATTTGGCCACTCAGCGCTCCGTCTTATATTTAGCTTATACGACACTTATACGCATATAATTGAATTGCTGCCTGGCTTGGCATTTGGGTTCGCCTTTGTGCAGCCTTCGCCGTTGTCGCTGAGCTTTTAGGGCCCCGAAGCGACGCATTTGACGCCGATTTGCTAAAAAAAAACATGTAACTATGACCTAATCGGGATTGAGTGACTGCCAGATACCCTGTACACAGAACAGAGCAGAAAGCTGGGTAGGAAAGGAGCATCGAATGATCGAACGGACATCATTGAATGAACTTGGTTCTATTCTATTCCCTATTTATTCACTATCTATATACCCCATCACCCGCTATCTGTTCCAGGGTATATACAAAAAAAGGCAGTCGTCGCCTGCTCGTCTTTCGCCACTCTGCAGCGCCTCACTTCAGCTACAGCTGGTGGCACTTCTTGGGCTCTTGTCACGCCAGGCACGGCACGAAAGCAACTGCAATTCAATTGTTGTTTCCACTAAGCCCTGGCCACCCCCTTGGCCAGCCGCAGAAAGAAAATGTTTGAACTTCTTTTCCCCGACAGCAATTTGCGGCGGAAAATTGTGATTTGTTGTAGAGCGCGCGCGATTTCCATCAGCTGTCGTCGACATCGTCCTGCTAGTCGTCATCGGCATCGTCATCGTCATCGTCGCATTCGCCCCTTCACCCTTCCCCCTCCCATGCCCATGCCCATGCCCATCGTCATCCGCAGCGTCGTCCTTTGGCAGCTTTGCATTTTGTTCAGATACTTATCACACAGTTTGGCAAATGCTGCACAAAGTTTTGCTTAATAGCCTGGAAGTTTTTAATGAAATGGTTTTGCTTTTGCCTCAGCCATTGCCATTCCCGTTGCTAAGTTCAAGCCTTAAAGCATAGCTCAACTAAAACCAAACCGGAGTCAAAGCCAGCGCCAACAATGACCCTCATCAAATTGCGACCAACGCAATTCCTCGCCCATCACACAATCTGCAAATATTTCACAAAAATGAAAAGAAACAAAACGAAACGGAATGGAACGGAACGGAACGAAAGAAAGGCAAAGAAAAGGTGAAATGTCACACTCGAATTTGTGCTTTATTAAAATAATACAAGTACTTTCCATAATCACAAATGGCACTGCCACAAAAGGTAAGCAGCTGGACTGGGACTGTCCTGTCCTGTCCTGTCCTGTCCTTTGTCTCTCTGACAGCTGTCCTCTGGCTGGCAGTGAGACGAGTGGGAGTGACTGCCCAATGCTCGTTCAGAGACCGAGGTATAGGTAATTCTTAAGTGCTTAAGTGCTTAAGCTACAAATATTGAAGATATAGTGGGATCAGTGGGCAGAGGAATGACTCCTGCTTGGTCACCCTAGATACAGCTCTAAGGCTGGGTAAGCGTATCTTCCATGGGCTAACAGCTAGAGCCATGAGTTGCTCTATATCTCTATTGCCGATCACAAAATCTTAGTAGCTGCCTAAGTTATCGATACTCAGTAAGGGTTGCCATTTGATCATGCATCGGAGAATTCACAGAAACTCCTAATCAGCATAGGAATTCCGACGGCTAAGCTTCAGAATGGTTAGACTACTTTGGATCGGAAGTCCCTAGAGTATGCCGGATATGATCTAGCTAGCGAGCACTCTTGAAGTAGAGATCCCGAAGAGTTGAGATGATATTGCCTCTCATATGGGATCTTACCCTTGAAGTCCTAGTCTGATTGCTTTTGTATGCCCCTCACACACCCCTTGCATTCACCTCCTCTCTGCAGTCAGACGAACTTTCCAGGAAGCCAATATACTCGCCTTTACCACTATAAAAAGAAACCATAAAAAAGCAGATTAAATGTTTACTTGGTCAAGGGAAATTAATTTGCCAGCGTATTAAGTTTGATTTTAATAAAGTGTCGCCGGCATTTGGGTACGGGCGATGCCTCCGCCGGTTCGGTTCGGTTCGGTTCGGTTCGTAAACTTAATAAACTGCCAGCTGTGTGTGGCCAGAGAGGAGAGAGGACAGACTCTTTTGCGCTACTTAATATGTGTAAGTGAGTGTCCAGCATTTGTCATTTGCGCCAAGTACGCAGCATTCCTTTGTTTTGTTGCTGTTTGTGCTGGGCAAACATGACAGGACACATTAATTTAGTGTGCTCTCTGCGCTCGGTAATTAAAAGCGAAAGTGTTTGACGCCGCGAAAGCATGCCACGACACAAAAAGCGAACAAAAATTACGAAAAAACGAAGAGGGAGAAGCGGCCGCAGGACCAAAGGACCAACAATGCTCATTACTCCGCCAAAGCCGACACTGACCCTTTTGACGTGTCCGGGACACTGAAGTGGCAGCGCGACTACTGTCCAGCTGACTGCTCAATGCTCTGACTTTGCAGCGCATTAAGGTATTTTAGAGTAATGGCAATTATACATAGAAGCCTTATGCTGGAGTCTGTGCTTGGCCTTCGGGGTTGGCCGTAGAGGAATCTGCACAGAAACTATATTTGGGACGGAACGGAGACTTTAAATGATCTTTCTGAAGTATCCGCAGAGAACTCTCCTTAAAACATTTACGTAGCAACCCAAAGAAATTTCCTAGATGCTGAAGAAACAGCTATCGATCATGGAACATTATATGACAGCCAAGCAAGTCTTAGAGCAGTGCTCTTCCCATAGCAATCAAGCCGTGTCTTCAGCCTAGTGATCATACTAATTTATATATAAGAATATCTTGCGAGAAAGGACTAGGTAGGACTTTTATCGATAGGTGCATAAAGAGAGCTTGGATAGGTATAATTAAGACCCTTGCATGGCATCCTAGCTAGGACTTTCTTAGGAAAGCAAGCAGGAGTTTTCAGCAGGGCCAACAAAACTTTTAGATACATCTCAGAGCAAGAGTATTTCCTTGATAATGATCTAATAGAGAATACTAATTCAGATGGGCGTCAGCTGTCTGACATAAGGCATCCGATTAAGAGACATTCATGAGCAACAGAGCAAGGAGTTGAGCAGATCGATCTTATGGATCCTTCCTACATCTCATAGGCATATTTACCTTGTTTGACTAGAGATCAGTATAAGTTACCTAGTATTCTCTGCCCTTTAACACAAAAGTCTTCTAGCTTAGCTTTGAAATTTGGGTCGCAAAGTGCCTTCGAGTGTGGGATATGCCCAGCTGGGCGCAACGTGTGAACTAAATAAGAACTAAAGCTTAACAAGGAGCTCGCTCTCGCTGTTAGATTTATGATGGGCTCATTAATTATGGTCCAGCCCAAATAAAAGATGGCCCTTGTCGCACTCCAAAACATGCAATTAAAATGGGGAAGCTGCCAAGTCGCGACACGCAAATCAACATAAATTGCAAAGGCAATGCATAGTGAGAGCCAGAGTGAGAGAGAGAGTGAGGGAGTCTTAGGAGCCACTTGCAGCTAAGATATCGCATATGGAGGGCCATAAAACGGTCGAAATGCTGAAAATGGATTGTGGCATTTGGCACGCGCGACAGTCAATGCGCATATAAATTGCAAAAAATCGTTGCCAATTTGCTGGTCGGGCGCATTTTTATGTGAATCGGGCTAAGGCTAAGATTTTGCCACTTGCTGAGGACAGCACTGGGATTGGGGCTGGGGCTGGGACTGGAGCTGGAGCTGGGGCGACAAATTCATTAATTCCGGCAGCTCGCAAGTTTTCTAATTAAAACAACAAACAAATGGCCAGAGCCGAGGCACTGGCACTGCCAATAACAATACATATGGAAATCGAGCTGGAAGTGGGACTGGGCGTGGCAGTGGGAGTGGATGGGCTATACCCCTTCCCCTTTCCCCTTACAGCTGGGGAACGGCACATATCTGTGGAGCGGAAACTGTCTGGCAAGATGCTAATTCGGTTAAAAACTTTTAGTCGTCAAGTTTCGAGCGAGCTACTGGCGACTGGCAACTGGCAACTGGCAACTGGCAACTGGCAACTGACAACTGACAACTGGCTTGCTCCCAGTCACTCAGCCAGTCAACCATTGCAAATTCTCAGTCTCTGTCTGGCGCAAACTTCGTTTAGCGTTTGTCCTTGGTCCAGCTTTGGCTTCAGCTTCTGCTGCTGCTGCTGCTGCTTCTGCTTCTGCTTCTGTTTCTGCATTGTAATGCGTCGCATGCAAATTGAAGCGGCAGCTTCATCATCAACTTCATGTGATATGCATCAGTTTCTGGCCAAAAATTGTTTCTTAAATATGCAATCCGATGCATCTCCCCCCCCTGCATGGCCCTGGCCCCATTTAGCCAAATGCCATCATTGTTTGCCCACAATTTTACTGCATTTTACATGCAATACAAATGAAAATATTTTAACGTCAATTGCCCCTCTCTCTCTCTGCTTCAAGCTGCTTAAAAGTATTCTTGGAGCATGCCTTAGCCATTGTGTAATGAGAGAGACTGAATCAATTTTCCGACTGATTGAACCTTGTGTCTAAGATTATCTCGAATATGTATCGAGCGCAGGGCAGTTTCTGGGAAAATGTGTCTCAGATTAACTAAAATATTAATTGAGTAGCAAAGCAGAAGCCTTTATCCTTCTTAGGCTGAGACCAAGACTTGAACAGGCATCAAATTATGCCTCCCTTTGGGGCAAGCGACTTATAAGAAGCTACTGCAACTGAGTTGATTATCAAGTCCGTTACTAAGGACGTCCTTAATATGCTGACTTATAAATGGTAAGTCTAAGGCTTCAGCCCTCTAGATCAGGTTGATCGGAGTGAAGACCCAAGCAGATAGAGAAGATAAATACTTAACCACACTCTCTCAATTAACCACAAAATTGCCTGTACTTAACTCTTATACTATACACTCAGTTCTTATACTTTACTTAACAGTTCGTATACTTTACTTAACTCTTATACTACACTCTGCTCCTATACTTCGCTTAACTCTTATACTACACTCTTATACCACACTCTTATACTTTGCTTAACTCTTATACTACACTCAGCTCCTATACTTCGATTAACTCTTATACTACACTCAGCTCCTATACTTCGCTTAACTCTTACACTACACTCAGCTTCTATCCTTTGATTAACTCTTATACTAGACTCAGCTTCTATACTTTCTTCAACTCTTATACTTCAATCAGCTCATATACTTTATTTAGCTCTTATACTGTCCATTATGCCCTGATCTTTGAACAGTTCCATTCGATTTAATTTCGATTGCTTACATTGAATTGTTGCTATAGCCAGAAACAAGTCTTCACTCTTAACTCTTATACTCCCCTTAACTCTTATACATCCATAGACATAAAATAATTACAATTTGCGTATTAAATTAGCTTACTCACATCAATCAGTTCAAGTTGCCTAGAAGATAGTCAGCACTCTTATACTTATAATTACATCTTATACTTCCACTTCCTCTTATACTTATAATTGTACACTGTTCGCTTAGTCTAGACATGAAATTTGTTATTTGTTTGCCACTGAACATATCTAGATACACGTCTACTCTCAACACTTATACTTTATCCACTCTTATACTTCAGCTTATACCGCAGCACGTCTTTAACTTTGCAGTATAGTATATGATTGCTAATGTTAAGTTGTCTAATATATCTAGATACATTTCTAACTTTCACTCTTATACTCCACTCCACTCCACTCTTATACGACCCACTATACCCTGCAGCCAATCTGCCTCGTTTCACAAGATTGTATTTGATTGCCAATGTTAATCAGCCGAATGTAGCTCAATCTATTCTAGGCACCTTTATGCTTGACACTTTACCCCGCTAGATGGCGCTGCACAGGGCGCGCCACCTCCACCTCCAGCTCCAGCTCCAGCTCCAGCTCCAGCTCCAGCTTCAGCCCTCAGCTAAACGACTAAACATTTATTTTGCTAATAATTTATTTATATGCCTGTCAATATACATGTAGCATTGTAAATAGCAGCGCTGCCCCCTCGAGGCGCACAATTTGCTGAAATAAGCAGAAAAGAAGAAGAGCAAAAGAAAAGCCCGAAATCTATATGAAATGCAGAACATTGAATGAAGTAGAGGAAGAGAGACTCTGTTTAACGCGAATTGATTTGGTTTATGGACGTCAACGCCGACCGAGATGGAGACCGAGACGGAGACGATTATTATTATGCACCCTCGTCGCTGGAGTCAGTGACTCATATCATTATGGCGCATGTCCTGCGGCGCCACGCGCCTCGCACAGCGCGATGCAAGACAGCTAGACAGCTAGACAGCTAGACAGGCTATACAGCTACCCGGGCGACCCATTGAAGCAGCTTCTCAATAACGCTTTGATGCCACTTGGCTCAGCTGGCGCTGCTGGCTGCTGGCTGCTGCTACAGCTGCTCCTCCAGCTCCTGCTGCTGCTGCTGCTGGTGGTCCATGTTTGCGCTTGTTTTTTATGTCTAGTGCCACAAACCGCACTCGATTTCCACATGAATGGGCCAAGGCAACGATATCCTGGCGGAAGACGACAACAAGCCTGGGCTACCTGTTTGCCAGACTCGCTCTCCCGTGCCCATGCCCATGCCCATTGCCATTGCCGTCCTCTCATCATTCAATGCTATCCATTCGCATTCGTTATATATCCTCGATTCTTTTTGTGGTTGTTGTGTTTGCCTCATTGATTAATGCGTAAATATGCGTTCCATCGCAGCATTCTGTTTGTTGTCCTGCCGCACATCCTTGGCATTCCTGAGCCCGGCCTTAAATATATTTCAGCTTTAAACCGAAATAAACGAAAATATTTATTTGTCATCAATAAGTCTTTAATAAAAGGTAAGCAGGCAGTCGATTGAGGCCTATTTACTTACAATTTGAGAGAGCTTTAAGTGATTAAGGGCTCTCAGCCTTGAATACTGTAGTCCTGTTGAGGGTACGGCTGGCCTGTAGGAGAAGGCTTTGACTTAGACTGGCCTTAGAGATAAAAGTGACTAAGGAGTAGAATAATGAGAATAATATCTTTACTTATAATTACACTTATAGTCACACTTATACTTAGACTTATGCTCACATTTATACTTCAACTTATACATACACTTATACTTAGACTTATACTTACACTTGTACTTGAACTTATACTTACACTTATACTTACTTCAACTTATACTTAGACTTATACTTACACTTGTACTTGAACTTATACCCACACTTATACTTACAAGATTACTTATACTTATACTTACACTTATATATTCAACTTATACTTACACTTGTACTTGAACTTATACTTACACTTATACTTACACGATTACTTACACTTATACTTACACGATTACTTACACTTATACTTACACTTATATTTTCAACTTATACTTACACTTGTCCTTGAACTTATACTCACACTTTAACTTACAAGATTACTTATACTTATACTTACACTTATATATTCAACTTATACTTTCACTTATACTTTCACTTATACTTTCACTTATACTTACACTTATACTTACACTTATATTTCAACTTATACTTACACTTATACTTACACTTATACTTATACATAAACCTATACTTACACTTATACTGACACTTATACTTACAGTTATACTTCAAATTATACTTTCGATTATACACTTATATAGGTACTTCCCTCTGGCTTCGCTCTCTGAAGTTTACTCACTATGTGAAGCTCACTTCCCTTTGATCATTATCCAACTTGTACCAATCGCCTTCCTATGCGATTCTCATATTGTCTTTTAGTATAAATCTAAGTTCAATCTGCACTACAACGTATACTTTAATTTGCTTGCCTACCCCCACACTCCCTCTCGCTGTATAAAATTCACTTAAAGTATTGCCCGCCTTGTGAGAAGCGCATAGGAGAGCTCATATTTGTGTGTGTTGACAGCTTATTTACTTACATGCGGCCTAACGCAGCGCGATTGCAGGAGTTGGCAAGCCGCTGTCAGCTTTTGATAATGTCATACAAAATATGTTGATAATTATCTAAATCACGTAACATGTCTGCCCGAGCCCCGAGCTCCGAGCCCCGCCCACCGCACAACGAGCCCCTTCCCGGCAAACCCATAACAAAGTTGGCTGTCGTGCTCTACATGCAACGTGTCAGGCAACAAAGTGTTAATACACTCGACACACCTGTAAAAATGTGAACTGTGAAATGTGTGTGCGAAGCCAGGGAAGAGACGGAAGCGAGAGAGAGAGAGAGAGAGAGAGAGAGAGGGGGCGTGCGAGGGGTGAGGTTGACGGGGTCATAAGCATGTGCACATGGCAGCGATTACGTAACGCGACAGGTGCCATCAATCATATTTAGGGCAGAGTCGAGCAAACACCCGCAACGCGCCGTGAGACGAGAGAGCACGCCAGACCCAGACCCAGACCCAGACCCAGACCCGGACCCAAAATGAATTGCAGAGATTTGTAAAATGTTAAACATTTTCCAGCAAGTGATTAACTAGTGGCACGAGATAAGACTAGAGCTAGAGCTAGTAATTATTAAAACATCATTCCATTGGAATCAAATTGTAGGCAATGGCCGTCGGACGTCGGATAAGTTGAAAAACAATTTCTTATGTGGGATTTGGACATGGCCTGAAATTGAAACGAGCCCGGGCAGCGCGCGTGGGTTTAGAGTAGCTGCTGATTGCGCACAGCACGCGCAATCCACAAACTGCTCCGGTTCCAGTTTCGTTCTATCTTGATAGTGCCGCCGGATTAAGCAGCAAAACGCATGAGCTGAGCGCCCACTCCCTCTCTCTCCCTCTCTCTCTCTCTCTGTGTGGGTGGGTGCTTCAGTTGTTGGTCGATGCTTAAGGGCAAAGTAACGAAAATAACGCAAAGCTGCAGCTGAAGTACAAGGATTACGAAAGGATTCGTTTCTAACGAGATTGACAACAAACCGCAATGCCAACTCCACACATATAGAGAGAGACCATGTGTGTGTGTGTGTGTCGCTGGGTGTTGCGTTTTTATTTGTATGCTGTATGCTTTTGCCCATACTCTAGCCCCAGCGAGTCGCTTGACTTGCTCATGCAATGCGCAACATGCTGAAAAACTCACTGAGCATCACATGAATATTCATGTGTTGGGAATACAGTAGCAAATGGAAATTGGAATTATATGAATGCAACTCGCTCAACTCGACACGACTCGACTCAGTGAAGTCTATCATTTATTTCAGTTCATTTGGCAGCTCACCTAGTAGTTCATTTAGTAATTCACTACTGGTTCATTTTCTAGTTCATCCAGTGAACAATTGGCTGAGACACTCACAAATAAACTGTTCATTTGGTAGTTCTGGTACGACTGGTTCATTTTATGGCTCACTTGGCACTAGTTCATTTTGTAGTTCATCTCGCAAATTTACCACTCAGTTCACTGACTTACTCAATGCTGAAATGTTTAACTTGTCGTTACTTGAGTAGTTCACTACTGGTTCCTTGAGTAGTTCACTACTGGTTCCTTGAGTAGTTCACTACTGGTTCCTTGAGTAGTTCACTACTGGTTCCTTGAGTAGTTCACTACTGGTTCATTGAGTAGTTCACTACTGGTTCATTGAGTAGTTCACTACTGGTTCATTGAGTAGTTCACTACTGGTTCCTTGAGTAGTTCACTGCTGGTTCATTGAGTAGTTCACTACTGGTTCATTGAGTAGTTCACTACTGGTTCGTTGAGTAGTTCACTTGGTGACTAACTTCATATGAATCACTGATTGCTTGACAACTCATTTAGTAGTTCATTCAATAGTTCACGCTGAACTAGTTCAATTTTTTCTTTGCTTTCGTAAGAGTATTTGCTCATTGTTTAGCTCGACTGGCAAATTTCCTTCACTCCGTCGAGCTGTCTACTGTTGCCCTGATTTGGCTCACATACATATATAGATACATATGTATTGGACACTATATATATGTATCTCTACATCTTGTGTGTATATAGTGTGTGTGGTAGTATATTATTTTGCAAACAAAGCAAATTTCACCCCATAAAACTAAAACGTTGGATTTAATTTTGCAAAATAAACATAAAAATCGCCTTTTCCTCTGCTTTGGCTGTCTCCTCCTCCTCCTCTTCCACCCACTGCTCCTCTTGCTCTTTCTCTCTAGTTCTGTGTCTCTTGTGTGCATATTTATCTTAAGCGAATCTTTGGCAAAGCCAGAGCTCTTAACTATATACTCTAGATATATATATATATATCTCCCTTTTTTTGGGCTTTTACGAGAGTCTCTCTCTCTGTCTCTCTCTCGCTGAGATAATGCCAACTAAATGGAAATAAAAAATTGAGTATTTCAAAGCAAATGCGAAATGAACGTAAATTCGAAATTCATTATTCATTTGCCAAAAAGAAAACAACAAGAGGCAGAGGCAGAGGCAGGGGCAGGGGCAGGGGCAGAAGAAACAAACATATAAACAACAAAATCAAATAGAAAATGCAAATAATACAAATACAACAGGCGAGGGCCACGGGGGGCGGAGGGAGGGGGCGTGGCGGTCGGAACTTTTGTGGCGTTCAAAATCGTTTTTGAGTTTTCTCATTTGTTGTTGTTTGGGAAAAAAGTTTTCTAATTAACACAACAACTGACAAACGCAAATTGTCAACGTATTCGCACACAGAGAGACAGATAGAGAGAGAGAGAGCGAGAGAGAGAGAGAGGGAGAGAGAGAGATTTGCCAGCTGCAAAATGCTTTGTTAGCCAAAGCGAACAGCAGCAGATGGGAGCCTAGCGTGAGAGGGGGCTGGGGGGGCGCGCTGCCCTGCGGCCATTTTTTTGGGGCGTTCGCCATGGGCATGGCACTAGCAAAGAGAATGTGTGCGGGGAGAGGGCGTGGCTGTGCGAGGGGTGGGGGCTCGGTAGCGGCTCTTGTTGTTAGCAGTTGTTAGATTAGTTTGACTCTTTTCTCTCATCGTTTTCTTTTTTTTTTTATACCCTGAACCCATTGAAAATGGGAAAAACAGGGTATAATGTTTTTGTTGAAATGTATGTAACAGGGAGAAGGAGGCGTGGCAGACCCCATAAAGTATATATATTCTTGATCAGGGAGAGTAGCCGAGTCGATTTAGCCCTGTCCGTCTGTCCGTCTGTCCGTCTGTCCGTCCGTCCGTCTGTCCGTCTGTCCGTCTGTCCGTCTGTCTGTCCGTATGTATGAACGCGTCGTTCTCAGAACCTATAAGAGCTAGAGACTTGAAATTTTTTATGTAGGTTCCTGTATAGCACGAAAAGATCGAGTTTGTTAAAAAAAATCGATAACTGTCTTAATTTTAATGTTATCGATTGAAAACAAAATCGATTCTCCGTTACATAATTCTATATAATTCATCTTTATATCTAGAGTCTTCAAATTTTGCATTTAGTGTTATGTGAGCATTACACAATTTCGGTTTTTGTTAAATTTTGGATGCCACGCCCCCTTCGCCACAAATTTGTAACTCCCGTATATCAAATACTAGAGACTTGTGCTTTGGCACATACATACATATGGTTGACATGATCACGCCCAACAAGTTTGATCAAAATCGTTACTCTAGAAAAAAAGTTATTAAACATTTAATTTCCCATGTCATTGGCATGCAAACAGCAGCCAAAGAACAGCTGACGCACCGACTGGCGTGTGTGTGTGCGTGTATATTTTGCTTGTAGTGAACGTACATATGCATGTGTATATAAAAGAAACAAATAATGTTTGGAATAACGGTTCTTCATAGGGTTTAGGGTATACCCTTGTCGAGCGGTCTCGACTAGAGTTTTCTTACTTGTTTTTTTTTGCTGCTGTTTGCCTGTTGTCAAAATGTAAATGCGCAGCCAAAGCGGGGAGAGGAGCGAGAGGGGGAGAGGGGCGAGAGTGAGAGCTGGAGTTGAGGTTGCTCGTAAAAATTGTCAGTTGATGATGCCCGCAATGGCAGTAGCCAAAAAAAGAGAGAGAGAGAGAGAGAGAGAGAGAAAGGATCAAGCAATTGTTTGCATGGAAATTACCTACAAAATAAAACCAACATAAAATAGTGGAAGAAGTAGAAGAATAAGTGGGAAAGGAAACCCAAGTTGTGTGACGCCAGGATACCCTAGGAATAAGGAGAAAACTGAGAGAGAGAAAGAGAGAGAGAGAAAGAGAGAGTGAGACAGAGAGAGAGAGAAACAGAGATAGAGAGATTGAGATTGAGATAGAGACAGAGATAGAGAGAGAGAGACATAGAGAGAGAGAGAGAGAGAGAGACAGAGATAGAGACAGAGATAGAGACAGAGATAGAGGCAGAGATAGAGAGAGATTGAGATTGAGATAGAGACAGAGATTGAGAGATAGAGAGAGAGAGAGAGAGAGAGAAAGAAATAGTGTGAGAGAGACACATTGTGAGAGAGACAGATAAGAGAGACACACAGAGATATAGAAAGACATAGAGACAGAAAGATATATGCAGTCAGTCAGTCAGCGCTTCTCATTGCACTGTTTAAACTATTTATTTGCTGCTTTAGTTTGATTTCCATTTGAGTTCGTAAATGAAAACTAATTATCAGCAAGTGATTAGATTTGTATGAGAATTGCATAGAAGAGCAGAGCATATACCTAAAATATGTGAATAAAGCTTGAAAGGCCTTTGTGAGTTGTGAAATAAAGACGAAAAGATTTCTATCAATTGAAATTGGGAAAGAGCATGCATTGAGTAAGGATTGATTGATTGATTGATTGACAGATTGATTGATTGATTGATAGATAGATAGATAGATAGATAGATAGTTTGATTGATTGACTAATTGATTGATTGATTAATTGATTGATTGGTTGATTGATTGATTGATTGGTTGATTGATTGATTGACTGACTGACTTATGTGTATTATAGAGCAGAGTAGAAGAATACCAGAGTCCATTCCATACCAATTCAATTGATTGCTCGAAGAGTTCAACCACATTCCGCTCCACATTTCCTTAGTTAAAGCCTTTTCAGTCCAACTTTCATGCTTTAACCAATTCCATTTGCAGTTTGATAAAAATCATCAAAAGTATTCAAGCTAAAAATAATTATTTGCTTAAACTTTGCGTAATGAAAAACGGTTCAAACTGAGAAATATGAAAAACTGGCAAAAGTTTCTGTTTGATTTGCGCTCTATGCTCTACTCGACGTCGCTCGCCCGACGTCGATGTGGTTCAATCAAATTAATTTGTGCATTTAAGCCAAATGGCCAATCAGTAGCTCAACTCTATCTATCGCTAGCCCACTCTCGTCCTCTCTCTCTCTCTCTCTCTCTCTCTCTCTCTCTCTGTGTTTGCGTATGAATCATAATTTTTATTGTTACGTATACGCCGCGTTGTGCACTGGAGTTTGCCGTCGCCATCGTCGACTTTGTTTTCATCATTTCAAGCGCAAATTGCTGTTGTTATTGTGGCAATTGCGCTCTGGCACAGACACACACACACACACAGAGAGAGAGAGAGAAGTTATTATTATTTTAACAACAATTTTCAACCGTGTTTCGCCGGCGCCAAACGTCGAAGGTCGCGTAATTCAAAAGCAATTTGTCGAAATTAAATTTGATTACATTTATCGCGCCAGCCGCTGCCCCACTCACCCACTCTCCGCCTCTGCCTCTGCCTCTGTCTCTCCAGTAAAAGTTTCTCTCACATTTTTCCGCTGGCCCTCGCGCTCAACTCTTTAATCGCTGGTAATTGCCATAAATTGCCGACTGAGCGCCGGCCCAGCTGCCGGCTGCCGGCCTAGTCAGCCTCTTGGCCCCTCACTCTCCCCACTCCACAAGCTGCAATTCCAATTTCAATTGCTGCTGCGTGGCTGATCAATATGAGACGCATTCAAGTTCTGGCGCGCCTCAAAGTATGCAGCACAAAATGTATAAACTAGACTTCGGCATACCCTATTAAAGTTGAATGCGTAGGGTATATATAGACGGAGTCTTCTAGGCGAAAGGCCTTCGACTCCCAAGCCTAACTCGCCCAACTGCGAGCAACTGTTTTTCAACTCTTTCCTCATTATAGGGTATCATAAGTGCCATGCCTTCTACAGACTTCATTCCAAAGACATTTCAATGACGGAATAATTAAACATTTGTTTAAGTGTGAAAAGCGAAAAGAAAAGAAAACGAAACGAAATTAAACTTCAAACTTTGACACATGCCATCAACACCACCAGCACCACCACCACCACCAGCACCACCAAGAACAGCTTCAAAATTAATGATCTCAGATGAATCTCTGGCTAGGAATCTTGATAGGTTTAGGCAGCGCATGGAAAACAATTCCATTTGCAATGCCAAATGAGTTGGGCTCAAGCTGAAAGCTGAGGCAGAGTACTTATGCCGGGGAGTGCTCGACTGGCAGATACACTGTAAGCTATGCAGAAGAAGAAGCAAAAGAAGCTGCAGAAGAAGAGCTGTTGCTGCTATGACTCTCATTTAGCCACAGCCTCTTGCTGAGAGGGAGAGGCATATATGTAGATAGGAGTGAGGGACGGGCGGAAGGACGAACATTCAGTTGGATGAAAGAGGAGTTGATTGATATAGTGAAGTTATTTATTAGTCTCTACTAATCATATCAATACATAGCCAGAGAAATGGAAAGTGGAAGCGAAACACAGAGAGAAAGACGGACTGAAGGACAAAGCAAAGGGCATACCGATGGGCGACGGAGAGAGAAGAGGCGAACACTAAAACATTGTTCAATGAGCTCAGCCTCGGCGTGATCTTGATCTATCACATAAGCATATATATAGCATAGATATTCATACTCAAAGTCTAGACGAACATGCCTTGGGCAGAGCATCGCCTCTGCCCCACTGACCCAATCTCATACATGTGCATGAAACCAATACGCCCGCTTAACTTTAGAAACCTCAGCACTTGCATATTCAGAAAGCAATATTTAATCATAGCAAATATATATCTAGAGCACAGTAAAAGTATATATATATCTATATACACATGTGCATATTTATATCTATATATATATATATATACTTATTCCGTCTCTAAAGCAATTCAGGGAGTGCAGGAATAAGTATCTATATATACATATATGTACATATATATCTATATACTTATTCCTGATCTCACTGAATAACTCTTCCTCTCCCTCTGGCATAATTCAACTCAATTAAATGTAAGGATTCGCCTCGTCGGTGGCGAACTCTTGCCTGAGGTCCATGCCGGGCCCATTGTCAATGCGATTCGGATTTTTGCCAGCTGTCGAATGGTTCGAATTGCAACTCGAGGGCGTCATATTCGAAAGGGGCGTGTCACTTACCCACTGCGTTTCTAGCGAGCTTCAGCATATCGATGATCACCTGCTTCAGGTCGCGGCCTGCGCTCAGCTGCTTTGCCTCCTCCTCGTCCAGATTGATGGCTTTGATGTTGACGCTGTGGCTGGAGGGAGGCTTCGCCTCATCGCCATCATCGTATTCCTCCCTTCCAAACCCATTCAAGATAGCTCTGAAGATATCGCTACTCTGAGACCTCAAGGCTGCATCAAGAAAGGAGTAAAGATGAGCTGGGATATCGAGGATGTGATTAAGGAACTCTTGGCCTACCTCGCAGCGATGTCGACTGGTGCTGGGCACCTGCATTATCCACAGTTTGAGCTGCTTAATTGAGTGGGAGTTAGAGCGATAAAGCGAAAGAGGTCTCAGCTTACCGCTTGAGCTGGGCAACTCCACGAAGCTCATGTAGATCAGCAGCAGCCAGAATAACTTTGGTGTTAAATCCATTTTAGTCTATTTCGTTTATTCTCCAAATCGAATTGACTAGAAGAGACGAATGCCTACTGACGACTGAGCTGCCTGACTGCTTGGCCTAGGCTCAATCGAAAGCTGAACAGCAGAGGCAGAGGCTGCTCAGATCTGTTCAGTTTATCTTAGGTCTACTCAGGTCTGCTAAGCTATGCTCAGCTCTGCTCCGGGTCTGCTCAGATCTGCTTAGGTCTGCTCCGGGTCTGCTCAGGTCTCCTCTGAGCCTGCTCAGATCTGCTCAGGTCTGCTCAGATCTGCTCAGATCTGATCAGATTTCCTCTAAGTCTGCTCATGTCTGCTCAGATCTCCTCTGAGTCTGCTCAGCTCTGCTCAGATCTGCTCAGATCTGCTCAGATCTGCTCAGATCTGCTCAGATCTGCTCAGATCTGCTCAGATCTGCTCAGATCTGATCAGATTTCCTCTAAGTCTGCTCATGTCTGCTCAGATCTCCTCTGAGTCTGCTCAGCTCTGCTCAGATCTGCTCAGATCTGCTCAGATCTGCTCAGATCTGCTCAGATCTGCTCAGATCTGCTCAGATCTGATCAGATTTCCTCTAAGTCTGCTCATGTCTGCTCAGATCTCCTCTGAGTCTGCTCAGCTCTGCTCAGATCTGCTCAGATCTGCTCAGATCTGCTCAGATCTGCTCAGATCTGCTCAGATCTGCTCAGATCTGCTCAGATCTGATCAGATTTCCTCTAAGTCTGCTCAGATCTGCTCAGATCTGCTCAGCTCTGCTCACCTCTGCTCACCTCTGCTCAGATCTGCTCAGATCTGCTCAGATATGCTCAGCTCTGCTCAGATCTCCTCAGATCTCCTCTGAGTCTGCTCACCTCTGCTCACCTCTGCTCACCTCTGCTCACCTCTGCTCAGATCTGCTCAGATCTTCTCAGATCTGCTCAGATCTTCTCAGATCTGCTCAGATCTCCTCTAAGTCTGCTCATGTCTCCTCAGCTCTGCTCCGGGTCTGCTCACCCCTGCTGCGGGTCCGCTCAGCTGTGCTCAGCTCTGCTCAGATCTGCTCAGCTCCGCTCAGGTCTGCTCAGTTCGTTTCCTGGAAGACGCCTTTAATGGCTTTAAGTTTATGGCTTTTAAACGAGAGTCAGGCCCGCACTTAACCCCTTTCAACTTACCCTTAACAATTTGTTCTGCCCATATCAGCATTTGTGAGATGTTATTTTAATAAATTCTGCTTCGGTGTTGTCCTCGGCCTCGCGTTTAGCTGTTATCATTTTGAAGCGTTTGCGCTCTTTGAGCTTTTGGCTTGCCACAATTTTGCCTTATGCGGCTTCCCCGTAACCTCAAAGCACCACGGCAGCCCACCCCGCCCTTATCAATGTATGCAAAAGGCATTAGAAGCGGTGGGCGGGGGGAGGCGGAGGACGGGTAAACGTTCAAATGGACGAAACAAGCTGCTAAAAGTTAAAGTTTTTGTGGCTGCGGTAACAGCAGCAGCAGCAGCAGCAGCAGCTCTTGTTGCAACATAAAGAGCCACACTCAACACACACACACAGACACACACACACACATTCATGCGTAAACGTTTTGGTAGCACGAGTCGAACCTCGAGAGCCAACTAAACAAGCTCCAACCAAATGGCGACTGCCGAGGGGTTGCATAGATGAAAGAGATAGGAAAATGGTATATGTGTGTGTGTGTGTGTGTGTGTGTGTGTGTGTGTGTGTGTGTAGTGTTGTGTGTGTGGCAGTGGCAACAACTTTTGATGCTCAATATTTTTGAAAACCCAACGAAATTGTTGCAACAAATTCACATAACAGTCAATGCACTAGAAAGGAAATAAGCGGAGCTGGGACAGGGCATGCTCGACTAACAGATGCGCTGTCTGCAGCTTAAGGCTGCTATTAAAAGGAATTGAGATAAAAATATAAAGAGAGGGATGGAGATAGAGGGGAAAAGGCAAGATAATGAGAGAGAGAGAGAGAGAGAGGAAGAGAGAGAGAGAGAGAGAGAGAGAGAGAGGATGAGAGAAAGAGAGATAGAGAGAGAGTGAGAAAACGATAGAGTGAGAGATAGAGAGAGGATGAGAGAAAGAGAGAGAGGAGAGGGAGAGGGAGAGAGAGAGAGAGAGAGAGAGAGAGGGAGAGAAAGAGAGAGTGAGAAATAGAAAGTTTATGTGTCTCTATCTCTCTCTCCGTTTCTCCCCCCCCCCCCTCTCTCTCTCTCTCTCTCTCTCTCTCGCTCTCTCTCTCTCTCTCTATAGCTATAAAAGAGCTCAACTTTGATCCAACTTCAACTACTTTGAAGACTTCTTCGGCTCTTCGCCTGAGCCAGACAGGGGTTTCCTATGATTGGCCACGCCCCTAGTAAGCATAAATAAATAACATAAATAACATTACGTACATTGCGCAAAGCCAATATGCTCCATTCACTTCTAGAAGAAGTATGCTAGTTAGTAAAGAGAGAGAGAGAGAGAGAGAGAGAGAGAGAGGGAGAGATATAGAATAGACAGATCAATATGGATATCGAAGCATTATGGCCTGTAAAAACTAATTGGAAATGTACTTATATGCGAACTGGCAGCGAATATGCCCGCTTGGCTGCAAGATACCCTGTTTTTTCGAAACATTTTTAGTGGGCAAGGCGTATAGAAAATGCCAAAATGAAATGTTTTTCGGTTGGCCAAAAATATTTTACAACAATTTGCGTGTGTGTGTGTGTGTGCGAGTGTGTGTGTGTGTGTGTGCGAGTGTGTGTGTGTGTGTGTGTGTGTGTGTGTGTGCGAGTGTGTGTGTGTGTGTGTGTGTTAACGAGACTAGGCAAATACCAGCTAAATGCCCAGCTGCTAAAAAGAAAAAACTTTCGCCGACAAGCCCCACGCATCTTTATTAAAATGTCAAGCCATAAACGACGAGCAGAGCCAGAGGGAGGAGACAGAGAGCGGGGGAGGGGGAGGGGGAGGGAGCGAGGGGAGGTAGCTGGCAATAAAATGCCATCAAACACATTTGTCAGTTGTTATTGTTGTTGTTGCCATTAAATGCAGCACAAAATGGAAACAAAAGCAAAACTGGCAAATGGCAAAAGCAAAGCACCGAGTGGAAGCCCATGAAGTGGAAGCAGACAGGGACTCAGGGGGATAGAGGGAGGGGTGGCGGGTGTGTGTAGAATGCTTTTCACCATTTGCCAGTTAAAAACATCTTAAAAGCTACTTTTAACCACAATTATGTAAATATTAACACAAACGTAGCCTAAGACAAAAGCACAACACAGAGACGACACTGTGTGACAAGAACAACAACAAGTTGTCTCTCTCTCTCTCTCTCTCTCTCTGTGACTGTCGACAACACAACCATTTACCATTAGCATGTGTCTAGCGGGTAGCTCTTCGGGGCTGGCCGTGCGGCTGGGGGGTAGTTAGACCAACTTCGGGGGCTCCCATAGACTTTTCTGCGTGTGACAGAATGGAAGGGGGAGTGGAGTGTAGGTTGCTGCTGCTGCTGGCGACAGGTGTTGAAGTTAACGCTGAGACGAGGCGGAAAAGTCGTGAGACGAGACTATACAACGATACGCAGGTGTCGCAGGGCGACGGCATGCGGCAGGCGGCAGGCTGTCGAGACATAATCCCCAAGACGCACAGACACACATTGAAGAGGGCAATGTTAATAAGCAGCAGCAGCGGCAGCAGCAGCAGCAGAGAGAGCTCCCCCTCTCGCTTGCCGCTCCATTATTATTGAAAGCTTTTAGACATGGCAGCAGGTCACGTTCCCGACGTCCGTCCGGCTGTCCGAGCGTCTCTCCGTCCATCAGCCAGTCATTCAGTCAGCACCCAAGTCAAATGAGCAAACGAAATGCAAAATGCACAGACAGTTGGCAAGACAGAGGACAGGCAGGATACAGACAGTGGGATACAGACGACAATCCGTTTTCATGGCTGATTTAACAAAGTTCGGAAGATACTGCTGAATGCCATACAACAGAGACAGCGAGAGAGAGCGAGAGAGAGAGTGGGGAGGGAGCGATTCAGGGTAAGCTGACAGTGGATATAGAAAACGAATGTCGAATGCGCTCCGAGCGAGGCACAGTCCATATCACCCAAGCAGTTCAGTTCAGCTGGCAAGTAGTGCATAAGCCTAGTGCTGTAGCCGATGGACTGCAGCGCGTGTGCAGCGTAGCTTTGAACTGATAAAATGTGAAATTGACAAAGCTTTCAATGATTTGCTGGTTGGTGGTTGGCAAGCCACCGAGTGGGCGAGGAGGCAAGCAGTCGATACTGGGACTAGCTAGTTCATTGAGGCAGGTGCGCACCCAGAGCTCACTTGTTGCCAAAAATCAGGGAAATAAAGTAGGCAAACTGAAAATGTAACGCGACATTAACAGGGTTGGGGCGTGGCGTGGCGTGGCGTGGGTGGTTTGCACGCTGAGCGTAAACCAAAATCGCATTAAGTTCGACGACGAATATGTGGAGCAAACAAGGGAATGCAGATATAGGAGGTCAATGCAGTCACGGGTCTAAAAATCAAAAATTTGAATTTCGATCACGTCTTCAATTACGTCGAATCGACGTGCATATAAATCAACAGCGAACAGCAGCAGTCCACACACACAGGACAGGAAGGAGGCAACAGGCGCAGCCAGCAGGCACTCAGTCACTCCGTCCGTCAGTCGAATGTGGTTTTCTTATTGTTGTTGCGTTGAGTTTTGTAAATCAAGTGGAAATGCCACACACACACACACACACACAAAAAAAAACAGAAAAGAAGAGAAAATGGAAAAATAAGAAAGGGGGAACCAAATAGAAACCTAGGGAGCAGAGGGATATACACATGCATGGGAGGGAGGCAAATGTCAGCTCGATTTTAAGCATGGGCATTTCGGGGCTGGGGCTGGGAGAGGGGGTGGTGGCAGAGACACAGCGGGCGCTTGGGACGCACTCATGCAAAGTGCAGTTGACATGCGGAAATTGTAGGTGCGCTGCGAGCTGAACTGAACTGAACTGAATTGAATTGAATTGAAGTCTTCTTCAATGGGGCGTGGCCACTTGAAGGGCACGGCGATAGATGCTGCCTGCCGTCGGTCGGGCGAATTCTAAGCACTCGACAACAAATCGTGCGAAAAGCGTAATATGCACGCACACCAACACATCCGCACGGAGATACACGCACGCAAAAGCGTGAGAGTGGAAGCGGGTCTCGAGTGCCGCCTGAAGATGCTCTGCACTCGAGCAATGCGCATTTCGCGTCAACTTTTTAACACCAAGTGCGTCGCTAATTGCTGCAGCTGTCAAAAGCATAAGCAGTAAATTAGAGCCAGAAGCAGGAGCTTTAGAGGCAACAACTATCAAGGTCAAGCAGCAGTTCCCTAGGAGAAACTTCCATTTGCCTTCGGAGAAAGTTTAAGAGGAGAACGTGTCTTAGTCTAACCCATTCGAAAAGGAAAGAAAGACCTAGCTCTCAATGCTACTAACTCCTAAGGTCGTGCTCTATAGAGAGCAAACATTCGTTTTTCCTACAGTTAGCTCTTAGAGAAAAACTCCTGCCTGCGAGAGCTCCACTTATTGCTGGCCGAGCGAAGCAAACGCCCGGCTTCAAAAGTAACTAGGGCCAAGGTCATGCTCAAGCTTTAATTTAACCTCAAAGCAAGAGATCCTAGCCTAAGCTCTAAGCTAGACCAGCTGTTACTCCTGCCACGCTCCCAACTAGAGCAGCTGCTAGTCCTACCTTTGGTCTAGTTAGTGCTACAAACATCCAAGGTCAATACCTGGCAAATCTTCAATTTCCCTCGAGGAAGACCCCCCGAAAAAAAGGGAGAGAGGTATGAAGACTGCACGCGCGAGCTGCGCTTGTTGTTGTTGTTGATGCTTGTCGGGAATTTGATTTGATTTGAAGCAGTTCACGTCAACGGCATTGCCACTCCATCTGCCAGGCTGTGCATGCATGTCCTGCAACTGTTGTGCCAGTCCCTCCATCTCCATCTCTCTCTCTCTCTATTTATCTCTCTGTTGCCTTTCAGTTGGAATTACGTCTGGCAACTGCTTGAGCTGTTACACACACACACAGGGTTGAATTTGCATTGCCCTGCAGCGAGCTACGTGTCTCCTGCCCCAAACTTGCTCTGCCCCTCCCTCTCCCTCTCCCTTCCCTCCCTCTCTCTTTTCCTCTGCTGAAGCGATGTCAGTCATTGGCACAAGTGCGCTTTATATGGCCCTGTCATTGTCAATGTGTTTGTACATTTGACATTAGGGCGACTCACGCCTGCGTTGGCACTCGAGCCGAGGGACTAAAGTTCCGGCTCAAGCACCAAAATATCCTAAGGTTGCGGCTTAGACAATTTATAATTTAGTATCCAGGAAGCGGCAGTGCCTGACTTTGGGCAGTTTTGTTAAGTGTTCAACGATATTCAGATGCATAGCAAGGCACTTTCAGTTGAAGTGAAGGGAAAGGGCTTGGATTGTTAGGGTATCCGAAGGGTTGGGTTGGTCTTACTTAAGTCAAAGATCTTATCTTATCTTAAGCTTAGCTTTGACTTCTGCTGATACATCATAGCCTCCACATGAGCACGCTTCAGACCAAATCCCATCCAGACTTTCCCTATATCTAGTCTGACTTCCTTACTGACTCAACGTCGTTTCCTTAGCCAGCTTCAGCTCGCGAGTCACCCTGTTGCAAAGCAGAAAGAAAGAGGAGGCATAGATAGGGAAGCCCTTGAGCCTGCTACATATGCATTTGGACTGGCAGCCTCCGCCAGTTGCCGCCGCATAGCCTGTATCGCCTTTGACGTCGGCTGACGTCAGGGTGACAGCTTTCTTGTGATGCACTTCACGTGCATTTGACTGCTTAAATAAATTTTGCTCATGGTAATAAATTCACTTAGACTCAAACTACCCGAAAATTGTGAAGCTCAGACATGCACAGCGAGCTCGAGTGGGTTGGCGGGTGGGTGGTTGGGTGGTTGTGCGAGTGCACAATGAGGACAATGCGCAGATGAAGGCTTTATAGAAGTTTTTGTTTAGACATTCATAAACATAATTGACGTCATAAAAGCAGACAACAACGGCAATGACAACAATGACATAATGTCATGTAAATCTGTGCAGGGCATGTGTGAGCCAGCAGCCACTCCTACTGCCCCTCCCTCCTCCTCCCTCTCTCTCTCTCTCTCTCTCTCTCTGTCTATGGTAAGTGAAAATCATTAGTTGTAAGTTTATACAAAAGCCTGGGCATTTGTTTGAGCTACTTTAAAATAAAATGCCACTCATGTTTTATATGGTATACGCCCCGGCTCGACCCGCTCCACGCCGTGACCAGCTCTAACCCCTCGACTTTCCTGGCCAGGCCATGCCAACGCAAAAAGAAGAAAAAACCATCATTCGTTGCCCAAAGCGGGCTGCGTTTTTGTATAAATTCTAACAAATTGTCTACACTTCCGAGCAACCACCGCAGCACCGCACCACCACCCAGCCCCAGCCCTACTCCCTGCTCCCTCCCGAACTACATAAATCAAAAAGTGCTTGGCTACAGTTTTCAGTTTTGTGCACTCGCTTTGTGTGTGCTATCTATGTGAAGTCCGGGACCCCGATTCACTTCTGCTCCTGCTTCTGCTCCTGCTCCTGCTCTCACTTCTCTACTTTTTTCTATTTTATGAACTCTCCTACCTCTCATGTGTGAGTGCGGGCGGAGGGAGAAGAATGCCGGATTCCACATGCCTAGCATGCCGCACTTTTGTGCGCTGTCGAGTCCACAGTTTAACATATTAAAAGTAAAGTAACCGCCAGGACAAAGGACATAGCACACGTCGACTCCACTTCTTCTTATTATTCGCATTATTGTTGTCCATACATCACTGTTATGTCCTTTATGGGGCAACCCAGTCCCGAAATTTCCTGTTGCATTCCTCAGCGTCACTTCATAATTAGCAAACAGCAGAAATTGATGTAGCCAACCCGTTCGCCTGATAGCCTCTATCGCTCAAGCAGCGCGCTTAAGGATAATGCCACTGTTTGCACAACTCTTCAAAATAAGCGCATTTTTCATAGACGATGCGCGCCGGAGATGAGCGCCAGCTCGTGACACGAAAGGCGACGATAGTTGGGATTAAGTTGGGATTGGAATATCTTCTCCGTTGACAAAGATGATGCGACTTAACGTCCCTCTCTTTTAAGCAGGAATCCCAAGTTCCGGTCTTAGGAGGGCCTTCCTGGTCCAAGTTCCAGTCAGATCTCTATCAATCCGTCTAAAGGTCTGACTGGAACTAGGACCTATACAGGCCTCTCTCAGTCCGGAAGTATTCTACCTCCTTTCCTACCTTCTTTCCTACCTCTTTTCCTTTCTTTCTCCCTACCTCCTTTTCTACCTTCTTTCCTACCCTCTCCCCACTATCCGCAGGGAGGGAGCAGCCTCAGCTGCATTCCTCCGCCATTCTGTTTACCCCACGAACACATGTTCGACACGCGCTCAGCTCTGGCTGCGGGCGGCGCATGGCTTTGGTCTTATCTCTTAGTCAGCGCGTCGCGCTTATCGTCGCTGTTGTCCTTGCACAAATTATTGAACAGCATTGAAAACATTTGAAGTGTTTCAGCTGAGAGCCAAGTGGGCCGCCCTAAAGACGTGCAGCAGCCAGCGCCAAGCAAAAGGCTGGGCACATGGGAACCGAGCAGCGCGCACAGTGCCTTGGCCAAGTGGCGAAGCGAATGCTTTTATGCTTATTAATGGCACTACATGCAATTTATGTGCTGTAGTTAAAATGCAGGCGCAAATTAATGGCAGCTGACGGAGCAATGCACTCGCTGGCCAGACTGCAGCGCCAAGGACTACTTTGACTAGTCGCAATTACCTTTTGTTGTAAGCGCTGCTTGAGGCTGCGCTGCGTCGATTCCATTGGCATTGATCGATGATCGAAGCAGTTTCTAATCAGAGCAAGGATGTGCCTAGCTCAAATTGGATATAATTTTCTTAAATAGCCGGTATAGACTCACTCGTTACGACTTGGTGCTACTCGGTACTGTCTACTAGTTACTTTTCACTCGTTACTCTCTACTTGCTACTGTCTAATAACGGCTATCTACTCGTTGCACTTTACGCGTTACTCTCTACTCGTTACTCTCTACTCGTTACTCTCTACTCGTTACTCTCTACTCGTTGCACTTTACGCGTTACTCTCTACTCGTTACTCTCTACTCGTTACTCTCTACTTGTTACTCTATATTCGTTACTCTCTACTCGTTACTCTCTACTCGTTACTTTCTACTCATGACTTCCTACTAGTTACTATCTAATAATTACTATTTACTCGTTGCAATCTACTCGTTGTTGTCTACGGGTTACCCTTACTCGTTACTCTCTACTCGTTACTTTCTGCTCGTTACTGTCAACTCTTTATTGTCTACCTGTTACTCCTAACTCGTAACACTATACTCATGACACTACACTCGTTACTCTTTACTCGTTATTTTCTACTAGTTACTCTTCACTCCTTACTCTATACTTGTTAATATCTAATAATTACTATCCACTCGTTGTAATCTACCTGCTACTCTCTACTCGTTACACTTTACTCGTTACTGTCGATTCGTTACTTTGTGCTCTTTACTATCTACTCGTTACTCTCTACGCATTATTCTCTCTACTCATTATTCTCTCGACTCGTTACTCTCGACTCGTTACCCTCTACTCGCTATTCTCTACTCGCTGCTCTCTAGTCTCGGCTCGTTACCCTCTACTCGCTACTCTATTTTCGCTGCTCTCTAGTCTCTACTCGCTACTCTCTACTCGCTACTCTTTACTCGTTACTCGTTACTCCTGACACCCATGCACACCTCCTATTATTGCCTCCTCGTCTCCATTAATAATTCCTGATTCCTAGCGCTCGCCCCACATGTAGTCCTAATTTTACACTTTACTCTGCAGCCCCACCTCTCGCTTTCGCAAAGATCTTAAAATCTAAGCAGCCAATGCTTCATTAGCCTCAGCTCAGCTAGCTCTAATCCTCTTTATGCGCACCTGGCAACTGTTTAGACTAAGACTAAAGACGAGAGCACTTTGCAAGAAAGAGACAGTAAAACAGAGAGAGAGAGAGAGAGAGAGAGAGAGAGGGAGACTGGCTCGCTGGCTGCTGCTGAACTTTAGCACAAAGGCCCAAGTGCAGGAGGCGTCCTTAATACCCCATTGGACCGCCCACAGCAGCGCTCTGTATGTGGCCCAAGTGACTGCAACTTTTGACTTTGCGTGAAACGTTTGGGGTTTTGCCAAGGGTTGCGGCGACGTGGGAGGCGTCGGGCTGGAAGAGCGCTTTACTGTTTCGCTCTGCGGCCGTTGCTCGTAGCTAGCGCAAATTTATGGCCAATTCAATAAACGATTTTATTACATGCGCACGTTGTGTTAACAATGTTATTATTATTGGCGCTCAGTTCCGCAAAACTCTACAGCAAACCTCTGGCCCCATCAGAGGGGGGGCCATGGCTACAGGCAATGCGGCAAAGGGTTGATGGGACTTGCTGGCTGGGCCAATTATTATTATGAAAATTAATTTATTTTCTATCGATAATGCAGGCGCCAAAAAGGCAAAGCTCGCACGGCTGCAAGTCCTTATCAACAGCTGCCCAGCTAGCGGGCTACTGTACTCTCTCTCTCTCTCTCTATATATATATATATATATATATATATATATATATATATATATATATAGCTAGCCAGCGCGCTCTAACCCCTCGCTGTCTGCCTGCATTCAGACTTTGGCGTGCATTTCCAAATGCTTTTACTTTGTTTGGAGCCCCAACTGTTGTTATACCCTATGTTTTAAGCGAAATGTGCTAAGGGGTATGCCAAATCGATGAGAGTATAGCTGGAGACTTGAAATTGTATACATACATATACTCTCCTATTTGATTAGCATATCGATATCTTATCGTATATCGATAACTCTAAACTCTTGCGAGCTAGAGATATCACTTTTCGCATAGACTAACTCGAGCTGCATCCTTAGAGCTTAAGTAAAGGACTCGCTGAGCTAGAATCTAAATTTTCAATTATGCAGGGTATCTTCCAGCGGAGCATACCCGACTCAAGCACTCTGTTTTTGTGCTTTTGTTGTTGTTGGCGGGCCCACTGGATGTCAACGCTTTGCGCTTTTGTTTGCCCAACACAACAAAAGGCCAGCAGCACACACACTCGCACACAACAGCAAACACACACACACACACACACACATGAGGCTGGAGCTTAGCTTATTTTCTACAAATGCATTGTGTGTGTGTGTGTGTGTGTGTGTGTGTGTGTACAAATATTAAGCTTAACAGGCGCACTCATGTGCAACGCAACAAGGCAACAAAAGTCTCATTACTTTTACTTGGCAAATAATAAAGCTAACGAAACAACAACAACAACAACAAGCATACAATTGTCAATTGACTTTAGCTATGCAGCAACAGCACACACAGAGAGAGAGAGAGAGAGAGAGGGAGAGAGAGCCACAAACAGTCGCACTCAGGTACATAATTGTTCGACTGTCTTTCAAGCCAGTTGCCTGAACTAGTTGTATACCCTGTAAGTGCATTGGCAGACAGGCAGAGGGGCGGACGGACAGCTAGATGATCAGGCGGACTGACGGACGAAAAGCTGGCCGAACGGACAGATATGCGGACGGACGGTTAAAGAGACGGACAGACAGATAGATGAACGGACGGACAGACGGATGGACAGTTAAACGGACGGATGATAAGACGGATGAACAGATGAACGGACGGACCATCAAATGGACGAAGGGCCAGGTGAATGGACAAACGGATAGGTGGATGGACGGACGATGGACGGACATAAGAACGGACAAACAGACAGACGGACTTGCAAAAGGCCGAACGGGCAGATGGACGGACAGACAGATGGACGGAGAGTCAGATGGAAGGATGGACAGTTGAACGGACGGATCAGACGGAAGTGCGGTTGAACAGCTGGGCAGATGGACAGTTGGAGGGACGGACGGACAGATCAGATCAGACGAACTGGCGGAGGAAAATATGGACGGTAAGACAGATATATGAACGGACGGACAAATGTATGTACTGACAGACAGACAGACAAAATGTTGAACGGACGGACAGACTGATAGATGGACGAACAGATAGATGAACGGACGGACGGACAGACAAAAGGATAGTCAGATCGACGGACAGACAGATCGACTTACAGATGAAAGCACATTGCCCAGATAAGTAAAGTATTCTCTTTACCTCACTTTACAGGAAAGGGTAGCGTCTAGTCAATCAATTAGCAGCAGGAGCACTCACACCTTTTGGCATTAAGAAATTGAGTGAGCCAGCTTAATTTGATGTGAGTTGCACGAGGCACTTTCGTTTTGAGGAACTCGCTTATCTAGTTGCTCAGGAGGAATTTATTGAAAGGAATAAACATCATGTTACATCTCAATGTCGTAGATGCGTTGTGTGTATCGGGTTTCCTTCTCCCAGATCTGCATGGTCTCGTCTCGTGTGTCGAAAGTCAGATCCAGAATCTGCAGCTTGGCCGTGCTCCAGCAGATGCAAAGGCTCCGCTCCATCTTTTCCCCGAAGTGCCTTATGTTGCCAAAGGCAATGCAGCTGGGCTTGGCGTTGGGCGTGTCGATGGAAACGATCTGGACGGGCCGCAGCTTGACGCTGCAGCCGAAGGGTATATCCATCACGCAGAGCAGCACGAATGGCTGCCGCATGAACATGAAGGCGACGTACACGTTCAGGGGGTCCATAGCCATGCACTGCAACTCACCACCTTCGTGCTGGGCCCAGTTGCAGGAGAAGGTCTGCAGATTGATGATCTCCCTGCTGTTCCACGAGAGATACTCCAGCTTGAAGATAGTAGTCTCCTTGGTCGAGGTGGAGCTGTACACTCGGCAAGAGCCCTTAGGCACGTAGAGCAAATGATTGCCCCGAGCTGTCCAGACGGCCGTCTGCAGGGGCAGGGACTGGACGAGCTGCTTGCTCCAGCTCTCCATGCGGTTGCGATGGCCCAGAAAGATCGACTTCGCCCTGAGGAACTCGATCAAGTGCATCACGTCCAGTGGATAGCGCAAGCTCCACAAATGGGTGCCCAACGCGGGCATGTTGATCTCCTGCACCAGCCGCTTCAGCTCCGGCTGCCAGACCTGTATGCGCTGACTGCCCAGCGAGGCGCTGAACAGATGCGTGCCCGCCTCCTGCCACTGCAGGGCGATAATGAACTCATTTTCCCGATACTCCAGCCAGATCATCTCCGTGCCTGCCGACCTCGTGATCTTCCACAGGCAAATGCCGTGTTCCCCCCCGACCGCTATCTGCATGTTTGTCCAGGGCCTGAAGGCGGCACAGCTCGCGTGCACCTGCTTATACGATGCCAGGTAGCGCGGCATCGCTCGCTTATCCTCATAGACCAGGGCCACGTCCTTGCTGGTCAGCACCAGGCAGTGCATGCGCGTCGGATGGCAGCTCACGCAGCGTATGCTGGACGTGGTCTGCCCGTAGGTCTCACAGCTCTCCACCAGCCCGGCGATGGTCGGCTCCGACTCATTGCGGCGATAGTGCCTCCAGTTGTCCAGAGTATCGCACAAACGAAAGTACTTCAGCTTCAGCCAGTGACAGCCCACGACAAAGAGATTCCAAATCTCCGAAATCCTATTCTTTAGACGACTTAGCCGCCCATACTCCGCCGCGAACTGCACCTGCCTCGGATGATGGGCGTACAAATTCGGCGGCATGGCACGATCATAATTCGGATGCATTTTAGCTTCTTTTTTTTTCTTTGCTGAATTTCGGAATTTCAGAATTTCGAGCTCTGCTGCTCCGTCAGGCACAATCAATACTGAACAACAGTCAGCAAACAGGCGAAAGGAAGCAAATCTAGGCCTACTTTGCTCGAAATGTTTGAAGCAAAGCCAACTCGATCGAGTCTACTGAGGGTAAGGTAGGGTAAGGTAGGGTGAGGTAGGGTGAGGTAGGGTGAGGTAGGATAAGGTAGGGTGAGGTAGGGTAAGGTAGGGTGAGGTAGGGTTAAGGGTAAGCTGGGGTCTAGCTCGAGCGCTTCTACATATTAGAGCTATACTTATCTTTTCAGATCTACATTATGCCTTATTCAATTAGGCTATATTAGAAAAGGAATATATATAGAAAAGTCAACTCTATAGATATGTATATATGATTATTCACTGTGAGCTGGTAGAGGCAAGCGAGTTGTGTGTGTGGCGGCTGTAGCTTGAGCTTGTGCATAGCTACTTATTCAGGTTGCACAATCGTTTTGCGCAATCATGCTGGCACTCAATTTAATTGATTTTAAAGCTGCTGCCAGACCAGACCAAAAAGACAGGAAAAAAATTCGTTGCGGGAGGTTTTGCGGGAGATGGAGAGGGCTGGGTCAGGTCTTGTCCATAAAACAATTGCGGGGCATATGCAGCCGCAGTGGAAAGAATGCGTAACAGGTTAGAAGCCCGGCAAAGTGAAACCCAAAAAGTCAGCTCTCGAAACTTTTGTATAGAGTGCGGTGGGGTTGCCCGGAAGAAGGGGGGGAGTTTTGGTATTTGGCTTTTTTTTTGGGGGGGTTTGGTTGGGTTTCGGTTTGAGCTCTGTGAACGGTTCGGTCAGGCGGCTTTTGAGTGTTTTCCACCTGAGCTCAAACTTAAGTGGCGAAACTTGATTAAACTACACCCACACACACAGACACAAGAACTTTTGCGGCAGAGCGAGTAAGAGAGAGAGTGAGAGAGGGTCGAAAGTCCAAGGACTGCGTACAGGGATTTACTTGCGGTTGTGCAGCCAACGACAAAGAGTTGACTTCTCTCAACGTTTTTATGCGATGCACAATGGCCACAGTTGCAGCTACAATATATTATAAAGAGCAGATACCCTGTAAATACAGCAGCACAGTCTAACGGGTATATTAGTTTGAAAGGAATGCTGAAAGTATGCACAAGCTACAGGCAGTTGCCCTATAATATATATAAACAAAATATATAGAGAAAATTTGGCAAAAATATTTTATTGTCTCTGTAAAATTCTCAAGCAGAAAAAAAGAACTGAAAAGGAAAAAGTTAAAAAAATGTCAGTTAATTACAGGATATCTCTCAGTCGACTAGCTCACGCACATCTCTCTGCTGCTGAGGACTCAGTAGAACTGCAGTGGCAAGTCCAGCGCGTATTCCTGCTGCTGCTCCACGTGGGGCACGACCGCAGCTGGAGCAGCCACAAGCCGGGGCACAGCTGGTGGCAAGTAGGCATTGCCCGGTGGCAGCAGCGCTGCCAAGGCAACGCTGTCAAAGAGCCCGCAGAGCAACAACAATGGCCACAGTATCTTGAGCAACATTTCGAACTGGATTCACTCGTGAACTGTTTACTGGTTCCGCTCAGGCAGCTGCCTTTTATACCAGCATCGAATCGACGAAGCTAAGGTTAGGCATCAGACGCGCAACTAATTGAAATTGCAAATGAAGCAGCAGCCGAGCCTCTGCAAGATACCCTGTAATTATTATATAACTGACGTATGGTATGATTTGATGATCGATCTATTGAAATGTAAGCCTATATCTTAAAGTCTTTATAGAAAAGAGTTTGGTTAGTCTTTTGACTAGCTAAAATCGATAAATATCGATAATTTTGGCATAGACTTTTCAAAGAACAGAATCAAGGAAAATACTCATATATCAATCTATTATATATCGAGCTTAATTTTACTTTCAATGTATGTATTTTAATTGATATCGATAAATATCGATAGACAAGGTATGCCCTAGTCGAGCACTCTCGACTGCAGTCTTGTTGCTCTGCTAAAATATAATGATAATTGTGGAGATTGCATGCATTAAGATTCTGACACATTGCACAATAATACCCTGTAATATATTGTATGGGGTATACTCGACTATTAGTATTTTATACCTTTTTTTACTTTTTTATATTTTACAATTCATGTACAAAGTCAATCTGTGTTGCTATAACCAATTTTCTTTTTACAGGGTATATGCTCAGTCATGCAACACTTAAGAAGTCTATTTTAAATGGTTTCATTGCTTACTTTATCAACAACTTTATATCGGACTACTCAATCAGCACTTACAGGGTATTCGCTAGTCCAATCACTCACTACCATTGTCTCTAGCCTCAGCGCTTCTTCGCTTTAATGAGTCCCCCGCCAGCATTTGGCGATCTTATCACGCATTCATTACGATCCCTTAGCTGGCAGAGTTCGTTCTGTTCTTATTTCGCGTAAATTTCCCAGTTTTTTGTCAGCCTCAGAGGCGCTGCGGCTCTTATACGGCTCTGTGACAGTTGAGCAGAAGGAAAGGACTCGGCCGTGGCGTACGATTCGGATGTTCGGCTGGCGCATGCGCTCGGCTGGTTGCGGGAACCGACGAATTGCAGCGTTTCCCGCCAAAGCCCCGCTGAGCGGCCAGCGGGCGGGCAGGACGGGGGCGAGTTTTGTTTACCTTTGTTATCAGCGCTTATCAGATGCTGCGCTGACATCCTGACGAGCTTCAAGTGTGTGCCCATTGGTGGGAATCTCTGGGAATGCGATGACAAACGGGCGTGGGTGGGAGTAGGTGTGGCACTCAGCCAGCCAGCCAGCCAGGCCTTCAAGCCAAAGTCAATGCCCCAAACACATCAATTACTCGCGCCGAACTCATTTGAATGACGCCAAATGCTGGCAAACTGCATTCACACAATTCATCATTCAAATGGCCCGCATTCCATTCCATTCCAGTCACCTAATGGCCAACATTAATTTCAGCGGCCCAAATGCGTGACAGCCAGCGAGCGCATAAGGCATTCCACAGGCTTTATAGCCAAAAATCCTAATTTAGAGTTAGCTAAAGCTAAACTATAAAATGAAGTATTATAATATTATTGTGCTATAATAAGGGGAAAGGTCAAGCTGGAGCTAGCTAGGACATGTATGAGAAGAAGAGACTTTGCCTGATCCTGATAGGGCTCATCAGACATCAATATGTACTCCAAACTTCATCCATTTGGTCGAAGGAATCACTCCGTATTCCAGTGAAAATTGGAGGAAGGACGGAATGAAGGAGAGGCTGAACCCATAGAGTATAACTAAATATACTTGGATAAGTCGATCTAGTCATGCTCAGATTCTCTCTCGCTGTCTCTCTATCCTTCCGTTTATTCGTCAGTCTGTTCCCCTTTACGGCAGTCTTTTCTTTCCATCGTCCGTCCTTCCTTTCATCCGTCCTTCCTTCCATCCCTCCTTTCTACCTCCTTCCTTTCCTCCGATCTCTCTTTCCTCCGTCGCTTTTAACTTCCGTCTATTCTTTCCTCCGTCCTTCCTTTCCTCCGTCCTTCCTTTCCTCCGATCTTTCTTTCCTCCGTCCCTTCTAACCTCCGTCTATTCTTTCCTCCGTCCTTCCTTTCCTCCGTCCTTCCTTTCCTCCGTCCTTCCTTTCCTCCGTCCTTCCTTTCTTCCGTCCCTCCTTCCCTCCGTCCTTCCTTTCCTCCGTCCTTCCTTTCCTCCGATCTTTCTTTCGTCCGTCCCTTCTAACCTCCGTTCTTTCTTTTCTCCGTCCTTCCTTTCCTCCGTCCTTCCTTTCCTCCGACCTTCCTTTCCTCCGTCAGTCCTTCCCTCCGTCCTTCCTTTCCTCCGTCCCTTCTTTCGTCCATCCCTCCTATGATCCGTTCTTCTTTTCATCCGTCCTTTCTTTCGTCGGACCCTCCATACGTCCGTCCTTCCTCTCATTCATTTCTCCATCCCTTTATCTGTCCGCCCTACTATCTCTCCACTCGCTCACCCGTCCGCCCATCCATATAAAGCCAGCGATCTCACTCGCCTCAACACCCAGCACTCTTTCAATTTTAAACATATGTATATTCTCGCTTGAAGCCGCAGCTCTGCTGCAGTGTTAAGCGTCTCTGTTAGCCGGACACGGCAGACTAGCCATTATTTTTGGTTGGAGGCCCTGATAGACATGTCTCGAAATCAGTGAGTAGCCGCCGCCGCTTGCCATGCTCGTGCTGGACTAGAAACACATATCGTACATTGTGTGCAACATGACGACAACATTTGTTGCTTGCAACTATGTGTGAGTGGGTGCTGGCTACGTTCCACTTGCCACTTGCCACTTGCCAGTTGCCAGTTGGCAGTTGGTAGTTGGTAGTTGGTCGTCAGCGAGTGCCTGAGTCCTTGCCAACTGCTGGCCTGGCAGTCGTCTCCCTGTGCTACACTTCCGGCATTTAAGCAAACAAAATATGTAGCAAGCAGCTGCAACAAGCTGCATGCGGCTGCAGCGTTTCGGCTGTAGTAGCATTTGTGTGCCACATGCGCCATGTTGCATGCCGCATGGCCCACATGTGTAGGCGGAAAATGCGGCCATGTAGGCTAATGAGTTCGCTTTATGTCCGACCCGAGCTGTTATTGTTGTTGTGTCTCTACGGCCCCACCCCCGCCCATAGCCACTCCCACTCATCCCACGGCTTTTGCTCTTCTTCTTCTTCTTCTGCTACTTCTTGTTCTCCTTGGCTGTTGTGGCTGTTGTTTTGCTGCTGTTGTCGGTTAACGAGGCCGCCACATTCTGTGGCACGGCACGACTACCCTCCGCCCAGTATGAAAACAAATGCTTGTGGCGGTGTCATAATGGAAATGTAAATGAAAATAAGGCAACGGTATTTGGTATTTGGTGCTCAACCCTAGCGCAGGGTTGTCAGCCGCGGACAGCCCGCAGGCCCACACACACACACACATACACAGAGAGAATGGCAGACACGAAGAGTCGGAAACGGAACAGGACTTGGCTGAACATTCAATGGATAAAGTTGTGACATCTTTATTTTAATGAGTTTAGCCAAATGGATCAATTAAACTCGTCTACATTTCTCGTACAGCCAACAAATGCCACTCCAAATATTTGAGAATTGCATAGAAGAGCGCAATCATAACATTTACAGGTCTGTTTGAGAAGCAGGAGAAAGTTTGTCGAGCGACGGAAGAGTGGATGGACAGATAGACAAACGAAAGGATAGAAGAACAAGCGGACGGACACACAGACAGAAGATTGTACAGATGGTCGTGCAGACAGACGAACGGACAGGCGGGCGTACAGACATATGTACAGACGGACGTACAGTCGTGTCGACAGACAGACAGACAGACAGACGGACACGCGGACGGACAAGGGGACGTAAATATGGACGGACGTAGAGACGGAAGTACAGACGAACGTACAGACGAATTGACGGATAGACAAACGAATAGTTCTTGTATAGGCAGAAAATGATACTGTAAATATATGAGAATCGCATAGAAGGGACTGACGAATGGATAGAAGCACACGTGGACGGACAGACGTATAGAAAAACAGACAGACGGACGTACAGACGGACGTATAGACGGATGGACATAGGTTTATTCGCGAAGGAGGAGTAAGTTTATCAAGAGATGGGCGGAAACGGATGGACAGACGTATATAAAAACAGACAGACGGACGGACAGTCGGATAGTCAGACAGTCGAACAGAGGGATGCACAGACGAAGACACGAATGGATAGGCGGACGTACAGGCATACGTACAGACAGGAGAACAGACGATCGGATGATCCACAAAACCAATATACTCCCTTTCACTTCAAGAACGAAGTCGCTTGAATGCCCCCTTCTAATCCGAACTGACGGAGCCTGCCATTAGCCACAGCCACAGCAGCTGAGCCTACAATCCAACCCTGGCTTTGAGAATGCGCTTTATTTGGGAGTATTCCTCTTACAGGGTATACATATGGTATCTATATATATATGTATATATATTTGTGGGCAAATCAGAGCGAGTCGAAGTAACGCCTCAGCCAGACGACGCGCTGGCTGAGCAGCTCGAGCAGAAAGATGACGGACGCAGCCAGCAGCAGGGTGTAGCAGATGAAGTTGAGGCCGCAGAACATCTCGATCCTCAGAGCCGACACGTCGTGCGAGACGTAGGGGGCGTGGAACATGCGTCGCTCGAAATGGCGATTGATGTGGCTCACGATGCCGGCCGACTGCAGCTGCTTGAGCTTGCGGTCGAAGGCGAACTTGAGGATCGAGTGTCGATGCAGGCACATGACCAGCTGGGCGAGGTAGATGTGCTCCCGGACATGGGTGAGCCGACTGCTCTGCCAGTTCTCGTGGTTGTAGTGGGCCAGGCTGCCCAGCAGCGCGCTGGTCGTCAGGCGCGCATCGTCCTCAGCCGCCTGCAGCTCCTCGAAGCGCTCGGCGACGCTCGTGTTGCGCAGCAAGCTGCGCTGCGCCGGAAAGTAGTCGACGTAGTCGGGCGTCAGGTACTCGTAGTGGCCCTCGAGCAGCTCGGCCACCTGCTCCGGCACCGGCGGATAGTACGGCAGCCGGAAGGCGTCGTAGAGCTTGCCCTGGTAGGCCGCGCGCTGCACCAGCGCCAGCAGCAGCCAGGCGCCCACGTAGCAGCGCATGATGCCCGCTCGCGGCAGCGCCGCGCCTTCCAGCGGATTGCCCAGCAGGGTGGTGTGGACCCGCAAGCCACTCGCGACCAAGTCGAAGCGCACGCTCTGCCGGCGCCACAGCCACTGCAGCAGCAGCACGGCCAGGCAGGAGACGATCAGGGCCAGCCAGACCGTGGCGCAGAAGGGCTGCACGAGCTGGTTCACTGCGCCCATGTGCTGATCCACGCGCACCACAAACACCAGGGCGCTCTGGTGGTAGGCGCAGGTGGTGGAGAAGTTCTCGCGGAAGTTGTGCGAGCCACTCATGGCGCCAATCACCACCGAGGACTGGCGCATCGCCAGCTCCTCCAAGCAGTCCGCGATGCTCGCGTTCAGCTCCAGCGACGTCGACTTCTTCTCGCACGGCGGCCGCAGACGCAGGCGAAACTGAAAGATTTCCGCCAGGAGCTTGATCAGCTCGCCGTCGACGCCTGTCAGGCGCCAGGTCTCCATGCGCTGCTTGGGATCGTTCCCGTCGCCGTCGAACATCACGTACGGCGGCAGGGGGCTCCAGCTGATGTTCAGCGGGCAGCCGTAGAAGCTGCCCAGCTGGCGTCCGAACAGCGGCTCGTGGCGGCTCAGCCTGCCGCGCTCGTAGCAATCGAGCAGCTGCGGCGTGAAGGAGACGTTGCAGCTGGGCGCGTACAAGTGAAAGCCGTAGAGATGCACTACGTCCGCCGCCAGCCAGCCGGGCTGGACCAGCACCACAGCGTTGAGCACGTGGAAGCTGAGGCAGGTCCTGAAGATGCTGTAGAGGGCCGAGACCAGGGACTTCTTCGACTCGGCCCGCCAGCTGAGCACGATCAGGAAATTGAACTCGCGATCGAAGAGCGACTTGGCGAAGTGAAAGCGCAGCGCACGGAACGAATGCGGCGTGTCCACCAGGAACAGGATGTGATCGCGCGGCTCCTCGATGGGCGTGGCGTGCAGCAGCTGCACCGCCATCCGCTCGCCCAGCTGCTCCAGCAAATAGCTCAGGGCCAAGTCCAGCTCGAGCTGCGGCCGCTCCAGGCCCGACATCTTCATGATGCCCATCGCATTGTAGCTCGGATTGACGTGGTGCTTCAGCACATGCACTGCAGCCCGGTCCACTTCCCTGGGCCGATAGCGCTCGGCCGGCTGCAGTGCGGCCAAACAGCACGGCAACAGAAGCAGCCGCAGCCAAAGACCAAGAGAGTGCAACATTTCTGCGGCACAGGCGAACAGCTTCGAACTGTTGTCCAGTCCAAACTGCGCCACGTAGTCGCCAGTTGAGCTAATTCCACTAATTGCTGTGGACAGGGAAACCAATTCATTAATTTCAGGCAACTGCATTTGTTTCAGAGATAAGCCACATCGCAGATAGTGCGAATGGCAAGCGATGTTATAGAGTGGGTTAAGAATAGCTAGAACTCGTTCCGCTCTTGAGCAGTATAGAAAACGTAGAGTACAGGAAAGACATCGAATACATCGAATACATAGAATATATAAAATACATAAAATACATAGAATACATAGAATACATATAATACATACAATACATAGAATACATAGAATACATAGAATAGATAGAATACATAGAATATAGAGAATACATAGAATACAAAGAAAACATAGAATATATAGATTATATAGAATACATAGAATATATAGAATACATAGAATACATAGAATACATAGAATACATAGAATACATAGAATACATAGAATACATAGAATACCTATAATACAAAGAATACATAGAATACATAGAATACATAGAATAATATACATAATATACATGGAATACATAGAAAACATAGCATACATACCATGCTTAGAAGACATTGCATACATAGAATACATAGAGTATGTGGAAGACATCGAATATATAGCAAACATAGACTACATTGAAGACATAGAATACATAGAAAACATGGAATAGGTTGAAAACTTCGAATACATAGAAAACATTCCATACCTTGCAAATATAGAATACATAGAAACATAGCATACATAGCATACATAGAAAACATAGAATACATAGAAAACATAGAAAACATAGAATATATAGTATAAATAGATTACATAGAAAACATAGCATGCACAGCATAATTCTAGAGATTCAAGCAAACAGAGTAAAACTCATTGAACATTAAACATCGCAGAGTGTGGCAACTCTTTTCTTGGGGTAATTGCGCTCAGCCGACTTATGACATTTGACTTGAGACTTTCGAGTTGGAGTTTGGAGTTTGGAGTTTTGCAAGCTGCTTGCATTTATTTCCATGCCATTTCAGCTCGACTCGGCTCCCAGCCCAAAACTCATAATTACCAGCGCAAGTTTCACGCACACACACACTCGCACCCACACGTGTGTGTGCCTGCATTTGCCTTTTGGATTTGCGAAAAGGAAAGAAACTTTTTTGTGACTTTATTTTTTTGGTGGCAGCAAAAAAACTTTTAATTTAGCAACTTTTTTGACTTGCGACGACTGTGGCTTTTTCTACTTATATATGTATTTTTTACAGTGTATATACATATGTGTGTGTGTGTGTGTGTGTGAGTGTGTGTGACAGTTGGCATCTTATTAAGCAAATAATTGCCCGTGCGGTATATGCGAGCCGCAGCAGAAGCCTCGTCACTCCAAAAATATTTGCCAAACGATTGGAATATCCGGTATCGCATACACTTACAGCATGGGTGGCCTGATTGTGCTATGGAATATGTGAGCATATATATATAGGAAAATCTGCTTTAGGTATAAGAAAGGCGTTATGCATGAGACGACAGAGGATAGTCAAGTCAATATATGTAGAGGAAAGGAAGTGTATCCTCTGAGCAAAGGCTCTTCTTGAGCCATATCTTAAGTTAGTCTATAGTATATATATAGACTCTATAGCATACCTGAAAGGCTTGTAGAACATGCTAAAGTGGCGTGCATAGGTATATGCTGTCCATATCTAAGCTGTATCTCTATCTATCTCTAGATCTATGCCTTATCCGCAGCCTGGGCATGGCTGCTATCGTAGGTTTCTTTCTTTATACTTTCTATATATACTACAACTTGTATATATCCCATAGCTATTGTTCCTATAATAGATATGTCATATATGAGGGATTATATTAATAAAAATACATAGTAAGGATATGGATATTAGGGATGCCTTAGATACAGCTAAGCAAATAGAGTCGCATAGATATTGGACATAAAACTGCTGCCTCATATGATATATATGAGACATATAAAATATGATACATATATATATGATACTTATATGACACATAGCCCTCCACATGTGTCTAATTACAGCTCCTATAGAGTATTTGCTGTGCGACTTGCTAGCATTGTGAATGCGAACAATTTCATGTTAACAAAATAAATGTTGCTGTCTGCGCTTTTTGCTCGCCTTTTGTTTATCAAATGCGCACATTAATTACGCAACCACAAACACACACACACACACACACACACTGACATGGGCACACTCACACGTGTGTGTGTGTGTGTGTGTGCATTCATGCATGTCCCTCAGCCCAGCCCCCCGACCCCGCCCCCGCCCCCGCCGGCCCGCTTCGATAGCTGCAAACATATCGTTTTTGGCTGGGCGCCGCATTTGCATTTATATGCGCATATCCTTTGTGCCCAAAGGATATTACATTTTTCCACTTGAAGCATTTTTCGTGCATTTAATGAAATTTTTAATTTTTATGCAGCTGCAAAATGGGGCGTGGCAGCGGGCAAGGAGAGAAAGATACAACAGACACTCGCTACAATTGCCGCTGTCCAAAGCTCGTGCCAATCCCAAAGCGCAAAGATAAATTTATATACATAAATGTTATATATATACATATGTATATACACGCATATATATATATATATATATACATATATATATATATATATATATATATATATATATATATATATATATATATATATATATATATATAGTATTTCAGCTCTCAGGCTCTGCTCTGGTTTCCCTCACGCCTCACGCTGCATTTTGGCCTTTTTTTCGCTCCCAAGATGCAACTGCAACTGTTGCATAGGCAAAGCACAGCTCGGGGATACCCTGCAAAAGAGATGGAAATGGCATTAACAGCTGTTAAATTACATAGAGCAATAGCTGAGTAACAGCTGTTAAGTCTAACACAAGGCATGTTAAGTTGAGTATGACAACAGCTGCTGTGCAACAGCAAATGTTAAGATACATAGAGCAACAGCTGCTTAACATATGCTGTTAACTGTTAACTGTTAACTGTTAACTGTTAAGCTTAATGAATAGAAAAACTGCAACATATTCAGCATATAGCCCAACAGTTACTTAACAGCTGTTACATCAACAACAGCAACTTAACATGCTGTTAACAGCTATGTAAATGTATGGCTAACAGCTGTTAACTTTGACAATTTTATTAACAGCCACCTCAGTTTCTTAACAGCTGTTAATACTGTTAACAGTGCGCTAACATTTCTCAGCTACTCAACAGCTGTTATTCAGAGTAACATCTGCCTAACATTTGCTTAACTGTTAAGCTTAATGAATATAAAAACTACAACAAATTCTGCATTTAGCATAACAGTTACTTAACAGCTGTTACATCAATAACAGCAACTTAACATTTAGTTAACAGCTAAATGCAGATTTTATTAACAGCAGTCAAAAATTAGTTAGCAGTTACTTAACAACTGCTAATACTGTTAACAGTGCGCTAACATTTCTCAGCTGTTATTCAGAACCCGATTAGCTCATCAATGCCTCTCTGGCGCCTCGACTGCTAGAGGGTAAACGAAGCAGATTGGCCCTTAGGGCCGAGACAGCCTTGTTAAATTTATTTAGCCTCAGCTGAGTTGCATTTGCCGCTGTGAGCTTGGACAACGAGACGAGGCATTCAACTGAATGTTATGCGAGCTAATGCCACTGCCCTGGCTGTGGCTGCTGCAGATGAGCTGAGTCCTTGACTGGGATATAAATAAAGCAGAACTTGTTACGGATTGTGGGATATGGGAGAGCTAAGAGGAATCAAAGGATATCTGGGGCACAGTTAAGAGTCCTTTGCTGCTAGCCACTCAAGCCTATCGATAGTCAAAACATATCGATAACATAGCAAAACAAAAAGAGAAAGGGTGAGAGGGGGGAGGAGAAAGAGTTCTGCTTGATAAACAAATTTCGGTCATAACTTAATCTGAAGAGCATATGCTGATGGGGCTGGAAAACCCAATTAAATCGTATGCCACATGCTTGAGCAGCTGCTAAAGGAAAACAAAAGGATAAGGCATGCAGTGGCGGAGGAGGAGGGAGAGACAGAGAGAGAAAGGGAGAGATATGATATGGCCATAAGTCAACTATCTGGCGCCAAGTCCGCTTACCCAAGTTCTGGCCAAAGTTCAAGTTTGTTGGCTGGGGCTTAGGCGAAGGAGTGGGCCAAGGAAGGTGCGATTCGGCTTCATTTCTGTGCATAAATTAAAAATGACAAGGATATGCGGGCAGGACACGCGGCAGCAATGTGTAACCCAAAGCGTTCGCAACAAGTTGCAAGTTTCTGCCAGCCCACACTCGACACTCGACTCTTCCTCTGTGTGTGTGTGTGTGAGCTGAAAGTCAAAACCCCAACCCCTGGCCCGACTCTAGTTGCCAATCCTTTTTGCCTGCAACTTGCCTGAATCCTTTAGGCATTCACCTGGCAGCGTGTTCAGAAAATTTCTACAAATTCAGCGAAAAGTATTTTTCCACCTTGACAAAAAAAAAAAAAAAAAAGAAAATGCGCTCGCCTGAAATGGGGCATGGGCGCTACAGTTTTGGACTCTATGAAGAAGTGAGGTGTGGCAGAGGGCGGTACACAGGGGAGGCGGGGCACGGGGCATATTTTGTGGAGAAATGATTTATGAATGCAAAAAGTTGTTGGGCCACAACTTTTGCGGAACCAGCGACGCCGCCTACGCCAGCCACGTCTCCTTGTTATACCCTGTAGCGAATGAGAGAAAGGGTATACATGGATATAGAGGTACATATAGTATAGGAAGTCGATTCAAGCAAATAGATTAGGGCAACAGAGTTAGCTAATAGAAATTAGCATATATCGATAAGTATTAAGCAATGGAATAGCTATTATCATATTGGTCTATTGCGTTCAACTATTGCTAAATATCGATAACATCTTTTAGACTACAAGAGATACATAGCAGAGCCCAATATAGCTTCAAGATGCAGCCCAAGTCTAGCTTAGGCCGTGTCAAATATTAGTTTGAAAATATTTCGATTACATCAAAATCGATAAATATCGATTTCTTGTGCTTTGACCAAATCAGAAGTTATCTAGGGCATCTGGACGTCTTGCATGCTCGCCTTGAGCTCACTGACTTGTTGTTATTATTGTTGTTGTCAGTTGCGACATGGGCAGCTCGTGTTACGCACACACATACGCCCACACAGACACACACACAGGGAAGAAGAGCACACACACGAGCAGCCGCTTAATGGAATTATAAAAATGTTAACTTCAGCACAAATTCAAACAGCGCCTCACTTCGAGTATGTCTGAGTGCGTGTGTGTGTGTGTGTGTGTGTGTGTGTGTATGTGTGTGTGTATTGGCAACTAACCTTTTTATACGAATTCAGTTATAATTTTGTTTAACATTCAAAGTGGCTTTGTTTGCGGTAGCGAATGGATAGAGCGAGAGAGGGATAGAGCGAGAGAGGGAGAGAGGGAGAGGGAGAGAGAGAGAAAGATAGAGGGCAAGGGGTAGAGGGCAAGGGGGAGAGCGAGAGAGGGCAAAGGGGGAGGGAGCGAGGGGTAACTGCAACACTTTTAACTATTCCCATCAACTGTCTAACAACAAAAATATTTGCTGGACTTTTCGGACGGAGTGGGCAAAATAATAAAAATAAAAAAACATTGCAAATTTAAAGAGGCGCTACAAAAGTTGGAGTTTAAGCAAATGAAAATATCCAAAATTTGAATTTAAATAATTAAATTTGTATTTTTGGAAAACTTTAGTTGAAGCGAAGCGAAGAGCTGAGCTTAGGCCAAAAAGGAACTCTGACTTCAGAACCATTGGTCATTATTATTATCATTATCATTAGCATTAGCATTAGCATTAGCATTAGCATTAGCATTAGCATTAGCATTAGCATTAGCATTAGCATTAGCATTAGCATTAGCATTAGCATTAGCATTAGCATTATCATTAGCATTAGCATTAGCATTAGCATTAGCATTAGCATTAGCATTAGCATTAGCATTGGCATTAGCATTAGCATTAGCATTAGCATTAGCATTATTATTATCATTATCATTAGCATTAGCATTAGCATTAGCATTAGCATTAGCATTAGCATTAGCATTAGCATTAGAATTAGCATTAGCATTAGCATTATCATTAGCATTAGCATTAGCATTAGCATTAGCATTAGCATTAGCATCATAATTTGCATTTGCATTATCATCATCACAATCATTATCACATTATCCATATCATTCTCATTAGCATTATTCATTTATATGTTTTATTAACATAATTATCATCATTAATTTGATCATGATCATAATCATTAGCATATTCATTATTACTATCATTATCCTCATCCATTATCACGAATGCTCTCATTAATATTATTATTTCATTCATCTTGACCTCATATATGCCATTAATCATTGCGTAATGCCCCCGCCCCATAACTCCCACTTAAATTGCCTGTTTAACTGTTTCGCCTGGAGTCAACTTCTCTGTGCGAAAGCTGCAAATAGAAATCCCTTTAGTATATTATCTCAAAATCCATCAAGTTGAAAGCAATTACATTTGTCAAGCCGCCAGCCAGTCTTTCTCCTTCTCTCTCTCTCTCTCTCTCTCTCTCTCTCTCTCTCTGTCTATCTTTGTTTTCTGATTGTTTTTTAGTCGTATCGCTTGAAAAATTAAAACAAAGCTCAAGCCCAAAATGTCGGCCTCAGTTCGATGCCTGAAGCAACTGGCTGCAGCTGCAGACGCATACCCTGTGCGGCTGGGGCGCGGACGCTGCAGCAGCTCCTGCGGAGGCAGCCAATCCAATATACTTTCCAAAGCAAACACTAAACTTGAAGCGCGGCTCCAAATCGAAAGCAGAGCCAGCAGCCAATCTAGTGCCAAAGAGCCGCCAAAATGAAAAATGGGCAACGCAAAAAGCTAGCGCCGCATCGAGTGTGCACAACTCGCAGATACCTTGTTAATTGAGAAGGTGCAGGACTTGTAGCGTAGTAGTAGCCAAATGTCTGTGAAAAGCTCTTCAGCTATTGCAGTGTTGAGGCTTTAGAAGATATTTTGATAGGGTACTGTGGAGGGATATGTTTGGGGCGAGTATATACTACCCTATATACCCTACCATATATGCCCCAATTAATGAACTTAACATATTTTACACAATTTATATTCAAATGGCAAGGCTCACTAAATATGTACTCAACTAAAACTTATCGATAATTATCGACAATGGTATCACTCGTAGAAACTTGATGTACCACCCTCAGCTGAAGCTAGCCCATGAGGCCTGCTTGCCATTTATAGGGTATCTAAAATCAGCCACACACTGTAATAGAAATGGACCAGAGGCTGCCTCAGCTGCTGCTGCTGCTGATGTGTCTTATCTTGTCTGCATTGGCTGCGACGCTGGCTTCGCCGTCGACGTCGACGTCAGCGCATCCTGAAGGTTTTTATCTTGGCGTCATGTTGATGTTTGTCGGAAACTTGATTATTTTCGCTGCTTTTTTGCGATGTTTTTTTCTCCCCAACGATTTTTTCTGTTGCCTGCAATTTCGAATACCCTGTAGCTGAGACAAGTAGAGTTGCTAGGTGCAGGCGTGCGATAACGATAACTGAGATAGTTTTTTTGATCATTTTCAGCTGAAAACTTGACTGCATGAGAAGCAGACTAGACAAAGCTATGCATAGGGCAGACTTTTGGTATATAGTTGGTCTTATGGAGGGTAGCTCAACTCAGAGCTACCCTAATCTAAACGACTGAGAGCACAGAGCAGCATGTGTGTTTGAATATAGAAAACAGTTAGCTAGCTTGGCATATTAGCTCAATACACTTTACAGGGTATCTGCCAGTCTATCACACTCCGATTTCTTGTATTTTTTATAAATATATATATATATATTTTTTTTTAGCTCACACGTGTGTGCCTGTGTGTGTAAGTGTGTGCGTGTGTGTGTGTGTGGCCATGGATTGAAGATGTTTGTGCTGCGCCCGCAGCATACAAGCAGCGGAAGCAGCTAAAGAGTAAGAGAGAGAGAGAGAGAGAGAGAGAGAGGGGAGCAAAGAGCTGGATTAGCCCACAAATGTGTGTAGAAAGGAGTTTTTTGCAGCTCCAGTGAGCCTGTGTGTGTGTGTGTGAGTGTGTGTGTGTGTGTGGGGAACTTCAATGAAAATGCACCTTAAAGTCACGGCATTTGCCACAAAACAAAAGGCCTTGTGGCAAGTTGTGCTGCTGCTTGTACTTAATGCTGTTCTTGTTGCTGTTGTTTGACAAACAAGCGCCGAGCGCATAAGTAAAATAAGTTGTAATAAGAGCAGTTAACAACATGGACTAAGCTCGAATAAGCAGAGAGCGAGAGAGAGAGAGAGAGAGAGAAAGAGAGGTGGAGGCGGAAGCAAGAGCATGATGAAGACTTCTAGCACCTGGCCACACACACATATATATAGGGCAAAAGGCATGACAAGCACATGACTTTCGTAAAGGCAATGGGCAGGAGCACAAGCGCAAACAAGACGCGACAAGGGGTAACAAGTACGTACGTATGTGGGAGTCGGGCATGACAGACTGCAGAATGCTCGTTCACAGTCCAAAAGTAGATCCATTTATAAGATAATCAATATTTTGCAATGTGCCATGGGCGGATCATATCATTGATGGAACTAACTCTGGAAGGAGTAGTGAACAGTCGGACGGACGGATGCCGGACGGACGAACAGTAGAACGGACAGTTGAATAAACAGTCAGACAACCGGGCGGACGCTCAGACGGATAGTCATGCGGACAGTTGAGAGAACAGTCGGACGGACAGTCTAACTAACAGTCGGACGGATAGTCGGGTGGACACTTGAACGGACATTTGGATAAACAGTCAGACAAACAGTCAGACAACCAGACGGACAGTCAGACAGATAGTCATGCGGGCAGTTGAAAGAACAGTCGGACGGACAGTCTAACTAACAGTCGGACGGATAGTCGGGTGGACAGTCGGACGGACAGTCGGACGGACAGTCGGACGAACAGTTAGACATTAGACAGTTATTCTTATGAACAGTCGGACGGAGATTCTAACTAACAGTCGGAAGGATAGTCGAACAGACAGTCAGAAGGACAGTCGGACGGACAGTTAGACAACCGGACAGACAGTCAGACGGATAGTCTTATGAACAGTCGGACGGAGAGTCTAGCTAACAGTCGGAAGGATAATCGAACAGACAGTCGGACGGACACTTGAACGGACAGTCGGACACACAAACGGACCCGTCCGTGCGACAATCAGACACACACACGGATAGACAGTCCCACAGACTTGCCTTCACGTCAGGCATTGCGCAGAAACCCAATATACTCCCTTCACATCGTCGACCAGCATAAGAAATGCGGCGGGCGGCAGGGGTGCGGGGGTAGGTCGGTGTTTGCACGTAACTCAACGTAACGTAACGTCGCACAAGGCACTGACAACTCCTTTAAAATGTAGTTACTGTTGTTATTATTCAACCTTAATGAACTTAACAAGCGCCCGCATGGCGCAGGGCGGACATGGAGAGCGACAGTGGAACAACGAAGACATGCCAGCCAGCTGAGCCGGAGTAAGGAACGGAAAAAAAAGTATAACCAGAAAACAGAAGCAGCACCTACTGCCAGGACACATGCCAGGCACATGCCAGAGAGCCTGGCAACGAGGCAGCGAGCTGCACTTGGACAAGCACAGTCGAAAACAGAGACGAAACGGAAGGACAGACAGTCGGACGGACAGAAAGAAAGACACATACGTTATGCAGCTAAAAAGGCGAACGGGACTACGGGTGTGTGGTGCAGCATGGAGTTTCATGTTCATGTCGCAAGAAAATTTTGCGCTCAATGGCGCAGGGTCACGTAACTCAAATAAAGCGCCAAAACGTAGCCAAAGCCAAGCCAAACCGCCAACAAAAATATAAAAAAAAAACGTCGGAGAAAAACAAAAATTTACCCAAGTATCAAGTCGACTGCATAATACTCGCTCACGGCTCACAAAATTCATTAATTTAAAGCAAAAATCTATTTTGGACTTTATAATTGAAAGATCTCTGAGATAGATTGGGTTAGGTTTACGTTTCTACTTGCTAGAGCACAGCTTTACGGTTTTATTCCGGAATATATATATATAGCATTTCCCAATTTGCCATGTTCCAAGTGGAGCATATTGAGAGACTCGAGATGTACGTTAAAAACTAATATATATAATTAAGATATATATCTCTGTCTCTCTCTATTTCTAGGCTCTAGAGAATTGAAGCTCAGACAGCAGCAGCTCAGCTAAGCAAACTAAACGACTCTCTGCCTACTTTGTGAACGGGCATGAACTGTTTGATATGAAGATTCACTCGTGTCTCCTGCGGACACAGGAATGGCTAAGATTTTTAAGGATCTCAAGACTAAGTTTTAGGCAGCGCATAAAATTTCCTATTTCTAACATATGCATATCTCATTCTGTCTAATTGTGTATACCAAGAAGAAGAGTTCATAGCCATAGGAATATACCTGAAGACGAAGCAGCTGTAAGTCTCTTATCTTTTCTAAATCTGAATATATAAGAGAGTATTTCATAACTCTTTCCTTCTACTCTGTACAATAGTCTTTAGGTATACAGTTCACAGAAAACCCTTTCACTCTACCCTTTCACTCCACTGCATCCCTCGAAATATCCTACAGACCAAGCTAAGACAATTTTCCGCCCATTCATAACTCTTTTTAGCTACAACGATATAAACCTATAATAAACAGTTATATATTCCACATTCAAATCTCATATATAAAGCAATGTGTCAAGGATCCATCAGAAGTGCTTCAACTTCAACTTCAACTGGCACTTGAGTCCATCAGAGTCTGGCCTTTGTGCCCAGCAGCCGCCATCTGTACCCAGTATTATGCTGTCGAGTATAAGAGCTGATTGCCCGTGCTTCCACATAAAAGCCAGCGACAAGCGCACAAATGAAGACAGTCGGCCTTTGGCTGTCGACGAAGTCGGCTAAGCGCTGCCGCAGCTACTTTTTTTCACGACTTCTTGACTAATTTTAGGTAAAGCTGTAAATCCTCGTATATCAGATCAGTTGATTCAGTTTGTCAGACAACTTGTTTAGCTCGCAGCTCTGTAGAAGTATTTCAAATTTGAGCTTTTTTGACCTAATGAAGCGACAGCTGCAAAGGTCACAGCGCCCGGGGCAAAACAGTTATTTATTGGAGTCAGTCTGTCAATCAATGTGTCAATCACGCACTTAATTAAACCATTTGCCAGCCGAAACGCTTTACAGTTTATTGATTTAATTTCATTTATTGCTAATTTGAGCTAATTGTAATTCATTAAAATGCGGCTAACCCTCAGACTGGAAACAATAATATGCTAATTGCCCGGGAAATATTATTTTTGGGACTTAATTATGAATGTGGTTCAACTAAAACCGAAATTACCAACGAAATCTAGTTCTGATTAACATATTACGTGAGCTCGTGATGCAAAAAAAAAAAAAAAAACTATAAAAAAAAGTGTGGCGTCGGGAGTGCACGACTGAGGTGTACCCTAAGCTGTCAAAATTTTGATTGATTTTCTAAAATCTTAGAAATCTAAGAAAAATCGAAATTGCGTAAACAAGACAAGAAACTGAATCCGAAATTTGGTAGCTCTAGCTCTAAAGATGTAGAAGATATGCTCAAATAACTGAAATCCGATAACTTTTGCAATCGATTACAGGGGAACAGGCTATCGATTGTCCGTTTCTAGATGAACTGATGAACAGACTGCACGACAGCGACTCAGCTATCGAAGCTGATCAAGCTTATATAAGCTTTCCGGACTCTGCCACGCCTACTGCCGCCTCTTGCAAGCCAATCTTACTCCCAATTCGCATTGTCAGTGGCTTCTGCATATAAATCAATACATATATAAATATATATCAACAAAAATACTGAAATATTTGTTGGCCGCTGGCGATTTACTGTTATTAAATTTATTTATTGAAAGCGCAAGGGCGAGCGCGAGAGCGTGAGCGAGGGCGAGGGCGAGGACGAGGGCGTGGGCCAATTGCTGCGTTTTATGTTTAGGTCATCGATATGCAAATTGATTGACAGGCCCACAGCGTATTGGAGCGACCGGCAATAGAGCTCCAGTATAACCCCCTCTGCCGTCGCTGCTGCAGCAGCTGCGAATGCGAATTCAATCCAAATCAATTCGTTTCAATTCTCGCAGCAGCTGCTGCTGCTGCTGGCGCATTGTATTTTTATGCAGTTTGTTGGCTATTGAATTTGATTTCTATATTCTACACACACACACACACAGTCACCTGTGTAAGCTGTGTGTGTGTGTGCTTCGGCCAGTCGGGTTTCCCTTTCGGCTACCCTTTGACTCCTGCTGCTGCCCATTTGACATAATTAATTGTAACACGGAACAATTACGATGCCTCGGATAGCCGCTCGCCCTTGGCCGCCTGCCCACAACCGCTGGAACGTGGGCAGGACAATAAGGATATACATTTTAATTAAAGCACCTCGAGCCAACTAATTACATTCCCAGAACCAAATGTGATGCAGACCCTAACGTCGCAGCGCCCCCCTCTGCCTCTGTGTGTGCGCGGCACAAAGGATAGCAGAGAAGCGAACGAGTGACCCATTTGCCTCTATGCGAATGTAGTTCGTTGTTGTCAAATGCCCTTGAGCAGCTTCTTTCACTGTCTGCGTATGCGAGCGCGTGTGCCTCTGTGTGTGTGTGTGTGTGTGTGTGTGGCACATATGAGTGCAATAAAATTAAATGCCTGAGCTTTACATACTTTTAAGCAACATTGGCACAGAGTGTAGCAAAGTAACGCAATCGATAACTGTCGATAATTATCGATATATTTGAAAAATAAAGTAGATGAACAACTTGTAATGAGCAAAACTAGAAGAAAATCGAGCAAGTAACAAAAAAACTTAAGTTATAAATGCCTGAGATTAATGTTTCTTTCATTCCACATCGTTCCACAATATAACTTTAGCGCTTTGTCTCATTTGCAAAGATTAACTTTGATATTAATAGCTTCACATAACTTTTGGCCCATTTTAAAGCTACATTTATGTTCCATTCCACATGTTCCACATTGTACTATCGCTGTGCTTGCTTTGCACTCTATATTAAAAATCTTTACTTTATGTATAAGAAGATAAACCAGCTTTCATAAGTACAATTCAAGCTTTGTTTCATTCCACTTCGTTCCACAATTTACCAAAAGTCGCTGTATCTCCTTCGCCGGCCAACATTGACGTTGGTTATGCAAATTATGCTAAGCAAATGCCAAAGTTTCACTTTCGTTTCGTTCCACATGTTCCACAATCTGCCATTAATGGCCCTTGCCCCGCTCTTTGCCCACGTTCCATTTTCCAGCCATTCACAGCCCATTTACAACCAAAGACAAAGACCCGAAATAATTGTCTTTTGTGTGCATTATGTTTATGATAATTGCTGTTGCTGTTTGTTTAGCTGTTTTCATTACTAATTGCCGAATGATGGGCGAGGAGCAGCAGCAGCAGCAGATGCTGAAGCGAAAGAGGCTGAATCAAGCTTAAGGACAAGCCGCATTCGGTAAATGGAAACCCTTTTTCTTCTCTGGCTGCGGCTCATTTTCAATGTACATTTAATGCCGTTAACATGACACTTGAGGGCACGACCCCTAACCCCTAACCCCTTAAGCCCCCACTACTCCGGGCAGGGGGAGGCCTTTGTTGAAAGGCTGCTGTTAAAATGTGTTAAAACGATTAGATGAAATTGAAATTCTTGGCAGGAAGTTTACTTGATTATCCTGTCGCCAATAATTAAATGTTGTCGCAACAAGTTGCCGCCGCACAAGACGGCTTGAGCCGAGCGTGACCAACTAGTAGATACCCTGCCTCTGCAAAAGCGAAAAGTTATCAATGAGCTGATGCTGATGAGTAGGATTGATGTAGGATTGATATAGGAGAACCTATCTCTATCCTACAGAGATGATCAGTTGGCGAGACGATGATGCCTTCAAGTATACGGAGAGACACATACGGACACTACGGCCGGACTATGAGGCAGACGGATAGGACTAAAGCTTAGTAACTCATAGAGATGAGGAGACGATGATGCTTTCAAGTATACGGAGAGACACATACGCACACTACAGCCGGACTATGAGACAGATAGAAGGAAAGCACTAGATCGCCTCAGCTGCTTCCTAACTCAGTCACGCCTTGCTCAGCCCGTCACATACATGTGCATAAAACCAATATACTCTTAATTCCCATGCTCACAGTGCCATGAGAGGAAGAGAGAGCTGAAAGGCGAGAAAGAGTTGCGGCTAGAGCTCGACTCAACTCGACTCGACTCGACTCGACTCCACTGCGTAGGCCGCTGCCGTCGCTGCGTTATAAATTGTTCTCATTAAAATATTTTAATTTACTCGCAAGACGCTTACAGCCAGAGGCGCGCAGGGGGGGGGGGGGGGCGCCGCTCGGGTTTAGACGCTTAAATTAATGCTCAACACATTTTTCGGCAGCAAAGCGAAAGTTTGTTACGTTTTGTCAAGGATTTGACAAAATAATTGGTTCTATCAACAGAGACCACAAAATGCGGCTGCTCTTGCCAATCCACCCCAGCCCACTGCCTCCCTCTCTCCCTCCCTCTCTCTCTCCCTCTCTCTCCCTCTCTCTGTGTACAAATTACCCAGAAAATGTCATCAAGTCAATTTGCAAAATGAGAAAAGTAATCAACCCCTCCGCTGCCCTCCCAGCTCCCAGCTCCCAGCTACCAGCTACCAGCTCCCAGCTCCAATGCCAACTAAAACGAAGACAAACAAACAAAACGCAGAAAAGTGCTTAAAATTTAAATCACTTCAGAGCGAAAAGCGTCACAATACAAATCCACACACACACACACACACACACACACACACACAATCACAATATATAAATTATATTTTGAGGGTAAATAAAACACTTAACGCCCTTTTAGCGGTTGACACCCTGCCACGCCTGCCTTCACCTCCCCCCCACCCCAGCAGCGCCCCCCTTCGCAGCCATCAAGTTGCCCTGAAAAGCAAACTCCGGACACGCTCTGTTAACGGCGCGTCCTCGCGCAAGGATTCGCAGTCAAAAAAAAAAAGTAAAAAGGAAAAAAAATGTTCGAGACTGCTCGACTAGCAGGTACCCTGTAGCCGGCATCAATTTGGTACCAAATATTTAGCAGCTAAGCAAATGAAAGCAAAAGCTCTGCTTATTCGATAAAAAGAGTTACATTACTGTTATCGATATGTTATCGAATATGAAATAAAACTCAATACTTGTTTTAAAAGAGTTATTTGCATGTGAGCTAATCAAATGAAAGCATTAACTCAGCTTGTTGTATAAAAAGAGTTATAGAACTGTTATCGATCAATTATCGAATATGGAAAGAAACTTAATACTTGGTTTTAAAGAGCTGTTTGCGTGTTGACTTAACTACTAAGAAAATGAAAGCATAAACCGTGCTTATTCGATAAAAAGAGTTATGTAACTGTTATCGATATGTTATCGAATATGCAATAATACTTAATAGCGCCTTCTGAGGGCTATTTAGGTAGTATGACTGACTGGCCTTACATCCCAGTTATCGATCTGCAGCTGTTGCGACTTGCTCAACCAGCTGCAGTAATCGATATTTATCGATACATATAACGCTATATCATCTGCACTGCACATACCCCACTTGCAGAGCGAAGGAAAGTCCAAAGTAAATGATGAAAACACATTGTCGCAGCGGGCGTCCTTTAAGCCATCATTACCCAAATGGCAAGCGGGTCGCAGCGACAGAGTACTGAGATGTGGGCGAGGTGTGGTGGCTGCTGCCGTGGCGGTTGCCAGACTAAGACTAAACAAATTTCGTGGCCCTGCCAGCCCAGGCTGATGTCTTCGTCAGCTTTACTTTTTCTCATAACTGTCAGTTGACAGCGTCAGAGTTGCCACCCCGCGCAACGAGCGTAGAAAAACAGCGACGACTTTGAACAACTTTGTCGCTTTGTTGACGTTGCACGATACCCTGTAGAGTGCGGGGGTAGCACAGCTGCTGTATAGCTTGGTAATGTATATGAATATGATAGGGTAACTCTCTATAATAACTACAAAGATATTCGAATACCCTATAAAACTTTCATTGAATTCATAAAGGATACATTGACTAGAGGATATTGTCGCTAAACCTTACATACCCTATAAATTTGCATACTCATAGACTATAGTCTTCATGAGTTTTCTCCCTCTACTCGCCCAACCAATCCCACTACAGGGTATCTCTTAGTCACACTTGCTTCGCCTCTATCTCTCCTCCATTTTGTTGGCTTTTCGGGACTTTTGTTTTTTTTTTTTTTTGGCTGCGCGATTTGACATTAACCTGTCAGCATCTGCCTCGCATTATGTTTTATATTTTGTATTTAGAGGCGTGGCAGCGCCCCCCGCCGCTGTCTGACTGGCAGCTTGCGTTGATTAAGCGACAGTCTGTGTGGGCTAAGTGCTTAAGCTGAACTCAACATTACTCGAGTGAAGCACTGAAATAGAAATCAAATTTTGACTAGCTGAAGGAAAGGATCATGCATATTGCAGTCCGTCCGTATGTCACTCCGTCCGCATGTTCATCCATCCAGCTGTCCGTCTGTGTATCAGTCAATCCTTCTGTCAATCCGCCGTATATCTGTCCGACATGCCATCAGTGTGTCTGTCCGTACTTCCGTCCGTCTTTCAGGTCATCCGTCCGGTTGCCTGTTCATTTGGCGGTCTGTAAGTCCGTCCCTCTATCTGTCTCTCTGTCTGTCTCTCTGTCTGCCTCTCTGTCTGTCTCTCTGCCTGTCTCTCTATCTGTCTATCTCTCTCTCTATCTATCTCTGCTCTTCTATCTGTCTCTCTGTCTATCCGTCCGTCTCTTCTTCTGTCCGCCCGTCTCTGCTTCTGTCCGTCCGTTTCTCTGTCTGTCCGTACGTCTCTCTGTCTATCCGTCCGTCTCTCTATATGTCCGTCCGCCTCTTTTTCTGCCCGTCCGTCCGCCTCTTCTTCTATCCGCCCATCATCCCGTAGCCTTAAGTTTTCCCTCAATCTACGTCACTTTAAGTCGAAAGCTTTCCCTATGTTCCGGGCCGTAGCTGCCCCATATATATTTCTCAGCTAACCAAGCGTATTATAGGCAATATTTTTCGAACTGATATTCGAATTGAATGGCTGACTGAGCTGAGCCCTCCGCACTTGATCTAATCCATTTACATATCCTTTTGTCAGCGTGCCTTGCGGCACCTTTTAGATTTTCCGCTTTTCCGCTTTGACGCCTATTCACACTGGCATATGAAAATTGAATTGAAGCCGCGTGATTCGATTTGCGCGCTGCATAAAAAATATATTTTAACAAAACAAAAGTGAAACAAAATATAAAATAACATTTAGCCTGCAGAGCTTTTCGAAGCGAAGCGCCAACTGCGCTGATTAGATAAGCAGCAGCAGCCAGCAGCCAGCAGCCAGCAGGGAGAAGCGAACGGCGAAAGGCGAACGGCGAACGGCGAACGGCGAGTGCAAACAAATAAAAGGAGGAAGCACAAAAAGTAACTAGTTCAAAAATCGCCTGCAGGGCACAAAATAGAAACATCTAAAAATCAAAGAGGCGAAAGCAGCAAAACCAGTCGGGCGTGATCGACTAGCAGATACCCTGACCTGCGACTGAGTCTAAGAGAAACTTAGGCTGCATAGGACATACGTATCTCCAAGCCTCTAGCACCTACTATTGATGAGATTATACAGTATATGAGCAGACGGAAGTACAGCTGTACGGACGGACGCACGGGCGCACGAACAGACGGATAGTCGAACTTGCCTCGTTCGACTCAGCTCGCCTCCTTCTGCGTGTCTTCTATACAAGCACATGGGCATTATAACCCAAGTTTTCATTTGCCTTAAGTACAGGGTATACAAATTAAACGCAAATGCTTCAGCTCGACTCAAGGATACCCTGTAAAAGCAATATACTTAAAAGCTAGCCAAGATCATTAAAAATGTTTAATACATATAATTATGGTTAGAAACAAGAGTTATGGTCTAAGTTGATCGACTAGCAGATACTCTGTAATCAAACAAATTGAAAATATATGCCATAAGCAATGGAAAATACTCAGTAAGTCGCATCACACTTGTCGTATAAAGTAATCTAGGCTCAGATCAGCTTTGACTGACTGAGAGATACCCTGTAAGTTAGTAAAATGTGCCTTAAATACCAAAAAAAAGATGCAAATTCGTTTTTTATGGCAAATCTAAACTGATAGACCAGTGCATACCCTTTAATTGTGACTTAATATGCTAACCTGTCTATTACACTTTTTGTTTCATGTGATATATCTCAACAACTTTTGTTTGCTCTTCATATTTCCAGGGTATGCAGCGCATGCAATGCGTGGGCGTCAAATGTTATTTGTTCAGCACACAGCAAACCCTCTTCTTAGCCCCTGCCACAGCAGCAGACCCACCCCCCACCCTTTACGCCCACCACTCCCTTGTTGACTGCTGCAACTTTTGGCTTACAAATTGTTTTTTAGTTGGCAGAACTTTTAATTTGGTTATAGTGTGAAAATGTTTGTTCACCCGCTCTCGACTCTTTTCACCTCTCTCAGTCTCAGTCTACCCCCCTACACCTCTCCCTCGCTCTGTCTCTTTTGCTTTCTCCAGTTATAACCATATACATCTCCCATTTTTTTCTATTTACAAAAAGTTTGTGGCGCAAATTAATTTGCATTTCACACAGAGCAAGAGATTGAGAAGAGAGCGAGGAGAGGAGAGAGAGAGAGAGAGAGAGAGAGGGAAATGGAGAGAGTGAGTGCTGTGCGTGCTGGTCACTTTTTCAATTAGAACAAGTAAGAGCGCAACAGCAGGGCCTGAACGACTGCCTAATACTCTAGAAGAAAGTGAAGTTGGAGAGAAAACTTACGATGGAGCCAACTGCGGGTTAGATCGGGATAGATCTCTGCCAGGCAGCACGACAAACAGTCATCCCTCAGCCATATACCCGCTTCTCAGCTCATGAGCGGGCATAAAATGGGCGTCGAGTGGGCAGCAGTTTGCGTGCTCAGCCGCAATTAGATGGCAATTAATAAACAACAGCCAGAGAGAGGCACAGCTTGAGCGGCGGCCGAGTCTGTCAGAGATAAGGACACGCGCTGTGTGTCCTTTGTGCATTAATCATACGAATCAATTTTCATATTGTGCTCGGCCCGATGAAATCGTAGACCACAAACCACTCTCTCTGGGCCAATTCCGAACCATAATGGCCCATTCCACGTGTTCCACTGCCGCATAAATGTAATAAAAAACCATAAAAGCTCACACGTCAAACGCAATTCAATTGTTCGAAGCATACACTGAGAGAAAAGACTGACCCAACAAACTCTTCAACTTCGGCCAAGATTTACATAAGCACAACTCAGCCGAAGCTCGTTCAAACTGTTTCGATTACTTCGGAGGCTTCGACAACCCTAAAACATATTTTACTTAAATGGAAATTCCTATTCTCTAATTCTACAACTATCGATAACTTATCGATAACTGGAATATACTTATCGATAATAGTATCACGCTTGCTGTGCCACCTAGTCTGAGCTCGCTTAATTTCTGCCCGAGCCTCAATCGAGCACAGTAAAGCCCTAAATCTGTTCGCGCAGTGTAACCCTTACCCCGGCCCACTTTGCTTGGGCTTTTAGGCCAGTGACAGTTCTTTGGGTGGCCAATTATCAGCGCTATTACCAAAACTCGAGCCTCAATTCAATTTGTTTGACGTTTCAAATGGCTTTTATGCAATCGCTCCCTTAACCCACACAGCACACCACACCACACCACACCACGCCCAGCTAAACCACATGATATGTGCGTACTCACAAACACACGCACACACACACACACACGCATATTCGCACAAGTTTTTGGTTACTTTGTTTTTGTGTTCTAACCAAAAAAGAGAGAGAAAAAAACTTTCACATTGATAAGAACCACAAAGAGCAGGCTGAGCAGTGGGGGCTAACGCTGCGTATGAGTAATGTGCCAATCTACACTTCTATGTGTGTGTGTGTGTGTGTGTGTGTGTGTGTGTGTGTGTGTGTGTGTGTGTGTGTTTGCTCGTTCGACTCGTAATGAAAAGTTTGGCGTAATGAAATAAGCCAAAGTTTTTGCAGCTTTCAATAATAACTGTAAAAGTAACTAGCAAAAGTTTCGCTCTCACTCTCCTCCACCTCCATCTCTCTCTCTCCCTCTCTCTCCCTCTCTCTCTCTCTCTCTCTGTCTCACTATCAATGTGATTATGAAGTGCCCACTGATGTATCCATTTGAGTGCGCTGCGATATGCCCTTTTTATGGCCTAGACAACAAACAGTAGGTGCTAAAAGTATACGCACACTCGTTAGCTTGTCTCTCTCTCTCTCTCTCTCTCTCTCTCTCTCTGTGTGTGTGTGGGAGTCAAGCAAATTGGCTATTAAGCATGGTCTTTAAGCTATTAGAGTAGTGTCTTTAAGTTAGTTAATAGAGAAAGATAAAGGAGTAAAGAGAGGGAGAGAGAGAGAGAGAGAGAGAAAGGGGGAAAGCGTGATAGAGCTAGAGCGCGATGAAGATAGTGAGAACATTTTTCTCTCTCACTCTCTCTGTCATTCTCTCTAAAATACTATTATATCTCTCTCGCTATCTTTTTGCCCTTCCCTCTCTATCTCTCCTATTCTCTCTCTATCTTACTATTTCTATTTCTCTCTCTCTCTCTCTCTCTCTCTTTATTCTTTATTTCTTCATTCTCTATTCTCTATTCCCCATTCTCTAGTCTGTATTCTCTATTCCCTATTCTCTCTTCTCCATTCTCCATTCTCAATTCTCTCATCTCTATTCTCCAATATCTATTCTCTATTTTCTATTCTCTATTCTCCATTGGCTATTCTCTATTCTTTCTTCTCTCTTCTCTTTTCTCTATTCCCTATTCTCTCTTCTCTATTCTCCATTCTCTATTCTCTATTCTCCATTCTCTATTCTCCATTCTCTCTCTCTCTCTCTTTCTCTTTCTATCCCCCCTTTCTATTTCTCCTCTCTTTCTTCGTCTTTTCTTATTCCTATATCTCTTTCTTCCCTCTTCTTTCCATCTCCCCGTCTCTCCAACTCCTCCACTATAACTTTTCACTTATGTTCCACTTCCCATGCATTCCCCCCCACCCACGCACACGCACACGCACTCGCATCACATTGCACATGATTAATCCTTAAGCACCTTGGCGTCTAAACAATATCTCACAACAGCATCTCACAGCAACCACCGCCCACCGCCCACCGCCCACCGCCCACTGCCCATCGCCCATCGCCCCTTGCCAATTCTGTCGCTGTCTCCTGGGATTCAGTTGGACATGGAACCTGTTTATTTTCACACGATTTATGCGCAGTTCATTGAGCCGACATCGAAGTACAAACAGGGCCCAAATAACAATTAATCATAATTAAGCCACAAAATGCACACATAATCATTTATTATGAGAGAGCGAGAGAGGGAGAGAGAGAGGAAGAGACAGAGTGAGAGTCGCCTCGACTGGCTGGATAATAAATTAAGTCAAGTAGCTGGTGTTAAGCTGCTCCGCTCGGCCAATTGACTATTTGGCCAAAAGCCACGAGCGCCACAGACCGCAGGCCAAAAGCCAAGCGAGTCCCGCAAACTGGCCGCAGGTAGTTACGTTAATCAGGCGTTAAATTAACGCACTCATTAGCACAAATTACAAATTACAAATTGAGCTGCGAGCCGAGCCACAGTTCACAGTTCACAGTTCGCAGTTCGCAGTTCGCAGTTCGCTCCGCACCTAAGTCAGGTGCTTAACATAAATCACTTAATAATCAAGTGCAGCAATTTAATTGGCTGACCGCTGACCGCTCCGCGCCAGCCCATCTTCACACGAGTCTCGTCCTTCCACTCCATTTCATCCAAAAGGTTCGACGCCTCGGAGCAATCAATTATTCCATTAGATAAGGCTGTGGGCGCACATGGCTATATTAATATCATTTAAGCTGAAGTACAGGGTATCTAGCAGTCAGACTTTGTTCACTACTTGGCTTGTAGAAGTCAGCTTAGGAGTATTTCTTAAAGAGATTTACTCATTAATCCACATCAATGAGTTTTCTATTATATTTTTACGCATTGCAGGGTATCTGTAAGTCGTGCTCTTTATAATACACAAATATTCTTCATTATATAAATCATATAAAACAAATATACTCAAGCTTAAATACGTATGCATCCTAAATTATAATATTTAAATTAATTACAGGGTATCTAGAAGTCGTACCCCTGCTACTATAGACGCATTTCACTTAAATTTCATTATGAAATTCACCTCAAGCATATATACTCTAGAATCAACAACTATGCAGCTAATATTATTGCGTTGTACTAAAATACAGGGTATCTAGAAGTCGTACCCCTGCTACTATAGACATATTTCACTTTAACTTCATTATGAAATTCATCTCAATCATATATAGTCTAGAGTTAACAACTATGCAGCTAATATTATTTTATTTTAACTGATTACAGGGTATCTAGTAGTCGTACTCTTGCTACTTTAGACATATTTTAGTTTAATTTCATTATAAAATTCACCTCAAGCATATATACTTTAGCCTAAACAACTATGCAGCTATTATTATGTTTTACTTAATTACAGGGTATCTAGTAGTCGTGCACAATGGTACATAACTATCTCTTGGAATGCATTATCGATAGCTTATGCAGTAATCCGTTGCCTTATCTTTTGTCTAACTTTTTTAAGTGCAACAATCTGCTTTCCTTTATTTTACAGGGTATCCCCCAGTCCAGCTCGCACGCCAACCCATCGCCTGCCGCTTGTTGTTTCATCTTTTCACAGCTCGTGCGGTGACATTTAATTTAAGTTTTGCAATTTGCATGCGAATTACGAGAACGACTCACCAAGTCGGCCCAGCTCTGGCCCCCTTCGCAAATCAAATCTATTGCCACGACGAAATATAATAAAAAACAAGCGAGCTTATTGCGGACGGGCATGACCGACTGCTGAATACTGTTTCTTGAATAGATGAAACTTCAATTTGATGGAAAGACACTGTAATAGATTGAGAGATATCTGTGACGGAGTGTTCCACCTGCTTAGCTTCTCCGTTAGAGGTCTCAAGGAAGATATAAGTCAAAAGGATTCCATGTGCCACGCCCCCGAAAGGCGTTAAGAGACGATTTTACATGGATCAATAAAGGAGGTAAATTTGGGCGGACGAGCGGATAGACGAACAGACGTGAAGACGGACGGACAGACGGATAGATGAATGGACGGACGGAGAGACGGATAGATGAATGGACGGACGGAGAGACGGATGGACTTACCGACTTACAGACAGGAGGACAGACGAACGCATAAACACGTACAGACAGGCATACGGACTTTCTGACGGACGGATAGATGAATGGACGGACGGAGAGACGGATGGACTTACCGACTTACAGCCAGAGGAAGAGCAACACGCGGACAGCAAGACAATCATTGCTCATAAAGCCGATACTCCCCGCTTCACATTGTGGGCGGGCATTAAAAATAGAGCAAATAAATAAATAAAAGGCAGCGTCGAAAATTTGCCAAGTTTTTAATTGCCAGCAACCGCTGCCAGTGACAACCGGCAGTAGAAAACAAAGTTTTCTGTGTTGGGCTGTGTAATTATTTAGTGAAGCGCAACATTTGCATGCGCCGCCTGTTTTGGCCGCAACTGTACTAAACTAAATCGAGACACACATATATACATATATATATATATATAAACAAATCGAAGCTGACCATAAAAAAGGCAGCGGAAACTGTTTCAAGGTTTCAGCTTTAATCGAACTAACCCCAGGACATGCCTGACTTTGACTTCCAACTCAACTTGCAGGATATGAAGAGAGATAGAGATGAGCGCGTGTCACGAGTAGTCCAAACATCGCAAAGCAGAGAAGCCCAGGATCTGTAATCTGTATACAGATAAGGAATATCTTGGACTTGGACTTGGACTTGGAAATGGAAATTGGATTAGCAACGTGAACGAGAACCTACACCTGGACCTGGATGCATACATCACTTAATGTTATCCTTATACCCTGAATCTAGGCCTTTTTAATAGCTAATTAACCCCAGAACTCAGGTGAAGCACTGAGTATGGTCATCAGTGCATCGCTAGCCTGTTTCTATATAGCCGAGTCGAGTAGTCCTGACTGCTCCAGTTTCTTTCTTTCTTACTTCTATATACTCCTCCGGGGATATCTCCCAGTCGAGTAGTCCTGACTGCTCCAGTTTCTTTCATTCTTACTTCTATATACTGCTCCGGGTGTATCTCCCAGTCGAGTAGTCCCGACTGCTCCAGTTTCTTTCTTTCTTACTTCTATATACTGCTCCGGGTGTATCTCCCAGTCGAGTAGTCCTGACTGCTCCAGTTTCTTTCTTTCTTACTTCTATATACTCCTCCGGGCGTATCTCCCAGTCGAACACTCCTGACTGCTCCAGTTTCTTTCATTCTTACTTCTATATACTCCTCCGGGCGTATCTCCCAGTCGAGTAGTCCCGACTGCTCCCGCTTCTTTGCTCTGCATCGACACGCGCTCGGCTCTAGCGCGCACGCAACGCGTCTGCCTGGCCAGACCAATTTCTGTGGCTATTGCTAATCCAATTCCTATTGCTATGCCCCACTATCCCTCCCCCGCCCTCGCCCTCGCCCTTGCCCTTGCCCTTGCGGAATAGCCATATTACGAATATCCTTGAAGCGATTGCAATCCCTTTGGCCAATCTCTCAAAGTGCCAGACATGCCGAAAAAAAGGACTAAACAATTTTCTGCGCTGGCAATTTTTATGGCCAAACGATAAGTAAAACGATATTGAAACTGTGTGTGTTTCTCTCTCTCTCTCTCTGTCTCTCTCTCTCTCTCTCTCTCTCTCTCTCTCTCTCTCTGTCGCTCTTTGTCTCTCTCTATTGCTGGCTGGCCCATTAAATGCTGATAAGCATCGCATTGTCCACGCAGCCAAAAGTAAAAGGCATTTCCTCAGCCCTCGCCCAAACACCCCCCCACCCCCCCCCCAGTTCCCCCTCAGACTCAGCCCCTCTTTAAAGGCTATTGCCTGGCTTATTAGCACTTTGTTTAGCATGGCCAGCTTGTGGGCGTGGCCGCTTTAAAGGTCAGCTGGACGAGAAGTGCGAATTGTTGAAAATTTTGTGCCATTTTGGCCCAAAACAAAATGTTGCAAAAGTCGCCACGCCCTCAGCCCCCAGCCCCCAGCCCCAGGTCCTCTCGCGTCCTGCTTGAGCATAGGAAATGCTCCGTTAAAAATTATGTTTCGAGCTCCCCCTCTATATATGCCGTAACACTTCCCCCCTAAGCGTCCTGCTGCCCTCCAACAAAAAATATATTCATAGCATTTATAAAAGCCATTTCGAGCAGTCGACAGCAGAGAGTGGGCGTGCGAGCGGCAGAGAGTGAGAGAGAAGGAGAAGGAGAAGGAGAGCGGGCAAATTGAAGTCAGGGCCAGAGCAATGGGCACATGCAAAGCGCGACCATTACGCGCTGAGCGATGCGCTACAATCAGCACCAAAGCATTTGCGACTTCAATTCTCGAGGGAGTTCATATGCCCAAAAGAAGCCTATATACTCGATAGATATAGATTTATAGTAGATCTGCCTTCGCCTGCCTTGCTTAGCTGGTAACTCTGAAGACGAAATATATTGGATATACATATATAGATATATTTGTATGTATTTATCTCTCTGCAGTCCTGCCTCTGTGTCTCTACCTCACTTTGACTACTTGACTTCTTGTCCGTCTCTCCCTCTCTCTCTCTCTCTCTCTCTCTCTCTCTCTGTCTCTCTCTCTCTCTTGCCTCATCTCTCTTCCTCCGCTTCTCTCTTCTAATCAATCTTACTTTCTATATATATCTTTCTTTATCTCTATATATTTCTGTTTCTCTCTCTCTCTCTCTCCATTTTACTCTCTCTTTCTCTCTTCTATTTTACTCTTTCTATCGCTCTTTCAACCTCTTCTTCTCTCCCTCTCTCTCTCTCTCTCTCTCTCTCTCTCTGTCTCTCTCTCTGCCATTGTTTATCTCTCGTGCTATCTCTCTCTCTCCATTTTGCCATCTCTCTCACTCTGGCTCTTCTAGACTCTCCTTTTTTCTCTATCTGCCTCTAACTCTCTCTCTCTCTCTCTCTCTCTCTCTCTCTCTCTTGTTTCGCTTTCTCTACCTCTCGTTCTCTATTTATTTCTCTCTGTCTCTCATTCTCTCTCTCTCTCTCGTGCTGCCTTTTTCTTCCTATATCTCTGTCCCTCTCTCTCTCTCCCTCTCTCTCGCTCACTCTTTCTCTTACTCTCTTCTATTAGCTTCACTCTCTATCTTTCTCATACCTCTCGTTATCTATTCTTTTCTCTCTCAATCTCAATTTTTTTCTCTTATCTCTTCTCAATCTTTTTCTCTCACTCTCTCACTCTTGTCTTTTCTTTTTTCAATTTAATTCTCTCTCTCTCTCTCCCTTTCTCTCTCTCTCTCTCTCCTTTTCTTTGTCAGTCTCTCTCTCTCCCTCTCCCTCTCTCTCTCTCTCTTTCTCTTTCTCTCACTCTTCTATCTATCTCTTTCAATTGTCTATGCATTTTCTCTCGCCTTTCTCTTTCTCTTTCTCTTCAGCTCCCAACTATTCCCAACTAACCTGATTATCCCATATGCCCTGGCGCCTTTGGTGTACGGTGCAAAGGGCAAATTACTTTGACTTTCGCTGCGCTTTTCGACGCTTTTCGCGCTGTCGTTGCGGCCATTTTGTTGCCATTTCGGCCAATTCGGCTGCCAAGTGCAAGCGCAAAATGTTTATAATTAAACTTTAATGCGTATTTAATGAGCCCCGAGCTGGGGCCTTGAAAAAATAATGCAACTTTTAAATGTGAATGCGAATGTGAATGCGAGTGTGAATGTGAATGTGAATGTGAATGAATATGAATATGAAAGCTTTCACAGCGGGCGAGAGCTGGCTGCTGTTATGCAATGTTTACAAGGGCCAAAACTTTGCGCACCTACAGCCAGACAGAGACAGAGAGAGAGAGAGACAGAGAGAGAGAGAAACTGTGAACTGAAACTGAATCCCCTGATAATATAAATTTAATCGCTCGCTTAATTGTCTTCATGTGAAGCCAAGTAAATGGTGTTAAAAACTTTGGCAAACAAATTGCAACTAGTTGCAGGCGGAGCGAACAAAGATGTTGACGCCAGTTGTTCGCAGGGTATCTGAATGTGAATGTGAATGTGAATGTGAATGGCAATCGGAATGGGAGTGGGCGTGGGCATGGGTATCAGCTTGACTCTGACGACAAGGAGCTGTGAACAAATTTGAGCAGTCGAGCTTTGAGCCACTTCAGCATGCAAGTTGCTGCCACTGATACTACGCAAAAGTTAAGCAGTCCAAAAACTTTACACACAGAGACAGAGAGAGCGAGAGAGAGAGAGAGAGGGAGAGAGATAGAGAGAGAGAAAGAGAGAGACATAGAGAGAGTGAGGTTATTCGAGCGAAAGTTGCATTCAAATGAAAATGCTCTTCAAATATTTATGAAAAACCATTTTGAGCGTGCGTTATACACTGGTTCACACTGGTTCCAGTTCCAAGCTAACATTATTTGCCGTTTTGTTGAGCCCGCCTTAAGTTTATATTTTAATTACAATTTGTTAAAGTGAGCGCAAAGCATTACGCATTTTGAGTTAGTTCAATTGAACTAGTTCATTTGAATTGTACAGCAATAGTATGTTACACTTATAATATAAGGGAAAAAAACTATAATTGAATAAGTTAGCTAGCAAATCTGCTATAGTTCCGGTTCAAAAGAACTAGTTCGCTAGTCTGCACATTTTATGCATATGCAACCGCATGCATTCATATATTCATATTTCAAATACAATTTGATAAAGTACCCATTTTGATTCAGTTCACTGGAACTAGTTCATTTGAATAGTAATTCTAGCTCAAGATTTATATGCCACGTATGTAATCTAGCCAAAAAAAACTATAATTCAATATGTTATCTAGCAAAACTGTTATAGTTCCAGTTCAATTGAACTAGTTCGCTTGTCTGAACATGCTAGTCTTATACATAGCCATAATAAATGCACGGATGCTAGGTGTACATCCAAATATGTCCGGTGATTGGAAATGTTCATTTGAACTAGTTCGCGAATTAAGTAAAGCTAACATATTGCTATGCAGCTGCATAATAGGAATTTATGATATTTTATATTAATGGCTGTTCAATTGATGTTTCAGTAATGAACTAGTTCCTGGTTTCTCTTTCTGCTTTCCTACTATACTATATACTTTAATGACTTCTTGAGTTCCTCTCTAAATTCGCTTTGCCATTATGGTTCATTTGAGTTTAGTTCCGCCAAGTTGTAATCTGATTGAGCTATTAGCTGCTGTCGCTGCTTTGCTATCGCAGCAGAGTCTTCATGGTCTATGCAACGCCTGCCTGAGCTAGTTCCGCCTGACATTGCACTGGAGTCGAGGCTATTGCCAGTTGGTGTAAATGTCCAAAGTTTGATTATGCTGCCTCAAAGTAAAGTGAACAAAAAAGGAAGCCCCAAAAACTCAACTGTTCAAAGTTTCTTTCATAGAATATCATTTGTTTTATTGCCAAAAAGCGAGCGAGCGAGCGAAGCAACTTTGCAAATTGCCAGCACACGTGCACACACTGTCACCCCCCAACCCCTCGTTGCAGCCCTGGCTGCTCCCTCTAGACGCTTAAGGACATTATCCAGTTGGTATTTTTTTAGTATTTCTTCTTCTGTTTTTTTTTTGCATTGTCTGCAGCACAGTGGAAATTTTCGTATAAATCAATAAAGTTATTCAACACTCGACTGACACTTGCGACACTTTATGGCGACAATCATTATGGCGGCCCACGCCCCACGGCCCACGCCCCCTTCCGGCCGCTGGCTCTGTCTGAACACTTGGGCAGGTCATTAAACGCATAATCGATACTAATGAAGCATCGGATTTACTGGCTGTTGGCAATTATTGTGAGAGTGCAGTCCTACCCCAACCAGCCCTGGGTGCTACTACCTACCCCAAACCCACCTACCCTGCCACCCTTACTCACTTAAGCTAAGCTTGTTCTCATCGTCATCTAGTCTCCTCTCCATCTCCAGCTCCATCTCCATTTCCGTTCCTTGCATCCTCCTCATGACATAATAAATTGCCCCTCGGCATTCTAAATATCTGCTCTCATCAATAGCTACCCCTAAGGGGGAGGGGGTGAGTCGGGGTGCGCCCATAAACGGTTTTATGTGCTATTTTTTTACACTCTCTTAACTCCGAGCTATTTGCGTTGAGCTGCAACTTGCTTAATGAGCCTGGCAACATTCTGCCAGCGCTCCGTTCACTGGAACTAGTTCCAGCTCTATTAGCACATAGTGAAGACATTAAGCAGAGCTTAAGATATTGTGCAATCTGCCGACAAAACAAATGCGAAAAGTTGAGCGCAGCAGAGCTGCTGCTAGCCTTAGCTACCCAACCATTGACGCAAATTACAGGGTATTTTAGCTCAGCTATTTTTCTTTTACTTATAATTCTTTCTTTATAATTCTTTAACTTTTTTGATTTTGCTTTTCTGGAGTTCATATTAAGCTTATGCAAGCTTCAGTTTCGGCTATTTTGAGCCAAAAATTAACTATCTGGCAACGCTGGTACACAAGTATCGAGATTAACTAATATTTCTTACCAGAACTCTAACTTTAGCTTGCCTCAGGCCTCTGAATTACTAGGCTTCAGCCAATTCAACTGAAATTTCAGTTGCTGATTAACTATCTGGCAACGCTGGCGAAGAATTATCAAGTTTATTTAGTATTTCATACCAAAACTTTAAGTTTAGTCAGGAATAATGACTCTTTAAGCCTACGCTTCAGCTAATTCAACTGAAGTCGCAGTCCCTGATTAACTATCTGGCAACGCTGGCACTAAAGTATCGAGATTATCTAATATTTCTTACTAGAACTCTAACCTCAGCTTGCCTTAGGCCTTTGAATAACAATTTAAGCCTAGGCTTTAGCCAATTCAACTGCAATTTCAGTTGCTGATTAATTATCTGGCAACGCTGGTAAATAAATATCGAAATTAGCTAACATTTCGGATTAAAAGTTTAGGTTATCTTGCCTCAGGCCTCTGATTTTAATTATTTAAGCCTTGACTTTAGCCAATTCAACTGAAGTCACAGTCGCTGATTAACTATCTGGCAACGCTGTCACACAGCTTAAGCTTTACTTATATTTATATTGTGTCAAAGCCCGATTTCTCTTGTAATTTGCTTTGCTAACTTACTTCAGGCTTGACTCAGGCCTCGTTTCGGCCAGCTCAAGTACAGTCAGCCAAGGACAGACAGTCTGGCAACGCTGGCTTACAGTTATTTTATGCATTGCAGCAAATTTGTTTTGGCTGGCGCCATTCATCAGCCGCAAAGGCAAATGCAGCCAAAGGAAGCAGCGCAAGAGAAATTGCAATTCAATTGAGTGGAATAAACTGGCGACTTGCGACGAGTTACGAGTTGAGAGTTCCGAGTTGAGAGTTGCGAGTTGCGAGCGGCTCACTGATTTCTCCGGCAAAGTTGAATTTATGATACGGCGGAGTTAGAGCTCGTTGTCCCTAGCCCAGCAATAAAATAAATACGACTTAATCAGATTGTGCAGAAGTGCAGTTGCAATCGCTTGCGATTGCGATTGCGATTGCGATTTCAATTCTCGGTTCATAACACATTGCGAATTATAAGTACCGTAAGATGACACTTCGACACGCCCATCATTTGGTGGCATGTGGGCGTGGCAATGGGAGGATGGCTGTGGGTGTTGGCCGACGTTCCGAAGTGTCGCATAAAATAAACATTTTCTAAATTGACACTTGCGATTCAAAGCCAAACACTCGATTGCAGTTGAGTTGGCAGAGTTGCCACAGTTGCGAAATTGTTGCCAGCTGCAGCAGCAAGGCGAGCATGGCCGACTAGCAGCTGCCCTGTGGGTGAGTGCAGTGGGGAGAGCAGTTGCTGTTGATTCAAGTGAAATCTGAAGCATAAAAGAGCTTTAGCTGAAAATCGATATTTATCGATAGCTCAAGTGCTATCGGCAGACATAACGGATATTAAAACCAAGCTGTATATCAATTATTAGCAGTAGTTAATTCTGAATATCGATATTTAAATATAGGTAAGCAAAGAGAAAAGAAAATCGATAACTATCGATATCGTTCCTTTAGAAACTACATGCTCAAAATTCTATATATATTAATTTATTTTATTTATATTGCTAATCAGCTAGTATCTAATGTTAAACTCAAGCATATACTAGGAGATGCTTATCGATATATATCGATTAATTGAAAACGCTGTTATCGACTAGCTGAAACTTGTTTAATTGTATTCTGTTATGATTATAAGAAGTTTTAGCTGTGAGCTTACCAACTTAGCACACAGTCCATTCGATATGCCCGCTTGGGTGCCGCTGGCAGGGTATAACAAGGACAGCGACACCATCATCAACGACAACAACAGCAATGAGGACAACGCTTGCTGTGGTGCTGCATTTGCTGTTATCAACTAAAATTCCAAGCATCGACGAACACACACACACACAAACACTCGCACACACACTCGCACACTCATTCGATTTGAGCGTTAACTGCATGCAGACAGCCTGCGTTTTGCTGTCTCTGCTGCTGTCTGCTGTCTGCTCTTCGCCTGCAAATGCTGCTATCGCACACACACACACACACACACACACACACACACTCCAGTCACATAGCATTCGGCATCGGGCAGCTCTCAAACTCCGCTTCTCCAGCTCCAGCTCCAGCTCCAGCTCCATCGACATTTATAAACTGCACACAGAACACTGTCCACTCGCAGCTGGGCCGAGTGAGTGCGGTTCGTTCGATTGGGTGTTGGCCTGTACAGGCCACACAGCGCACCTCAGAACCTCAATTCATTGTGCAGCGCCGCAAACTGAATTGCTATTAATTGTCGCAGGTTTTCAATTGTGCTTCATTAGACTCGATTTGAGGAAAGGCCAAATGAATGTTAAGCTAACAGCGCTGTTAAGTGCAATGTTATGCAAATGTTAGTGTGCTGTGCAGTGTTGGTAAAGCTGCCAAGTGTTCGGTTAGCCAATCGAACTTCTCTCAATATCAATTAGTGTTGGAAAGTAGTGTTTCCAGTGTTGTCAAAGCTTCAATCAAATTGACTTGAACTTAAACGTAACTTGACAACTTTGTGGGTGGTCAGCAAACCCAGATGATGATGATGACAAAATCGTGAGTCCGGCGCAGGCGATAATGAAGCTGAGGCCAGAGCGAAGCAGTTCCAGCTGGAGCTGCAGCGCTGTAGACGAAGCAGACATTGCCATGGCCACAATGATGGCCACAGCACACGACCAAATGCTCGCATGTCCGCAAGTCCGGGCCGGGGCCGGGGCCGGGGCCGGGGCCGGGGCTAGAGCCGGACGGATCCGAAAGGTCCTGTCTGCTGTTGCCCCATGTCCAGCAGCCTCGGAGTCGCCAGCTACGGACTGTGTCTCATTTTTTCTGAGTGCTGCAAGTGCTTTGAAGCAAAGGGCATATCAGTTAGTGAGTAGCTGAGCTGATGTTATCGATATATATCGAAGAGGTGAGCAGAATGGAGGTGGGTATACTGAGGACATATATATATTCCTAGTCTAAAGAGAAGTTTTAATTTGGCAGCTAAATTGAAATGGGTAGATCTATGGAAAGATAGAGATGTGGCTAAGTTATCAGCTGTTATCGATAACAATCGATAAAGAAACTCTGCCTAAATCAAAGAGTTTAAGGGCTAGAGCTAAGCTATTGGGCTGTACAGAAAACAACCTCAGCTATAGCTATAGCTATGGCGCCATTTACAGGGTATCTCTTAGTCGCGCTCTTTCAAGTAGACTCCATTTTGTTTTTGCTGTTGTTGTTGCACTAACTCTGTAAAGTGTTATACTTTTTTTTTTGCTTTATCGTGACACACAGAGAGAGAGAGAGAGAGAGAGACAGAGAGAGAGAGAGAGAGAGAGAGAGAGAGAGACAGAGAGATGCTTAGACTGGCGAGAGTGTAAAGCGAAATTCCTAAATGAACGATATAAATTGTTGGCAGCCACAAATAATGAAAACACTTTGCGGTCATTTAGCGCTATTTGAAGCACACACACACAGCCACACACACACACACACGCATGCTGTTGACAGCTTTATCTGTGTGTGTGCGTCGCCTGTGGGTGACATTTTTTCTTGCCCTCAGACGACCCGCTCAAAGTCTATTGCAATTTGAAAATGACATACGAAGTCCATTAAGCGCACTGGATGCATCAGCAACAACAACAACAACAATAACTGGGCGTGGCAAGCACTTCTAATCCCGCCTCGTTACATCGTTTCGCCACAGTTCGCAGAGCTGCGCTGCGTGACTCGTGACACGAACTGCGTGATTGACGGCGTGATTGAGCCAACTAACTAAGGCAATAATAGAATAGCTATTAGACTGATTAGTTAAGTGATTGACGAGCTGTTAGTTGAGCAACTGATTTGATTGACTAGTTGATTTAGTAATTGATTGAATGATTGATAGTAAAGTTTATTGCTGTCAATTGAGAAACTGCTTGATGGACTGTGTGTTGTCTGATTGATTGATTGATTGATTGATTGATTGAATGATTAATTGAATGCTAGACTAAGTGAATGACAGACTTGCAGAAAACTATACGACTGTTGATATTGACCGGTCAACTGATTGATAGATTGATTGATTGATTGATTGATTGAATGATTGATTGAGTGAATGACATTTACTTTTGGCTGGACTGTTGATATTGAACGCTCAACTGATTGATTGATTGACATGAGCAGTGTGACTTATTAGCTGGTTAGTTGACTGATTGATTGATTGATACACATTGACTGCTTGATTGACTAAAAGTCAATGACTGGCTATCATGTACTGATTGACTGACTGAGGGCGAAGCTTTTTGGCTGATTGATTGATTGATTGATTGATTGACTGATTGACTGCCAGACACTGCCCTAGCTGGCTGCTTGCCTTAGTGAACGAATGTCTAAATGGCAATGACTAACAGACAGACTGTGCGCTTGACTGAATGATTGATTGACTGACTGATTGATTGATATACTCATTAGACCTTGCTTCTTCTATGTCTCCCAAGCTTCCATTACACGCGTCCATCTCTAAAGCAGTCAGCTCCAAAAATTATCTTCATCAACACCCGCACACACACACACACCCGCACACACCCACCCATTTGAGACGTTTGTGTGCCGCTGGTAATGAACATTGACAACTTTGAAATGCAGAGACAATTGAATCTTAATTTTCCATCACACCACGCCAAAGTCATCGAACAAAAGGCAGAGCGAGGCAGGGGCGAGGCGAGGCGGGGCAGATGGCTGGCCGTCGACATAGTAGATGGCCAAATCCAGCCGGACAGGCGATTGGAGTCCATGAATCAATCGCACAGACAATAAACATTTATTTATGAAGCAGCTGCACGTCAGAGCCCGAGAGGTATATCAATTGGATAGAGCTCGCAGCATAGCCGGCTAGAGTTGACAAGCACTTTGGCAGGCAGTTAAGCTTTAAGTGATCTGTAAAAGCTTCAACTAAGTTTATCATATTTAATATAGATTAACAACAGGTCATCATGTTTGACAGGCACTTTGACAAGCACGTTGACAGCCAGATAATTATCGCAAATTTGCATTTCTACATTAATTTTTGACAAGCACTTTGACAGGCACTTTGACAGGAACTTTAAACCTGCAGTTAATATTCACAAATTTGCATATTATTTTTGACAAGCACTTTGACAGGCACTTTGACATGCAGGTTATTAGCGCGTATTCAAATTTTCATTTCCAAATCATTTTCAATCCTGAATTCATTGGCTTTTTACATTAATTTTTGACAAGCACTTTGACAGGCACTTTGACAAGCACTTTGACAGGCAGTTAATTATCGTAAATTTGCATTTCTACATTAATTTTTGACAAGCACTTTGACAGTCACTTTGACCTGCAGTTAGTGCTCATATTGCTTCAGAAAGCTGACATATGCTATGCTCTGTTCAGCTTGGCAAGCAGCATATGGTTTAGATTAAGTTTTAACTGCTAGTCAAACTAGCTGTCAAAGTTGACAACTAGCCTCAATCTTCAAATATCCCTCTGCCTGCAGCTCTGGTTGCCTTTCTTCAAATAATTAGCTGACGTTCTCAACTCTTCTTTTTTACAGGGTATCCAAAGGTCGCCTATGCATTGCCCCCATATAATGCAGCGTTTTTAATTGGCTTTTTCATTCGCAAGTCGAGTTCTTTGAGCAAACTAATAGATATTTCTGAGCTGCACTAGTGCACGACTAAAAGATACCCTGTAGAGGCGTTGATGTGGCTAAATCTTGAGCTATAGCTTAGCAAATGCCTATTATCTCTATTTGTCTACCTTTTATGGATCCAATAACTATCGATAGTCATCAATTTATCGATTTATCGTTTTATCAGCTCTGATTGTGTTGTTCTCTGGTTATACTATATGACATTGGCTTCATGTTAAGTTCCTAAGATCAGTCCAATATACCCGTTTCAATTGCTTACAGGGCATTGTCGTATATTTCTCGTCCAGCTGCTTATAATTCCTACGTTTGCTCTGTGATTCAATTTGATTTATATGCCTGACTTTATGAACTACTCCTGCTGCTGTTGTTGTTGTTGTTGTTGTTGTTGTAGCTTATACCCTATATCATAAATGTATTCGGCTGTCCGTCCGTCCGTCTCTCTGTCCGTCCGTCCGTCCATTTGTTTGTTCTATTGTCTTTCGCTTTCGGTTGAGGCTTGGCAGCCTCTTCATCATGTCCAGCAACACGCAAAATAATCATAAATTTACCCCAAAATTTCACTCAAACAATGGCCGCCAGGTGGCGCCACAGACATAATTCCGGCCATAAAGGCTGAAGGGCGAGTCGACGGCGGAATGCCCTAAGAGAAGGGAAGCTAAGGGCAGTTCTCTACATACTATATGTAGTATATACTATGTTTATGACTACTATGGTATATACATACCGATATATATCGATATAGCGATAGTTACTAGAATGTATAGGCTATGGGGCGAGTCGATGGGGTAGGAGTAGTATATATACTGTATATAGTGATGATTATATAAGGCCATCGATATATCGATATATATCGATTCGTACATCAATATATCGATCGTTACTATGGCTAATATAGTAGAGCAGCTATATCCCTAGCTATATTGATTATCTTCTATATCTTCTATATCTTCAATATCCCCTATATCTTCTATATCTTCTATATCTTCAATATCTCCAATGTCCCCTATATCTTCTATATTTTCTATATCTTCTATATCTCCTATATCTTCTATATCTTCAATGTCCCCTATATTTTCCAAGTCTTCTATATCTTCTATATCTTCAATATCCCCTATATTTTCTATATCTTCTATATCTTCTATATCTTCTATATCTTCTAGACCTTCTATACCTTCTATATCTCCTATATCTCCTGTATCTTCTTCATCTTCTATAACTTCTTCTGCTTCCCACTTAGAGCATTTGCTCTTCGTCTAGCTGTTCAGCTGCTTCAGCTCTGCCGCTGACGCTTGCCTCTCTCTCTCTCTCTCTCTCTCCCTCTCTCTCTCTCTCTCTCTCTCTCCCTCTCTCTCATCATCATTGTCTGCCTTGTCGCATTTTACGCCTCGGCGAGGCTGCGTGACACAAACAGCAGACAGACGGCTGCTGCTGCTGCTGCTACAACTACCTCTACCTCCCTCTCCCTCTCTCTCTCTCTCTCTCTCTGTCCCTCTCTCTCTCCTTCTGGCGCTGACAAATAGGCAGTTAGTGCGTCGCAATCTCCGGCTTACATTCATAATGCATTAATTTTTGGCTAGGCCAAAGCGCATGCAGCAGCCTCAAGTGCAGATCCAATGCCTCCACTACCCCCATCCCCCCCCCCTCTCTCTCTCTCTCTCTCTCTCTCTGTTTTTTCCATTAAATTACACGCAGAGTCGGAGTCGCAGTTGGACAAGACGTTTGCTGATGCTGCCATAATTGCAATGAGTGTGTGGGCGGCGGGGTAGGGGCGTCTAGGAGCTGTTTTGAGTAGTCGTGTGGGGGGGGGGGGGAGGGGGGGTGTTAGTACAACAGCAAAGTGCTAAAGTGGTAAATATGTCAGCGGCAGCAAGACGATAAATTCTCGTTAAGTAGACGCGCACACGCAGCCTAGCGCTAGGCGTTAGGAGGGGGAGGGGGAGGGGGAGGAGGCGTTGCGGTTGGCTAAGGCAATCGGTTGGCCTAATCTGCTGCGCTTGAACGATGATGTGCCACGCCCATGTACAGCCCTTAATTACAGCAAGAGGCGGATGTGAGAGGGGGCGGACAGCTGTGTGTGTGTGTGTGTGTGTGTGTATGTGTGTGCAAAGGTTTTGACTACGAATTGGGCATTGGCAGAGAACACGTGCGCACATGTGCAACTTCCGTTAAAAATCTATTGCTAACTTTCAACAATGGCAGGACGGGGGTGAGAGCTTAGTAGACAGGCGAAGACACGTAGGTGTGTGTGTGTGTGTAAGTGAGTTAGAGCTTCCTGCAGCTGTCGTAGCAACTTCCGGCTGTTGCAGCGTCTGCTAAAACACTTATTTGGCTTAAGGCTAAAAACTCAAAGCCAAAAATAGCAGCAACAACAACAGCAGCAGCAATAATAACGGCCAGCGACGCACCATCATATAAATACACTTGTAAAACGGTAAACAGTTGAGCAAGCAGTCTGAAGCGATCGTCATTGGTGGAGAGCATGCAGCGTTGCTGCTGAGAGCCGATCAACAGAATGGCTGCCAGCCAGCCAATGAGCGTTGAGTCGCACTCATGCAAAAGCTCACTGATTTGCAATTGATCTGCATATATGGAGTTGTGCATGTTAGAGCGGCGCAGACAGTTTGTAGCTATGCAAATGGCATGAATTGCTGTAGTTAGAGCAGCTCAGCTGGATGCACTTGCTGTGCAAATGGAGCGTCGCTCATTGGCGAAGAGAATGCAGCCAAGCAAAAGCTAACTGATCTGCATGGAGTTGTGCATGTTAGAGCGGCGCAGATAGACTGACCAAACTAGATTAAATGCTGTTGTTAGAGCAAAGCAAATACATTCTTATTTTTCAGAGTTCCAGTGAAGCCAACTTAGCTATTTTATAGCTATAGTTTATGACTTAAAAAATAGCTAAAAAAGCTTAACCTTGTCGAGTTATTCGTTAATGCCTGCCAGGTAAGTGTATTTACGCTACATACCTATTTTCAAAGTGTGTGGAGGGGCTGGCTATGGCGGTTGCCGTGTATCTGGCTGGCTTCGTGCCGTGGCTGCATTTGCTGCTGCTGCTTCAATATTTTTTTTACGTGCATGTGTAATCAACAGACAGATAGTAAGTAAGTATTTATAAGTATGTACGTAAGTAATACGCTTACGTGTGTGTGTGTGTGTGTGTGTGTGTGTGAGTGTGTGCTTAAAAAATTGCACAAAGTTTAAGCCAGCGCATGTGTGTGTGTGTGTGTGTGTGTGTGTGTGTCAGTCTCGGCGCTGTTTAACTCAGTCATAGAACTGTTGCTGAAGTCACGTAATTCAAATAACTAAAGTTGGCGTAAATATGCCAAGCATACAACAGCAGCGAACTCACACACACACACACACACAAACACACACACACATAGAGGGAGACTAACGCCCTTGCTGCCAAACACAATTGCATAGCTGTTGGTTCCCACTGCTCTTACTCTTCCTCTTCCTCTTACTGTTGTTGTTGCTGCTGTCAGTGCTGATGGGGAGCGGGAGGGGCTTAGAGCTTAGTGTGCTGTTGTTGGCTTGCTTTAAGCGTGTTAATTTTGTAATTTGTATTAAGCGCTCGTTTTAATTGGCCAATCAGTGACGAGCATAAAGCACTGTAAATGCGCTCAACTGGCAGCAACGGTAAATCGCAAACGGCTTAAGCACGCCAGCCAATTAGCCGCGAGGGCAATTAATGTGCTCACACACACACACACACACACACGCACAGAAGATGACCGAATAGCTACATACGTCTGTCTCACTCACTCACACGCACAGCTCTATGCACACAAGTGCTTCTGCAAACTAACATAACTGCTGGCAGTTGGCTCTTCTCTTTCGCTCTTTCTTTTTATTTATCAAATTGACTGCATTCGTTTGATTTAATGCAATTTGCACTTGTCAAACGTTTTAGTTGTTTGCGCAATCGCTCTCGCTCTCGCCCTGCCAGCGACTGCCCTTATTGCTGTTGCTATCCTTGTCGCACGCTCATATTTGCCCAGCTGTCGCCGCCTTACGTCGCACAGCGTTGCCAGACACTTAACATGCTTGACACATTGACAGTTGCTTCAGTTGCTGTTGTTGTTGTTGTTGCTGCTGCTGCTGCTGCTGCTGCTGATTATGATCTCAACAGCAGCTGCAACTGACTTCCGCTTGCCTCGCACTGCTCTATTGATTTGGATTTATGTTTTTGTGCATGTTAACCGATATTTATCATGTCAACAGCATTTAATTAATTAGTTAAAAGCGTTCGCTAATTCGCCAAGACACAAACAGCCCCAACCCGAGACCAACCCACCTCCCATGCCACCCACCCACTCCCTCTGACAGCTTAGCGGCAGCTTAACAGTCTCATAGCCACTTTAGCTGGCTTATGGCCATTTCTAGCTATTTTAAAAGTCAAATAGCTCCAAGCACTTATGCAAATAGCCTTTTGTCGCCAAATCTAGCTATGTTAACATACAAATCTCTCTTATTGGCGACTTCTGTAACGGCACAGCTATTATTAGAGCCATTTTTGTGAGCTTCTGTGATTTATGTAACTATACGATTTTTGGACAACTTCTATTATTAGATTTGTTTTGATTTATCAAATTTAATTTTTTATAATATTTTTAATATTTTATGTATAATATAATATTATTTTTATTAATTACTTATTATTATTATTAATTATTATTATTATTATTATTATTATTATTATTATATTATTATTATTAATATTATTTAAATTACATCCATTTTTTGTGTGTTTATTTATATATATATTTATAAATTTATTATTTTTTATTTATTTTTTTTATTTAATTATTTATTCCTTTTTTTATTTTTTTTATATTTTTTTATTTTTTTACTCCTTTTTTATTTTTTTATATTTATTATTTAATTTCCTTATTTTTTTCTTATTTTTTTTATATTTTTACCTCTTTATTCATTTTTTATTTATCAATTTATTTACAAACTCGCATTTGGCTTTTAAATGGCTAAATAAGATTCGTTAATCGCCTCAGCACTGGCCGCTGGAGTTATATAATCTAATGCATTACCGCCCACTTGAAGGCATGGCACGATGCGATGCGCTGCGCTGCGCGTACTAATGACTTATCTGGCAACGCTGGAGGAAATGATTTTAAAGCTAAGTGAGCAGAGTTTGGCGGGCACTTAAGCTGCCGCTGGCAGGCAGCGCTCTGCGCTCTTGATGGCTGCCGCAGACGCCATTTTGTAATTAGCCGCATTACAAGCGGCACTTGCTGAGATTTTAGCGGCTACTTTATATGTTAATGAGTTTTCTTGCCTTTGTCTTATCGCCGCTTCAGTTGGACATGAGCCGGGCGCGTGCAATTGAATTTTTACAGCAGCTTAAGCTGCAGCACCACCTCTCCCTCTCCCTCTCTCTCTCTGTCTTTCTCTCTCGCACTCACTGAAGTGCGCTCTTGAGCGGCGCCATCTTTACTTTAAGTTGCATAATATGCAATATGAAGGCAAGCGGCCGCATTTTTATTTTGGCAAAGTTCAAATTGCATTTGGGCAACAACGTAAAAGCAAAAGAAAAAAAAAATAACAACGTAAAGCAAAATGAAAAAACCCATTGACAGACAGCCACAGTTGCCGAGGGAGGAGGGGGGGAGGGGCTAAAGCAAACAGCAAACGGCAGCTCGCATGTGTGCGCCTCTCTCTTCCTCTCGCTCGCTCACTCCTGCCTGCTGCCTGCACTGCATATGCATGTGGATGTGTGTGTGTGTGTGTGTGTGTGTGTGTGTGTGCGAACAACATTTTCTTATCTAAACAATATTTGGCGGGCCAACGACAACAGCGTTTTTCTCTAGCTGATTGAACAAAGTTTGTAGTTGTTGTTGTTGCAGTTGTTATTGTTATTGTTTGCTTTGCGACTAGCGCAAAAATTGTTTCTGATAAAGCTCAGCGGCCAGCAGGAAGGATGCCAGCCGTCTTCAGTTTTTTTTTTTATTATTAATATATTTGCAAGTGCATGTGTGTGTGTGTGTGTTGGTGCACTTTCTGTAGCTGTCCAATGCTGCAAGCGACATCTGTCGGCATAAATAAGCACTAAAATGTTTATAATGCTGTCTAAAAACGAGTTTGCATATGCGACACACACACACACACACACACACGCATGGACAGACATGCACATGCATGCCTTGCTTACATTTTGAGCAGCACTGCATTATCTGCTGCTGACAGTTATAGGCAGGCAGTTTGAGCAGCAGTCATGCGAAACAAGGCAATTCATAAGTTTGTAAGAGAAACAGCAATTTTTTTTTCCTTTTTCGTCAACAAAACTTTAATATTTAATTAGTTTGTACCTTTAGTTAGGTGGCTACAGTTGTGGCAGCACTGCAACGCACGCCATTCGTCCAAGGCAAGCACACGCGCGCGACAGAGACAGCAACAGCAAAGCACAAAACTCGAGCCACAAAGAGAGAGAGAGAGAGAGCGAGAGAGGGGGGGAGTTGTAATGAAAATGCCCGCGCTCAAATTTAATTTAATTATATATTTACTAAAAACTAGTTGTTTATAGGTTTGCTTTCTTTGTTTGTTTGCTTTCAAATCATCATTCATATTTAACATAGGGTTTGCGCTTGTTTTTCGTCTGCTTTTGCCTGTTTCATTAAACTAAATTTTATAAATTATTTATTTGTTTTTTTTTTTTTTAATGCAAACTAGAATTTTAAACTTACAAGCAGTTCTTGTTTTATTTTTCCAAAATATTTTTTTTAGCAAATTTTGTAATTTTTCTTTTTCAACAAAATTTTTGATTTTTTTTTTTTTTAATTAATTTATTTTTATTTTTTCAACTGAAAAACAATTATTTTTTTGTCTAAGCTGCTTCTTTGCTTTTTTAAATGCGGCTTTTTTTTTGGACTCAAAGTAAATTTATGAATTGGAATTCTATGTGTGTGGGCGTGTGTGTGGGTGGGGGGTGGGCGTGGCAGCGCATGTGTGTGTGTGTGTCTCACAACAAAAAGCATTTCTTGTTTACAATTTGTTTTATTACAATTATTTATATATATACACACGCACACATATATATACATATACATATATACATATACATATACATACATATGTATGTGTGCGTGTGTGTTCAGAGACTAATACCAAATACAGCGGATGTTGAGCGTATTTTATATTGAACAGTTAACAACGCCTGCGCCCCTCGCGCCAACAACTTGATATTGCTGCATGATGCTGCATGATGTTGCATGACGTTTATTGTTGCTCGTGCGTGGCGCTTTAGCTTTGGAATTTTATTACATTCGCAATTTCATTTAAATGTCACTTGATCAAAAATTAAAACAAATTGAACAACTCCAAGATATATACATATCGATATATATATATCCTTAACAGTTATACGCATACATATACATACATATATATACATACATATATGCACACATATATATGCCATGCTTGCTGCAGTTGTGTGTGTGTTTGTGAGATATGAATGGTTTACAGTTATGATTTCGCATATACACATACATAATATATATATATATATATATATATATATATATATATATATATATATATATATATATATATATATATATATATATATATATACACATATATATTTTCAAGTCCGCTTTTGATGTCTCAGTTGTTGACGTTGTTGTAGCTATGGCTATTGCTATAGTTGATGTTGTTATAGTTGTTTCCCCGTCTCTCTCTGTGTCTGTGTGTGTGTGTGTGTGTGTGTGTGTGTGTGTGTGTGTGTGTTTGCTTGTTTCATTGTTGCTTAACCAATCATCAGTCCACAGCCGAGCTTAAAGTTATTCTTCACATGATTCATGCGTCCACTGAGCGCAAACGAAAATGGCAAGGGCTGCAGCCGCTTCTCTAAGACACCCGAAATGTGCCAATTTGAATCGATTGAGCCTGGAGAGCAGAAGAGAACAGATTTAGATGGAGATTGAGATGATATATATATATATATATGGTAGATATACAGTTAAAGCCAATGACTCGCTGTAGGGTTCCCATCCATCTCTCCTATCCAAACTTCGCCATTTCCTCTTAAAGCCAATGCCCTTCAATCAATTACATTATGCATCAATCATAGCTTCAATCACGCATGTCAGTCAGCCCAACTTCAATCCCTAGCTACTTATACAGTCAACAGATGGTTCTACTCGTCAGTCAATCAATCAAAAATTTTATTGCTGTGACAGCTTGTGCTCCAAGTCAAGTCAATCATTGCATCAATCTCAATCAATCAATTGTATAAACTTAAGATTCAATCTAGCAGGCAGTAATACATAACATCAATCAGTCAGCTTTTGCTCATCAATCAAGCAATCAGTCGGCTGGTCAGTCAGTCAGTCAATCAATCAATCTAGGTTAAGCTAAACTGCCAAGCAGCCGTCTAACCAATCACTTCGTCAGCAAATACTTAATAAGCTAGCTCATCAATCGGCTGCTTAGTATATACTGCATATGAAGAGTTTAGTCATCAATCAGTCAGCCAGCCAATCAATCAATCAATCAATCAGTCTAGTCTAAGCTCATCTCTCAATCAGCCAACTAAACAATCGCTTTATTAGTAAATACCAAAATAAGAAAAATGTGGTCATCAATCAGCTTTGATTGATTGATTGACTGATAGATTATCAATCATGATCAGTCTAATCTGTGCTACTGAGCAACTACCTAACCTATTACCTGCTTAGTATATACTGCATATGAGAAGTTTAGTCATCAATCAGTCAGCCAGCCAGTCAGTCAATCAATCAATCAATCAATCAATCAGTCTAGTCTAAGCTCATCTCTAAATCAGCCAACTAAACAATCGCTTTATTAGTAAATACCAAAATAAGAAAAATGTGGTCATCAATCAGCTTTGATTAATTGATTGACTGACAGATTATCAATCACGATCAGTCAACTCTAATGCTGATACGCAACAGCCCAACCAATCACCTGATTAGTATATACTACATAAGAACCATTTAATCATCAATCAGTCAGTCAATCAATAAATCAATCAATCAATCAGTCACTCATCAACCAGTCTAGTCTAAGCTAATCGCCGACTAACTAACCACTTGAGCTGTAAATACTACTAACGCAAAGTTCAGTCCTCAATCAGCTCGTCAATCAGTCAATCAGTCAGTCTCATACAGCTAAAGCAACGGGACAAACCTCTAAACACCAAATCCGCCTTGGGCAGATCTATTTGATAGCCTATGGTGGCCACGGACTCCTGCATGCGGAGGCTGGTTTCGACCTCGACGCCAATTTGGAGCTGCTCGCTGGCCTTCTGGTAGTAGCACAAGTGGAGGCCGCTCGGTCCGAGGGTGCCGGACCAGATCGAATCGCCGTGCGAGTAACGGCCCAAGGCCGAAACGATCGCTATCTGACGTCCAGGTACATTGGGGCCGTACTGGTAGGCGACCTCGGCGCCGAGGGCCACGCGCTGCGTGACCGACTGCAGATACTGGCCGACAATGACACCGGAGTTGGTGAATATGCTGGGATTGCCAAGGGTGATGGAGGCTGTGAAGTCATTGCCCCTGTAGTCTGTGCTCAGCTGTGTGGCCATCACCTTGGACTCTTGGATCTGCAAGCAGGGAATGACGTCTTAGACATGATATCCTCGTCCCCTAACGGCACTTTACTCACCTGAGAGGCGAACTTGCAGCGCAAGCGCGACGAGAACTGATGTATGACGTTCGCGTTCAGATTGCCGGCCGGATCGATGTCGCCGAGCAGGACGGGAAAGGCCTCCGTGGGGCTGTATTGCTTGGTGCCCACATAGGTGGCCCCGAAGCGATAGCCACTCGGTACTGTGGTGCTCATGTTGATCGTGTGCGAGACCTGGAAGTGGTTGCTCAGGCCCTTGTTCAGCATGATCTTGGCGCCCTCGAAGGTGATTGCCTGGACATCTGCAAAAGGTAAAGTTAGCTCCAATTGAAATTCTTTCCATATTGATAGAAGTTACACACACACACACATGCATACATACAGTTAATATATATATTAACGCATGTACATTGCACTGATAATACATAATCAGCAGGCAGCACACGCACACATACGCACGCACGCACTCACCTACTCACACACACACACACACACACACACATGGACTGTCGACCGACCCCCCCTTTCACATGCTTGTAGGTTATGTCATCAGTGAAACAGAAATTTGTGTTGGGGTTTTGTTGAATGAGATTTGCGTACCTTTGCACTTTTTATGGAGCTCTTCGACGGTGCCGGGATTCTCCAACGGATTGTCCTTGCCAAAAGCATCGCTCACATCGCTAGCTGACGATGCCGCTGATTGCTCTGTGGACGCAATTGCCGCTGGTTCCGGCAAACCCAAACTGGCTGCCACACTGTTGCTGCGCGCCGTTGCTGCATCGACGCCGGATGAGGCCGCAAGCACGTTACCCATTTTGTTTGATGGTCAGTTGGCTAGTTTATCTGTGTCTGTGTATTATATTTATTAATTTTTACTTTTCTGTGTGGCCGTCGAAATTAAAAGTGGCACGCGCTAATCTGGAGTATCTGTGTGTTAGACACACTACAAAAAAAAAAAGACTGTTTTTTGACAGCAAAGTCGATAGCTTGTCAGGTGTATCGATAGTTAAACTGGCATCGATTTGGATACTAAATGAACACATGACACTCAGAGGCACCGTTGTTCCGCTCACACTTGTACAAATTGATTAAAAGCAATAAATATCACAACAAATACACCCAATTCGCAATTATCTTATGTATATTCCTGTTTCGATAGCACTGCAAAAGTATCGCTACCAACACAAAGTACTCGATGTGCTGCACCAACAGCTGAGCAATGCTAAAGTGTTGCCAGATCATGCGCATTTGGGCGGCAGCTTTTGAATGAGTGAATATTGCGCACTTCACTTTTAATCAATAAAAACGTTTATATTTTCAATTTCAATGTGTATAAGTTAATTAGTAGAGCACAAAACTCTGCTACGTATAAAGCTGAAAAAGTTCTTTGTTTTGTTTTCAATCAGACAGGAGTTTTGTGGGCGACAATTGGCTCTTTTTTCCGGCAAAGGAAAGAATAAGGAAAGAAAATTTTTCTTAAACCATAATTTATCTAATTGGCCGAATTGACGTTTATAAAATTATACGAATTAACTTAAGAACATAACTAAAAAGTAGCTGTAACACACATATGTATAGTGTATATATAAATATATATGTGTATATATATATATATATATATATATATATATATATATATATATATATATATATATATATATACTTATTTGTATATATATATTATTTTGATTAATTCATCTTCTTATTTTTTTTGGTGCGCTATTAAAAACGAGTCAACAAAACCGTTATGGAACCAGGATCAGCATAATGCGCGTTCCATTCAAAATGTAAATATAAAAAAAAATGTATATATATGAATCGGTATATAGCCTATATACGTATGTGAGTGTGAACTCGAAACAAAAAACAAAACAAATGAAGAGTTTTTGGGTGAATCAACAGCAGGAGGATTTCTCGGGCTCGGCGACGACGAGATTGAAGTCGAGACTGTTGGGGCGTGCGAAGCCGGATTTGATGCCGTCCCAGCCGTCCTCGGCCTTGTATTCGCCGGACCGTATGCGGGCATAGACCTCCTGCGTGACCATGCGAAATGCCTCCTCGACGTTGGCGCCGGTGCGCGCCGAGGTCTCCACGAAATGCAGTCCATGCTGTTTGGCAAACGTTTGCGCCTCCTCGGTGGAGACCTCGCGGTGCCCGCCCGCATTCACCAGATCCAGCTTGCAGCCGACGAGCGCGAAGACAGGCCGATGCGGTTCGATGTGGCGCTGCGCCTCCATCATCCAGAGCGGTATGTGCTCGAAGCTGGCGTGATTCGAGATGTCGTAGACGAGCAGCACGCCCACGGAGTTGCGATAGTAGGACTTGGTGATGGAGCGGAAGCGCTCCTGTCCGGCCGTATCCCACAGCTGCAGCTTGATCTGTGTGCCGTCCTTCATCTCGATGAGGCGCGCAAAGAAGTCAACGCCCACTGTGGGATCCGAGAGCTGACCAAAAGAAAATAAAAGAAAAGAAACGAAATGATTAAGATTATTCACAGAAATCAAAACAGAAACAGAAAACGACAAAAATAATGCGCACAGTCCAAGGTTGCCACACTTTGCGTTTTTTTTTCCTTTTTGCATGCATTATCAGTTACTCTCACACACACACACATACACACACATAGACAGGCGGCTGCGACGAAGCATCTTAGCCTTTGTCTTTATATACATATATATATGTATATACATTTAGTAAAGGCATTTAATTATGTAATTGTTGCACACTTGCACACACACACTTGACCCACATATATATACGCAGATTACAATCAACTCCCATTTACCTCCGCGAATTTGCCATCTGTGAAGAATTTCAAAAGTGAACTTTTGCCCACTGTGCTGTCGCCGATGAGAATTAAGCGGAATTGATAGTCAAAGATTGGCTCGACCATTGTGTTGCTCCGCACTCGCGACAGTTATTTGTTGATCTTCTTGCTGCTGCTGCTGCTGTTGTTGCTGTCCCCCCCTCGTGCCCTTCTCTTTTGTTATTATTTTGCGTTTTAAACGCAAATTCGCTTCACGTCCTTTTCAAGGCAGAAACGTCGCTTCCAGCATACGCCCACTGATGCGGCCGACTATTTGGCGTTGATTTCTTTACAATTTCAACTAACAGCACTATTTATATAAACATTAATTATATTGTTTATTGGATTTAAGTAACTCAGCTGCTCAGTTTTGTTTGTTTTTTTTTTCTTTCTAATGCACAGCACTGGTGTGTGTGTATGTGTGCGTGCGTGGGCTGGTTTCAGGGCTGGCAAACGAGTACAACGCGCACACAAGTACTCATGTGTAAAGTGGCAGCGCAATAGAAAATTTAAAATTTGCCATCGACTAACGATAATATGCACAAGCATATAATATGAGAATACGTGAAAGAATTTTACAAATAGGCAATCGAAACCATATATAGCTGCTTTTATATCAAATTAAAATCAAATAACGAAATTGTCAACTATCGATACCTAAATTTTCGATAAGTTGGCTGAGTTGCCATCTCTAGCTGTCACATTTGACATAAGTCCGTTTTAATTCGGCTTTATTTTTATATTGTTTTTACTTTGGCACTACACAAATGTACAAAAACAGACAACAGAGGTATCCACAGCCAAGCGAAATTTGCGCCCGTACATCTCACAAGGAACGCGCAACGGCACACGAAAACTAGGAGCAGCTGTTAATTGTCAACTGTTCCATACGCCCGATCAACGTGTGCGCCTAAGGTTATCGAACAAACTAGTGTATATATATATATAGGTATATATATACATATATATAACATATAGATGTTAAAATTTGTGCTGCACGACGCCGTTGGCTACGTGCGCAGCAATGTGCGTGAATTCAGTCTCAATGCGCTGCGGCTGATGCCCCAACTGCCCCAATTGAGTCCCTACGACGTGAGTATCGACCGGCAGAGTTATCGATCAATCATAGTGTAACTGTTATTGTGGGACCTTAGGTAAATATCACCTTGAAGGAGAACGAGTTCGTGTACAACTTCCCGCTGGACGGCATCATACGCAGCTATGAGACAAATCAGCTCGGCTCCAACTCCCCCTGCGAGGATTCCCGGACGGAGGCGAGCCTGTTGCATCGGAACGGCTTCATCTGCGGCATCTTCGATGGGCATGCGGGCGCCGCCTGCGGCCAGGTGGTCTCCAAGCGACTCCTGCGCTACATTTCGGCAGCGACGCTGCCGCGCCAGGTGCTGCGCGAGCAAATGAAACAGAATTGCACCAGCCAATCCTTCCTCAAGTGCCACAACGACAAGGTGGACTTTGTCAGCGAGATTCGGCCCATCTACGAGCAGAGCTTTCAGCGCTACATCAAGCGACTAAGTGGCGAGCCCTCGCGGGATGTGGCCACTGAGCTGGAGCAGGCCTTCGTCCAGCTGGACACCGACCTCTCCGAGGAGGCGCTGAGCACCAACGATGCGCGCACAATGGGCGTGGCGCTGTCAGGTGAGTGGAAGGCAGGAAGGCATAGAGAGCTCGGAGCAGCAACTGACTCTCTGGTTTCCAGGTGCCGTTGCCTGTTTGGTTCATCTGGAGGGGCTGCAGCTGCACGTGGCCAGCACTGGCGACTGCGGCGCTGTGCTGGGCGTGCTCGATCCGGAGACAAGTCAGTGGCATCCCAAGAAGCTCAACACTGAGCACAACGTGGAGAACATGCAGGAGGTGAGCCGCATCCTGGCCGAGCATCCGCGCGAGGAGCGCGAAACGGTGATACGCAATGGACGGCTGCTCAGCCAGCTGGCGCCGCTGCGCGCCTTTGGCGACTTTCGGTACAAATGGCCGCTGGAGACGCTGCAGGAGAAGGTGGTGCCCATGTTCGGGGAACAGGTGCTGCCGCCCAACTACTATACGCCACCGTACCTGACCGCACGGCCCGATGTCCAACAGCACGAGCTGTGCTCGAACGACAAGTTTCTAGTCATTGCCAGCGATGGCCTCTGGGACTTCCTGACGCCCAGCGAAGTGGTCAGCCTGGTGGGGGATCACATCAATTCGAAGAAGATACTGGAGCCAATGCGCCTGCCCCCAGGCGACGTCAAGCTCCAGCAAATCTCCGAGCAGCTAGCGGAGCGCAAGTAACGAATATATATACTCTTCCTCTCTCTCTCTCTTTTGATTCTCATGGAATCTCTCGATATTCCAGAGCGGGTCTGACGCGCAAGCCCATTGATCAGAATGCGGCGACGCATCTGATACGGCATGCGCTGGGCGCCACGGACTACGGCATTGAGCACTCGAAGATCTCGTATTATCTGTCGCTGCCGCAGGATGTGGTGCGTCTGTACAGGGACGACATAACCATAACCGTCATCTTCTTCAACTCGGAGCACATTGCCAGGCTCAAGGGCGAGCCGCTGCCAGTCGCCACTCTCCAGCCGCCAGCGGCGTGAGAACCTACCTCCAGCCCCCCCACCCCCAGAGCCCCACTCAGAGCTGCTATCGAGTCTACCCGGCCTGATGTCCCCATGGCCAGCAATCGTTATTCTAATATCCCTCTAAGTTTGTTTCTCGTTTAAGTTTTATTTTGCCAACATCGCGCCTGAAGCCAAACGAATCGTTCTCGTTGTTGTTGTTGTTGTTGTCGTCGTTATGCTGGCCGAAAGCCAATCAGAGCGATCGCAAAAGCTAGTAACCTTAAACGATATAGTCTTCAGCTACGAAAACTGTTCACTAGCTAGTTCAAATATACATAATTTAAACAAATTGTATACCTTAAGAGACCAATCTTTGACTGAGCACCAAGAGTGGAAGACGGAAGGCTGTAAAAACTGTCAAACTAGCAGGATAAGTGACTAACAACCTGAGCAACATATATTCCTCTATTCATCTAGATCAAGAATATATATACTTTATGGCCACTAAAATAACGTCAAATAGCAATCAAATGCCATTTTCTAAACATATCTTTTCAGCTGCAGCTTACTGTTAAATGCCGCTGTTACTGAACAGCGCTGTTAAGCCTAAAGCAACTAATAGAAGCTTAAAAAACTGCCAAACTAGCTGGCGTAGCGACTTGCAGTCTAGGCAACATATATACCTATATTCATGTAGATCAAGAATATATACACTTTGTGGTCACTAAACTGTATCTAAATAGCAGTAAAATGAGTTTTTGCACATATAACTTTAGCTGCGCTCGAAATTCTAGCTCAATGCTAACTAACAGCGTCGCTGAGCGTCTGCTTAACAGTGCCGCTGTTAAGGCGTGCAGCGGCCAATATCAGAACTGCAAGGCAACTGCTTGGACCAAAGGCAGCTAACAGAAGCTTTAATAACTGCCAAACTAGCAGGAAAAGTGACTTGCAGCCTTAGAAACATATATTCCGCTATTCATCTAGTTTAAGTATATGTATACTTTATGGCCACTAAAATAACGTTAAATAGCCGTGAAATGAGTTTCTGCACATATAACTTTAGCAGCGCGCGCTTAATGTTAACAGCGCCGCTGTTAAGTCTTGCATGAGATTACAGATGAGTGAGCGAGAGAGAGAGAGAGAGAGAATGAATATGTGCGTTGTTTGTTTACATGTATTTAATATTTTGAACTGTTTTTGCTTTTCTTATTATTTTGTTTTTGCTTTTCGAGAGTCGATTAGTTTATTTTACAGTTATATTCATTACACTTTGAAGGTCGTACGAGCTAAGGGTTTTTTATGCTTAAATTTGGGGTAAACTTGACGTTAAAACATACACACGATTATACAGATATATATATATATATGTATATATATATATATGTATATATATATATATGTATATATATATATATGTATGTATATATATGCAGTATATATATATATAAATGGAAGTTAAAGCGAGACTAAAGCTACAGACAAACACTTACAAAAGAACACGGATCGAAGTTCAACTGGGGGCGTGGGCGTGGTCAGGGGGCGTGGTCGTACGTTATATTTGATTTATCGTCGTCTTCCTCAACTTTGCTACTAAAAAAAGTGCCTAGACAATCATGCAGATAAAGAGATATATGTGTTGTAACTGTATACGATTTATATATACGACGAATGCTAGTCCTTGGCATCCTGCTCGGCCACCTCCTGCCGGCTGACGCAGTTGAGGAACTCCATCTGGATGTGCGTGATCTGCGTCTTGCTGAAATATTGCATCTTCTTCTTGAGGAAGTCGAAGAACAGATCGAGTTCGTCCCGCTTGATGATCGCCTGGGCGAACTGCTGCTGCTCCTCGTCCTTGACGAGCGTGCTGCTCGAGGCCGGCACACTGATCGAGCCACCCGATCCGGCCACAATGTTCGCAGCATTGTGGCTCATATTGGGATTGCCGGCGCAGGTGAGCGTCGGCAGCTGCAGTATGGTCGTCGCCCCGTTGTACGGCGTATTCGTTGACGTATTGCACAGCGCCGCTGCCGCCGCTGCTGCTGCTGCTGCAGCCGCAGTCGACACGGGCATGCCCGGCTGCGGCTGCGTGGGTGGTGCGCCCGACGGCAGCGTGGTGCTCACGGCGGCGCCATTGAGCGCCACCGCGGGCGTGCTCGAGATGGTGACGCTGGTGCTGGTCGCCTCGGTGACGTCCACCAGGGCGATCTGCTGCGTGCTGGCCGACTCGTGGCACCGCTGGCCGCTGCCCGCCGCCGAGCCGGAGCTGGCGGAGGCTGCTGCCGCCGTGGTCGTCACTAGCGTGAGATTCTTGAGCTTGGTGTCCGCCGTAATGACGCTGCCGCCGTTGCCGCCCAGCACGCTGTTTGTGGCCGTGGCGCTGCTGACCAAGTGGTGCGAGTGGTGTGAGTGATGATGCTGCTGCTGCTGCTGGTGGTGGTGCTGTGTGTGGGTGGTGCGCAGCGGCACACTGACTGTGGTACGGGTCTCCGGCTCCGTCTCGATGTCCTCTATGCAAAACTCATCCGCATCGATGTAGTGGAAGCCCTTGCTGTCCACCACATCGCTGCTGCCGTCGACGCCCAGCTCGCAGTGGGTGCCGCTGGCCTCCTCGTAGAGGCAGACCTCCTCGTAGTCGACCTCGGCCGCCGTGGCCCCGTCCTCGTCCAGCTCGTGCTTGACAATGTCCACCACCTGCCCGTCATGATCCACCACATCCTCATCCTCGTCCAGCTCATCGTCCACCACGTCCTCATCGTCGTGCGTTATCTGCGACAACTCAATGCTCGAAATGCTTCCGTCGTGCTGCTGCTGATGATGCTGATGATGTTGCTGATGCTGCTGATGATGCTGTTGATGATGCTGTTGCTGCTGCTGGTGCTGCTGATGGTGCTGCTGCTGCTGGTGCTGCTGAGGCATGGCCATTCTGTGGGCATGGTGATGGTGATGCACCGTATCATCGGCCACGCTCTCCTCATAGGCGGTCATGATGAACGCCTCTGCCTCGTCGCCGACGAGCGTGATCTGTGAGGAGGACAGGGCCGTTGTATCCGAGTGCTCATCCTCGTCTATGATATCATGCTCCACATCATGGTCATGCTCCACGCTACCAACAACACCGTCCTCGTCCTCCTCCTCGTCATCGTCGTCCGGCTGCTTCTTGATCTGCACCAAAGCGGCCAGCGCGTTCCGATGCGCCTTCAGCTTGGGCTGATACACCTTCGAGAGGAAGTCCAGCTGCTTGGCGTACCGCCACTTGGACAGACGCCCCTCGATGCACTTGGGCGAACGCCGACGGTACTGATGATACGTATCCCTCAGGTTCTTCCACTTGCGCCGCACCTCCTGCACGCTGTACTTGTCTGCAAAGGCATTATCAATACATATATGTGTATATCGAGCTCTGATCTCGTGCTGTACTCACTGCCCATCTGCTGGGAGACCTCCTGCCAGCCGATCAATATGTCCGGGCGCCGCCTTTGGTTCGGCTGCAGCTTGTAGTTATATAGCGCTGGATTCTGGCGCACCAGATTGATAAGCGTGATGATATCGTCCGTGGGCGCATTGTCCTTGTGATAACGCTTGCGCTCCGACATGCTCTCACTGTATGTGTGTGTGCTGCGATATATGTGTGTTTGTGTGTGTGTGTGTGTGTGTGTGTATCTCTCTCTCTCTCTGTATCTTAGTATTAGCTTGTTGCTGCTGCTGCGGCTGTTGTTCCTGTATTAGCTCACTCACAGGAGTTTTGTTATTGTTTACACCTTTTGCGTTTTATTGCGTTTATTATTCAATTTCGCAGTCAATTTGCTCTCTCTCTCTCTCTATTGCACTCGTTCTCGGGTCTGGCATGCCAAGACAGACAGTTGGCTCGCGGGTTCTGTGTGTGCTCCAGGCCAGCCAAAATGCACACCTAATTCAGCAGTTAAAGCAAGCACTCTTGTTGCACACACCGTTTTGTTGGCCGCGAATTGCCCATGTTTAATTACGCAGAGAAAAACAAAATTTGTGGATAGCAATTTTTTTTTTGGGTCTACTTGGTAGCGTTGCCGTACTGTGTTTGTGTATGCTGGGCCCCCACAGCGTTGCCAGAGTGCTGAATAGCGAAATGCTAGCAGCATTCATCGCCAAATACTATCGTTAACCGGGCGCAGCAAAACATCGCTGCAGCGGCAATCGTTGCACTTCACTGGCAATTAGATGTGCATCGAGCAGCATCGATTTTTTTTATTTATTTATTTCATTATTATTATTATTGTTATTATTTTTTTTTTTTTTTTTCAAATAAATAAATATCATTTATCGCTTTGCATTTGTGCGCACACTCAATTTGTCACCACTAAGTGCGTGCTCTGCATTTGCTTTGGCATTGGCTAGTGACTGCAGGCAGCGCAGTATCGGCACGAAACATCGCTGCAGCGGTAATCGATGCATTTCTGTATCAGCTCGTTTTGTCACCACTAATTTTATTTCTGCATTCGCTTCGCCATTTCGGCTGGCTATAGTTTCTTCCTTCAATTTCCCTGATTGTTGAGTGAAAATGAGCACGCCCACCAAAAACAATGGCACTGGCTTAGAGGATGTGAATATACCCGGTCAAGCGTTCCTGCGCGAGGCGCTCACTTCCTGCACCGATCCGCTCAAGGCCATCGAAAGTTTTCAGGTTTGTTTACCGCAGACAGAGAAGAAACTGAAAAAAAGGGCGGGAAAACTGTATTCTTATTGTCTGTATATGTGTTTGTGACCCTTGTCAGCTGGAGAATGGCGTACTGCTGCCCTCGCTGCGGCCCATGCTGCCGCTCCTGGATCTGCATGGGGTGCGTCGCCTCGACTTTCACACCTCGCTGATGGAGGAGCTGCGCGACAAGCTGATCGCCCACATCAACGATCTGGGCCAGAAGGAGCCACGCGAGCGCGAGAAGAAGCTCAAGGAGCTGCTCGTCAAGAGCTTCCCCGTGGTCCGGGTCAAGTCGCTGCGCCCCGTCGTCATGGCCATCCTGCGCAACACCCAGCACATCGATGACAAATATCTGCGGATCCTGGTGCGCGATCGCGAGCTCTACGCGGACACGGACACCGAGGTGAAGCGGCAGATATGGCGCGACAACCAATCGCTGTTCGGCGACGAGGTGTCGCCGCTACTCTCCCAGTACATTCGGGAGAAGGAGCACATCCTCTTCGATCATACGAATCTCAACAATTTGTTCTTTCAACCCACGCCCAAGGTGCGGCGGCAGGGCGAGGTCGTCCAGAAGCTGGCCAACATGATCGGCACCAGTGTGAAGCTCTACGACATGGTCCTGCAGTTCCTGCGCACGCTCTTCCTGCGCACGCGCAACGTCCACTACTGCACGCTGCGCGCCGAGCTGCTGATGGCCCTGCACGACCTCGAGGTGCAGGAGATTATCTCGATAGATCCGTGCCACAAGTTCACGTGGTGCCTGGACGCCTGCATCCGGGAGAAGAACGTGGACATAAAGCGATCGCGCGAGCTCCAGGGCTTCCTCGACAACATCAAGCGCGGCCAGGAGCAGGTGCTGGGCGATCTATCCATGACCCTGTGCGATCCGTATGCCATCAACTTCCTGGCCACCTCGGTCATCAAGATCCTGCAGCATCTGATCAACAACGAGGGCATGGCCAGGGACAATCCCATACTGATTCTGTTGCTGCGCATGCTGGCCCTCGGCCTGAGCGCTTGGGTGATGATCGACTCGCAGGATTTCAAGGAGCCCAAGCTCGACAGCCAGGTGGTGACCAAGTTCCTGCCCGCCCTCATGTCCCTCATGGTCGACGATCAGTGCCGCAATCTGCACGGCAAGCTGCCGCCCGACGAGCGCGAGTCCGCTCTAACCACGATCGAGCACTCGGGCCCCGCTCCCAATGCCGTCGAGGCCTACATCCAGGAGAGCTCGGTCTCCAGCATTCTGGCCATGTACTATACGCTGCACTCGGCGCGCGTCAAGGATCGCGTGGGCGTGCTGCGCGTGCTGGCCATACTCTCCGGCTGCAAGGAGGATCGCGCCTACGAGGATCCCTTCCTGCACTCCCTGATCGCACTGCTCATACCCATGAGCGAGGAGTTCGGCAACGAAGACTTCTGCACCACGCTCTTCGACGAGTTCATCTTCGCCGGTCTCACGCGCGAGAACGTCACCTCGCGGCACATGCTCAAGCTGCTCTGGTACGTCCACAACAAGCTGCCCCCTGGCCGCCTGGCCACCCTCATGAAGGCCATGCAGCCGACCACGGCCCACAACGAGCACATCCACAAGCTCTACGAGTCGCTGCAGGAGCGCATTGGCTCCATGCCCGCCCCACCGCTCCAACCGCCAGAGCCGCCCGCCGCTGCCGAGGGAGTAGCGCCCACTGGCGGCGCTGGCTCGAGCGGCGGAGTGGCAGCAGGAGCAGCTGCAACGACCACTGGCGTCGCCACAACTGTCATCCAGCAGACGGTCATCAGCTCAACAGCCTCTGCCGCCGCCGCCGCCGCTGCCGCTGCGGCCACCGCTGAGTTCGATTCGCCCATGAAGAACTTGACGCCGCCCGGGCCCCACTACAGTCCCCAATAGCCGGAGGCTTCGGCAGCAGCTGCTGCTGCGCCCGCCACAACTCTTGGCTGACTCCCGACTCCTTCATCCCTTTCGGCCTAGTCAGCAGCAACCTTTTGTCTATGATAGAAGCTTCTTAGCCAAAGCTTTGTAAACCGCTGCCAATTAGATTTGTTTTAGTTAGTTATATGTGTCTATATAGAAGCTATAGAAGTATCCGATTAACATATATATATATATTTATGTATATCCTAAGCTCTGTGAAAAGCTATAAAGCAAAGACTTTTTTCGTAGAACTCTCAATATATAGAGCTATGCACAGAGATAGCTATAGATCTCTATCTGCATTGCTATATATACTATTTATCAGCTCTGAGTGTCTATATGATAGCCCACCAAATGTCTAGATATATATACATATATAAAATGAACGAATTGTCCATTTCAAAGATATTCATAATCAATCGTATTATCAGGCAATTGTCCATGTCGAAACTATTCCTATATATGCATATATGTGTGTCTATATAACTTGATATGTTCTATGTGTCTATATATATATATATTCCATATAAACATGGTTATACGTCTATATATATATGGCTTTATATCTGTATGTATATGTCTATGCATCTATATGGATCCTAAATGTCTATATATCTGTGTGTATATGTCTATATATCTGTGTGTATATGTCTATATATTAATATATATATACATGTCTATGGAATCTACATGTCTATATATCAATATATATATATATATATAGCTATATATCTATGTGTCTATATGGGTTCTACATGTCTATATATCTATATGGATTCTATATGTCTATATATATTCGATATAGTTATATATACATGTCTATATATATGTCTATATATCAATGGATTCTAGATGTCTATATATTATTCATATATACATACATATTCCATATAATGTATGTCTATATATATTCACACCAATATCTAAGCATATACAAAACTCTATATAGTTCCACTAAGATATATATCTATATATATACATATATATATTCCACTTAAGCTCATAAGTAGTCGTAGCATTCAGTTTATCATTCCAACCATATATTTACTTATTATAAATCTGTTTGAGATCAGAGATGATCCCATCAAATGGTTCCAAAACTCTGCCTGGAAATGTTCATATTTAGTATATATACCAAAAATAAACAATATACTAAATATGCGCTAATAACTTGTAAGCAACTAAGTCACTTGAAATGCATTTAAGCACAAAGAAACTTAAGCGTAGATTAACTAGAACATATCCTACATTACTATATATACGCATAACATAACCTCAAACTAAATATATATATATACATACATTCGCACACATACTATACTATAGTACATACATACTATACTCATTCACAGATAAGATCAACTTTTTAACTTAAAATACTCGACTTTAAGATCAGATCTCCCAAATATGGAACATAACATAACCTCAAATATATTAAGACGTTTTTTCGATCTTTTACACAATATTCGCTGTCTACTAAGCCAACTACTACATATGTACATTTATATAAGACTCAACTCAACTCTAGGCATAAGCTTAAAATACATACAATACACACATATACATGTCTATATCCATATATACGATATCGTATATCTACTACTATATATATATATGTGTCTATATATATATATGGAAATATGCATTTTGACTACATCTACTTCAATATAATTGAAATTTTTATAAGTGTCTATAACTATCTGAATAAATGTACGTGTTTGGTGTCTATCCTAGCCCTAAATGAATCGGAGTTTCATTACTGATTGATTGATTGATTGATTGATGGGTTGATTGAAGCTCAGTCCAGCAGAAGAACTGGGGAAGAGTTCAAGCTGGGGCAGTAGTTAAGATTTTGAATGAATGATTGATAGATTGAATGATTGATGATCCATAAGGAAGTTGATTTCTTACTGATTGATGGATTGATTGACTGATTGATGAAGCAGAAGAACTGGGGAGAAGAATAGTAGACTAGATTTTGACTTATTGATGATATGGAGACTAATTTCAGACAATATCTTACTGATTGATGGATTGATTGACTGATTGATGAGGCTGAAGAACTGAGGGAGAGCTCAGCGGCAAGAGTTGTTAAGCTGTAAGACTAGATTTTGAATGAATGATTGATTGAATGATTGATGATCCATATGGAAGTTGATTTCTTACTGATTGATTGATTGACTAATCGACTGATTGATTGCCATTCAAGCCAGCAGCTGGAAATTTAAAAAGCTTAAGCTGGCGGAACAGTCATATTCTTCATATGTTCATTTGTCTGATTGATTGACTGATTGATGATCTGGTTGACTGATTGAAGCTAAAGCTTCAAACTTCTTGACTTTTACGATGCAATTTGTAGGCCTTGGATAATGCTTCCCAATTTCGTACCGATGGCCTGATTGATTGACTGATTAACAGATTGATAATCCACCTAGGAACATAATTGATTGACTGATGATCAGTATGAATCGTTAATGCCTCAAACTACTTGAGTTTCTCATTGCATTCATTCGTTAAGGATCTCCAATGCTTTGATTGATTGACTGATTGATGACCAGCCCAGGCCTAGGACGTCTTCCCAAACCCAGCTGCAACCCTCTCTGCAGTTAATGAAAAAATCAGGTTCTTATGCTTACGTATATAGACATTGTTATTTAGAAAACTTTCGCAGGAATCGCTTAGAGCTAGTGGACATATCTGGGTGTGGAATATCAGCGGGGACCAAAACAATATAATAATAAAATATAATAGATTAGGGAAAAACAATAAAGTGGATGCATTAAATATAAGAACGGAGCATCGCAGACGGGTGCCAGGCAGTGTCTAGCTGTCAGTTTTTTCCGTTTCCGGCTCGGCGGCCAGTGGTTCCGGCGTGGAGGACGAGCCCGGTTGGGAGGACGATGATGACTCCGTTTCACAGCCGTCCAGCTCGTCGCTCTTGCGATCTGAGCCGGTGCGTGCGGTCGCCGGCGGGGGCGGCGGTGACGATGGCTCCGCTGTGAGCAGCTTCTCGATGGCCGCCGCCGCAGCGGCTGCTCCACGCGTGCGGGTACAGGGCGATGAGGGCAGCGGGAAGGTGAGCGCCGAGGAGTACTGCGGCGCCGGCGCATCGATCTCAAAGTTCTCCTCGTTCAGCTTGTAGACCTCGAGGTATTCGTTGTAGATGTGCTCCCACTGGGTGTGCGGCTTGAGGGACTCCAGGACGCACTGCATCAGCTCGTGCTTGGGCGCACACTGCGGGCAGAGAAGGGGATTCAGTCTTGATTGCTCTCACAGCTATCATCACGGCTACTCACCTGCTCCAGTTCCTCCGTATTGAGCAAGCCGTCGAGGAAGAGCCGTAGTCGCTTCTCGGTGCCGTACGTGGCCAGCTGGAAGGTGAGCATCACATGCCAGTGCTTCAGCTCCTCAACGGCCTCCATGGCCTCGCACAGTTTGATCTGGTTCTCGAGGAAGAGCACCTTGGCCGTTTGCTGCCAGCTCTCCGGATCACTGAAAAAACACACACACAATCGGGATTAGTCAAGGATCAGGGATTACATCAGCCTCCGGCTCACATTTCGACGGGTCCGCGCAGGCTGAGATAGTTCTGGGTGCTGGCCTGCATGCTGAGCAGCGGGAACTTGCGGTTGACGTGCTCCAGATCCCGTGGCAGTGAGCCCCGGATGCCGTTGAACATGATGGCGTCGCCCGTGGCCAGGACCAGCCAGGACTTTAGGTTCGTGGAGTACGAGTAGGAGTTGCCGCTGGGGAAGCCAATCAGGGGCATGCCCTGATCCGTGATGGCGAACTGCAGCGCATTGCCGTGCCGCGCCAGCAGCTCCAGGCAGTTGGTCGCCACCCGGATCCGCCGCTTGGTGATGTGCCAGATCCTCATCAGGCCGCACTCGGTGAGCACGCCCACCATCTGATTGTCCGGACTGAAGGCGCAGTGCACGGCGACGCTGTTCAGCGAGATGGCCGGAAAGATGGGACACCCGGTGGGCATGGCCAGCAGCCGCATGCTGCCGTCGAGCGAGCAGAGCATCGCGTATTTGCTGCACAGATTCACATTGATCACGGGCGAGCCGACGTACATCTCCCAGAGCTGCTCCCGGCTCAGCTGCGCTGAGACCTTGGCCACCATGCCGTAGCCCGTCTTCAGGTGCCCGTTCTGCACGTGGACGCGATAGTCCTGCGACGACTTGGTGAATTCACACTTGCTATTCGCCGTGATCTGCATTTTGGGTCCCAGGGTATTGCTGCTATTCGAGTCGCAGAGCAACTGCATCGAGTTGCGCCTCGGAGCTATCGCAGCCGTCGCCGCCGGCGCGGGTGGCAACATGAGACGTCCGACGGGCTCCGGCCGGGTGAACAGAGGCTCCGGCATCAGCGGCTCCACACCACCAGCACCGCTGTGATTGCTGTTGCTGCAGGTAAAGAGAAAGACAGAGAGAGAGAGAGAGAGAGAGAGAGAGAGAGAGAGAGAGAGAGAGAGAGAGGGGGATTAGCTGTGTGGTTGGTTGGGACTGCGGAGCAGCTAGAGGATCTCGTGCTTGTTGCCCGGAGAGTCCACGGCAAGCCAAGATCTCCACTGGCTGCTCTCGCACTCAGACAGTTACTTCGGAACAAATTCTTCGTCCTGAAAGACTTCGAGGATCTTGCAAAATATTGGATGAACTTGCTCCGAGTGGAATGCTAAAGACTTGTCTTTGCTCTTCTCCAATCCGTCAATCCCCTCTAGCTACATTAAGACCCTGCCCACCTGTTGCTGTGGATGGCGTTGCTGTGTGCGGCGCTAGTGCTCGTGCTGGAGATGATGCCGCCGCTGGCGATGCTCGACATGGGCTCCGAGAGATCGTTGAGCGGTATGAACATGGGCGTGATGCGTCGCTTGCCATCCTTGGTGCGTGTCTCCGTCTGTTTGCTGATGGCGCGCGCCGGCGAGGCGGCGCCCGGGCCGCCCGGCTGGACGGGCAGACGCCGCTCCATGGCGGCATTGGGCAGGGCATAGGAGGTGAGCTCGGGCGGGCAGCGCGCCGGCTGCTTGATGGCATAGTTGTCCTCGATGGAGCAGCCGTATTTGCGCTTGAAGATGGCCTCCCGCTCCACCTCGGTGAGCCGCGTGCCCAGCTCCTCCTCGCTGAACTGGAGACAGGCGATGGTGCCATCGCCGCTGCAGGCCATCAGCAGGCCCTGCTGCGGGCCCCACGACATGTCCAGCACGCTGTCGTTGAACAGCTCGTGGATGACGATCATCGGCCGCTGCAGCGCCGTCATCCACACGGACAGCGAACGATCCCTGGAGCCGACGCCCAGGACGCAGTACTGCATCGCCTTGCTCGGGCTGTCCTCGGCCATGTAGCGCGTGAGTATGGAGCTGTGAAAGCGCACGCAGGTCACCGCCTTGCGATGCCCCACGAAATCCTTGTCGCACTTCCAGCCCTCGCGCTCCACTATCTGGGCCGTTGGGCCTCCGCCGTTCATGGCGTGGGCGGAGACCAGATACTGGCCGTCGGGGGACCAGGATAGCCGCAGGACGTGCGTGGTGCCGCCGCATTCCTGGAACGGTTCGGTGATCGTGGTGCCGCACGACCAGTCCGAGGTGCGCCAGATCTTGATGCTGCGATCGTCGGACTGCGAGGCCAGGAAATTGCCGACGGGATCCCAGGCGACGCCCTTGACGAGGCCCGTGTGTCCTCTCAGTGTTTGCAGCATGTTGGGCAGCGCCTTGGCGTTCCAGATGATGATCGTATTGTCGATGCTGCAGCTGGCCAGGAAGTAGTCGTTGGGCGACCAGGCCAGGTCCAGCACGTCGCCGTCGTGGCCCCGCAGCGTGTGTATGCACTTCCAGGACTCGTGGTTCTGCTGCATGCCGCCGGTGCCGAAGACACCGCTAGCCCCCTGCGCCTTGCGCCAGATCATGATCAACTTGTCATCGGACCCGGAGGCTAGCAGCTGTCCGTTCTGCGACCAGCGCACACAGTTGACGCACGCCAAGTGCTGATCCATTTGGCAGAGCATGCGGGGCACTGATGCATCGTTCTCGTCCTTCTCGGAGAGCACCGGCTTCAGGTTCCAAATGACAACGCGTCCCGAATCGTTGCCCTGCCCGCCAGTCGCAAATTTCGTGCAATCCTGGTGAACGTCCACGGAGAAGATGGGCTTATCTGCAAGCAAATCAGGCTGTATTTGAGTTCCTAGGACTGTTGGTGCTGCTTACCATCGTGATGCACCCAACCAGGCTTCACGAGCCTCATTAAAGCGGCTGCTGTCTAATGTTCGCAAATAACCGCGTTAATAATTGCCGCTCGGTGTTGTGTTTGCCGGCAAGTGGAGATGCAACTGGCATTACGATACCTATCGAACAGATCACGAGCGATTGTTAAATCGATACTGCCGACTGGCTACATCAAACATCGATATTGATGCTTTAAATGGCTGCGTTGATTCAATTTAAAAAAAACTAAGTAATATATTTATTTATTTATGTAGTAGATATTTAAAATAATATCGATGTGTACAGCGAGAAACATTTAGTGTCATCTCGAAAAACAGGACGCCTGCGCGTTGCAATTGTTAGTATCGAGTACATGCGTCTGGCGACTTGCCGCCAAATGTACTTGTCATCGATAATGCAGGCTACTCTTTGGTTATCGATAGCAGCATTGTGTGAAATTTTTGCGGTGTCAAAGGCAGCGGTATTGTGCTTAAACAAGATATCAATTAACAAGTGCAAGTTGAATGAGTGCAGTGCATAAAATATACAGAGAATATTTGAAAAAGAACAATAACAATATTGGCAGCAACTAAAGCTGTCAATAATAGTGCAAAACGGTAAGCAAGAATCAAACAATGAACAATTAATGCGCACTTATATATATGTGTGTGTGCATTTGCATATATATACATATATATATATGTGTGTGTGTGGTACGTGTGCAGCCCAAACATTCAAAATAAAGCGAACGAAAATGCATAAAAACGAAGGTTAAGCATAAAGCGCACTGATAGAACATACATATGTACATGCATGTGTATATGTGTGTGCATGTTTGTGTGTGTATCTGTTCCAAATGCGTAGATAGAGCTGTTAACAATTTGTTGTTGACCTTCGATTTGCTAATCAAACGAAACGGCAGCCGCAAACCCAACAATGAACTCTTTCAATGGCAGCGGCAACTTAACCTCGTTCACCAACAAGCCACAAATGTGCGGAAATACACGCATGTGTGTGTGTGTGAACTACGAAAAAACAGCTCAAAATTTATACATTAACTACCGCTGTCATATCATTTAATACTTGTTTTTTTTTTTTTTTTAATTAGTGAATCTTTTGCGCGCGCTTTCTCTGCATGCACACTCAAACACATACACGCAAACGTATAGTGGTTGCCGCTTACATACACACACACACGCACGCTTTATGCATGCATACATGCACAGAATTCGGTCTATTACTTAACAGGCAATGCGTTGAAGCAAGCACACTGCTGTTGCTCGCTCGCTCGCTCGCTGTGCCAAAATGAGCACACAACAGACGCAGGTAAGCGTGAGAGCGCGCAACCTACTTCCATTTTTGGTGCGCTCTTTGCTCTCTCGCAGGCTAATGAATATGTGCTTGTATGTATGTATATGTTTGTGTTTGTCAAGAAACAGTTATTCAAGCCAAAACCAAAATGCCCAAAGTTGCATATATTTTTTTTTTTTAAGATTTTTACTTTCTATTTTAGTTGTGGTTGTTATTGTTGGGTATTACGCTGGCATTTTATTTATATACTGAATGAAAAGCGACTGTGCGTGCGTGTGTGTTCGTAATACCGTTATTTCGAATATCGCTCGTAGTTTTTTGTTTTTGGTCTTTGTCGAAAAGCTTAGCGGCAACCTGTTTCACGCATTACTCTCTGCCACGCTCCTTCTCTTGTTGTTGCTGCTGCTGTTGTTATTGGTATTGTTGCTGTTTTCACATTCTTATGAGAATTCCAATAAGACAGGCTTGTCTTTCACTTTCGGTCAGACGCAATATGTGTGTGTGTGTGCGTATGCGTGTAGGAAAGTTGATTTTTTTTTTAATGCGTACCACAGCAAAAACAAGGTCATCGTTAATTATGTGCTGTGTGTGTGAGTGTGACTGACAATAAAGCAACATCTTTGACGCATATATGTATGTATCTATTAATAAATCGCGTTTTTAGCACCCGCCCACGCAATTCTTTGCAACTTTTGCTCATAATTACTTCCTCTCCCCCTCCATCGCAATTCGCTGTGCTCAAGTCGTTCAGCACAAGTACAGTTAGTGTTTTGTTTTGTTTTGCAATGATATTTGATGGGTGTAAAAGAGACGGCAAAGGCAAGCTTACACACACACGCACACATGCACATAAGCAAATTGCCGTTGCCTTAACATGTGAAACGTACTAAATTTTGACAAACGCCGTTGCTTGCGTATTTGACTTTCCTGCATTTGCCACTTGCTGGGCAGCGTCTTTAGCATCTTTGTAAACAAAAAGAAGAGCGCGCGAGAGAGAGAGAGAGAGAAGAAACAAAAACAAATCGAGCAAGCGCCATAGCAACCAATAATAACGGGTGCAGTTGACCTAGATTGTGGCCTTTTTGGAGGCGATTTGTTTGTGTTTGTTGGTGGCGTTGCCACTGGCACGTAGCACACACCAAGGAAATACATACTACTACATTTTTCTCTTCTTTTTTTTTCGACAAGTATTTTCGGACACTTTCGCCTCAACAACATAACAAAACCAGCCTGCCAGCAATTTGTTGCACTTTGTTTGGTGGTCAGTGTTGTAAAGCGTGTAAGCAGCAGCAGCAGCTGACGGAGTTGCCACTTCTAATTACATTGGTCACATTAGATGTGCCAAGACAATTCCAATTGGAGTAGCTCAAGGCAACCACAAAATATTCAAATTTTAACGTTGCTATTTTTCTTCCAGAAATACATACATATCTACACTGAATACAAAAAAATGGAGTACCAATATGCAGTGTACCATTAGATGCTGTACCTTCTTTGGTACATTTGTTCTACATGTGGCGACTGTGCTTACATCTCGTTTGTCACGTATCACACTTGTGGAGGGGGTGGGGGTCTATAAATATAGTATACTAGTAAGCATAGAAGAGGCGTGTGCGTGTGTGTGGCGCTCGATTTGAATTGCGCCTTAAATTTATGCATGTATGCATGTACGTACGTATGTTTACGTGTAGCAAGAACCGCAAGAAAAACAGCAACAACCAATCAGCGGCGCTTATCAGCTTTTTCTCGCACACACGTTTTTGCCTTTTTATCAGCCATTTGTGTTTTACTTGCCACGCAAACAATAACAAACTATATGCAACCACAACAGTAAATATATATACGTAAATATGAATACATATGTATATATTTGTATATAAATTTCAAAATGTTTTGCCTCCTTTTGTTCTGTGCAGTGTGGCAACGCCGTCTTGTTATGCAAATTGTTGCTCTCACTCGCTCGCACTGTATCTCAATATCTGCTCAGTGTGTACTCATATACACACTTATACATGTTTGTGTGTGTGTACTTCTTTTTCACAACCGGAATTTTTCGCTGTTGCTTTTGCTGCGCGCATTCTCACGTACACAAGCGCGTTTGTTTTGCGCTCAGCTGCTGGGGCTGCTGCTGCCGCTGTTACTGTTGTGTTATCACTGCATTTGCTTTGTGCTACATATTCTCGGCCGCTGTTTCGGTTTCGTACACATTTTGCGCTGCACTCGCACACATAGGCGCGCGCACGCACACGGATACGCACAGATACAGCGATACGAATGTGTACGAAAAAGTGACGGCTGAAAAGCGGCAGCGTCGTCAGCGTCAACGTCGGCGTCGCCGTCAACAGCAGCAACATCAACGCAGCGGTTTATTTTATTTTATTCAGTTTTTTTTTTTTGTATTTTCGGTTTGTCAGTTTGTCTTTGTGTTGCTTGCGTGCAGACGCGTTTCGTTATACTCCGTAAATTCAATTTGCACTTTATGCATAAAACATATTCCAAAATTATTTCAATATTAACTGAAAGTGGCTTGTGAAATAAATACAAAAAAAATATATAAAATAAAAAATAAAAACTGAATTCAAGTGAATTTAGATGCGAAGTTGAGGTAAATTGAAATTTAATGACTTAATATGGCTCTAAATAGAAAATTTTGCCAAGATCAAAACATTTTTTTGACAAACACATATGTGTGTGTGTGTATATGTGCGTACTTCTATGTTTGTGTGTGTGCGCGCGTGGCGTGGGCAGCTGCTGCAGCCGCAACAACAACAATCTAGTCGGCGTCCGGCACTAAATAACAGATATCTAAGAGAGAGAGAAGAAAAAATGTGTAAACCTGTTTACGCAGTAGGCGCATTTTCACCAAACTAACACCAAAACACACACACATATATATACATTCATACAAACGCCGAGTAACTAGAAGAGAAGGTGGTCAAGTCTACCCTCTCTTTCTCTCTATCAGTCGCAGGCTCCATACTCCTCCGCATACAACGGCAATTGCACTAATTTTTAAACGTTTCAACTTCGCAACGTTTACCAACACATACACAAATAGTACCAACAACAACAACAAGCTCGCATCAAACACGATCGCACGCACACACACACACAAACATGCGCATATCTACATATTTATGTACATATGTATAGAGTAAGTGTGAATGTGTGTATCACACGCGCCGGCACATACACACATACATGTGTCCGTATGTACGTATGTACGCACTTTCAACTTGAACGCTCGAAAATCAGTGTCCCCAAAAATAAAATTAAAAAGCATTAAAACTCACGCATACACACACATATATATATATATATATATATATATATATATATATATATATATATACATGTACATCGCCACACATTCACAATAACAACGCGCACCTGGGATCAAAACGAGCAGCGCTGCTCAAAAGTCACGTCACAAGCGTCGGGGTGAATTTTGTTATGTATGTATGTATGTGCGTACATATGTGTGTATATGCGCTGTTGCTGTTTTTGTGCGAGAGTGCAACGAGCGCGCGCGCCAATGCAATGCAATGCATATGTATGCATGCATACATGTGTGTGTGTGTGTATGTATGTAATTCATTTTTGCGCGACGCTTTGTTTACGAGTACCCACAGTGCACGCATACATGCACAAACATGCGTAGACTTTGCGTATGCGTGTGTGTGTGTGTGTGTGTGTGTGTCTTTAGTCAGCTGCTTTTGTGCCTTGCATTTGCCTGTACACAATTTAGCATTTAATTAGCATTGTTATACGTATGTATGTATGTATGTATAACATACCACCTGCTAAATGTTGATAAGAGTGACTAAAGTTGCGCAGTGATTTGTATATATTTTTTTTCTTTCTTTAAATATTTTAATAAGTACAATTCGTCGTTTCTTTTGTATTGTTGTCGAAAACACAAGTATGGCAACACTCCTGCTGCCAGCTGTTGAATTTTCACATATTCTTCTTTTCACATTGTAGTCAATTGAAAGGGCAATGCTTTTTATTATGTGCACGTATGGCTATTGCTACAATACAATTAAATGAAAATTAATTTACAGACATAATATATATATATATATAAATGTATATGTATGTATATATTTATTTTCGCTTGCAACGAGCTGCGCTTATGCAGCGTTGCCACTTGTTAAAAATAGACAATAGAAACGATACATTTTGCAACACTGTGACGCACAGCTGTTTTTTTTTTTTGTATTTTCTTTGACCGTTTTTCATTTGAAATTCAATTTTGTTTTTTGTTTTTGCAGCTAACAACAGACAAATGCAGCGTAAAACATCGCAACGAAGACGATGGACGATGATGCCCGAGCTCAAAACAACAACGACAAGGGCTGTGCACAAATAGCAATCAAACAAATTAACTAAAACCAGTGAAAAACAACAACAACAACCAACTAAACAAACGCACAAAACATTTTAAAACTAAGCAAGCCTAGTAATAGTTGACTGTCTGACAGCCAAGCCAAGCAAAGAGAGCAATTCACAATTTCATCACAAAAAATAAAAGAAGAGAAAGAAGTCTTCTCAATATGTTCAACTTCCATAAGCCACGCGTCTATCGCTCCACGGATGGCTGCTGCATTTGCCGTGCCAAATCGAGCAGCTCCCGTTTCACGGCATCGCGCAAGTACGAAAAGGAGTCGATGCAGTGCTTCAATCTCCACGAGCCGCGTAACGGTGAAATCTGCAATGCGTGCGTTCTGCTGGTCAAGCGCTACAAGCGGCTGCCCGTCGGCAGCAAGCGCCACTGGGGACACGTGAGTGTGACAAGAAAGAGAAAGCGTCAGGCAAATACTTATACCCCCTCTCTCTCCCTCTCTCTATGTATTCCTCAACAGGTGGTCGATGCACGCGCTGGTCCCGGCACCAAGTCCCTCGCCAAGCAAAAGAAGCGCGAGAACGAGAGTGAGGTTAAGTCCGGAGGCAGCGGCTCCTTCATACCCGAGAAGTTCGCCAAAATATTCAAAAAGAATCGCAAGGGCAAAATAACGGCGGCAGCGCCATCTGCCGGCAGTCAGCAGCAATGCAGTGGCAACAGCTCGTCCCACTCCGAGGAGCAGCCGAGCGACTCCAATGAGAGCTACGACGAACATGAACAACAACAACAACAACAGCAGCAGCAGCTGGTTGCCTCCTCTGCCGTCGCGACGCCGTATCAGACGCGTAAACGCACCGCCGCTGCAGCGCAGCTGGCGAAGCAGAGTGTTGGGCAACGTCCGCGGTTGACGGGCAGCAAGCGGCGCCGCATGCTGGAGCCAAAAAAGAATCGACGCGCCGTCGACAATGTGCCGTTCTTCGAGGAGCACGATCTGCTGCGGCTGGACGTCTGCTGCGGCACCGTCTTCCAGAGCCTCAGTCTGGGCAGCGCCTGCTACATCATCGATCCGGAGCTGTACAAGCCGTGCGAGAAGCATCGCCGCAGCAGGCAACCGCAGCCGCAGCAGCAGCAGCAGGAGCCGCCCGTGGCGACAGTCCAGGCGGCACTGGTGGAGCCAAAGCCAGTCAGTCAGAGCATCAGCATCAGCACGCCGGCGCTGAAGAAGCATCATTTGTATTTTAAGCGACAATCGGAGTCATTTCCGCAGGGCGAAATCCATCGAATAAGTCCAATTCCATTGACCAAGACTGAGCCAGCAGCAGCAACAGCAACAGCAACAACAATAACTGTACAACAACAGCCACATTCCACGGTGACGTCGACGGGATTGCACTCGAACATCTTAACCACCGCTGTGGGTGCTGCCTCGCCCTCATCGCTATCTTCCTCATCCAATTGCTCGACTTCCTCCTCGGTGGCCACCAAATTCAATGACAACTCCTCGGACTCGGGCTTCGACGAGCATGTGCTCGAGCGCAAATCTGTCAGTCCGCCAACGGTAAGAAAACGTTAAACAATCAATTTTGCATGTGGAACAGCATACGTGCCTTGGCAGCCAGCAGTCGAATCTCTTCTGATCATCAATAGAGCCTATACTGTCATCTCGCTTCGATACAAGCTTGCTTCAAGCTGTTTATATTTCACTTTCAATACTTGCGCAGCTATTGCCATCTCACTTTGTTACATTTGCGTGATTTGCAGAGTGCAAGCAACAGTGTTGGCAGCATTTGAAAGCCAATAGGATATTAAATGGCTGGAAAAATCGAGTTATTAGAAAATAATGGCACTCATTCTGATATGTTTTATATAAATTAGAGTGCATAGCATAATTTTGTCAAAGTTGCAAGATAATTAAATTTAAAATGATATAATTAAATTTAAATTTGAGCTAAATGTAGCTATAGCTAAAAGCAGCTAAGCTGTCAACGCTGCACTGCAGTTAGAATTTGCATGCTCGCTTACGATTGGGCGCTTACGATTGCTGCTATTGCCGTCCTGTTCTAATGCATATGACTATGGCTGCAGTCAACGTTTGTTTACAATAGCTCTCAAACTGTATTACTTATACTTATGAAATGCTTTTCACCCTTGCAGCAGGACGAGCCGCAGCTGGAGAAGAAGCCGCGCAGCAGCAACGTGCAACGCTTAATACTCGCCAGCGGGCTGCCCATTACCGGCCAGCCACAAAATCTAGTGCTGACGGGCAACGAGTTCACCGCACGCTTTGTGCAACGCCAGCAGGCGCCCAAAATCAATGTGCTGACGGCAGCAGGAGCAGCAGCAGCAGCATCAGTTGGAGGAGCAGCCGCCTCAACAACAGGATCTCAAACTAGTAGCAATAAAATGCGTGCAATATTCAACAACGCCAACACGATTCAGCATGAGAACGGAGTAACAACCATTTTGCCCGCCTCCTCGCTGGCGGCCACAACTCAGACTGCCGCCATGAATGCCATTGCGCCCAGCACGGTGACCATAACGCCAGCCAAGAAACCAAATCCAGCAGCTGCTGCTGCCACCAACGTTGCCAATCCCAAGTTCATACTGTTAAAGCCAGCGATTGGCAAATTTGGCAACGGCCAGGCGAACGCGCCGCCAGCTGAGCTCAAAATGGCCTAAAAAGGACACTAAATACCCTCATCTTTTATATATATATATATGTTTATATATGTACAATCAGAGAATGGGTTTAAGTTTCTGAGAGACTCGGAATGCCTGGAAGTTGTTAGAATTAGACTTACAGTTGCCACTAGTTATAATGTACCGCTGCAAGGGCAACGGAAAGGCTGCCATTAACCGTTAACTTTATAGACACACAAAAAGCGAGAAAGCGAAAACCAATTACATAGCCATGTTAACTGGCTGTTAAATATTGTTGATTTACATACATATTGTAGCGAGTATTTACTGTAAGTGGAGGGCTAAAACTGGCGCAAAAACTTGTATATATATATTTATAGCTATAAGACACAAACAACAACAACAACAACTCGTTTCATACAACATTTTATTTGTAGCATTTAATCAAGATATTTTTTTTTTTGTATTTTTACATATTTTGAACAATTAATTTCTTAGGCTTGAACTTACAAATATTTAAAAGAGAAACATTTACCTTAACATTAACATTTACATAGCATTTACATTTACCTTTACATTTAGTTTATTGTACACATGTCTGCATTACATTGTATAGTTTTACATGCACTTGGTTGCGCTCTCTAACAGTTCTTTTCTTCTCTTCTGTCTGCGCTCTGCAGCTTAACAGCGCGCTGTTAAGCGCCGAGCGGCCACTATGTTAAGCTCTGAAGTACTTTAAGCAATATAAATAAATATTACAGAAATTATAATTAATTGAAAACATGCCACATGCTTTACACGCATGCCTCAAATTGTAGCCTTAGTAAAAGCGCCTAGAAAACAAAAGAAAAACATTTTATTGCAATGTTAATGAGATCCTCATAATGTGACAAAAAGAAAAGCAATGTTTTTTTTAAAGATAAAAAAATTAAATAAAAATAAAAACAACATAAATCGAATAAATAAGCAAACGTTTGTTTTATTTCATTATATAAAATTAGTTTTATATTTAAAAAATGAATTTAAAAAGCAAAAAGTTGGCACTGCCGAAACCCGGGATTGAACCGGGGACCTTTAGATCTTCAGTCTAACGCTCTCCCAACTGAGCTATTTCGGCGCTGCGTGCTCGGGGCGCCAAACGCAACGACTTGCTAAGTGAGTCACGCGCGGTGAATGACAATGGGGGGAGTAGTTCAATGACGTAGCCAATTAACAGTGTGTGCTGGTGGGCGAGAGAAAGAGAGCGCAAGCGCAACAACAACAAATTCCGTTTGATGAACTGTGAAATAAAGTGAACCCATCTCACAAACAGTTGGATTAATTTTTTTTATTACATTTATTATTGTTACGCTTTAGTCATTTGTTAGCGCTTTCTGGGGGTTACGCCCGCGGAGAATTCCTCCGGCTAATTGAAGCTGTAGCGGAAAGGAGTGGACTCCAGAAATGTTCCGTGGAAGCGATGGAACCGAACCGGTTCGGTTCGGCTTGTTACTTGACTATGACGGGCACGCATCATAAAATATATGTGAGCTGGGATATTGTGGTGGAATCGATATATATATATATATATATACATATATATATATATATATATATATATATATATATATATATATATATATATATATATATATATATATATATATATATATATATATATATATATATATATATATATATATATATATATATATATATATATATATAGGTATGTATATATGGGTAATTATATATGCATGCTTTTTCGCCTGCGTGATTCATGCCTAAATGCAGGTGTTTAAGGCGTTCAACTTAGTGCAGCTGAGCGGGAGAGAGAGAGAGAGGGAGAGTAGGAGAGATAGAGAGAGGGAGAGAGGGAGGCACTAAGTCATTAAGTGTGTCAAATATGTATAGAGGATTAAAAACAGTCGAGAAAGATAGAAAAGTATCTTATATCTTATGTCTCCCATCTTCTTTACCCCATCCTCTAGCTTCCCTCCTCTAGCTTCTGTCCAATATGTGTTATCTTCTATAGGGAAGATGGGAGATAAAAGATACTAGATATAACATCCAAGATAGAGAGATAGATAGAGAGATAAATAGAGAGATAGATAGATAGATAGAAAGATCGAAGATAAAAGATAGATAGATCGAAGATAATAGATATATACATATATCGTCGATATACTATCTTCAGTCTCCTATTTCCCATCTTTCATCTTCTCTCTTCCATCTTCTATCTTCTCTCTCCCATCTCCTCTCTTCCATCTTCCTTCTTTCTTCTCTCTTCCATCTTCTATCTTTTCTTCTATCTTTTCTCTTCCATCTTCTCTCTGCCATCTTCTATCTTCCATCTTCTATCTTCCATCTTCTATCTTCTCTCTTCCATCTTCTCTCTTCTTTCTTCTAGCTCTCTTCCCTCCTCTGTCTTCCATCTCCCACCGCCCATCGGTGAGTGGACTCGCCTTTGGTTAGGGTATTTCATAAGAAGGTATTTCGAGTATAGAAACAGCTCGAGCTTTTGCCTTGAAAATCGCTCAACCAAAACTTACAACAACCAAAAGCCACCCACAGCGTCAACGCCCCACCTAGAACCAAACTGGTTCCGTTCTTGACGTCACGTAGCGCAACTATATATATATATATATATATATATATATATATATATATATATATATATATATATATATATATATATATATATATATATATATATATATATATATATATATATATATATATATATATACAGATGCGGTGAAAATAATAGCACCATGGGGGTGTTGCAAAATTCAAAGTTGTAAAATTTTGAAAATAACTGAATTTTTTTAACATAAAATGATTTTATTCAACTAATCAATCACTTAATATATTTGTAAAAAGAAAGGACTCCATATTTCTTGGGTATTTCAAAATATATTCACTTATTATATTGGTTAGGTCAAAATTAAGGCGGTAAAAAAAATAGCACTGTCCCATCACAATGGCGAAAACAGAAAATTTACTTTAAAATGTTAAACAAAAGTACTTTAAATTCAAAACTATGGTATTTAACTCGTATATTAATATTTGGTTGAGTATCCTTTATTGGCTATTACGGCCACACAGCGCTTTGGCATGGAATCCACTAAATCCTGGCATCTAGAATTAGGAATCCTTTCCCAATTTTCTTTCACAACCATCCAAAGTGATTTATTTGATGTTGGGTTGCAGGTGTGAACTTCCTTTTTAACATTAGTCCAGAAATTCTCAACTGGATTGAGATCCAGAGACTGTGGATGCCATTCTATGACGTTGATGGCGTTGTCCGCAAACCACTTTTCAACTTATCTGCTCGTATCCTTGGGGTTATTGTCCTGCTGCAGGACCTAAACTAATGACATTTCATCCTCTGTATGTGGTAGCATTATATTTTGCAGGATATAAATGTACACGTGCTGATCCATGATAGTTTTAGTCCAATGAATCGGACCTACTGCATAATACGAAAAGCACGCCCATATCATAATATTGGAACCCCCGTACTTCACCGTTTTTTTCGTGTACATTGGTCTGTACTCTTTATTTGGTGGTCTCCGAACGAAAGTACGAGATCCCGTCCCTCCATATAACACGATTTTGCTCTCGTTTGTCCACAATACGTTCCTCCACTTTTCCACTGGCCATTTGGAGTGATGCTTGGCAAACTTCATGCGTTTAGCTACGTGTTTACTAGTCAATAGTGGCACTTTTCTTGGACTACAATAATTTAAATTATTTTCCCATAGCCTAGTACGTATGGTTTCAACAGATGCAGAAATTTTTAAGTATTTTTTAAGCTCTGTTGCTGGCTTAAATGGCTCTTTCTTGCTCTGTCTTACCAGACGCTTGACGAGCAACGGCGAGATTACGGATTTTCGCCCACGAGACTCCACTTTTGGGACAAATTTCTTGGCGTTACTGATCATTTTGTTGGAACAGCCCAGTATACGACCTATTTCGGCGAATGTTTTGCCTTCTTCTAGCATTTTTCGGATAACTTTCCTTTCGGATAACTTTCTTCATCACTGCAATGCTTTCCGCGGCCCATATTAAAAAAACAGCTATTAATTTTGTTTGTAAGCTATGTTTTCCTTTAAAAAATAACTTTTTCTAATAAACACGAGGGTTTTACAATGATAATTTTCGCGTAAATGCCTTTTTTCTATGACAACATGTGCTTAGTGCTATTTTTTTCACCGCGCTATTTTGCATTCTCCTTTCGATTTTGCTTTTTCTGAGAAGAACCGTTATCATTTTCGTTCTTTTTCTTGCTCTCCCAAATCAAAGAGACTGTCGGTGAGGCAAGAAAAAAGAAACTGCAAACCAAAATTCTTTTAGTCAAGTTTTACTGTAAAATTAAGTGAGCTGCTTATTTTGGTGCTATTTTTTTCACCGGCACTGTATATATATATATATATATATATATATATATATATATATATATATATATATATATATATATATATATATATATATATATATATATATATATATATATATATATATATATATATATATATATATATATATATATATATATATATATATATACTTTATATACTATACAAATATCTCTCTCTATATAAATTAGCTTAAGAACTGCTCAAGAAAAGCACTCAAAAAACTTGCAACACCTGCAAAAAAAAAAAACAAATAATAAAAAAAAAGAATTTCGATTCGCCCATTCGGAACCAGTTTTTAGTCTTTTGTCTGCGATCTTGAGAGTTCTGTGTGAGTCAGAGTTGGGGTAGGAGTAGGAGTGGGAGAAGGAGCTGGAGCTGGAGTCAGCTCTAAAAAGAGGAAGAAGCAGAAGTAGAAAAAATTGTCTGTCAGAGAGCTGAAAAAAAAACTGGATTTGATTTGCCCTTGCTTGCGCTGGGTATTACCAGGACCTAGGCACTACAGACGACAGAGTCCATGCGCATTCCTGTGAACTAGTTTTTTTTATTAAAAAATTTAATTATATATAAATTTTAAAAAAATCTGCCTGCCGAAACCCGGGATTGAACCGGGGACCTTTAGATCTTCAGTCTAACGCTCTCCCAACTGAGCTATTTCGGCTATGAGTTTTAGAGCGAATTCAGCGCTTTGCAGCTGAGCCAAGCGCAGCAAGGCGTGTGTGTGTGTGTATGTGTGTGTGTGCGGCCATTTTAGCGATAAGAGAAAAAACGCACGTTGTCCTAAGAAACATAAACAAAAAAACAAATTTAATACATACAAACATACATACATATATATCTACAAAAGTATTCACACGCACACACACATGTATACAAATAGATTGCAAGCAGTGCTGCCAGCTCAAGCTGCCTCAAACAGCTAAATAATAGCCTTTTTTATGCAATTAATCAAAAAATGTCATGAAGCTGCTGTAAAACTTTATATTAATAGTTGTAAAGTTCAACGAAAACGGTTTAGTTTAATTTAAATATAGCTAATATCGGGTTTTCAAGTCCTTCTAATAGCTATAGTTAGCGCCACAATTTGTTGCCGCCAAAAAATAGCTAAGGTCGCAGCGCTGATTGCAGGCAGAGCCGAGGCATAGCAGAGGGACAGAGAGGGCATTCACAATTCGCCGCATTGTCTACGCCAGCTTCCTTTTTATTCGGCTTCGGCTTCTTCAGCTCTTTTTGCCGCTTGTTATTTTTAACGATTTCTGCGAAAGTCGAGCAAAGAACTAACTGTGCAGCGAGGAGGTGGGGGTGGGCGTGGTAGCACGAGATCAACAACATACATACATACATACATGTATACGGAAACCTCAAAAATCACAGCAACATGATAATAATGAGCATGCTAATGATGATGATGATTCAGCTGGAGCTGCTGCTGTTGCTCTTGTTGCTGTTGTTGTTGTTTTGATCTGAAGCCGAAGATGGGGGAATTACGGCGAGGCAGGTGACGACAATGGCGCGTGGTTTTTACACAATCTACGAAACTGAACTGGTTTTTGGCCTTTTTCTGTTGAAATTGTTTTTGCTTTTAATAAATTTGCAATTTGTTTGCGTTATGAGCAATTGACAAACAGCTAACAAAATGCAGTCCGAAAACAAAAACAGCAACAACAGAAAACAGAAAAAAAAAATACAAATTTAAAATATTTTCGTATTCATTTCGCCTGGAGAATTAATGTTTGACGATTTGCACAATTTTGTTGTTGGGTGCTGTGTGTTTTTGTGCTTATCTTAGCGATCTTTCGGCTATTAAGAGAAATATTGTTATTGATCCTAACACGAGCGTCGGCTGCGGCCACCTGCGCGTATTTGTCACCAACAGCACGAAATCATTTTGTTTTCTTTTCTCTTCTCTGCTCTTGCAGCTGGCGAATGCACGGCGAATCCTTAGCAACGTTCTGGTGGTGAGGGGCAGAAGAGAGTGCGAGCAGAACAACAATATATGCAGCAACAGGCGCCTATTAAAGAGAGCGGCGCGCACTCAAACAAACACACACACACGCACGCACGCTCTCTTCGCCGCTCGCTCTTCGCTTCGTTTCGTTGGCTTGCAAATTTGTAGTTAGCTGTTGTTGTGGTTTTGCTGTATTGTTAGCGACAGCGTCGACGACTGCGTCAGCGTCAACGTCGACGTTAGCGTCAAAGTCACCGTCAACGCTTGGGCTTGGGCGCAATTTTCCTTTTTAAAAACCGATGGCAAACGAAGCCGCGTTTTAGTTCTGTTTGCAAAACGCAGCCAATTGGACGTGGCCAAGAGCAGTCAGCAGGCAGCAAAGAACGCGGCGACTTAAAGCAAATAAACGGTTCCCTCGTACTTTGAATAATTTCCGTTTTTTTTTCAACTTGCGCGTGTTGAAAAAAAAAACTAACTAACTGTATTTGTTAGTTCTTTTTTTTTTTTTGTTTCGCTCGCGTTATCTGCGCGCGACATTGGAGAAAAATTGTGAAAGAATCTGCAAGAAAATTAAAAACAATAATTTCGATTGCGTGTTTCGTTTGTGTTTCAATTGAGAATCATTTAAAAACAATTTAGAAACAGTTTTTTTGTGTGTCAGTGCCAGCAGCAACAACAACAACAACTAGAGCCACATATAAAATGTAAGAATTCATTTATTTATTTATTTATGCATAATATAACATGTTAATAAATATCTCAGCATGAATTGAGGTTAGGCACGCACACACACACACAAAGCAACAGCAAAACTTAAGTAAATAAGTCGAAAAAAGCTCAGCTAGTGAACCGTTAAAAGCTAATTGAAGATCAAACTGCAGCGCATCTGCTTAGCTTAACGGGGCGTAGCTCGAAATTCTAGTTACGATCGTAGATTCCAATTGGAAACCGTGTACATGCGCGGCGAATTCGAAAGAGTCTGATTTTTGCGTCCAATTTGCATGCTCACTCAAAGAGTTTGATGCGGATTCTGATTGGAATGTTGATTACTCAAGCAGAATTTGGTTAAATTTGGTATAAATATTAACAAAACATATATTTAAAAATAGAAAACTATAAATAAAATGAAAAAAAAAAATAAATAAATAAAAAAATATATATTTGATTTGACTTCTGCTAAACAAGCTGATTGGACTCCCAATTGGACTATCTCCGAATCGATGCGAGAAAGCACTTAGCGCACAAAGCGAAGCGCAACTTAACGTAATTTGTTCGATTCCAGTTACAATATTTGCAAAGAAGCAACAAAGGCAAACTCAAAAGTCAACAACAAAATAAAATAGTAAAAAAAAAACAACAACAACAACAACAATAAAAAAAAGATAAAGACAAAGATCGAGCGTCAATCAGATGGAAACAAGGCGTTACTAAATAGTTGACAAATTTCAACTAATATTGACAAGCGTCGGCGTCTTATCAGCGGAAGCTGCGAAAGACGAGTAGGAAGCAAAAGAAAACAAAAGGAAAAGCAGAAGAAAAAATGTAGAAGAAAAATCAAAACGAATCGAATCGACTGGAAACTTATTGGAATAGAATGGCATAAGACTGGAAACGGGTGTGCACGACTTGAAAATGCACATTCGAAAAAAAAACAGAAATTTGTGGAAAAAAAATGTAAAATACAGCAAATGGGGCATGGCATAGTACATATTTCTATATATACTAAATTCGATAATGTCACGCCCACTAGAGTCTTAAGACTTCCAGCCAATATGCTCCTCCAAAAACTTGTCTCTAGAAGAATTCCGATAATCGAGCTGGGAAACAGCTCAAGTTGATGCACTTGCGCCCACACACACACACACACACAGACAGACTGACACTCTGGAGAGGCGTCCTATATGGCAACAAAGTGGGCAACAAAGTTGGTTCGTCACGAGTCTATCGATAGCTCGACACGTGGAGAGTTTGCAATCTCGTTGCATAACTGCGAAATGCATTTGATTAACACTCGATTCATAATTTATATATATTTACATATCAATTTTTGTGTGTGCGAAGTGAAAGTCGAAGTTAATTTATCAAATTGCTAAACGGGCGATAATTGATTCATCGATAACAACAATCGATGGCATAACCTGATTGATTGGCATGAAATGTTTTGTTTTGCCTAATGAAATGCAGGCGATTAGAATAGATCGATTGTGATATATCTGATTACTTAAAAAAAAGATAAGAAAATTGGAAGATAACACTTATCGATAACACTTATCGAGTCCAAAAAATTATTGAAATCATGCCTAAATCGATAACTCAGGCTACTTAACAGTAACTCTGGAAGGAATTAGCTTGCAATTGGACAGGATTGTGACAAAGATCGATAAAGATATCGACATCGATTACTTAAAATTCAGTCTTCTGGCATGCTGATTCAGTAACTATGCACAAATATGAGACAGAAAGGCGTTCTCCGATGATTTATTAGAAAGGCGAAGACAATTAGATTAGTGAGATGTAATATCTGGATTATGGGCACTAATTGACCTGACAAATTGTTATGAATAATACAAAGTGACAGCAACTGCATTCCGCACGGCAGCTCAGCGCAGCTCAGTTCAGGTCGGTAATTGCGATCCGCGAGAGATATCAAGTGACATTCAATTAGTCGAACCTTTTACTTTTCCCAGTAGTTAACTATAATGATCCAGCTCATTAGAAAATTGGACGCCTAATTGTGGGCTCGACTCACCCACCAGGCAGGTGGTGCCACGATCCGGTTAGCCATTCCTAATTATGATAGTTATCTGTTCTATATGTTCTCTATCGACGATTTATTGACCCGTTCACGCAGCTGCTCAGCGTCTATAGGATATGCATTCTAAGCTCTAAGCACGCTGCAATCATATTATAATTAAGTGTAATTAATGTCTTTTTTTTGCCAGCCAACTCGCTCGACTTCTATATCTAGAAACTTATAGACTAGCCTCCGTGGCTGCCGTGCGAACTCAGCTTCTGGTTGAGCTAGAGCTGCGAGACTGGGCTTGATTGAGTATAAAGTCATAGGAATTTCAAATACTATAAAATATATAGATATATAATATATATATACATATTATAATAGATAAAAAGATTCGTATCGCTGCCGAAACCCGGGATTGAACCGGGGACCTTTAGATCTTCAGTCTAACGCTCTCCCAACTGAGCTATTTCGGCACTTGCAAACAGCTGGCCGTAGCCCTCAGAGCAATGCACTGGGCTGCTATGACTGGGGTATACCTCTCAGTATATATGTATATACGTTCCAGATTTATGGCATGTAGTATAGGAGAAGTACATTAGAATACTTGACGCTTATCACTAAGCTTTGCATATATATTTATATGCGGTTTTTTGTTTTGACTATCAAAATTTACCAAAATGTGGTATATATATATATATATATATATATATAGACATATGTACATATAAATATAGAGATAGCTCTTGTAATTCAAACTCTTGCTTTGAAGTACCTGCTAAGGGTTCTATGTAGAGCATACACATTATATATAGATATAGTATATTAGTAGTTAGATAAGCTATATAAGATCTGTATAGAAACTTCTTTGCGGATCTTACCTTCTCACACATTTCCTCTATAGGATATCCGTAACTAACGTATTCCAAGCTCTGCTAGCTGTAAAAATTTTCAATATTTTTTGTTTCCTCATTCGAATTGTGTTTACAGCTCAACACATGATAATGATCATGATCAATAGCAAATCAAATAGCGATCAACTTCCATAGTTCATTAACTGAACTCCATTCATGGCTCTGTGATCGCCTAGAGCTCTATTCAAACTCAACTTCCATTCAACTCGAGTCTTAATCGATTTGTAGTTCAGTAACTGCTCAAAAGAGTATTCAGGCGTCGACTAAATGGGAATTCATCAAATTTCTCGTCTTTTTGTTGTCGTTGTTCGCCTTGATTTGCATTTGTGGAACATGCGCAGACGGCGTAATTGCCCCGTAATTCGGGTTATACGGAGAGATCGACTCGACTCGACTCGACTCGATCGAGCTGAGATGCGATTAGAACAGAGCTAAATGTATGCGAATGTGTGTTCAATGATGGGAATGACTAGCGTTTCTTGACGCCAATGTATCATCATTATATTGTCTATCTCACTCTGCCTCTCCCTCTCCCTCTCCCTCTCTCGACTTGCCATTTGGCTGGGTTTTCTGACTCAATTCTTAACTAGAAACTTATGCAAATCTTGAGCATTTAAGCAATTAAACGCCCTTTAAAACCCGTTTAGATATGTGTCTAGAGATGAGTGTTGCCACCATAGTTAGCATATTAGGGTTGCCACGTGCTCACGACTCGCTCACAATTTATGCACATCTGTTGGGATGGGACAACAGCTGGCCAGCTGAGTGGCTCACAGTTAGCTACAGTTAGCTAATCTCCAGATTATATCTCTACAGACTCAGATCTCTCTTTCTATGTACGTAATACTCGTTCTGGGGCAGGAGCCAACGGGTTGTGCTAGCCAGCTGTGCTTCGGCCTTGCAGCATCTAAAGACAAGAGAGAGTTCTAGGAGGGCACCTAGAATGGGGCTCTTGGAGTGGGTTCCTAGGAGAGGGATCCCAAGAGAAAAACTCTAGAAGGGAGATCCTGTTTGGAGTGCGTTCATTGGAAGAGGGAATACTCCGAGGCGGATGATAGGAGAGGGTTCCTAGGAGAAGGCAGATCCTCGATAGAGGAGGTCAAAGAACAGACCTCGAACCGAACTCGAACAGAACTCTAACAGATCTACAGCCCATATACCCCCTTTTTACTGCCTGAGCGAGTATAAAAAGCTGAAGATTTTGTTCAGAACTCGTAGACTTCTATAAAGGGGAAGTAAATGGAATTTTGTCGTCTGTGAAAACTAGTTTTTGCCATAGGGCCAAGACTGGTTTTCAGCTAGACGAATTTGCATAGCTAAGTCAGCTCAAGACTTTCAGTGGAAGATCTTTTCGAATAGGAAGTCCCTTTGGACTCGCAGCTCAATTGAGCTGAAATCTTTCCGCTCAGCTTAATAATATATCCATAAATAATATGTTATATAGCACCTGTTCAGATGGCGAATTAGCTTGTTTAGGATATGTAAATGAATAATGCAAATATAGTCATATGGCTCGATCTGGTACCAGATCGAGCCGTGGTTCAAGTGCGGACTCAGCTAACTGCATGCGGCCGTGACACATTTTATTGTTTTTTTTTTTAAATCATTTTGTCTTGGCATCTGTGCTTTTTCCGGTTTTTTTTTCGTTACGCAAGAGCCGCGCATGTCACCAGCTGTTACTGACCATACCCAATAGCTGAGCCGGAGATCGCATCTGGTTCTGATCAGATCTGGCTACAGTTGTCGATGCGCACTGAACAACAGCAGAAGCGGACAATCAGAGATCATCTGGTAATCGATTCGTTATCTATTCACAATTGACTAGCGACCAACCAGCTGTCGGAGCTGATCTATTTGAGCTAGTCGGGATCAGGTTTAGATCTGCTGGTGATTAAGATTCAATTCAAGCTGTGATCTACTTGCCCCTATCGTTCACTGTGTGCTCAACCCTTGAGCATCTAAGTCAAGCATTCTCGTTCAAGTTCCGATCATCTGGCGATCGATTCGTTATCTATGCACAATTGACTAGCGACCAACCAGCTGTCAGATTTACACTCAAGTCAGGATCAGGTTATGATGCCATACAACCTATAATCAATTTACGATCTACGTTACGTTCAATGTGTGATGAACCCTATAAGATGTCCTCAGGTAGCCTCAAGTCAAGCCAAGTCGTGCAAGTTACGATCATCTACAGATCAAGTTGAGTCTAAGTCACGATCAACTTACGATCAAAGTGTGATCAAGCGATTAGTTTACGATCTAATTGCATTTAACTTACGATCAAGTTGACTTTAACTAACGATCAATTCATAGCGAAATAGATCGAGATCAAGTAGCGATAAAGTCTCGATAAAGTCTCGATAGAGTCTCGATAAAGTCTCGATAGAGTCTCGATCTAGTGTCGATATACTTTCGATCGACTCTAGATCTAGTCTCGATCAACTTACGATCAAGTTGACTTTAACTAAGAATCAACTAAGGATCAAAGATACATAGATCGAGATCAAGTCGCGATAAAGTCTCGATCTAGTCTAGATCTAGTCTCAATCTAGTCTCGATTTAGTCTCAATCTAGTCTCGATCAACTTACGATCAAGTTGACTTTAACTAACGATCAATTCACAACGAAATAGATCGAGATCAAGTAGCTATAAAGTCTCGATAAAGTCTCGATCTACTTGCGTTCGACTCTAGATCTACTCTAGATCTACTCTAGATCTAGTCTCGATCAACTTACGATCAAGTTGGCTTTAACTAAGAATCAAAGATACACAGATCGAGATCAAGTCGCGGTAAAGTCTCAATCTAGTCTCGATCTAGTCTCGATCTAGTCTCGATCTAGTCTCGATCTAGTCTCGATCAAGCTAACTTCAACTCGCGCTCAACCCAAGTCTCGATCAAGCTGTGCTCATACATAGTCCTATAGATATGTAGAAGACGATCAAGTCTTGATCTACTATCTTGCGATCAACTGGCGATCAGCTTCAGATCGAAGCACATGCCTGTGCTGATCAGCTGAGGACCGATCCTCGATCTACTTACAACTTATATTCGAGCTATGCTAACGATCGACAGGCCCCACCCTAGACTCGATCAATTAGTAATCTGCTGGCGATCTGGCAACGCCCTAACACACTTTTAACTGTTACAGTTCTAGAACTGCTTTGAATATATGCACACAGTATGTAGATCTGCAATAGTCAATCGCCAGCTGGCAATCGGCAGTTGGCAGGTGGTTAAGGTGCTTAGCCGTCGGGTGATCAAGGCGCTTGTCGCACGCGAAGCTAATTATTGACCGTTGGCTGGTTTGGTGGCTGCTAATTGGCGCTGGGACACCTGGTGCTCATCGTTTTGGTCTGTCGCGCTGATTTAATAAAGATTTATGCGCAGCTGATCAAGAGCTGGCCAAAGCGCCATCTGGCGTGCAAAAAGCAACGAAATAAATATGCATTCACAATTGTAATTTGTAGCCGTTGCTCGGGCTGTTGCCGTTGCATTTGCATTTGCATGCAACGTTGTCGCATTACTTAAGCATGCCACGCCCCCCTTCACACTGCACTGTTGCCGCCCACCTCTTGATACAATGGCTAAGTAGCCGACGCCGGTTAACCTTGACTGCGGTTACAATCCGAGCAGGGGTTACGTAGGAGCTCCAACTGAGTGGTGCTGGTGGTGGGGGGCTTTGTTCAGAATCAATGTTAAGCCACATTTTTGTAGCCAAGTTAATAAAGCAATACGCTGAGCTAATCGCCCTCGTCTGAGCGACAGTCGCTATGCGGTTAAAGTCGAAATAAAAGCCCCAATTAACGTCTGAATGGGGCGTGGACTGAAGGAAATGCTAGACGTTGACCAGATGCGAGAGTGACTCAGCGAAAAGCGCGAGACAAATGTGAATAATATTTAAAGCAAGCGGCGATTTCTTGTGGGGGAAAACCAGACAAGAATCTCAGAAGAATTCAGAGCTTGAGCCAAGCACTTACTCAGAGTTTTCCGAGCTTTCAGCTGGCTAGATCTGGCAAAAATGTATAGCCAGTATATCCAGTTTGTTTAGATGAAAAGAAGAGAGAAGATGAATAGAGACGGACGGAGAGAGCCAGAGATAGAGAGAGAGAGAGAGACTGGTATTACTATGAGAGCAACAAAGAGAAAGGGAGAGAGAGAGAAAGAGAGAAGCAAGTAAGCACAACCTAAGAACAAAAACTTAGAGAAGAGAGAAGATAAAAAGAGACTGACGGAGAGAACCAGAGATAGAGAGAGAGATAAAGAGCGAGAGAGAGTCTGGAGAGAGAGATAGAGAGAGAGAGACTGATATTATTATGAGAGTAACAAAGAGAGGGAGAGAGAGAAAGAAAGAAAGAAAGAGAGATAGAAAGAAAGAGAGAGAGATAGATAGAAAGATAGAGAGAGAGAGAGAGAGAGAGAGACGCAGAGAGAAGCAAGGCAGCACAACCTAAGAACACTTAGAACTAGATTAGTTTTAGATCTTCTGTAGTATTCCATATAATACCCTATATTTTCGCTGCTCAAAGCATTCACCAAGCCAATCAACCCTCTAGCTACCTACCATACTATAGGGTATTAGCTGGGAGTGAAAGTGAATGCGTTTGCTTTCGCCTTCAGCTTGACCAACTATATAGTTATATACATATATAGTATATATATAGTATATATATGTCTCCCTGAGCATGTTTGGGCTCTCGGAATAGAATGTATTGGGCGCCGATCTATGTCCGTATCCGTGCGCTTGGTCCAATCTTGTCACGAACAGACATTAATCTAAATTAGCCCAGTCTCGCAAGTGGCGCGCATGACTTGACTTCACTTGACTCGAGACTTGAGGCTGTTGTTGCATGTGGCATTGCGTGCGCCTCGGCTGTGGGCGACTGTTGACCGGATATGCCAGATAGGCGATCAGTCGATCAGTCGATCAGTCGATCAGACGCTGAAACGAATTGTGAACAGTTGGAAGCAACTAGAACAGCTGTGTTATCGATAATTATCGATAGATGCTGAAGCTGCAGCTGACTCATAAAGTGTGCTCCCTCCTCAGGCTAAACGATCTCTAAGCTGTCAACGCCTTCTAAAAACTGAAGCCCATAAAACTTGTTAGCTGTTATGGCCCGTTATGAGGATCTTTATGCTCGGAGTGTGCCGAACAGCAATTACATGGAGTATAAAAAATATATATATATGTATATGTATGTATGTATGTATATGAGTATAAAAACTTGCATAAAAATGGCATTATTAATTAAAGTGGAAGCTCATTAAATGCAAATGCTATGCCAAGCGGAATATTAAAATTGAGTTAAGCTAAAGCAATTCTAATTTCGATTATAATTTCGATTGTTCGTAAGACTCAAGTGGGAGCTACGTTGCGAAGATACCTCACGTTAGACTGCCCCAGTCAATCAAGTTAGACAGCTGTGCGGGGGGAGATGTCTGAAATGGGAGTGGCTTTGATATACATCAGTACCCATATAGGGATGGAAGGACCCGCGGAGTGTCGGAAGAATGAACGGAAGGACGCTCGGAAGGAAGCACAGAGAAACAGAGAGAGAGAGAGAGAGAGAGAGATAGTGAGACGCGGACATGACTAGAGCAATACCTCATCAATGCTGTCTATACTTCATGAGTGCTGCCAAACTATATAGCCCACCTACAGGGTAACAGGCTAGCCATCCGTGTAGATCTATATCTACAGGGTATCCATCCACAAGCTAGCCATAGTCGCTCTCCACATCAATACACCCCATTCCCATTGAGCGTCTAGCGTACGAAGTGGGCAGAAGTATAAATTTAACACTAGCACTTAACATGAACATTAACATTTAACGCTCGAATGCATTTGAAAAGCAAGTTCGCAGCGGCACACACACAGCAAACGGCTGCGCTTGACCTTGGCAAAGAAAGCCAAATGCGGCGAACGGCGAATTGGCAAACGCGGCGCAGTCACGCATGCGCATGCGCATGCGCCACACACTTACGGCCAGATCTGGAGCTCTCGCTGCTTTGTGCCTTGACATTGAAAGCTAAAAACTCACGCAACTCGGCGCGGCTTGTAATGCCACACGCCAAGTCATTCCGTTCATAGCAATCGGGTCGCTTGACTCTGTGAAGCCAGTTGAGGAGTCAAAGGCTGTCAAAGACTGTCAAAGCTCATGTTAGCTGACAAGTAGCTGCTAAGCCCTGTCAAAGACCAGCTTAAGCACAGCTGGGAGCTAAAACTAACATGGGTATAAACTGCATGTCAAAGTAGCTGTTAAATTTACAATGAACTTCGCTGAGGACTGATGAAAACTTTAGCCAAAATTTTAGCAATAAACAATAGATCCACCATTTAACTGCATGTCAAAGTAGCTGTTAAAGTTACAATGAACTTGGCTGATGAGTGATATAAACATAAGCAAATATTCAAAAATATTAACTGCATGTCAAAGTAGCTGTTAAAATTGCAGTTGACTTGTTAAACTCTCTCTCTCTCTCTCTCTCTCTCTTTCGATATTAACCCTAAGTAATACCCATTTGGCATTAGTTAGGGTATACAAGCAGTGACAGAGCCTCCAGTCTTCAGGCGTTTGTCATGTGACTGAATGAGAGCGCGCGCGTGGTCGAACATAAAAAGAGCTTTGCGTATTTATGAGCTAATCGAAACGGGTATTTCGATATCCAGTTATGTGCGAAAGATAGTTAAAACTCTATGTTTTTGGCCAAAAGCCCCATTAAAGAGACAAAATGTCAATGGCAATTGCGTTACAGCTGAGTTCATTTGAGATCTAATCTGAGGAGGCCATGTCCAAAATCTTGACGTGGCCGTTGCTCTGCCCGGCATCCGCATTCCTAGCGTCTTTGTCTCTGTATCTGGTAGATACACTCGATGGCCAGAGATACACTTTGCGCTTAGCCGCTCGTTCGTTTCGTTCTTTTCACCCTTTGTCGACCTTGGCAGCTGTCAATCGCGGCCGCGGCTTGGCTAAATGTAAAAGATACTTTTTTCTCGCCTTCCATAGACAGAGCCAGAAAACATGGCAAGCAAATTAGCCAAACAACTTGATTGATTAAACTCAGGCCAGCAACAAAAAAGACCGCAAAAAAAGGAGCTGGGAAATAGACAAAAACATGTGAGCGAAAGCTGGGCATGATCGACTTGTGGATGCTCGCTCAAGATGCAAAAATATAGAAGCTGAAGCTGAAGCTAGAGCTCTAGAGGAGAGATCAGATGTGCCACGTCTATAACAGATATAGACATACTTATACACTTAATCTATTTGCTTCTGATATCTGTCTCGTCTAGTACGGCGAAGAGATGGAGGAGCAGAGCAACGGATATTAGACAAAACCAATATACCCCTCTCACCACACATCGACTACTCCAACAAGTAAATTCTTCAGACGATGGAGCGTGTGTGTGTGTGTGTAGTTGTCTAAATGGCATAAGTGAGAATTGATTTGAACAGCATTTGGCGGAGAGCGAAACACTTGAAGGGGCGTTTTGTTTTATTGATTGACTTTACCTTGGCATTGAACTTCGCAGAGCTTACGAACGATGCCCTGTAGCAAAAAGAAGCAGGAAAGAGGTATGCTAGGGCAGAGAGTAGGAGCTAATATGCGCCACAAGCATAGCCAAGTACCGTAATGCCCTATCTGTGTATGCCCTAGAGATAAGAAGGACAAACAACTTCCCAGTAGACTCCAGACGAGGAAGTACAGGGTATTTCAAGGTTGGCTCTATACAATAGTAAGATCAGTATACATTGCCTATTGTTGCCTTACAGGGTATTTCCCATTCGAGCTTTGCTCAGCATTCTCATTTGATCTTTTGTCTAGAGATTAACAAACTTCCGACTCATAAATCATAAACGTGGCTTTGCGGCTGCCTCCGACTAATGCCTTCCAGTAACAGCCAAACCGAATGCCTCATACGCCTTTCACAATTCTGATCAAACAAATGACTAGATATATATTATATATATATATATGTATACTATGTATGGGCATACAGTCAAAAATCTCTCAAGCAGGAAACTTGGCTAATAGGAAGTTCTTTTTAGTTCACAGTTCGACTTAGGTTTAGCTTATATTGAGATCTTAAGTCAGCCGACGGACATACAGGACATATAAGACAGGCAAGAAGAGGCGTGGCCACAGCTTAGATGCAATATAGATATATATATACATACCTTTATCAGAATAATAGGTTGCATCTATCTAGGCTTGTCTGTATCTGTTTCCTCTATCCGTCCGTCTCTCTGTATGTCCATCTGCCTGTACGTCCCTTAATCCTTTTGTCTTTCCGTCCGCCTATCTATACAGCCGTTTCCTCGTCCGTCCGTCTATCTATACAGCCGTTGGCCTGTCCGCTTCATCATCTCTCCGTCCGTCTGTCTATACGTTTCTTCATCTCTCCGTCCGTCTACCTCTACAGCCTTTGGCCTGTCCGCTTCTTCATCTGTCCGTCTGTTCAGCTCTATTATCTGTCCATAGAAGTTGAGACGACATACGAAAGATCCACGCACATCTCGTCATATACCTAATGGGCAATTGCCATCTCTTTACCAATAGCAACTGAGCACTTAAGAGCTTCAATATGCACACACATATATATGAACTACTCTCGTTTATGATGTCAAGGTGAGAGAGCTACTCCCATTTGGGGCGCGTGATAGTTTTACAGCGAGTACCCGATCGAAATCGACAAGTGCCTGGCAGAGTCGATGGCCTTCTCGGCAGATTAACTGCAAGGGCGTGGTATTACGACTAAAACTAACTGAGGCCTGAAGACTACTAAAGAGCTAAGACCTGTGCCTATACATAGGCATTCTGTAGTAATACTATAAGAACTAATGTATGAATAGTTTATAGACTAGCCAAGAGCTTCCCTTCATGCATGACCATCATCATCTTCCATCGGCTCAATCAGTTGAACTTGGCCATAAAAAAACTTGCTAAAGCTCACTCTAAAAGCTCCAACACAAATATTTGCCATAAAAGCTTACAGCTGCTTGCAAGCTTTGCCAAGCTAAGCTTAAAAGCTTTCACACATTTGCCTTTGTCTTAGCTAATATACCCCAAACTGCTCGGGTATATATATGGGTCATACACAGCTCACGTTCTCAGACTTCACTTTCACTTCCATTCGAGTGGCATGCCCATCACGTTCGTTCCAGCTGCTTTTCGGGATCACTTAATATCTCGACAGTTGATCGTTTATCAAGTCGCAGAGGCTTTAATTATAATTTGTTCTGCACGCTTGTCGTCGGCACAGCCAGACAGACAGACTGTAATTAATTCCGCTTGCTTATCATTCGAATGAAACGATGTACGGCCTCAGGAACTCAACAAGCCAAGGCAAATACACGGCGTATTCAAATTCAATTCAGACGCCTCTTATCATATGTTTGACTTGTGGTGCGGAGCAGATGGGAAATTTGTGAGAAAATCAAGAAGTAGCCTGGGCCAAGATAAGAGGGTAATTGGAGTAGACTGTAAAGGCTGTAATATCTAATGAGAGGGAGCTTTAACAAAAGGGTCTAAGCTTCTAGAGTCCCTAGATCCCAAGATACTTAAGGTCTTTTATAAAAGACTTTCTAAGTCTAGAGTAGACTTTAAACACTGTACTACCTAAGAAAGACCCAAGCTATAGCAAAAGGGTCTAAGCTCCTAGAGTCCCTAACTCCGAAGATACTTAAGATCTTCTCTTGGAGCTCTCCTAAGTGCTAAGAGCTATAGTCTTAAGCTGGTCCTAGAGGGCTCCCAAGTCCTAAGACCTATAGTCTTAAGTTCCTTGCTCTTGCTCTAGTTTCTTGACTCGTTAGGTCCTTAAGTTCATAGGCTAAGTCTAAAGCTCCATATGCCATAAGATCCAAGATCCTGAGGTCCTTCTAAGAGTTTAATTAAGTTTGAGCTCATGTTCCTTGGATTCCTAAGACCCTTAAGTGGTTAGGTCGTAGAGCTCAGAAGTTATAAGCCATAGCTGTAAGCTGGAATATGAATATATTCTGTACTCCTTTATCAAATTGCGACATCTAATGAATATATCCCCTTTCCTTGCTCTATCCGCAGTTAGAACGGCCCAAGGATGATACCAATTTTGAATAAGCTGAGCGGCCTCTACAGCAGCTATGTGCTGGGCATACTCACGATCGGCTACATCCTGGGTGAGCTGGGCCACTATCTGATTGGCGTCACCTCCAAGCAGACGGCCATTGAGCTGGACTACGGCGATCATGCCTGCCAGCAGAACAACAGCATGTTCAACAGGTACGAGCTGACCACCCAGTGCGCGGATGTCAAGAACGAGAGCAGCTGCTATACGCTGGACATGAATGGCACGGGCTACTGCGAGTGGAACTACAATGGACTGGGCATCGACTACCAGATACTGGCCGGACCCACGTTCATCTTGGTCTTCACCATCGCGGGCGTGTTCATGGGCTTTGCGGCGGACAAGTACAATCGGGTCAAAATGCTCACAGTCTGCACGGTGATCTTTGGCATTGCGATCCTGCTGCAGGGCACCGTCAAGGAGTATTGGCACTTGGTGCTGCTGCGCATGGTTATGGCGGCGGGTGAGTCCGGCTGCAATCCTTTGGCTACGGGCATCATGTCCGACATCTTTCCGGAGAACAAGCGCGCCCTGGTCATGGCCATCTTCAACTGGGGCATCTATGGCGGCTACGGCATTGCCTTCCCCGTCGGCCGCTACATCACCAAGCTGAACTTCTTCGACATGGGCTGGCGCGTGTGCTATTTGGGTGCCGGAGTCCTCACGATCATCGTCGCCGGACTGACGGGCACCACTCTGCGGGAACCGGAGCGCAAGTCGATTGGCGAGGGCGACCGCACCACGGTGAGCGGGAAACCCGTTACCCTCTGGCAGGTGATCAAGAGCCCAGCGATGATTATGCTGATGATAGCCGCCTCCATACGTCACAGCGGAGGCATGACCTTTGCCTATAACGCCGATCTGTACTACAACACCTACTTCCCCGATGTGGATCTCGGCTGGTGGCTGTTCGCCGTCACCATTGGCATTGGCAGCGTCGGCGTCGTGGTCGGCGGCGTCGTCTCCGATAAGATTGTGGCCAAAATGGGCATACGCTCGCGCGCCTTTGTCCTGGCCATCAGCCAGCTGATAGCGACGCTGCCCGCCTTCGGCTCGGTCTACTTCGATCCGCTGTGGGCCATGATCACGCTCGGCCTGAGCTACTTCTTTGCCGAAATGTGGTTCGGCATCGTGTTCGCCATTGTCGTTGAGATTGTGCCGCTGCGCGTCCGATCCTCCACAATCGGCGTCTTCCTCTTCGTGATGAACAACATTGGCGGCAACCTGCCCATCCTGGTGGACCCAGTGGCCAAGGTCATCGGCTATCGCGGCTCCATCATGATCTTCTACGCGGGCTTCTACGGCATCAGTAAGTACTTGTTCCCCGCCTTCATTTCCTCTGTTCCGTTTCCTTTTCTGCTCCAAGCTAATCCATATTATTTATCTTCGTCCAATCCCAATTAGGCTCCATACTGTTCCTGATCACCTGCTTCCTGCTGGAGGGCAAGCCGAAGTCGAATGCCAGCGAGCAGGAGTCCCAGAAGACGCATCCGGATGCGGTACTGAACGTACGCCACATGCACGGCCACGATAACTCCGTGTTCAGCGTGGACGAGACCCTGCCCTCGAACGGACGTCCCGCCCAGCTGCCGCAGCACCTGCAGCTGTCCAATGGCAATGGCTACGAGAAGTCACAATCGACTCAGCCAACTCACAATGGCGCCGAGAGCAGCAGACTGTAGTATTACGGGGAACTAACCTCCGACTCCGCCGACACATCCGATCGGATCGGATCACAGATCTGAGCAACATTTCCAATGAAACGAAACGATGAAGAGAGAAATCTATTTGTGAAAGTGCTTCTTATATATTTTTTTATTATTATTATTATTATTATGTTAATTATAAAAACTATTTTTTTTTTCTTTTGTATACCTGTAATATAATTGATTTTATAATTTTTGTACAAAATTAACTTAGTCTTAAGCGAAAGATACGTGGTAGAGCCTCTCTATACCTACCTTAACATTATATGCATATGTATATGATATATATATATATATATATATATATATATATATATATATATATATATATATATATATATATATATATATATATGTATCTGTATATGTATCTGAAATAAAACTGTTTTGTTAGTTCTAAAATGAACTCGAATATGTATACATGGGAGGTTTACTCTTTAACGATATGGATATGCAAGACTTTACTTGTTTACAGAGCTCTATAGACATCCATTGGATTGTTCCTATTGTTATTATATGAGACAATAGTAAAAGTTTTTTTGGAAATTGGAAAAGTATCTCATACAAAACATCAGTTCTGCGCAGCGGATATAGTAAATATATATGTATATATATGTACATACATAGTTGAAGCTAATGTAATAGGATCCGACTCGATAATGGAAATCCAATCCTATCCACTCCGATTCCCAAACGGATTAGCTGGCAAAGAGAAAGCAAAGCTTTTAAACTGCGAGACTGGCTCACAAAGAAAATGTCGAATCGGCTTTTCCTATTAATCAGATACATATATATGTACATGCAAACTATGGCTGGGAGCTGTACTAGCTCAACAGACCCAGACAGTGGCGCCACTCTACACTGAATTCGCTTTAGATCCTCACACTTCCACAAACTGTCGGCAGCGCCATCTATTGTATGTGTTTGTGTGTGTCTATGGGCAGACATAGTGTACACACACAAAAAAAAAAAACAAAAACTAGCGTCGCCTGACAACAGCTAACGATACGCTTTGCTTAAACCACCGGCAGCGACTGACAGCCGCAGCAGCAGCAACACGACGCGTCGCTACGGCGACAGCAGCAACGATGGCTGGCGTCATTTCGCCGCGACTATTAGGGGCCATAGCACAGGAAGTAAACACAGAGCAGGAGCGATAACGAAGAGCGGCGAATTCGTGACGTGACGTGACGCGACGCGACATGTCGCAGCTGAGCACTCGTGTGTGGAAGACCTCTTTAGTTTGTGTGTACTCAAAGCGTACGAAGGTAGCGCAGCAAAGCAGTGCAGCCACATGTGCATATGTATATTTACATACAAATGCCTGTACTTTGTTATTTAAATGTGCAAGTTGGGAAAGAGCATTTAAAGCCAAAGCCACAACTTCGTTGTGAAATCATAAGTTCTCAATAATTCCACGACGATTCCGATTGACGACGGCGCAACCTTTTCGGCGCCAGCAGCCATGCTTGTCGCGGCGAGTCGACTTGTGCTAGTCGAATTTGCCGCTCACTCGAGCTGCGACACTCGAAGTGTGAACTCCGCTAGTGTTGAGTGCGGCAAAAAAAAACAATTGGAAGTCCAACTAAATGCTAATTGGATCTGGAAACTGCGTGTCTACGCAACGGTGAGTTGATTAGAATTAAGAAAAATCTTCATTTGTATACGCCAAACGGACGATTTTCGTAAAGCGAATAAAGCCAATTTTATTTCCAATTCACTTTTTGCGTTCGGTAATAGTTGTATTACATTTTTGTTTTTTTTTTTTTTTTTTTCGTTTCTGTGCGCTAGTGTTCTGTGTTCGTGTATTCGCGTCGGCGGGTGCGTGCGTGTATGTGTGCGTGTGAATTTTGTGATTACTCTTTGACTGTGATTCGTGATTTTACGTCGTTCCCCAGTGTCAAGTGTCGATCAGTTCATAAATTGTTGAAGATGTTGAAGCAAAGGAAGAAGCAATAAAGCGAAATCAAGCAATTTTTTTTTTTTTTTTTGTTTACGGTATTGCTGGCAATACGGTAGTTCCAAGAGATCAGTATTTGGCCGAGCCTGGACATATATATGCCGGGGGCACATAAATTGATCGAGAAAATCGAGCAGTATTTTTATAGAGACAAAATAGGTTAGACTTGGTTTTTTTCTCCTTAAAAAATACTGAAAATACCAACTTTTGGTATTTCTGGTAGCATAAGTAAAGTCACATTCCAGTGACGACCCCCACGTGCCTTCCCAAGTCATCTGTTCCAGTCCATTCAGCTGGCAATGGAATCGCTTAATGAATTCTCGTTTATGCGGGTATGTAAATGCCGTGAATTGCCCCGCAGTCCATTCATCGCTAGCTTTATAGCTCATCTAAGCCCGTGTTGATTCGGATTCAGAATAGGTTTCGAATCCTATGAATATGCTGGGAATTCATCCAAATCTCATTTGCAGTTAGACGTTCGATGCTGAGGGATTCGTACAGCAAGATCTTCTGCTGGATTACCCAAAAACAAAATGGCGCCCGCTGGCAAAGGAAAGGAAATCATGGAATGGATTGGAAGAGCTCGCACAGCAGCAAACGTTGCTCAGAAAAGGCAGAACTGAATTCTTGACTGCTATCAACTGAAAGCAAAGGCAACCGGAGCGACTGATAAAACATTTCATAGGAAATTCGCATAGGAAGGAGCGGAAACTGAATATGATTAAACGGGGAGTAAATGGATAAGGAATACTCTCGCTCAGCTCTGCGCATGGAACGACGAGTATTGTCGACAAATCGGACATCTATTATATATATATATATGCCGATTCCAATGCTAGTCTCAGCTCAAATGCTTGTTTGTCGCTAGTCATCGAGCGGGTATTACTGGAGCTACACAGATATCTAGCCTGCTGTAAGCGTAGAACATCAATACCTGCTCGAGGCACTCCTCGTTTCTCCGAGGACCGATATTGGATATGGAACCAACCAAGCTCCAGTCGGGATTGCCCGATTAGAAAATCCTTTGAACCGCGTCCAAGCTGCGCTCCAAACGTTTTGTTTAATAACTTCTGTACTACGCAATGGATCTTGATCAAGTTCTCAGCATATTTATTGCCAAGATATATATATATATATAGGGTATATATTCCATATATATATGTTCTAATGGTATCCACAATGTAACAATTTTACACGATCTTAATGGATAACGCTAACACGGACGTCGCTATCGGTTTCTTACGTCAACTCAGGTCGTCGCCCTGATCAAGAATATATAGTGAAACCTCGAAGAGTCGAGACTGCTCGACCAGGAGATACCCTGAACCCTGCGAAAAACCGTTATTCCTAAGAATTGATAACATTCTCCGTTTCTTTTATGTATAGCTGTGTAGCAAGCAACACATATATACACACACACAGAAACGCACGCACAAGCCTGCTGAGCTCATGCTGCAAGACGCCGATAATATGAGATATTAGACGAACGATTTTGATCAAACCTGTTGGGCGTGATCATGTCATTCATATGTGTGTATGTGCCAAAGCACAAGTCTCTAGTACTTGAAATACGTGTTTTACAAACTTAAGGCGAAGGGGGCGAGGCATCCAAAATTTAACAAAAACCGAAATTGAGTAAGGCTCAAATAACACTAAATGCAAAATTAGAAGACTCAAGCTATAAAGATGAATTAGCTAGAATTCTATAACTAAATAACGATATCGGGTTTTAATCGATAACATTAAAACTATGACAGTTATCGATTATTTGAAACAAACTCGATCTCGTCCAAAAGTTGAAGTCTCTAGCTCTTATACGTTCTGAGATCGACGCGGTCAAGCATACGGACAGACGGAGAGGGCTAAATCGACATGTCTTCTCTCCCTGGGTCTGCCACGCCTGCTTCTGCCTGTTACATACCTTTTCACAAAAACATTATACCCTCTTTCCCCATTTCCAATGTGTTCAGGGTATAAAAACTCAATATAACGAATTTGTCTTCAAGTCCCTTGACTTTACCAAGGTTCTACTACAAGCGAATCAATAGATGTATCGCAAAAATATCTGGTTCCCCTCAGATTCGTTATATCGAGCTTTCACTGTATACATACAGTCGACTCTCGTTATTTCAAGCCTGCGATATTTCGAGCCTCTCATTAATGCAAAGCTATCATATATTTATTTAATATTTCAAGCATTCGATAATTCGTAATATTTGAAGAGTCGATCTGGGTATAGTGACTACCCAATATAGTGGACATCCCTAAATAGTGACCACCCAAAATTTTTACATGGAGCACTCTCAATAGTGGAAAATCGAAAACCTCTAAATAATGAACCGAAAGCAGCCAAAAACTAAAAAGGAAAACATTTTACCCTTTTTCTCCTATTTCGATGGGTTCAGGGTATAACAAGTAGGAATACTCTGCACAGACGCAGGAACAAGCACACACACACTGCTAGCTGTGCAGTTGACTCAGCAACTGCGCTCAGGCTAATAACTTTTTTCGTAGACTTACGTTTCTGATCAAACTTAGAGCATATACAGTAAAATCCGGGTATCGCGACTCCGCCTCTAACGTTCGACCGATCATTGGGACGAAAATTCGATGGCTTGTTTGGTCGCAGAGAGCCTCCGCTTAGTACGTTTCCGCTTTTAGCGACAAACCGCTTATGCAGACGATATTTTCCATAATTTAACCGGATATTACGAAGTTTAGAAGAAGAATTCAGCGAAAGAGAGCCCAAAAATGTAAGCTTCAAACGATGCTGTTAAAAATGTATGTATTTATCAGTGATCCGTACCCTTGCTTGTGTGAGAGAGAGAGAGAGAGAGAGCCTTAGTGCAATGCCGAAGTCACACAAATGCTTCTTCCGGGTATACCGACGTAAAATCTTCGGTCCCTTGAGTGTCATTACAACCGGATTCTACAGCACTGTATATACCATATGGGGCCTGTCATGTACCACGACTCTCTGTTAGCTGGGCGTGCCCGACTAGTTAATACCGCGACAAGTGCTCAGAGCTGAGTTTTCCTAGCTCCACCGATTGTTCCTCCTGCTGTCAGCTAAAGGAGCAAACCTATGTCTTCCGACTGACTGTGTGACCTAGGAGCTATGTGAAATAAGCTTTTATATTATATATTCAGTTTCGCATCACGTCCGTACGTCTATCAATCCGTCCTTCTATTGTAGCTAGAGACTTGAAATTGCTTTCAACTGACGCTTTATAGTATGTCCCCAACGATAGGGGTATGTCGAACGAGGAATTACGATTTCGTGTTTATGCTCCACACACGCGTGGACAACACCCCCCAGTGTCCGCCAGGAGGATCCCTCCCCAGACTGTGTCAAGTGCCTAATGTCAGACCTCTTCAGCTGGACAATAATTTATTAACACCCCCGCAAGAGGTCGTGACAAAAGCACATATAATTGGACTTTGTAACGTCAGACCAGTTGCACAACTGCGGCACTGTGGGGCTCCTTCAGGGGGGCGTGGAAAGATATTGATTTTTGAAAATTACGTTTGAGGCGGTAACGAGTGTTATACAACTGGACACGCCAGCTTCAGTGAGAGCAAGGAAATGGCGTAGAAGGATTCCTATTCGAAAAGGAATTACGTGGAGAATTTTGGGACTTTTGGATGGAAAGCATCAGAAAATCGATTGTTATCGACAACAAATCGATTATTATCGATAATAAATCGATTTGACTAGCTCGACTCCCTTGTTTTATTCCGATCTATACTCTCAATTGAGTCGGGGGTAAAAAATAATTAGGGACGGAGAACCAGTGATGGGTAACGATGGCCAACGAAACGATGGAAACGATAGTACCATCGATAGTAGAAGAAATTTAATCATTAGCTAGAAATAAACCGAGCAGAGCGAGCGGACGGAATTCGAGGGCGTAATAGGAACGTTGCCGAGACATGGCTATGAGGACGGATATGGCTAAATCGACTGCGTCAGAGATTGATAACTATCGATAGTCAACGGGAGTTTCATCACTGGCCATCGATAGTGATGAGGAACTAGATAATGCTCATTCCTGTGTATACATGTTATCGATAAACAAAACGATAAACTCATACTGCATAGTCTATCGTTTTGTTTATCGATAACTCATTCGATTTCCGTGTTATCAATAATAATACCGTATAGACATCAAATTAACTGTGGATGTTGCTATTATATGTAGATCGATGTCGAAAACCTTTTCCCCTTGAAGTAAAATATAATATATAATGTATTTCCAATAGTGGAAACTTTTGCTTGAGCACGTAAACACATCTTGACGTCATTATCGCGCTCTGAAAATTTGATTAAGCAATTTCAATCGCAGCAAACGTTATACAACAACGAGAGCTCCCGAAAAGCGCAGTCGCTACGTAAACTGCGCAGTAAGCAGAATGTGGTGTGAGTGTGTGCGTGTGTGTGTATAGCTCTTCAAGCAGAGCATTCCAGATTACAGTACATTGTCTTTTCTTCTCCTCATTTCGTCATTCGACCTTCGCTCAGATGCTAAACCCAAACTTTGAGTCGCGTCATAAGATATGAAATAGACACACACACACACACACACACACAGGCACAAAAAAATACTTTTGCGTATTGGAATTGAAAAAGATCTCTAAAATGTTGAAGAAATGATTTTTCTACCCTGAGAATGCCACGCACACACACGCACGCAAGCGCACATAAATACATACAGACAAACACAGACAGATGGCGGCAGAGCTAGAGCAGCGCGAACCCCCAGCGAGCAAAATGAAAAAAACTGCGGCGAATTCACTTATCAGCTGCTGCGTAAGGGGAATGAGAGTTGCCAGACGGGCGTAACAACCATGCAAAATATTCACTATTTTTTATACATAAAAAAAAAAAAAAAAAATAAAATAAAATACAAAATTGCAAGCAATTCGATTGTTTATCTTAATAATATGTTTGAATTGAGTCGAAGTTGTTGAGACGGCTTGCAGCTGTTACACTTGAAGTTGTGTCGTCATTAGTTTCGTTCAACCGGCTGGCAACTTTGTGGCACATTGCTTCATTTCTCATTTGCCAGTGCTCAACGAAGGAACAACGCATGCTGAATTAAGATTTCGATTGCGATATTTGTTTTTTGTTTTTTTTTTTTTTTGTTGTTTGTTTCGTGTAGTTTTGTTATTGTTATTATAAAATTGTGCGTGTGTGTGTGTGCATTTATGTTAACTAGTTTTGTTAAATTATTGTCTACTTAATCGCGTGCGTGTGTATAAAATAGGTTTTTAAAGAAATGCGAACGCAGCTGTAAATTTGTTTTGTTGTTGCTGCCGCTATTGCTGGCCGAATGGTGTGTATAAAAAGATGCGATGCAAAAGTTTTTATTTACTTTTTTGTTTCAGTATTTTTCATGCGCGGCAAATTCGCCGGCTCAAACAATGCTCGTAACTGTGTGTGTGCAAGCGAGCGCGCGTATATATATATGTGTGTGTGCCTTTGATAGTTGCTTAAGTGACATACGTCACATATGTATGTATGTATGTGTGTGTGTGTGTGTGCTGCGTAGTTATCCCTGTTGCATTTGCAGTCTGGGCGCCCTCCTGCCAGCTGAAAGCTTCTTTCTGCGATGCGAAAAGCTTCAAGCACAGCTTCCTAATTGCTCTAATTAAACGCTCTTGTCCACGGGCAACAGGCAGCTGTCGGGGGGAGCTTTCCAAATTCCCTTACCCCCATATGTGTGCATACATGTGTGTGCATGCATGTATGTGTGTTTGTCTATGGATATATGTCACATCAAAATCCTTGCCCAGTCATAGTTCAGGTGTCGCGTCTCTAACAAGCTTTGTGCAGCGCAGAGATCATATCTAGAGCATAATTAACTCATTTTTTTTTTGCAAGCAAGATATATACATATATGTATATATATTTTGATATTATCAATATATAGATTTTGTACAAGTTTTCGAAAATAAAGTTTACAAAACGAAATTGTGATAAAGGACACAATAAGACTTGACAAATTGTGTTGTCTATACTCGCTCAACTGCCGCGAAACGAGTATATTAGTTTGCTGAAAAATATATTTATATAAACAAGATTTTAAAAACATAAAAAGTTCAATTTGTTGTTATTAAAAATATTGAAAAATTTATATAAAGTGTTAAAGAATCATTCATAAGCCCACTGGGGGCGTGGTCATACACATACATACGTATATTCATATATAGATCCATAAAGCTACGACAGTCTTGAGAGGTAATGTTAAATAAAAGAAAAGAAAGTTTAAAAATATATTCTAAAAATGCAGGAGTATTAGGCAGTCGGGTAAGCCCGTTTGGGAAAATGCATACGTCCGAGCCAAAGTCTGTAAACCGAATTTTTGTGCTTCCATCCACGTCCAATAGCAATCGATGCTGCAAATTTGAAACTTGAAATCATTTTCGCTATTTTGAATATTCATTTATGCCTAAGTTATATATATAAGTATTTGAATATATATAAAAATAAAATAGTTTTGAAAATATAATTTAATTCAATTATTAAAAATTTTAATTTAATTTTAAAAAGTTTTCCATTTTAATTTAACACATTTTTATAATTTTTTTTAATTTAAATTTTAATATTTAAAAAATATTATGTAAATTAAATAAAGTATTTAAATTTTTAAAAAGGTTATTTTCATTTTAAAAAGTTTTTATTTTAATTTAAAAATTTTTCATTTAATTAAAAAAATTTTTTTCAAATTTAAATTTTAGTACATAAAAATTTATGTAAATTGAAAAAAAGTATTTATGTTTTAAACAAAATTTAATTTAATTTTAAAAAGTTTTTAATTTTATTTTTAAAAATTTTCATTTAATTTTTTGAAATTAAATTTTAATACTTAAAAAATTTATGTAAATTAAGAAAAAAAAGTATTAAAATTAAAAAAAATTAATTGAATTTTAAAAAGTTTTTAATTTTAATTTTAAAAATTTGTCAAATTTTTTAAAATAAAATTTTAATATTAAAAAAGTTTATGTAAATTAAAAAAAAAAGTTTTTAAATTTTAAAATAATTTAATTTAAATAAAAAATACATTTTTAATTTAACAAATTTAAAATTTTGTAATTTAAAATTTTATTTTTAATAGTTTTGATACTCTCAAATTTATAATTTTATTTTTAATTTTTTGGTTTTCTTAGGTAAATTTCTTTAAGACAAATGCCCGAAACAGATGATGTTGAGGAGGTGGAGAGGGGAAAGGGTAAAGCGAGCCTAACGGCCGGCATAGCCAAAGTCGAGGAACTGCGCGGTTGTGCGTGCTTCATCAGGAATGTGGTCAAGACCTATGGACGGCAGCTGGCCCGGGAGCAATACCGCAAGCTCAACATGCTCATAGAGTTGCTGGAAAGCGAGTAAGTTGACGGCCAGATTTCGATCAGGCAAGAGTACCATAAGAAAAAGCCAAAACTCCTTGAGAATCGTAAGAGAAAGAAGCTAGCTATTGTCTTCTATATACATACATATATCGATCTATCTACATATATCTTGTAGCTGGCCTAATGAGAGTTCCTTGCCTTTTTTTTAGCATACCCGCTGAGGAGTTCTGCCGACGCTATCCGCTAGGCAAAATCGAGGGCGTCATTGACAAGCTAAAGGCCAACTTCAAAGCCGTACGTAACCGTCATCGAATAGTGACTGGGCTATCAAAGTTGTTGATGATAATCTTTCATTTACAGCTGCTCAACAACGAGGTCATCGTCATTGTGGATCACTCCGAGCCACCGGGTGAACCGCAGCCGAGCACCTCCAAAGTAGCCGGAGCAACTGCAGCCAAGTCCAAGGCAGCAAAAGTCGCTGGCAAAGCGTCCGATCGTTCGACGCCCAAGTTGAAGACTTTGCCCAAAGCAGGTCCGCCCGCAGCAGCAGCCGCAGCAGACAAGAACTCAGCTGGCTTAGAGCGTCGCTTCAATCCATCTCGGCCCAGTACGCCGGAGCAAACGAGTTCACCGCCGCCAGTTGCGGTGCTGCCACCTCCGGCAACACCATCGCCAACGTCTACTCCCATGTCCATATCGACGCCCCCGCCCCCGCCCCCGCCCAAGCCCGACTTCGAGCGTCGGAAACAGCCGCCAGCGAGCGTAACAGTTGACCTAACCTCGCCCATTGGCAGACGGCGGCCGGACTTTGTGCACCGCAGCAATCCGCCAGCGATAGTCTCGCCCAAATCACCCATTACAATCCTCAGCAGTCCGCAGTCACTGACCTCGCCGCAGCCGGTATTCGAGCGACGCAGCAATCCGCCGGCGCCAACACTGCCGGAAACGAGCTACGAGGATAAATCCCTGGAGGAGGCACGCAAAAAGCTGGCCGCCCTGCGCGGCGAGTCGCACGTGAATCAAGCGAATTCGATGGGCAACCTGAGTGCGCCGCAGTTGTCCTCCAACAGCAATGATCCGCGCGGACGCAAGGCCAGCTACGTGCAGAACCTGGCCAATCCATCTAATCTGCCCAAGTCGCCCTCGCCCTCACCCTCGCCCTCCGGCACGCTCAACTGGCCGCAGCCGGAACTCAACTATACGGCGGCAAATATACCACGCGCACCCGCCCAGCTCAGCATTCCGGCCCCGCCGCCATTGATACGCACGCGTGCGCCGCTCAATCTGAATACGTCCGCTGCAGTTGCGGCTGCTGCGGCGGCGGCGGCAGCAGCAGCGGCGGCAGCAGCGTCGGCTACCTGCACCAATGTTTCTCCTGCCCAGATGGCCAGCAGCGATGCACTGCATCCCACTGTGCAGGATTACAACGAGACCCGGCGCTACAATCCCGCAGAGCGTGATCCGCGCTGCAACAAGTGGGTCAACAGCAACAACAGCATGGGCTCGCAGCAGCTGGGCGCAGTGGGCGGAGCCAGTCAACAGTATCCAGGCACAGCGCGTCACGCCTATGCTGCGGGCTACGAGGAATCCTCACCGCCATTCACTTGGCAGGCAGCTAGCATCTACAACAACAACAACAACAATAACAATGGTAACAACAACAACTTTGGCTACCAAAATCTGAGCTGGTCGAAGAATCGTGGCTATAACAAGCCGCCCAGTTTTATGTATCGCGGCGCCTACAATAGGAGCCAACGTTTTCCGCCGCCGCTGTCGTCGGCGCAGGGGAGCAGCAGCGAGCCGCGCACTTATCGCGAGCATCGCGAGGCCAAGGCAGCCCAGCAGCGTCGCCTGGAGGCGGACGAGAAGCTGCGTCGCCTGAGAGAAGCCGAGAAGCAACTGGAGCCGGACACCTCGTCGCCGGTGTCAGTCGAAGGGGAACGCGTGCGCTTGGACACATCGTATCGGAATATGGGCGAAGCGGCGCCCAACAAGAAGCTCGACTTCAAGATACCCAAGAAAGTGAATGCGGAGAAGTCAACCGAAGCGAGAGGAGAGTCGAGAAGAAGAGATCCGAAGGCTGATAGAACGGATAGCAATGAGATTATCCAGAATACAATTTGTGATGATGAGGAGAACTGGAATGATAGCGATGTGGATCAGGAGGTGAATACGTCGATAACTTCAAGTGAGAGCAGTGAAAAGCCAAGGAGACCGGAGAAGCTGAATCAGTCGGATAAGACGACTCAGGCAGACATGGCGGATAAGACAAATAAGAGTGATACGAGTGAAAATATTGATGCAACGGATAATTATGATAAAAATGATAGAGCCGAGGGCAAGTCCAAGTCGGGGAAGTCAAAGAAACGTGAGAAGAGCGATAGGAATAAGGATACGTCGAACAAAACGCATAAGGCGGATAAAAAATCTCATAAAACTCGTCGTGGTAAACGCAGCAAGTCCAAAAATCGTGGTGAAAGGGACATGGGGGATAAGGATAAGCGTACGAACAAAAATGATAATACTGATGCGGACAAGCCGCAAGACAAAGAAGTTGAAGAGCCGAACGCAACGGATAATACGGATAATGTGGAGAATGAGCCGCCGATGCAAGAGGCGACAACGGATAAAGCTCTATGCGAAAGTCAAGTGCAAGAGAAAGAGATGGAAGGGGGGCAGGAGGCCGTGGATGACCAGCAGGATATATCCACATCCACACAAGAGGCTGATGAGGATTCGGTTGTTGACGTGGAAGATACGAAACCCAAAATCGTGCAAACCAACGATGAACAGGGCAAACTGCCGCCGAAGCTGCCCAAAATCAAGGTGGTGCTGGGCCCCAATGCGCATACCATAACGGTAATACCCAGCTGTGATGGCGACGACGATACGATTGAGATGAAGTTGAGCCTTGAGCCCGAACCCAAACCCGAAGCCGAACCCGAACCGGAGTCAAGCTCAAAACGTATTATGAAGCGCAGGAAGTCCATGATGCCCGTATCCAGCCAGTCCTTGGTGGATAAGTCGACGCTCTTCACGGGCAACAGCTACGTCTACGAGGATCTGGTGGATCATCAGCGGGAACAGCTCCAGACTTCGAATGAAACGGAGTCGCAGCGACGGGCCAGCAAGCTGGCCAACATGTTCGAGAAGACCAGCGACAACTGCAGCATATCCACGCAGAACATAGTCGCGGGCAAGCGGCGCTCGCGGTTCAACGAGCTCACCCTGAACGAGACGCAGCTGAGCCGGAACGTGTTCAAGCAGGCGGCCGGGCAGAACAGCAAAGCGAAGCCGAAGTCCAAGGAGAAGGCCAGCAGGAGGAAAGACTCAAACGTCAGCGATAGCAACAGCACCACAACCGATAGCAATACCACCACCAGCACCACAACCGATACCAATACCACCACCAGCACCACAACCGATACCAATACCACCACCAGCTCAGCCAGCCCCATTGTTAAGCGCAAGCGTGGCCGACCGCCTTTGCATGCGGCTCAAAGGCATGCCGAGCCAAAAGTGGAGCAGAATGAGCAACTGGAGCCGGAGCAGGAGCCGGAGCAGGCGTCGACTGCCGTCAAGCGGAGCCGGACGGACGCACTGCCGCCGCCGGCGCCAACGCGAACGCGCACGCGCCGCAAACCCAAGCTGAATGAGCTGGAGAAGCTGAACGACGACATTGCGCACATGTATTACGCCGAGGATGTGTTCCGAGCGACGGGCAGGCGTGCCTGCACCACACAGCGGCAGCCCATGCCGCCGGAGAGCAGCTCCTCGAACGTGTCCAGCCGGCGCAGCAGCTGCAGCCAGAGCAACTCGAGCTTCGCCAGCGCAGCCGAGCTGGCCCCATACATACGCAATGTGGCGCGACGTGGGCGTCGCTTTGTGCCCCACGCCAACGGCCTGGATCGGGCCAGCTTCAGGGCCAGGCAGCTGCAGGTGCGCGTCGTCCGCTGCGCCCAGCTGAAGCGCATGGTGCTCGACCAGCAGCAGCAGCAGCAGCAGCAGCCGGTCGAGCCGATCGCCGCCATCAGGAACACGAATCGGGACTGGCACGCGCTGTCCGAGGCGATGAAGAGCTGCGTTGTCTGCGACAAGCGCGTGCGGTTTGTCCGGAACCACTACACACGGTATCACGGCGAGAACTACTGCGCCCGGCTGCCGCCCGGCGTACTGCAGCAGCTGCGCAGCGGGCTGGAGACGAGGCCCGCGCACGGGGTGCAGGCCTCCAGCGTCCAGTTCGCGCACAAGTGCGTCTTCTGCGAGCAGCAGCTGGTGATCACTAGCGTCAGCTGGATAGAGCACTACTTGCGGCACACGGGCGAGTACAACTACAAGTGCTCGCTCTGCAACGCCCACAGGGAGCGTGCGTATGCGATGGAGCGCCATGTGGAAGGCTGCGGTAAGGGCGCACGCGTCGTGTCCAACAAAGGGTTCACGTACAAGCAGCCGGTCCGGATCTACGTGTGCCACCTGTGCGAGTTCGTCCAGCTGAATCGGCTGAATCTGGAGGAGCACTGGCAGCAGCAGCACGGCCTCACGGACCAATCGCTGGCCGAACTGGGCGAGACGCTAACGCTGTTCGAGACGACGGGCGTGCCCATCCACAAGACGAAGCCAGGCCGACGACCCAAAAATATCCCGAGCAACAAGAAGAGCAAAGCCACCAAGCGGCAAACGAAGCAGAAGCAGAAGCTGAAGCTGAAGCAGAAGCAGAAGCGGAAGCGGAAGCAGAAGCTGCAGCGTAGGGAGCAAGTGGTGCTCAAAGTGGAGCAGCAGCCGGGCGCTGAGTGTGAGAATGTGCTGGGCATGCCGCCGCCCGAGGAGGAGCAGCTGCTGGTGATCAATGCGTGCAAGCTGGAGCATGAGGAGGAGCAAGAGGTGGAGCAGCAGGTGGAGCAGCAGCAAGAGCAAGTGGAGCAGCAGCAGGAGCAAGTGGAACAGTCGCAGGCAGAGCCGGAAGAGCAGCTGGAACAACCGGAGGAACAGTTGGATAATCAGTCCGTTTCCGGCACAGGCAGCGAGGCCAGCAATGAAAAGGAGCCCGTCGAACCGGTGCAGGCGCAGGAGCAGCCGGCCAATCCGGCCACCGAGGAGTGGGTCGATCTCGACTCTACCAGCAGCGTCGGCAGCAGCAGCGTCGCCTCCAAGACCTTGTTCGAAAAGTTCCAAAGGTTCTACAAGAAACTGCGGCACGTCAGCAGGTCAAGCAGCAAGTCCAACCGATCGACGACCAGCAGCTGCACCGATGGCGACTGCGCGGACATGGACTCCCTGGCGAAGTCGGCCACAGCGACCACTCCTCCACCACCGCCAGCACCACCAGCACCACCACTAATGTCCAGTCCGTTGGTTAAGCCAACAGCCCCGCCCACGCCTGCCAGTGCAGTGCCGCTGTTCAGCGTGGAGAATGTGGCGTATCGGCTGCGTGCCACACCCACGCAGGATCCGGCCTACTACTGCATGCGTGCTGGGTGTAAGTTCCTGTTCTCCGACGAGCTGGAGGGTCTGGAGAATCATTTTGCACGCGAGCATCCGCTGGTGCGCTGGAGTGGTCACTGCAGCAGCTGTCCGGCGGAACTGGCCACGGAGCAGACACAGCAGCTATCGATCAGGGCTGAGCTCCAGCATCTGGTCAACAGTCATATGGAGGCGGGTAATGCGGAGACTTCGCCAACTGTGGAGACCGTCAAGCCGAAGCTGCGAGTGCGTCGCTTTACGGGCGATCGGCTGGCCGCTGAGACGGAAATTTTGCTAGCCCCGCAGATACCGGAGCCAGTGGTGGAGCTGGGATTACAGCTAGAGTCGGAGCTGGGACTACAGCTGCAGCCGGACCTGGGATTACTGTTACCGCCGGAGTTGGATCTGCGATTACAACCGGAGTTGGATCTACAGTTACAGTCGGAGCTGGGCTTAGAGCTGCAGTCAGAGCTAGAGCTGAATCTGCAGCCGGAATTGGACCTCGATCCCCGCTTAGAGTTGCGATTGCAGCCGGAACCCGAGTCAGAGGCGGAGCCGGAGCCGGATCTGGACTTTATGAATGACACACCGAGTGCTATGATCCTCGACATAGGAGACGATGTGCCTGGCCGTCCACTACAGGAGCCGGAACCGGAGCTGGACTTCATGAATGACAGACCGAGTGCTATGATCCTCGACATAGGAGACGATGTGCCTAGTCAGCCTCGTCCTGTGCCTCGGCCACAGCAAGCGGAGGCCAGGGAATGCCTTGCTGCAGTCTCTGCGACGGCTGCAGCGGTGGTCAACCATCCCTCGGAGCTGGGTCTGGCCATCAATCAGGTGTTCAGCCTGGCCGTCGATGCACCGGCTCAGATCGGCGGCGATCCGTCCGTGGTCAATGGCAACTTTGTGCTCACCCAGCAGACAGCGGGCGAGTCGCCTGCCCAGATCAACATATCCATTGAGCCGACGCCGCCGCAGCGTACCACGGGCTTCGCCGTCGACCGGTTCCGCTGCATGGCCGCCAACTGCAACTTCTGTGCGCACACCGTGCTCCGCATACGGGAGCACATGCGCTTCCACAGCTACAGCTTCGGCAGCAAGGACTATCTGCAGTGCGCCTACTGCGCCCACATCGCCTCCGATGTCAACGACTTCGTGAGCCACGGCGTCATCGAGCACGGCCTCGCCACACGCTCGGAGCTGGGCGAGACAGACGCCGAGTCAGACGCCACTACGTCGACGAGCCAACTCATACGCAGTTTGCTCAACAAGCGCAAGAACTCGAACTGCTCAGCCACAGCCACAGCGACGGCGACGACTTCAGCTACGGCCACGACAACGACTCCAGCAACTGCCACTGCAACGGCTGGAAGCGCACCTCAGCCGGCGCCGGCGCCTGCGCCTGCGACTTACTTTAGACCACAGGAAAGTAATAGGCCCATTAGCGCTGTGCTGGACGATCTGCTCAAGACAACCGGCTTTGATGGTAAGTTGGGCAGCTTCGGGTAGGAAAAGGTCTAGGGCTCTTGGTTAACGGGAGGGATCTTAGCATGAGAGTCCTTTAGGGGAGAGATCCCCACGGATGATCCCTCAAGCAATTACGACAGAGATAGGCCAAGGGAGGACTAACGTCAGGTTACCGTGATGGATCTTGCCATGAGAGTCCCTTAAGGGAGAGATCCCCACGGATGATCCGCCATGAGAGTCCCATAGGGGAGAGATCCCCACTGATGATCCCTCAAGCAATTACGACAGAGATAGGCCAAGGGAGGACTAACGCTTCAGTCAGGTTACCGTGATGGATCTTACCATGAGAGTCCTTTAGGGGAGAGATCCCCACTGATGATCCCTCAAGCAATTACGACAGAGATAGGCCAAGGGAGGACTAACGCTTCAGTCAGGTTACCGTGATGGATCTTGCCATGAGAGTCCCTTAGGGGAGAGATCCCCACGGATGATCCGCCATGAGAGTCCCTTAGGGGAGAGATCCCCACTGATGATCCCTCAAGCAATTACGACAGAGATAGGCCAAGGGAGGACTAACGCTTCAGTCAGGTTACCGTGATGGATCTTGCCATGAGAGACCTTCAGGGGAAGGATCCCAACCAAGCCCTCGATGAAGTATGACTGATATAAGCCAAGGGAGTACTAATGCTATATCCATTACGAAACCATTTCAGATAGCAAGCTGTATGCGTGTCCCTACAAGACGTGCAGCGGGTCGCTGACTGAGGAGACGTTCGTCAACCATGTGATTTATCACATGACAAGCGATCCGAGCATTGGGCCACTCGCGTGTAAGTTTTGTCGTCAGAGCTTCGAGCGGGCGGTGGTGCTGCGTTCGCATTTGCAGCAGGCGCACGCGCGCCACAAATACTTTTGCAGCGTGTGCCTGGAGACGACGGCGAATCGTGCGCTGATGCATCTGCATCTGCTGGACCGGCACGGCGAGGCGTATCGGCTGAACCAGTGCCGGCAGGAGTTCGTGCAGCTGCCCACGCAGCCGGACGAGCAGCAGCGGCTGCACCAAGTGGAGGGCTCCAATCCGGATCAGTTCAAGTGCTGGGTCAGCGCGATAGAGCGGCCCTTTGGCAAGAAGCAAATGGATGGGTTCATACGTCGGCTGCTGGACGAGTGGCATCATCGCAGCCTGGGCACCAAGGTCATCTACCGACCGTCGGAGGTGCGCCTGCTGCCCCGGGTGGCGACGTTCAACCACCTGCTGCAGTGCGCCGAGTGCCAGTTCCAGTCGCAGGAGTACAAGCGGCTGCACGCCCATCTGCTCGAGCACAGGGAGGCGGCACTGCGCGCCTGCAGCCTGAGTGAGCAGCCACCGCCACCGCCACCGCTGCCGCCACCACCGCCGACGGTGGTCACGGCCGCCACGGTCGCAGTGCCGCCGCTAGAGGCCCCACCCGTAGCTGCTCCGCTCGCTGTGGGCGCTCGCTCGCATATCGCGCGCGCTCCCAAGTGGCAGTATGTGCCCAAGTCGAAGCGGTTCGTCTGCGGCGTGCCCGACTGCCGCGCCCACCTGCCGTCGGAGCTGGCGCTACGTCAGCACTTCACCACGACCCACAACTACGGCGAGCTGGTGTGCTGCGTCCACTGCTGCCGCGAGGACAAGCTGAGCAGCGTGGAGAGGTTCGTCGAGCACTTGGCCCACCACAAGCGCTACATCTTCCAGTGCGGACTATGCGCCGCCTTCCATCCCAGGCGCAACTTCATCGAGCGGCACATACACGATCGCCATGGCAGCAACAACGTCGACGTGGTCATCCACCGGCGCAACGACAACTCCAGCGGCGAGGCGCGCTGGCTGCAGTCATGTAAGTACAAGTATGCTGAAAGTCTTGAGAGGAAGTGCTCCGCTCACCACGCTCTTTCTCTGTCCATTGCAGCGCTGTCCTTGCGCTCCAACTCGGATGATTGGAGCTGCAACCTGTGCACCGCCGTGCTGGAGAGCCAGCAGGCGATACGCACGCACGTGCAGCAGCAACACGGACGGAAGCAGCCCTTCAGCTGCGCCTTCTGCAGCGTGAGCGAGAAGGAGGTCGCGGCCATGATCAATCACATACGGCAGGAGCATCCCAATCAGCGCGTGCAGCCGATACTCAACTACCAGCGCTCGAAGACCAACAGACAGACGCTGGGCTTCTACTGCAACCTGTGCGAGAGCGCGGCCGGCAACTATCAGAACATACGCAAGCACTGCCGGAGCCGGCACCGGTTGGACTTGCAGTACATGTGCCCGCACTGTGAGTTCGGTGACGCCCAGGAGCGTACGGTTGCGCAGCACATGCGGCAGGAGCACGTGCTGGCCACGGGTCTGGCCGTCCAGCAGTTCGAGCGGGTGGCCAACGAGCTGCTCGACAGCGACCACTGGAAGATGGCCAATGTGCTCGAGCCGGCGAGCATAGTGGCGGCCGGCAGCAGTGTCAAGCACAGGAGCAGGAGCGGCGCCAAGAGCAGCAGCAGCAACAATAACGATAACGATAACAATAACGATAACAACAACGATAACGATAACAATGCAACGATAGCCGAACCGATTGTTATCGATGAGATTGAACTGTTATCCTCCGACGATGACGATGAGGTCGAGGTGGTAAACGTAAGTAGCCATGATCCCAGCTTGGATGCGCTCGTTAACCTGTCCTCCTTGCAGCGCGCCTATGAGTTCACCTGCTCCCACTGCACGGAGACGTCGCTGAGTGTCGCCGATCTGCTGACCAAGCACTGGGCAGTCAAGCACGCCGAGCATCCGTTCTACTTCAGCGTGCAGCCGCAGTTGCGGTGCGCCATCTGCCACACGTTCGTGGGCAACGCCAAGGCGCTGCTCGAAAGCCATTTGCCCAGCGTGCACTCGATACGGCAGCTCGTCGCGTGCGACGTGAACAGGCCGAACGAGTGCGCCTTCTGCCCGCACAGGTATGGCCACTACTTCAGTCTCGTGCAGCACATGATAACCGGAGCGCATTTGTCCAACGATCTGAAGTCGCTCGACGACCGCGAGCTCGACCGACTGCTGCAGATGGGCGGCAACGAGGGGGCCATCGAGTACTATCAGTGCAACATTTGCCGGGTGATAATGCCCTCGAACGTGGCGATGGCCCAGCACGGACTGGTCGAGCACAGTGAGCTGCAGGAATTGTTTTGCTTTCGCCTGGTCACGGAGGCGGTCATCTATCACTGCTCCTTCTGCATGTTCGCCTCGACGCGCCAGATGGAGACGCTGCGGCACATGATCGATCATTACCGGAGATTCAGGCTCTGCCACTTCTGCCAGGTGGTGCAGAGCGACGGCTTCGACGAGTACATACAGCACTGCTACACCTTCCATGGGGACGCTATGCAGCACTTCCAGCAGACCCACCCCTACGAGGACATCAAGAAGTTTCTACTCCAGGTGCTCTACCAGTTCAAGAACGGCCTGATCATCAGCAAGAGCAGCCTGCGGGAGACTCGCTACTGCGACGACCGGGACATCTTCAAGGTCTACTCGGAGCTGATACAAAAATCCCAGCAGCCGCCCATACCGCGGATGGTCATCAGCCAGGCGCAGAATCCCAGCTCTGCTGCGACGGCCCCAAGGATAACCAAGCGACGCAAGACCCTGAACCCGAATGATCTGAGTGCCCGCATCAATGTCAATGCCAACTTCCTGCAGCAGCAACAGCAACAGCAGCAGCAGCAGCAGCTTCAACGGCAGGAGCTGGAGCAGCGACAGCACGTGCGCGCCTCCCTCACCAACTGGCACACATCGTTCCTGACCCAAGGCCAAAGCACGTCCGCGCCGGCTATGCCGGCAGCACAGCCGCAACCGCAGCCACCGCCGACTCTGCTGCAGCGGATTGCGAAGCGTCGCAGCACGTTCGTGGACATCGGGCAGCTGAGCAACAAGCGGAACTGCCCCGATCAGATTCCCTGATCCCAGCGGATTCGGAACTATATCCGAGATTGCCTGCAGTATTTGCATCAGGATAATTATTACGTCTAGACTTAAGGCTTAACTAATTTCTAATCAATATTGAAATCCAATGGCAGCGAACTGTGCCGTCCCACGCACAGTTCCAAGATTATGAGCAATAATTTTAAAGGAGAAACTGACTATTTTATGGGTGGGAGGAAAAGGGATAGCTAAGGGTTAGTTAGAAGAAGACACAGAGAGAGAGAGGGAGAGAGAGAGAGATACAGAAACATGCTTGCATGAGCATAATGAGGGATTTCATCATCAATCATACACTCGCTGATTGTCAATCAATCAATCAGTTAATAGCTGCCCACTATGTGGACTTTGTTAAGTTAATAAACCAATCAATCAAATCAGTCAATCAATCACGAGAGCAATTTGATTGTCAATCAGTCAATCTCTCACAACAAACTGCCCAGTATTTGCTCTTTGCTAAGTTGATGCACCAATCGGCATCAATCAAATCGGTCAATCAATCAACTGATCAGTCAGTCAATCTGATTATCAATCAATCAGTCAATCCCACAGCAAGCATTTGCTCTTAAGCGAATGCTCTGCTTTGATCATCAATCAAGTCGTTCGATTGATTGATCAATCACTATATAAAAACTAACTCATATTTCATAACTTTCTCAATTTACCCGCTAGCGCTCTGCGCTGCTCATCAATCAAAAAGTACATCAATCAAACAAACAATCAATCAATCACATAATATATTATATATATATATATATATATATATATATATATATATATATATATATATATATAAAGAAAAAAAGTTCACTTAAGTCTATTGCCATGCTTGTTTGCTCTCAATCAGTCACTGAATCAATCAAACCATCATCATCAATCAATCAATCAATCAATCATATATAATCCCATAGCTCTGTCTCAGCGCCTCTTCTCTTCGCAGGCATTCTGGTACAGCAGCTCGTAGCTGGGCGCCTTCTTGCCCTGGTCGCGCGCGACGCTGGCGCAGCGCAGCTGATTGAAGTACTCGCAGGGCGTGGCGTAGGTGATCAGCTGGCCGTCGCGGCTGGCGCAGACGGGCCGATAGTAACGCGGACAGCTGTACTCGCAGCTGTGCTCATCCAGGCCGATGCCCTCGATATTGTCGCCCTGTGGCTGCTCCTCCTCCTGGCCGTCCTCTTCCGCCTCCTCATCCGTTGCTGGATACTCCTTGTACTCCTCCCAGTACTCGTCGCTGGGCTGCAAATAAATGTCCTCGCTGCCAGCCGTGCCATAGTCCAGCAGCTCCGATTCCATCGACGGCTCGCCAGCCAGCGCTGAGCCCGCCCGCAGCGCCATCAGCGCCATCCATAGCCAAGCCGCCTTTGCTAGCATCTTGGAGTGCAACGTAATCCAGTTGAACTGTGCCACCCACCAGCGGGTGGGTGCCATTTTATAGACACCACTCGCTGCCCCACAGTTGTGCAAACAAAGAATGCCGAAAACATAAGCCAGTGGGCAATGCCTGACTGGCAGATACCCTGTTGCAGTCGAAGTATTTGTCTGAAGATTGAGACTTGGCAATTGCAGCTGAATGAGGTTAGATAGAAGGTTTACTCCTAAGGTTTACTCCATATATAAGCAAAAGTTGCCAACTGCTCGACAAATAGATACCCTATAATTCAAGTGTGGGCATAGGGTATACAAAAAAGGACTATTGAACTATATGTATGAGTCTTCTGAGCGTCTACACGCCCAAAGGAGAAGTCTCTAGCGCCTAACTTCTCGAGTTATGATGAACGATTCGATATCAGTTCCAGTTCCAAACAATATACCCCACTTAAGCCCATTTTGAATGGGTATACAAAATGAAAGAAACGTTTTGAACACAACTCAAGAATTCTTTAAGCTGTCATTGTTAGATAAATATTCAAATGTGAATCAAGGTCGCCGCTGCCTGACTGATAGCTGCTGCTGCTGCTGCTGCCGGTGCTTGCGTCATTCCAGTTATTCCATTAAATTAATGAAACTTTGAAGGCAACCCGAAAAGACAACTACCCGGCGTAACTGGACTCCCACTCGAGCTAGGCAAATGAAATTCGGTACACGATCTTCGATTCGGTTAAAGTTGCTATATATATATTCAATTAAGCTCAATCGTAGCGCTATAAAATAGTGTTATCCATAGATCCACGGCTTCTGACTGGAGACAAAGAACTTCCAAAATATTGATATAAACATAACGATTTTATTTCAATCTTGAATACATAGAAAAACATTTGTGTAAATACTAGACTACAAAAACAAAGAAACAAAGATAGATAATGCTGTTCCGAATTCCAGTTCCAGTTCCAGTTCCAATTCTGGCATGTTTCAAGATCTATGGCTATTACTTAATAACTTTCTACGTTTATCTAAAATATCGACATTTTCATGTTTACTTTCAAGGCACAATATCACAATTGTGTTTCAGTTCCGTTTGTTTCTAACTGCAACTGTTCTATTTTCATTCGTTTCACAGCTAGTGGAGGCACTTTATATTTCATTCTACATTATTTGTCATCATAAAGAAAGTTAAGCTAATGTTTCAATTCCATTCGTTTCTATAGGATGTTAAATTTAAAAATTAGCTCATTTCAATTTCATATGTTTAGGGGAATACTCATTGGCAGCTGAAGACATACTACTGTTTCAATTCCATTCGTTTCTATATGCTCTAAGCTAAGAACAACTTGTTTCAATTCCGCACGTATCGTGCTTGGCTACTGCTCACATACAAAAGCAAAATATAAAAATGTTGTTTCAATTCCATGCGTTTCTACATGATAGTTAAGACCAACTGAGATTCGGAACAGGCTGAACAAACATATCAAACATGGAACATAGTATAGTATATAGTATATAGAATGCGATAAGAATGTTCTCGATAGTGTGCAACGAGATAGCAAGTGGAATAAGTGAGATAAGGGTATATAAGATAAGGTATATACCATATATACATATATGTATGTGAACACATAAATTACAGAGACTATGCAGCTCAGATGTGATCCATATAGCCCTGCTCGAAGGCGTGACGCACTAGCTCGAATATCTGTCGATTCGCCTCATCCCCGGCAATGTCCATCGACAGCCTGTAGAAGGCCTGGCCGTGCATGTCCGTTTCGAACAGCTTGGAGAGCTGGGCGCAGTCAGCCTCGCTGCCCAGCAGCCAGGGCATGAAGTGCATGCAGACCATGACGCCATAGAACGCGTAGCGTGCGAAATGCTGCTCGAAGCGTGGGTAACTGAAATGGAATGGAAAGATTAGCTGATATCATTGTTGGCCAACGATGCGACTAACCTGTAGTCGATGAGCAGCTTCTCGATCTGCTCCTCCGTTAGCGTTTCGCGATTCCGGCGGAGAACCAGCTCTAAAGTCTGGTGCATGCGCTGGTGATACAAGCGCAGGAGCTTGGCAAAGATCTCGGCTCGGTTCGCGGCCGGCGTGTTCATGTACAGGAAGAAGCTGAGATCGAGGGCTGTGGTGGTGTAGCGCAGCTCCTGGAAATCTATCATCCGGACGGCGTCCACCTTGCGCTCGCCATTCTCATGGAAGAGCACATTGTTGCGATTGAAGTCGCCGTGCAGAAAGGTGCTGAAGTAGGACTCCGGCTGCGCATCATCGCAGGACTCCGTGCGTATGCGCTCCAGCAGCGCCTCGGGCTGCTCAAAGTACTTGGTGCGCAGCCGGTCGATGGCGTCGGCGAAGCGTTGCTCCTGCGGCTGCACCAGTTGGGTGCGACAGCGGTCGTAGAACTCGTAGAAGCGATCGAAGGCGACGCGATAGAGCACCGCATAGACGTTCGGCACGTTCGCCTCGTAGACGAAGGGCAGCGGCACCACTTGCTGGCGCAGGCGCTGCTCCACCCGCGGCTGCAGGTTGCGCAGGGCATAGCCCAGCGCATGATAGGGCCCCAGCACCGAGCACATGGCCTCCAGCTGGTCCAGGCGCAACGTGAGCCGCGGGCCCAGCTCGTAGCCCTCCGGCTGCAGGTGCTGCAGAGCCAGCACCGACTCCCGCTCCTCGCCCAGGTCTGCGAATTGTGAAATATGTATATATATATATATATATGTTGAAAATTGCAAAAGTGCAAAAAGCAAATCGACTTTGTACCCTTAATCAGGCCGAACTTGGCGCAATAGACACGCGGCACGAATTGCTCAACCAGCTCCGTATTCAATTTGCTGTCACGCAACAGATTCTCGTAGGCGGGCAGCAGATCGGCGTAGGCAAAGACCTCGTTCGCGAACTGGGTGTAGCACTTGCTGGACTCGCGGAACTCCGGGCTGCCCTTCATGAACTTCACCAGCACCAGCTCCTGGCGCGTGCTGCAAGGGCGAAAGAGAGGCCGAATCAGTTGGTAACTGTTAAATCAGATCACGCGGCAATCTTCACCCACTTTCCGGCAATCTTCATGGTCAGCTGCACCGTGTAGACGGCCGACATGAAGCCGTCCAGGCCATTCGAGCACTTTATATTATGATCAATTAGCGTTGCATCGTTGCCAAAGTATTTAAAAATATCATAAACCAGATATTTTTCCATATAATCGAAATGCTGCTGTTGCGTGGCCATTTTTTTAACTTTCTCTCGTTTCTTCTTTCTTCAATCGCACTGCGCTGTTCGACGGGGAGTTTATTGGGCTTTTATAGCAGAGCAGCCTCTCTCAATTGAGTTTAATTATCTCGCGTACACACGTACATACGATATGTTTACAGCTACAATTAACTGCGATCGCGAACTTTTGCTTTATTTTGAATTGAAACTCGTTTTGCAGCATTGCAGCGGACTGTCGTATCGACTATCGATAGGCGAACGGCAATGGGCGAGCGCGCCAAGCAGCTCTAATTTGAAAATGCTAATGCTAACTGCCGAAAAAAAAAAAAAAAACAAAACAATAAATTAAATTAATTTTATTTAATCTATATATAGTAAACAATAATTGCTAATATATTAACAAGTATTTATTTTGAGTTGTCATTAGTTTTATCAACATACATAATACCATCAGTTAATGATCAATTTTAAATTACTACTTTTTTCTTAAAAATACAGTTCAACAACTAACTTAATTTAAAAAATTCTTTAACTACTAACTTTTTTAATTCAAGATTTCGCAATTTTCATTTGCATGACACTTTCAGTTCATGCGCGATATATCGACAAATGCGCTGCAAATCGATATGTTGCAGTGCAGCTCTGGCAAGCGCAGCTATTGGCGACTGCCAGCCCTGTTCTTGTGGAGTTATAAAAATAATACAAAAAACTGTTCGAAATAAACGAAAAATTTGTAAAGCATCGTATTGAACAGTTTTGAATTAACGTAAGCAAAGTTAAACACATTTATTTCGTAAAAATAAGTGCAAGCAGTAATTCAGCATTAAGCGTGAGTGCTCGACCGTCGGGTGTGTGCGTGTTTTTTTTTTTTTGGTGGGCGCAGTGTTGACAGCTTATGATTTCAAAAGGAATGAAAAAAACATAAGATGAAAGTGGCTAATTAAGCATTGTATAAAGGCCTCTAAGCAAATACGGCTAGAAGGGGATGGCGTCCTGTTGACAAAACTGATGCAGGTAGCGCAGTGCCCGGTTGCCATCCAAAACCAAATAATAAAATCAAAACAAGTATACAAGCAATGTGTATATGTGTGAGTCTGTGTGCGAGCCTGTGAGTGTGTGTGCGTGTGAACGCTAGGAATGGAGCTACAAAGCAAGCAAGCAAATAAACGTGCTGGAAAAACAGAAATGCAAGCGTGACGTTGACCAACACTGTCGCTACTGCTCCCCTTGTGTCATTTAATAGCACTGTTTCGCATAGTCCGTGTGCAGTATTTTATTTGTATTTTCGCTTGCGCTGGTATTTTTGTATTTTCCATTTCTCTTCATTTTCGTTTTGCTCTTTGGTACGTACAGACGTGTGAGCGCGCGTTTTTTCCGTCGCCGTCGCTGTCGTCGTGATTTCGTCTTTTCGTGTGTGGCAACAAACAAAATTTACAGCTGCATATTTATACAATATCAATTAAAGTATATAATAACAATAAGCATTAGCTTCCGTTACATTTTCTTGTTGTCTTTTTTGTTAATTTTTTTTCTATCGCTTGCGCATGTTTTGAGCGCTGCAGCAGAAGCAAGCAGCAGCAGTAAAAAGGTTGGTGAAAAAGCCGTCGTCGTCGTCGGCTCGTACTCGTTATCGGCTGTCGTCGTCGTTGCGCCGTTCCACCGTTATACGAACTATGCGTGCATGCGTGCGTGTGTGTGTGTGTTTGTGTGCATTTATTTTTTGTTATTGTGCTGCGTTTATATTTTTTTCATGTTTTTAATATAAGTTTTTTTTTTTTAATCAACTCAAACATAAAAGTGCACTAAGCTAAAGTTATCGAAAATTAATCGTTGTCTGTTTTTTATGCTCGCATTCTTTTTGTACTCCGTCCCCGCTGTTGCGACGCGCTCTTTTGTTAGCCGCAGCGTCGCATTTCGCTGTCTCTGTATGCGTGCGACAGGCGCTTTTTTCCCCCAACTGTTTTTTTTACAGTGTGCTAAAGTTAATGTTTTAATATCTCTCTCTCTTTCTCTCCCCTTATGTGTGTGTGTACATGGTTTTTTCGTCTTCAGCTGCAAGCAACAACAAACGTATAAAAAAATAGAAAAGAAAAAAAACAAGCAAAAGCAAATTTGTATACATACATGCGTATGTATAGATATATATATGTGTGCGTGTATCTCTCTGTGTATGTGTAGCAGCAGGAGAAGCAGCGTTGTCTTTAGCTTCAAGTGAAACATGTTTTTTTTCTATGACGCTGCCGACAGCGATACCAACAACAGCAACAGCAACTCAAACAAAATTGACAACAATTTGTAACAACAGCAACTCCAACTACTACAACGACAACAACAATAACAGCGGTAGCAGCCAGCAGTAACAGTCAACATGTAAGTGTATATATGTATGTATTGATATGCACATATGCAAGAGTGTGCGTGTGTGTGTGTGAGAGAGAGTCGCAGCCAGTCAACAGCATCAAATTTTGTTTGGTTATGTTGAACGCGTTGCGCGCTGCTGCTGGCGTCAACGTCGCTGCTGGTGTTGCCACCGTGTTACATTTTGCGCGCAGACGATGGCAGCGCCGCCGCCGCCACCGCCGCCGCAAACATATTGGATTTGCCGGCATTTTCTGCCTGTGCACTTCTGTTTCTGATTGGGAAGGCATGTGGTTTTTGCGGTGCGTCTATGTATGTACATATGTATGTCTGTGTGTGTAGGCAGGTAGCAACATGCACACACACATGGGCACAAATGCTGGTAAAAGGCAAACAAGAATTTTAAAAAGCCATTGACGCCGTCGCAGCAGCAGCGCTGCGGGCAGCGCCATTTGACAGCAAGCACAGGCATACATATGTAGGTATGTGTGTGTGTGTGTGGACGACCCATGTACAGCTACAGCGCGCGGCGCTCTCACGCTGCTGCTTTGTCTGCAGACGCGACGCAAGCAGCGACTGCTGTTATTTGTTTTTATTTTTCGTTTGTTGATAAAAATGCATTTGACAAGATTGTTGAATTCGCAAATGCAATATGTTTGCCACGCGCTCGCGTCGCATTCTCTTTCAATTTCCCTCATTTTCTTCCTCTCCCTTGCTGCATTTTAATTACAATTTGTTATTTAGCAAAAAAGTTCACCAACAAACAACAACTGAGAGCGAACGCAGAATTGAGAGCGCCATTGGAGAGCGCGCATTATGCTAAGCTCACTTGCGCGCGTTTGCTCTCTCTCTCTCTTGCACTGCTCATTTGAACAGAAATTTTCAACAACGCTGCCGGCAGCAACAACAGCAATAAGGCACAGCTTGTGCTCTCGCTCAATCCTTTGCTGCTGCTGCTTCTTCTTCTTGCTGGCTGCAACGGACAGCACAACAGCTGGACAGAAGCGCAGCTGTTTGCCAATTGGACCAATTGGAACGATGTGATTAATATGCATTTTGTGTTTCATTTCAAACCATTCCATTCCATTCAGTTCGGTTTGGTTCATTTGCATCTGCACTTTATTTGCCCTTGTGTTGTTTTTGTTTATTTATGAATTTTTGCCATTGTTGTTGTAGCTGCTTCTTCGTTTTGTTGTTTCATTGGTGGGAAAACGCATACGCATTTGCGCTAAATATGCAAATGATACACCTTTTCCCCATAAACATAAACAAAAACAATATCAGGTGCAGCAGCTCCGCATTTCCTGCGAAACAGAGACAGGCAGACAGACAGACAGAGAGAGAGAGAAAGAAGGCTAGCTCTCTGCTCTGTTCTGTTTATGGTTAATGCGCGACTTTCTTCGATTGAAAATGATTTCACATTATAGAAATCGCAAATGGAAAAAGCTTTCAGCCCACATATAAAAACTATTTTAAGAATTGCTCCTAAAATGACTGGCATACGGCATACGATAAGGTTTATTGTGAACAAATATTGTAGAAATAGCTATTAGCTGAGTCAGTTAGGATATGAGCTAGCTCTAAGAGCTCAAAAGCGCCTGAAAACCAGCTGAAATTGAGCTTACAGCATAGACACAATGCTAATGTGCCTTATATAAGAATTTAGAATGCCTTGCAAGCTTCTAAAAGCTCAGCCCCAAGATTAAGCCGAAAGCTCCTTGAATGCATTTAAAGCTGTTATAATGTTAGCTTAAAGCTTGCACAATGCAAATTAGCAGCTTTATATAGCTCAAAGCTCGAGCAAAAGCTCCTTTTATTGACATAACTTAATTTAACATAAGAAAGGAGCTTTAAGTGCGATATGGAATGGGAATATATATACATGTATATGTCGTTAGATATATATATATATTTATATATATATATATATATATATATATATATATATATATATATATATATATATATATATATATATATATATATATATATATATATATATATATATATATATATATATATATATATATATATATAAATATATATACATATCCCCTCTGGCTTAGGCCTTATGTACAATTAGGCAGTATGTACAATTAATGTTGGTTAACTAATGTAAGCTGTCAATTGTTCAGAGAGAGGCAGAGAAACATTACAGTTGTCAACGAGTCGAGTTTCAGTTAACAGCAAGAAATCAGCCTTCAGGTACGAATCACAAATAATTTATATTTATTCATTAACTAATTAAGGTAAATTCAGCTATAAGTTAGTTATTAAATACATATAGACATGTATATTAAGGCTTCAGCCTCTTACACACATTTCAACATAACCTATATTAACAAAAAATTTGCATTTGCATTTGCTTGTCCTTAGAGTGAGTGAGAGAGAGAGAGAGAGAGAGAGAGCGAGAGAGGTAGATTGTATTTCACCATTTTCATTGTCATATTATTCTTCTTCTCATATTATTGTTATTATTGCGCAGCAATTGTTGTGCCAAATCAAATAACTGTAAATGCGAAGAAGACAACGGCGCAGCAGCTGAAACGTGAGTGATACACACACACACACGCACACAAAGAGAGATAGAGTGAGAGAGCGAAGGTTGAGGGGAGAAGTCTGTAGACGGCGCCGTTTTACACGTGCTGTCGCTGCTGCTGCTGCTGTTGCTGCTGTTATTGACGGTGGGTGGCGCAGGCTGCAAAAACTGCGCTTCGAACAAAAAATAACCCAACACACAGACACACACACACACACACATGCACATATAGACGAAAAATAGCCGCGTCATTGTCGTAGGCAATTGAGGAGGAGGTGAAAGTAATTCGCAGAAGCGCAAATTGAAAAAAAAAACGTCATTTCTTTTGTTGTGCTATTTATTCTAATCAGAAGCAGCGAGCGAGGGAGTGAGAGAGAGCGCGCACTGTTAACTGCTCTGTGTGTGTGTGTGTCTATGTAATAAACCGTAATAATAACAACAGCAAGAACAATGTGCAGCAATAATAACATAAACAACATTCTTCTTGCAAAGTCGCAATTTCGTTGGCTGAACGGAAGAGAGAGGCAGAGAGAGAGAGCGCGACAGTCAAAGAGTCGGAAATTGTCTAATTGGAATTTATTCCGTTTGCGCAGGCAGCGCGCAATTGCGACGCTTGCATGATCAGACATGTTGTTGTTGGTGCTGCTGTTGCTGCTGCTGCTGGCATTTTCAATGCCACTGTCAAAGCTGCGCGACGGCGTCATTGATGGACGCACGCAAGCGCGCTGCTGCTGTTGTTGTTGCTGTTGCTGTTTCGTGCACACACGCGCATACTCATGCCAGTAATGATAGCTCTGTAATTGCAAATTATCGATAAATATTTTTTGAATAATTATGCAGCGAACTCACGCTGCCATCACCAACTATCCTACTCTCACTCTCTCAGGAAGACATTTTGGGATCTTGCTCATGCACACGTGTGTGTGTGTGTGTGTGTGTGTGTGTGTGTGTGTGTGTGTGTGTGTGTGTGTGTGTGTGTGTGTGTGTGTGTGTGTGTGTGTGTGTGTGTGTGTGTGTGTTTGTCGCTTAATTAATGCTTATTATTTGTGTTATTGCGTTTTAAGCAAAACAAAAAAATGGCAACTCGATTATTGCGTTGACCTTGTCTGTGTGTGTGTGTTTGCCAAGCAGCAGCAGCAGAGGCCGTGACAGCGACGTCGCCGTCGACTTGGAGGGCAACAGCGACTGCGCCGCTGAATTCGACGCGGCGAAATCGGTCATTGAACTTTGAACCAAACAAAAGGCGAGAGAGCGTATATAAACGTAGCGAGAATGTAAATTTTGTTGCTCACATATGAGTACGTGTGTATATGGTTGTGTGTGTGTATGTGAATGCCAGCGGGCATGCCGTTACGCACTTAAACCAAATAAAAAATGAAATGAAATGAAAGCATTTCGCTGTCTGTTTGCTGTTGATGTCTCGCTCGCTCCATTTAAGAAAATGCTTTCTAAAGTGCAAAAAAAAAAAACGTTTTTTTAGCTCTGCTTCTTTTTTGTGGCTAATCAGCGCACAGCGCACACCGAAAAACGCCTACAAAGTATTTTTGGTGCCGCGCGCACCCGAAGCGAAAAAAAGCAACGGGAACTCTCGCACACACACACACAGACAGAGACTGAAATTTATTAACTGTTGCGCAAAAGACTTTCTAACATTATATAGTATATACACATATATGTATGTGAACTATGTGTATTAAATTATATTATGTCTGTTTCGTTCAGTTTTGCTGATTTGTGTTTGACCATCAAATAGAAGCAGAGGCAGCAACAGCAGCGGCGGCAGCGCAGCACAAGTAGAAGCAGCAGGCGCAGACAGAGTCAAGTGAAGCAGCAGCAGCAATGGCGGCTATTTGGGTCACGCATGACGCGCGCGTCTGCGACTAGAGCGTGCGTCTAAGAAAAACAACAACAAGAATGGCAGTGTAACAAAGTTAGTGAGAGAGAGAGAGGGAGAGAGCGATTGTCTGTGGCAGTGGCAGCGCAGCCAATAGTGCTGATCAACTTAGGCAAGCAGTAGCCAGCAGCCATAAAGATCTAGTAGGCTAGCTATATATACCTAATTACAGCTATAAACAATTTATTTATATAGTTACACATATATTATAATGTAATTTGATTGAGTGTTCTATTCAGTTCAATTTAGATTTTCATACATAAAAAAGCTAATTTTTGCTTGCACACAAAAAAAAATAGCTAACAGAGCAACACTGATAGCGCCAGGCTGCCTGTGCGTGCGTGTGCATGTCTATCTATATGCATGTGTGTGTGTGTGTGCGTGCAAAGCGAAAGCAGCAGCACGCGCACTCACTCTCTACCTACTCTCTCTCTCTCGCTCTCTTACTTTGTATGTTGACGTCAAACGTTGCTGGATCGGCAAAGTTTTCTTTTAGCTATGTAGAGAGGCAGAGAGAAAGAGAGAGAGAGGGAGAGGGAAGCGACCGGCCACCCACCAAATGCAGAGTTGCCAGCTGCGCGTGAAATTTAATTGGCGCGTCGTGTGGGATTCTGCGTGGGGGCCGCTGCTGCTGCTGCCAGCGGCGCTGCTGCCTTTGATTTTGCTCGCAGACCAAAAATAAATTATGATGCATGCGAAACTTTGTTGCTGCCTGGCTAAAAATAGACACGCACACATACTGTAACTTCATTTTATATGTATGTGTGTGTAGCTAGTTGGGTTTTGATCAGTGTATTTCCTGCTCTTGACTGTCAGTACATTTGTGACGTCACAACCATCGATCACAAGCACAACTCGTGCAATTGATAAGCTGCTGCTGCTGCTGCTGCTAGCTGCCTTGACTGACTGATGGCAATGCGCCTAGTTTTGATTGATGAGCACACTAGACTGTGTGCGTGAGAGACACTCGTCAAGTTTCATGCTGTGTGTGAGCAGCATTCGTCAAGTTTCATGCTGTAGAGTGTCTGACAGTGCTGGCATTTCAGCTTTATTTAGCTGTTTTTTTTTTGTAATTAGTCAAATATATATAATAATAAATTAACAATGAAAATAGATTAAAAATACAATAAAATATTTGATTATATAAAATTTGAATAGAAATAAACAGATATATATATATCGTTGACTTGGTGCCGCCTCCATTGTCCGTCTTTGGCTTTTGTTGCCGTGACGCATACGCTAATTGTTTTTGTTTTCTCTGCATGTAAATATGTATGTCTGTATGTATATATAAAAACTTTTTTGCACCGTGTGAATCAGAGAAATTAAAAAGAATCATTCATGATGGAACTGGTTTTTTGGCTTGCATTGAACTTGTGCCGGCTAACTGTCCGTGTGTGCGTGTGTGTGTGTGTGTTTGTGCATGAGTAATGATGTTCTTTGTTGTTGCTGCAGCATTTGCAATTATGTGGCAACGCTGTTTCGTACAATTTGCATGGCAACAGTTAGCGCAAACAAATGCCAAATTATATATCACAAAAACAATAACAATGCTAGTAAACGGTTGCGGTCACTTTCACCGTAATGCGACGCTCTCTACTATGTGTGTGTGTGTGTGTGTGTGTGTGTGTGTGTGTGTATGAGCTGACTGTTAAACACATTAAAACATTTGCGCACACATTTAATTAAAAAGCGCAAATTTTGCCTGGCAACAGGCGCTTAACAGCTGTCTGCTTATAGCTGCAAGCTTTTAGTCGTGCAGGAGCGCGCTGCCAAGCTGCGCTTTCTATGAATGCTGCTGTATGTGTGTGGGTCTTTGAGTGCGCGTGGCGCTCAGCTGAACTTGTTCACTCTCTCTCACACACACATACATGCGTCGCGCGTCGTTCGTTCACCTGCTGCGCTTGCCAGAGAGAGAGCGGGAGAGAGGCGAGTGAGCGTATGCCTGTGTATGCGTGTGTGTGTGTTCTTGTGAGCAGCGCGTGTTTTTCCTTTATTTGGTTTCTTTTACACATTATTATTATTATTATTATACTATTTCACGTAGTGATATAGTATATTGGTTTTGTGCAATGTCCGTCATGCTGTCCGTCCGTCTGTCCGTCTGTCCGTCTGTCCGTCTGTCCGTATGAACGCAAACCATTTCCACGCTATTGAAGCTAGAGACTTGAAATTTGAAATATATACTCGTGTATACCCTCGTCTGATAAAGTGTCAAGATTTTCCCGATACGCCCACTAGGGGCGTGGCAAATCGGAAAATGCATTTTCCTGTATCTCAGAAACACTACTTCTAGAAGGGCTAGAGAGTTGGGATTTTAACTGAACACTCATGTCGACATCCCAAAATCAAAAAGCTATGGCGGATATATCTACGCCCATTGGGGGCGTGGCAAATCGGGTCAAACTGTATCTTCTACAGTTTTAAAGCTAGAACGCCCAAATTTGGCACGTGAGTTACTGTTACGATCCTATAAAGATCGCCCAAAAAATTTTATGGCCACGCCTACTAGGGGCGTGGCAAATCGGATCTGAATATATAGTGATTTTACTAGTTTCGTTATATTTTGAGCACTATTGATGCTAGAGACTTGAGACTTGGTATATATACTCGGGTAAACATCCCACGACCGATAAGCTATGGCAGATATATCTACGCCTTCAGGGGGCGTGGCAACAAATATCAGCCTATATCTCCCACAGTTTTAGTGCTAGAAGCTTTAAAATTGGATGCTAGGTTACTGAGGGCCTCCTCTATCGATTCCCTAAAAATTTTTGTTACGCCCCAAAAGGGGCGTGACATACAGAAAAATACCCTGTAATTTTCGCATTTTTCGAATGTAAGCATCCAAACTTTACAGTTATATTCTTAAACGCCCACTCTATGCACATGCCAAAAATTATTTGTCTACGGCCACTGGGGGCGTGGCAAATCAAAACTGAAACATCTGCAGCTTCTGAGCCAATAACGCGCAACATAATGACTTTGTGACCTTTGACCTCGTCTTTTGATTTGCCAAATTATATATATGGGCTTGAAAAGAATATTTTATTAATACAAAATAACTAAATAAAGAAAATGTAACAAAAATATCAACATGACCGCACCGGGGTTCGATGCCACACCTCGCCAACGAACTTATGTATATCACATTTTCTGAGTTGCCACCTCTCTCATTTTGGGAGCTGCCACCTCTCTTATTTGGAGAGATGCCACATCTCTCGATTTAGGTGCGTGTTCTTGCTAAGGTAAGGCAATCGAGATAAATCGAGAGAGGTGGCATCTCTAAGCTTCGATTCTAATTGAAACTGTCTGGCTACCTCCAATGAAAAGTTTTAATCTGCAGCTGATTTGAGCGGCGACAGTGGGGATTTAAGGTTAAATTTTAAAAAATGTAATGTGATAGATGCCCCTGTGTGCTGTTGGGGCGTGAAATAGTATTTCGCTGTGGGTTGCGTCCGACAGCAACGTTCTTACTTGTTTTTTATTTTATTTTGCGTCGCGCAAAATGTTATTGAATTTTGTTATTCTTTTTTTGTGTACAACTGTAAACGTCCAACTAAGCTTTTCTTTATTCTCTTACTCTTTGCAGCTCTCCAAGGCGACATCTACAACAACAACAACATATACAACAATTGTGTTCATCTAATATCTACTATATACATATAGCAAAAACTCGTGCGTGAAAATCTGTTTTTTGTTTGTTTTGTTGTTCCGTTAATTCGCTCAAGAAATGCTTGTTCCCATGCAAAATGTACACTGAAGTACTTTGTGTAAACAACAACAACAGCAACTACAATAACAACAATAGTTTAACAACAACAACAATAACTTAGATACCAAAAAGAAGAAGAAGAAGAAGCAGTAAAATACAGTTGTTTTTTTTTTTTGCTTTGGCATCGGCCATTATCGGTTCGGCCTGCTCTCGCTCACTCGCTCTCTCTCTCTAGCGCGCGCGGCTCTCGGTGTTTGTGCAGAACAAAAACAATAAAAAAAGGAGAGTGGGAGAGAGAGTTATTATTTTTGTTGTGTTTTTTTTTTTCGTTTTGCGTTGTTTTTGGGCGCTTGCGCGCACACACACACAGAGTAGGAGAGAGGAAGAGAGAGACACAGACACACGTGCGCGACGGCAGTGTCTGTGTGTGTGTGTGTGTGCAATGGGATTTGCAGTGATTGCAAATACATGAACATGTGAGTGCGTGCGTGCAAATACGTAACTGTGTGTGTGTGTGTCTGTCTGTCTAAATGAAGAACGTAAAAGCAACAGCAACAACAACAACAATAAAGACAACAATTAATTATTGTGTATATAAACATATATATGTGTGTAAGTGCGGCAACAACAACAACAGCAGCAGCAACCAAAAGAACAGCAGCAGTAACTTAACAGCAGCATTAACACCAACATAACATCAACATAACATTCAAAGCAAAACCCAACAAAAGACTTAAAAAGTGTGTTCATTACTTTAAACTAAAGATAAAGATACAAATCGAAAACGAAAATAAAACAAAAACATATATATATATATATAAATATATATATATATATATATATATATATATATATATATTCAGAAGATTTAACATAACATATATACGCACATATATATGTGTGTGCAAAAAAAGTATTTCAAATTATAAATAAAATACAACAAATATTAAAAAAACAGCCCAAAAAATAATAAATATATATATATACACACACGATATACATATATATATATATATATATAACGGTAAACGAACAAAACAAAACAAAAACCAAAATTAACAACGAGAAGTAATTTATTAATTACCGCAACAACGTTAATAATTTATTTAATTTATACAACAAAAAGGAAAAAAAAATAATTAAAATATATAAATATATATAATATATATAAAGCAAGATCAACCAAAACGCAAATTATATATGAACAAATAAACGCAATATATATGCATAACAATTATATGTATGAATATATATATACCTAGATATACAGGTATATATGTATATATATCTATATATCATCAACATAATTTAGCGTAAAAAGCATTAAACCAACTACAAAATCCAGATGTATAGATTGGAGGATACGAACAGCGGCGCTGTTATGGATAAGAACAAACAGAAATGTAAGTAGAATGTTAAATTGTTAACTGCTTAACAGTGCTGTAGTCTTAAGATGTTAAGGGGTGGTTAAGAACAAACTGTTAACTGTGATAACAGGCTGTTAAGCTGTGTGTTCTCTGTAATGTAATCTACTTCCTTAGCGAGCGATCACCATACAGACTTGCTCTGACAGCTATATCACACATGCGTGCCATAGCAGGCAGCTGCTGATACCTGTTGCGTATGCCTGACTTGTCAGTCAGCTTTTGTTTGCTCGGCAAAATAGGAGCTTGTTGAACTTTATGGACTTCCCCTCTATTTGTTTAGTGCATTTGGATTCCGCGAAAACGTTTTATCAACGGCGCCTCGCGTCTGCCCTTCAACTTGTCAAGTGTTTATTGCAATTTGCAACAAGTGCAAGAAATTTATTAGACTCACTGATGCCCTGTAATTGGCCAAAGCAACTAAAACTAATAGGAAAAACGAAAGAATTCTTGGCTGTTAATCGGAGAGCATGCTTCAAAGGCATAGAAAAATATTTGATATAAGCTATTTGGAATTGTAGAAGTATAGAAGATATAGAATAACATCTATTTACGCCTGGATATCCGGAATGAGTGAGAGAATGCCAGCTCGTAAGCTGATCTTGCCTCTTGCTATAGTCTCTATATGCAGTAGAATCTATATATAATAACAGTGTCTATGCGTCAATATGCCCCGCAGCGCATGCCACTTTAGGGTGTTCACAATTGCGTCCATTGATGGGTCACCCGTGACTCACTCGACCCAGCTGAGGGCGGCTCTATGCTAGGCCCGCTTGTTGATAACGAACTTTTTATATGATATATATATATATATATATATATATATATATATATATATATATATATATATATATATATATTGCTCGGATTTAGCATCGATGAGAAATACATTCTTCCTCTTCCGATACGTGCCCCTCTCCCATGAAAAATGTCGCTGCGACTATTATTGGCCAAGACGACGACGCCGGCGAGCACATTTCGCTAGAGCCAAGCACCAAAACGGATCACAGCAGCGATTCCACCGCTATAAATAGACGCACACTTGCAGCAGCAGTATCATCATCATCATCATCATCGTCATTGTCATCATCGAGCAGATGCCAGGGAGCAGCAGGTCGTACGAGGAGCATCCATTTAGCTCCATAACCCAGCAAATTGGCAAGTGATCAACTTTGATTTAATAATAAACACGAGACGACAAACGGTATGTGGTCTAGGCTCTGCTGCAGCGGGAATACCCTTCTCTGACATGGAAAATATCTAGGGAAAACAGACTGGAAAGCAACTGCCTCACATATAGCAAAGCTAACTGATGGATCTGCAAGTTGAATGCAGCGAGGTCTAAACTCGTTGTTTAAATTTGATCTATAGAACTTTGTGTTGATCCAAAATCGATAGTTTAGAGCGATAAATTATCGCTTATCAAATCAATTAGTCTCGTTCGTGAAGTGAAAAGAGAGTATATTAGCTTTGCAACCATTTATTCGTTCTTCCAACCATTTGTTCTAATGCATTAGAAACAGTTAGTTTTGCTTGCTTGATATGGAAATTGAATATATATAAATATGTCTCTATATATATCTGCATAGTCGCAAGGAACCCAAGTTGAATCATGGAGAGTTGTACCATAGCAAGATCCTATGTATTGATATGAAAGTATTATATGAATATATCCTGGATATCTGGATAATCGGATGGAACTCAACTTGACTCACTACTGGATCTATGTAACGCAGCTCTATTTGACTCCGGAACAGGTATTATGCAGTTCATCGCGCACGAACTCGACGCTCTCTCTTTGTTTTGTTTATCGACTTCCTCATCGAAACAAAAACGAAAGAAAGTGTAGGCAGACGGTGTGGGTGACGCGTATATCTATGTGTCTGTGCTTACGCGATGTATATATATATGTTGTCTATATACTTGACAGTCGCACGTTCAGCTGATAAGTGGAATTTTGTAACATTAAAAGACTAAAGACGATGCAGAGACAGCGAGAAAAGCCTAACTCGGAACAAATAGTGGCATGCATAGCATATATAGCAATATATATATGCATATAATATATATGGGAGTATATATTTGTGAAACATATGTTGCTTAATTGAAAATCCCGCTGATCAGTGCACAAGTACTGCAAAAGCCAAGCTAACGCGAAGCTGGAGAAAAAACTCTTAGAGCTGGCAACTCTACACAGCTGAAAACAAGATTGGGGATAACTTATCATTAGAACGATGGCAACTCTGGTCAACAAATGCTTGAACGAGAGCTTAGGAGAAACTGGTGGCAACCCTAAAACACAAAAGCTTTCTTATTACACCTAGAGTTGAAGTTGAAACTTTACTCTGGCTTCAAATATGACAAACAAACAAATAACTTAGCTAAATGGTGGCAACTCTGGTCACCATATATGCAACCCTACGAATATGTATAAGATAAAATCTTCAGCTCAAAAACTGTCGAATTGGGTGCAGCTTAAAAGCTGAAAGCTTTTGAAATGCTGGCAACTCTGGCGCGACTTAAAGAACGTGTTGAAGTGCAGGAATCAACGATGGGGGAATTACGGGGGGATCAGCCTGAACAGCTACAGCTAAATTTTGGCAAATGCAACGGTAAACGTAACGTAATGTAACGTTAACGTAATGTCTCGACATAAAAATAAAACAGACGCGCGCGTTCGTCCAACAAAAAAAAAAAAAAAACAAAAAACTGCCGACGACGACGAATGTTGCGCTCGACATGAATTTTTCTAGCTGTAAAAAAAACATTGACGCAGTTCGCGTTGAAATCTCACGCGACGCAGATCGCGCGAGTAGTCGCCAGCCGAAAAATAACTAAATATATATATATATATATATACTAGATAGACTAGATATTATAGATATATATATTTATATAGAGCTCCGTGTGGTATGAGCAAATTGTTTAATTGATGGAACACAAATGCCATCAATCAAACATGGAAGAGGAGCTCTTCGAATTCCGCTGTTATTAAGTGCTAAAGAGAAGAAATCGCATTTTTGTTTGAGTGAAAGATATATACATATAAAGATATATATATATATAAAAGTGAATCTCGCGATAAAAGAACTTTTTGCATAGCGTGTGAAATACTTTGTGGCTATGTGCGAAAAGAATGAGAGAAAGATAAAGAAAGCGAACAAAAAACAAGTTGAAGGAAGGAATGCAGCAGTCGGGTTCTACCGACTGTCTGATACTCGTTCACGATATGATATTGATATAACTCTAGAGGAGAGCGAGAGAGGGAGGGAGAGTGGGGAAAAGATATAGTTGTTCCGATGTGTCATGATAATTGCATATATAATGTATAGTCCGTGCTGAGGGGGAGTCCATAAAAGCTTAACTCTTAAATTTAGGGTATCTAGAGCACCGAATAGACCCTTTCTGCTCACCTCGTGAACGTGTATATATGTATGAGGAAGCAAGGAAGGAAATATTTATATAGCCATTAATATAGCCGAGGTCTCTGGCTCTTGCTGTCGCTTCTCCCGGACGTTGACTCAGTCGCGATGTCAACGGCTTTGGTCTACTGGCAGTCAATGAACGCCTCGATGGCTGGCCATGAGCCCGGCCTGATCGGTGGCTCGGCGGCGGTCGCGTCCGCGACGGTAACAACAGCTGCAGCGCCGACAGCTGTTGTCATTGGCTCCTCAGCAGCGTCGTCGGCCTGGCGTCCATCGTGGAGCAACTGGAGCAATGGGGGAACTGCCAACGGTTATCAACTGCAGCAGCAGCAGCAACAACAGCCACATTATCTGGCCCAAATCGATTGCCAGCATACGATCAAGAGCTTCGCCTCGAATCCCAGCTCCAAATTCCGGGCAACAGTCACCAGCAGCAGCAGCAGCAGCAACACTGAATCGAATCATCATCAGGCCCAACTCTTGCCACAGCGCCCAGCGCACTATAGCTGTAAGCAGTCTAAATCTAAGTCTAAGGAATGCGTTGCTCAGCTATAGTATATCCCTCGTATATAAATATATATATATATATATATATATATATATATATATATATATATATATATATATATATATATATATATATTCCCTGATAAGCTTATCGCCCAAGAAGTTCGACTACACACCTGGCATGTACTCAGCGTGCACCTGTTGGCTCGATAGCTTTTTGGAATCAATCATTTGTGGAGCTTTGATGACATTACATGCATAATAACTGAAAGCTTCTGAATTCTATTAACTTTACTATACATAAAGCTCATGAAAGCTTTTAAAACTAAATCAAGCTTAGTTAAGAGCCGTCGAAGATGCAAGCAAAGCTAAGGGAAGTCAGCAAAAACTTAAACTTGAAAGTTTACAAAGTGAACTCAAAGAGTAAAGCTTTAAGTAGAACATAGATGGTAGAACATAGCTTTTAAAGCTAGCAGAAGTCGCTGCATTCACAGAGTAAACTCTCATTAAAGATTAAGTAAACTCAAGCAGTAAAGCTTTTATAGCTTGTAGGATTTTTAGCTTTTATAGCTAGCAGAAGTAGCTACATCATCGGATTAAAGTTAATATGCTTTAAAGCAGAATTTAGCTCTCTGGAAGTTAAAGCTTTAGGCAATATTTTCGAATAGAATAGATAACCAATATATAAAGGCTTGCTAAAAACATAAACAACTTGAAACTTCTCGCTTAAGTATGTTTTAGTTTGAGTTCATGTTAAAGTACTTGGTAAAGTTCATGTTAAGCTTGAAAATCAATGGAATTCGAATGTTTTTTTAATAATATTTAATTTAGAAACTTAAAACTTCTCTTAAATATATTTTGGTTTAAGTTCATGTTAAAGTACATGTTAAAGCTCATGTTAAACTACAAAATCAATTGAATTCTAGTGCTTCTTTTAGTAATATTTCACGCAGCAAGTTTAAACATCTCTTGAGTATATTTTAGTTTGAGTTCATGTTAAAGTACTTGGTAAAGTTCATGTTAAACCTGAAAATTAATGGAATTCCAACGTTTTTTTTTTTACTAATATGTCATTCAGGAACTTCTCTTGAGTATATATTAGTTTGAGTTCATGTTAAACTACATGTTAAAGTTCATGTTGAGTTCATGTCAAAGTCGAGTGTTTGTCAGCTGGCATATGGGACATCGTCGCACGTAAATTCGTTTGACTGTGCGTTCTGCTGCCTCCTGCTGTCTCCTGCTCTGGCTCTTGGTCTCTTCGTCTCTGCTTTGCGCCCATTCGCTTGTCGACAATTGCGAAATTGCAATATCAGTTTCAGTGCGCCCCGCGCGATCCGTGCCACCCTCCCCTCCACACCCCTGTTCAGTGACTACCCTTTTCGTGCTATTTTTGACTCGGAGCAAAACAGAGACGCGAATATACAAATATATACTATATATATATGCTATATATATCGGCGATCTTTGTGCGCATATTGTGTAATATTTCTTATTGGGACTTTTCGGTTTGTTTCGCTGTCTAGTTCTAAATTTAGTCCGGGGGGAAAGCGTATTTTGGGCGGGTTTTTGTTGGGGCATTTGGCAGCTGGCTCAGGTGTGTGTGCGACAGGTGCAACACCTGTGCCCAGGTGCAATCGGTCAATGAACTCTCTCTATATCTCTCTCTGTCTCTGTCTACCTTTTAGTCATCATCTCACGTTTGCTCTTTATTTTACAGTATCCGCCGGCTACGGTTCCAGCGGTGGCGCCGTGGACACATCCCAGGGCAGCGGGAGCGGCGGTGGGGGCGGCGGCGGTGGCGGCGGCAGACAGCGCCATGCGCCGCTCTACGGACGCTTCGTGGTCGAAGAGGAACTGCCTGCCACGCATCGTGATGTTATGCATCATGTGAGTGATCTAACAGTAACTCTTGCTGCACTCTTCTATAATACCCCCCCCCCCCCTCTCTCTCTCTCTCTCTTTCTCTTTGCAGCACTCTAGTCCTTCGTCTTCGTCGGAGGTGCGCGCCATGCAGGCACGCATACCCCCGCATTTTCGAGATCCGGCCATTGGACCGTTACGAAAGCTGAGCGTCGATCTGATAAAGACCTACAAGCACATCAATGAGGTAAGCAAAAGTCACATCACATCAATCTCTCTCTCTCTCTCTCTCTCTCTCTCTCTCTCTCTCTCTCTCTCTTGGCAAACATGCATTTGGCTAACGATCAGCGCGTGCCTGTCCTTGACCCGGTCAACATGAAAGCACGTCAATAACGCGCAACTGAAATGCTGCCAAATGCCAGCCAGTGTCAGTCTACAGCATGTTATTAACAGCATAGTAACAGAATTATGCTAAAGAGCTCGCTCGCTCTCCCTCTCTTTAACATAATAACAGTAGCTGTTGCTGTTATAGTGCATAGGCTTATTTTCTGTTCTGTCTGTCTGTTATCTAACAGCAGCTGTTAAGCTGCAGCATATGCTTAACAGCAGTAACAGTTTAGCTTCTGTTAGCAAGTGCAGCTTCTGTTATACGCTTAACAGTTCTGTCCTAGAGACTTGAAAAGTGTTCTTTAATTATGCCTATATAGGATATATCTCTAACTAGTGTAGATTTGTCTGCCCTATCATTCCCTGAAAATTTGATTCAGAAATTCCAGCTAGCAGCAAAGTTATGCAGCAGTTAAGTTGCAGTCAGGGTATCTGGTAGTCGGGCAGGCAGCGCACTCGTCTTTGCGTTTTACTGTTAGTATGCAAATGGCTGGGCGATTAGCGGGTCTGCGTTGCTTGGATTGCTTTTCACTTGTAAGCCGCATAAATTAGGCAAGAAAATGCAAAACGAATGCAGGAGGAAAGAGTGTGTGAAGTGAAAGTTGCGATAAAAAGAAAAAATGTCGATCATCTGATTAGCCAAAGCCAACAGCAGTTACAATTAATTGGCTGGCAAATTGTTGCACACACACACACACACACAAAGACAGGCGTCAGCAGCAGCAGCGACAGAAGCAGCAGAGCCAAACCCAAAGCGCCTAAATATATGCACCGTTACTTGTTACATTGTTGCTGCTGTCTTATCAGCTCAAATGCAGTCGCTACCGCTGGCTTTGACGTTGACGTCGCAGCTCTGCACACACACACACACAGGCAGTATGGGACAGAGAGAGAGAGAGAGAGAGAGAGAGAGAGAGAGAGAGCGGGATTAACCGTGACGTTGCGTCTGCTGGGGCCCGCACGCTAAAAACGTCATTGCCAGGCAACAGTAGCAGACGACAACGCGAACAGCAACAGCAGTCGCAGTCGACGTCAACGTCGTCGTCGTCGTCTTCAGCATACACCCATTTTCGAGCATTGTTTCGCGCATAGCGCTCCACACGCATATTTCTACAACGCTCGGCCAGCAGCAACAGCGCACAGTCGCAGCATTTGTGTGCAGTCGTCTTTTAGGCGTTGTTGAATTCCGCGAGCACCACTCCAACCTCTCTCTCTCTCTCTCACTCTGTCGCTGTCTGGCCGTCTGGTTACACCAACGCTGCAAAAAGCGCTCTCGCGACTGGCCCTCGCCCTCGCTCTGTTCAACTTGTTTGCACGTGCAGCGCTCTCGCTCGCACCGACGCTCGCAAGCGGCGTTAGCAACAACTTTTTTTTTTCGCCCAGCAACCAGCTGCATACAAAATTTTTCGCCAAGCCAATGAGCAAAGCAGCGCACACAGGAGGGGGAAGAGATGGGAGTGTGTAACCACAGCTAGACACGAATGCGATGAGGGAAGGGAGGAAGGGCTTTGCATAGCTGTTTGATCCTAGTCAAAATCACTAATTAATTAATAAATATTGGCAGCAAAGCTAAAAAGGCGAAATGTATATATGTAAATATATTTATAAATATATTTGCCTGCATAAAATTATTAATATTCAAATGCAAAGCAATTGAGACATTTAATTAAAGCTGCTGTTAGCTCAAAAGTGCGTTCGCAGTGCGCGCATTGCTGAGACGTCTGCTAATTAACATTTGCTATTTAAAAAGAATAGCTTTAATGGGAGCTGGTGTTAGCTCAAAAGTGCGTTCGCAGTGCGCGCAATGCTGATTAAATATCGATAATTTGCATAATTATCGCTTGAGTACCGTTAGTGCACATATTTGAAAAAGCATCGAGTGTGCATTGTGATGACGGCTGTCAGGGCAGAGCAAATACACTTGAGCACAATCTACTACATATATTATAGCTCGATATACTACATACATTTCCATTTTGTTCAAATTTTCCTATTTTACGAACATGAAGGTATACTACGCGAAGAAGAAGCGCCGAGCCCAGCAGACTCAAGGCGACGATGACTCGTCGAATAAGAAGGAACGCAAATTATACAATGATGGCTACGATGATGATAATCACGACTATATCATCAAGAATGGCGAGAAGTTTCTGGATCGCTACGAGATTGATTCACTAATCGGTGCGTATAAATATATGAGGCTGCTATATATCAATCGTTATATATATATATATATATATATATATATATATATATATATATATATATATATATATATATATATATATATATATATATATATATATATATATATATATATATATATATATATATATATATATATATATAATATAATCCGTCGACTATTTACAGGCAAGGGCAGTTTTGGTCAGGTGGTTAAGGCCTACGATCATGAGGAGCAATGCCATGTGGCAATCAAGATAATTAAGAATAAGAAACCGTTCCTAAATCAGGCACAAATCGAAGTCAAACTGCTCGAGATGATGAATCGTGCGGATGCTGAAAACAAATACTATATCGGTAAGTCCAATCCAATTCGGAACTAGAAACAAACTAAACTTCTCTCTCTCTCTCTCTCTCTCTCTCTATCCTCTCTCACAGTCAAGCTCAAGCGTCATTTTATGTGGCGCAATCATCTGTGCCTCGTCTTCGAGCTGCTGTCGTACAATCTGTACGATCTGTTGAGGAACACGAATTTCCGCGGCGTTTCGCTGAACCTCACGCGCAAGTTTGCGCAGCAACTGTGCACGGCTCTTCTGTTCCTGAGCACACCCGAACTGAACATAATACACTGTGATCTGAAACCTGAGAACATATTGCTATGCAATCCCAAGCGATCGGCCATCAAAATTGTTGACTTTGGCAGCTCCTGTCAGCTAGGACAGCGCGTAAGTGCCTCCAAAATACCCAGAGCAGAGGGAGCTATAGGATTCGTTCTCATTCTCATTCTCACTCTCATTCTCATTCCAGATCTATCAATACATCCAGTCGCGCTTCTATCGATCACCAGAGGTTCTGCTGGGCATCCAATATGATTTGGCCATTGACATGTGGTCGCTCGGCTGTATACTGGTGGAGATGCATACCGGGGAGCCGCTGTTCTCCGGCTGCAACGAGTTCGATCAGATGAACAAGATTGTCGAGGTGCTGGGCATGCCGCCCAAGTATCTGTTGGATCAGGCGCATAAGACGCGCAAGTTCTTCGACAAGATTGTCACCGATGGCTCCTACGTGCTAAAGAAGACCCTCAATGGGCGCAAGTACAAGCCGCCCGGTTCCCGCAAGCTACACGATATACTCGGCGTCGAGACGGGCGGACCGGCCGGCAGGCGTCTGGATGAGCCCGGGCATTCCGTCTCGGACTATCTCAAGTTCAAGGATCTGATACTGCGCATGCTCGACTTCGATCCGAAGACCCGAGTGACGCCCTACTACGCCTTGCAGCACAACTTCTTTAAGCGCACCACCGACGAGTCGACCAATACGAGCGGCGCGGGCGCCACTGCGAATGCCGGTGCCGGTGGCAGCGGCTCGGGTGGCTCCTCATCCGCCGGCGGTGGCGGTGGCGGTGGGAATGGTGCAGGCGGCGGAGGCGGAAGTCTAACAGCAGCAGGCAGTGGCGGCGCCGGACCAGGAGCTGCTGGTGGCGCCGCCGGCACTGGCAGCGGGCCCAACGCAAGCAGCAGCAGTAGCAGCAGTGTCGTCTCCTCCAGTGCAGCCGTAGCTGCCGCTGCCGCCGCCAGCGCCTTGTCGTCGGGCGGCAACAACAGCATCGGCGGCGGCGCCTCTAATCAGCAGCAGCAGCAGTCGCTCGTCTCCAGCAGCAACAGCGGCGCCATCGATCCCCAATGTCTAGGTAAGTGTTGAGCCATGCCCCAAGCTCCCATTCCCTCCCCCCCCCCCTCTCTCTCTCTCTCTCTCACTCTCTCTCAGTTCCGCGCTCTTGTTTTGTAGCAAATTTTTTGTTGTTTTTATTTGTTGTTGTGCTTCTCTCTCTCTCTCTCTCTCTCTCTCTCTGTCTCTTTTTATAGCTGAAATTTGTCGTTTTTTTATTATTTGAAAATATTGATATATGATTGATCGATAAGAATCGATGATTGATACAATCGGAGTTTAGCAAATCAAAGCAAAGAAAAACTTCGATAATTATCAATAGGCTCATGCGCCTATCGATAATTGCTCATATATTGCAATCATAGCACAAATAAGTATGTTTATCGATAACGATAACAATCGAAATTGGGCTTTGTGCCCATTTTTACAGTATTTTCCAATTTGTAGTATATCTAAAATACTTTTAATTTAAGCTACGAAAAATATAATATATTTTTATTTGATTTTTATTTTTATTTTTAATAATATTTATAATATTAGTAATAATTACAATTATTATAGTTATATATAATCAATATTCGATGTATTTAATTTGTAAAGTGTGCAGTATTTATTTTAGTATTTATCTAGTATATATTTTGTACTGTTTAGTATACATTTTGTGTGTGTTGAATTTGGTAACTACACAACACTGAACTTTTTTATTATTTCGAAAATTTGAAAATTTCCAATTGAGTTTTTCATTTCATTTGTTGCATGCTCTGTATGTGTGTGTGTATATGTGTGTGTGCGTGTGTGTGTATTTGAAAAGAAAAATTCGATTTGAACAAATTCAAGTTTTATTTTACAAAAAAAAGGTTAAGAGCAAAAATTGTCAAAAAGAATTAAATTGTAGCAAAAAATGTTAAAATTAAGATTTACTATATATATCTATATATAGTCATATATACATATATATCGATTATGATTTCTGTTACTCAATATCTGGAAAAACAAAATCAAAAATTTAGCATATAATATCATATATATATATATAAATTGTAAGTGTTCTTTCGTTCTATTAGCGGTAGCACCCAATTCCCCCAATTTCAAAACCAAAACAAAAAACAGTGTTGTCAAACGTAGATATAGTTTTTGTTTGTTCGTTTTTTTTTTTTTTTTTGTTGATTATTCTATATTTTTATATATTATTCATTTTTACTTACAAGGCAGAGACAGGCGGAAGTCAAGAAAAAGACACTGAACTAATTTATGCCCAAAACATTATGCTCTCTTTTTTAACAATCCACAACGAAAACAAAAACACACTAAAAAATACCTTAACAAAAAACCAAATACAATTTCGCGTGCATATTACAAAAACAACAACAACAACAACAGACGAGCGCCGATGACCAGTAACAACAACAACAGCAGCAGCAGCAGCAGTAGCAACTACAGTAACAGGAACAGTAGCGGCATCGGCAGCATCAGCCGTAACATCACCAACAACAAAAACAACCGCAAATTAGGCATATAAGTACTCAGGATAACAGCAGCGACGGCGGCAGCAGTCAACAGCGCGGAAGCAGCTGTTAAGCAACAGAAAACATTAACATTAATAGCAGCGGCTATTCGATGCAATTGGCTACGTTTCGTTAAGTTAAACGAAAGCGTTTCCACTGCTTACGAGCTGTAAAAGGCCAAGGCCGTCTTATACACTGTAAATAGCCAGAGGCTCTAGCTCCACCCACAAACACGTTATTTTTCCTAATGTGTGGCGCATTGAATAAACTTTGTTTTTTTTTTTTCCAAATAAATATTTACATATATATGTATATGTATGTATGTGATTAATATATATATATATATATATATATATATATATATATATATATATATATATATATATATATATATATATATATATATATATATATATGGATATCGATATATTTTTTTCGCACCTAGTATACATAATATATAAACAAGGTAAACTTAGACACGCTCCAAAGAATAAGTAAATGAGAAAAGGAAAATCCAACAAACAAAAGAATAGTAATTAACTAAATATTTTTCTTTTTTTTTTAACTTGTTTCGTTCAGTTTTGCGTGACTTTTTTTTTAATAATTGTCGCTAACAGTTAAGCATTTATTTGTAAGCAATTAGGGCCATAGTACTGTAAATTAAGGCATACAAAAAAATCCAAAAAAATACCAAAAAAATAAAATATTAAAATAAAACGTAAAAACTGTTAAATATATAAGTAAAACATAAAACAAGGAATCCTTAACGACTTTCTTATTGACTGCCATACATATATATATATAATAAATATATATGTATATATAAAAACTTAAAAAAAATATATATATATATATGTAATAACATTATAAGTTTAACAGAGTACATTAGCATTAACAAATTAACAGCGTACAGCCCATACACATGCAGAACAGTAAATGCATATATATATATATATATATCTACATATATATACGTGCACGTGTGCGTGTGTGTGTGTGTATTGTCGCGCATAGCTGCTATTAACATTTAACATGCAAAGAAAACGCAAAAGAGAAAGACAAACAATACTTAACAGTTATTTCTAATGTGAAGCACACACAACACACACACACATGCACAGGCACTATCAACTGTCTTGCTTGCCTACTCTTTTGGTTGTTTCCGCTTTTCCACTTCATTTCACTACACTCTCATACACACACACATACAGCCTCGTTAACTGCACTGCACTCTGTGCATACCCTGTACACAATGTGAACTAAAGAGCTATATTGTTTTGATATGGCAGCACTGGCCTTACCTTGACAGATTTTAAAGTTTGCAAATTCTAATTCTAAAAAAAATTATATTTCGCTCTTTTCATAAACATAATCATTCGACTGTTGCGCAGTTGCACTCTTCTGTATTATTCTCTCTTTCACTGTCATCCTTTTATGCAAAGGCAAATGTTTTGCAGCCGCAAAGATAACAGTTTACGTTGCACTCACGCTCTCTCACTCTCTTGCTTTGGCGCGATCCATCTGTTGATGGCAGCAAATGTAACTGTTAAGCCAGCATATGCTATTCCACTTGTGCTCAGCCAGCTGCAGCAGCAGCAGCTATTATAATTATATTTCGCTCTTTTGATAAACATAATCATTCGACTGTTTACAGAGTATTGCACAGTCGCACTCTTCTGTTCACTTCTGTATTATTCTCTCTTTCACTGTCATGAAATCCTTTGGCAAATGACTAGCAGCAGCAAAGAGAGCAGTATTCGTTGCACTCACGCTCTCTCACTCTCTTGCTTTGACGCGATCCATTTGTTGATGGCAGCAAATGTAACTGTTAAGCCAGCATATGCTATTCCACTTGTGCTCAGCCAGCTGCAGCAGCAGCAGCTATTCCCCTTCCTCTACATACACACACACACGCACACTCACACAAGACTAATCGTGCATCAAATCAATGTTAAATAACAGATCAGCCAATCTGGGCAGTTTAACAGCAGCTTTGTCGCATGACAGCAAACAAATTGTTTTTTTTTTACCGACAAAAAGAAATAGAAAATAAAATATAAGAAAAATCATACAAAAAATACCAAATCTAAACACAAATCATAGTTTTTAGGTGTGTAAAAATAGCAAAACCAAAAAAAAAAAAAAATTAAAAAAAGCAAACGAAATAATTACCGTTAGGCATATTATTAATAATTATAAAAAATATTAAATAATTTAAATGGAAATACGAAGAAATCGATAGCATTGCATAAAGCAGTACTAAAAAAAGATAAAGAAAACTTTAGCATTTAACAAATACACACACACACACGCACGCAACCAACAGACAGACATACATGTGTGTGTGTGTGTGTGTAGTTAACATTTATATGAAATAACATTGAAATCAATAGAAACGAAAGAGGCGAGAATAAAGGAGGAGAGGCGGGTGAGAGAGAGAGAGAGAGAGAGAGAGAGACAGCAGATGTGAGTGCATATGTATATGTATATGTGTTTGTATAATTCAACAATTTAGCGTTTAGCACACCCGAGTAAACAATTCAAGAATTTAACAAATAATTAACAAATTAAACAAAAACAAAAAACCGAAAGAAAAAAACTTTAAAAAGTTGTGTAAAATACTTAAAGCAAAAGCCGATAAAGAGTGTTTTAAATTTAAGTTAAAATTACAATAAACACACACACACACACACACACACACACACACACACTTTAGTTGAGAAATGAAAGAAGAGAGCAAAGAGAAGAAAACGCTAAAGACGAAATCATAAAATTTCAATGAAAATTAATTGCAAGCATTTAGATTTAGGCCACGAAAATGAAAAGTAAAGAAAAAAAAGAAAACATATTTAGAAAACACGCAAGCAAAATTAAACCATAACCACAAAAAAGAATATAAAAGAAAAGCATAATTAAACAAGTTAGAAGAAAAAGCAAATGCGATCAGTGGAAACGCCTTGAGCTATGCAGCAACAAGCTGTTAGCAGCAACATTGCTGTTAACTAACAGCAAGTTGGCGACTGAGCAAACAGCACTGCAATAACAACTACACTTAACGAAACAGTATTGCAAAATGAAGAAAACCAAACGAATGTAGCAGCTGAGAACTGGTTGAGAATGAAAAGCATTTAGTTGAACAATTTAATGAAGATACAAGCAACAAACAAACACACACACACATACACTCACGCATTTGTGGCATTTATATATATACATACATAAATATATATATATAAACATATATATATATATATATAACGTAAAGCTGATGGTTTAAGTTTAATGAGTACGAAATAATTTATGAATGATTACTAAATATTAAGTTAAAAGAAAAAGAGAAAGAAACCCAAGAAAAACAATTTCAATGAAAACTAAAAGCAAACAACAACAAACAAAAATGACAAAAAAAAGCGAAAAAAACCCTTCAATAAAAATTTATGATATAATCAACAAAAAAAAAAACAAGAAGAAGAAGCGAAAACTTTTACAGTGTTGTGGCAGCATTAACATTTGAATAACTTTAACATTTATTGATTGATTTAACATTTGCCTTTGCAGGTTTGCTATTGCACCACGCGAACAACAACAGTAGCAGCAGCTGTAACAGTAACAGCAACAGCAACAGCAATGCCAACGCAATGAACTTTTCGGCGCTCAGTCTGCAGCCGCAGCCGGCGTTAACAGCGAACAGCAGCAGCAGCAGCAACAACATTAACAATAACAGTCTGAATAGCTTAAATCATAGCGGCAGCAGCGGCGTCGGCAGCGGTCGTCGCATCATTTACATGGGCAACAGCTATCCGCACGCCATGGACTGTGATCCGCCGCTGGGGCAGCAGATGCCGCCGCCGCCGCTGCCGCCCGTCTCGGCAGCCACAATGGCAGCGGCAGCGCTGCGGCTAGGCCAGCCGCCATTCGGACGCATGCGCAGCAGCGGCGTCGGCATGGCGCCCCATCAGAATTTCAGCAGCATTAAGCATAACGGTAACATAGTACAACCGCCGCCACCGCCGACAGCGCTGCTGCTGCCGCCGCTGCCACCACCCGCCGCACACCAACAAATGCAACTGCCGACGCAGCCGCAGCCGCATCACAGCTATGCGCCAGCGTCGCTGCCGCTCGATCTGATGCATCACTACGGCAACATGTCCGCCGCCGCCTCCCATCTGATGATGACCGATTCGAGCGTGATCAGCGCCTCAGCTGCCGGCGGTCCGCCAGCTGGCTCCGGACCGGCCTCCTATGGGGTGCTGCTGTATCATCCGCAGCCGTTGGCGCCGCTGCCACTGCCCATGCCGCTGCCGGCGTCAGCATCGACATCGTCATCGATGGCTGCGCTGCCAGCGTCGGCAGCAACGTCCAGCGGCGGCGGCAGCGTCAGCTCTGCCGCGGGTGCCAGCAGCGATGCCTCATCGTCGTCGCCCATGGTGGGCGTATGTGTTCAACAGAATCCTGTAGTTATACATTAGCGTTACCTGCCGTCTATATAAATTATAATTTAAAATCTTTTATTTTATTTGCTCTTTTTTTTTTTTGTTTATTACACACACACACACGCGCGCACACGCAAACGTCTGAGTAGCCAGCTGTTGCGCTCCTCGTTCTCTTTCTCTCTCTCTTTCGGTTTTGTGTGTGCGCGTGTGTTTCCGTTCTCTTAGCTCGCCAGCAGACACTGCTATTTATTGCACATCCATCCATACACACCCAAACACACACATACATACACATACACATACACATCATAGCTAGCTGAAATTTACACAAACACTCACTCACACACACACACACACACACGCATCGGTTTATTTAAGTCATGCTTTCACCGTGCAGCCGTCTCGCTCATACACACACCACACACACACATGCAAACACGCATTGCTCATCGCGTTTACAGTTAGCAAGAGAGTTCTTATTAATTAGAACGTTTTTTTTTACCTAGTTTTAAATGCATAAGTTTAATGTAACCATAACGAAATAATTTTACTTATACAGAATCAAAAGTAAATTTTATTTAATTTTTAATTTAAATTATGCAATTTTATTTGAAGACCAATTTACAGCGAAATTTCCATATGAAAAGAGAGATAACGGTATTATATTGTGGCGCCTCAGATCAGCACCTGGGCGCGATAGTGCTTCTGCAGCTTGTTGGCCTTGGTGCCCAGCTGCATCTGCCACTTGTTCTGCACGCGCTTCATCAGGTGAATGTCGCGCGCCTTACGCGCCGCCGCCTGTTGCTGCGTCTGCGTCCAGCCGAGCGCTCGGTACTCGCTCAGCACGCGGTGCAGCTTGCGATCGGACTTCTTGAGCGCGACTGCGCGTGTGGGCTGCAGCCGCTGCTTGTAGTAGCGCAGCAGCGACCGATGACCGATAACGGCGCCCGAGGGCAGCACCAGCTGGTACTCGTCCCCATCGAGCAGATCGGGCACGACCTCTTCGTCAATGTCCATGCCCTCCTTCTGCAAGAGAGAGGTCATTATAACGATAGTTCCAACGTTATCGATAGTGACAAACTGAACGAAAGATATCGATTGGATGCAATACTCACATGATCGGGATAACTGGCGCTGTAATCGTAGTATTCCGCATATTCGGCCAGGGCGACGCCCTCGTGCAGCATCTGGCAGTGGCCCTTGTCGACCATGTGTTTCCGTACAGCGTCCAGGGAATAGAAGGTCTTGCCCCGATCGTTGCACCAGAGGCAGATGAAGTAATTGGCCACCTTCTCGCCGAGGTAGTAGATCAGGCCCTCGATGTCCGTGCAGTAGTCGGTGTCGGGTATGAAGAACGAATGTGTGAGTGACATGTGCTTGAGGTTCTCCACCAGATCCTCGCTCTGGTGGCTGCAGAAGAGGCAGTCCCGTTCGGTCAGCGGATTCTCGGCGATCTTGTCCCACTCATCCGAGTCGACCTGAACATATATAAACTGGAATTTAATGCCATCCAAATTAACCCTCAGCTGACACTTACCTCCTCCTCCTCGATGTCCTCGAAGTCGTCGTCCTCCGCCTCATCCGCATCCACTTGCATCGCGCGCTCCGCGAAGGCGAGCCGTCCCTTGCCCGCGGCAGCTGCGGCCAGCGCGGGATGTGGTCGCGGCTCCACAATGCTCCTGACGCACACATCGGAGACACTGTCCGTGTCCGCCTGCTGCCGCTCGAGCCGGACCAGCGCCTCCTTGTGCTTCTTGCTGTTGAGGTGGTTGTCGTGGGCCTTCTGGTTGCCAAACTGTTTGCGGCAGGCGGTGCAGTAGATGCTCATCTGTTGCTCCTCGATGGCCGTCTCTGTGGCGCTGCGGGCGCTCAGCACGCGCTGCTGGAACTCCTCCGCCGTGACGGGCGGCAACTGCGCCACGCGCCTCTTCAGATTGTAACGGTGCCAATCCGTTTTGTAGTGCTCCCGCTGTATGTCGGCGTTGGCAAAGCGCGCATCGCAGTTGATACACGTGAAATGCGACATTCTGCTGCGTATTTTATTTTTTGTATTTTTTGTTACTTTTGTGTATTTGTGTGTCGACTTAATCTGATTTTGGAATTTCGCAATGAATCAATGATGGGAAAACAACAAAAGGCTCTCAACACGTTCTTTGGTTATCGATAGACGATGGCGCGTTGTGCGTGTGGCGGCTAGCAAATTACTTTTGGCATGCACGACTTAAAGCTGCTAGCTATGTGCTCAGTGCTCCATGTTATGTATTTAACTATCGAATATTTAATATATATTACTATGTGTGCATTATATATTGTTTAACTTGAACTGATTAACTTGAAACATTTGACAGATATATTGTTGAGTGTAATTATGCACACTTTAAAGTACTGAAAACACAGCAAATCGATCGATGTGCGATAACAGAACGCGTGCGCTGAGAACGCTGCATTTCGGAGTCACACGCACGGTTGTAAATCGATAAGTGTGAATACCATGCAAGCTATAAGATATTCGCGCCGGCTGCCGCAGCCGTCTAGACAGGCATCCATAACTTATAATGCAGTAAGCAGCGCCCGGCCGGCGACATGGCTGAGAAAGCAAAGATAACTAATATATTCGATTGCCACAGGCGTTCGCGGGCGAGCAGCACAAGCAGCGGACGTGGAAGTCACTCACAGGCGGCCTCTAGCCAGCCGCTGGAGGCGCCGAAGATCATCATCATACATCCGGGCTCTCAGAATTTGCGCATTGGCCGCGCCGCCGACCTCAATCCGCTGACGATACTGCACGCGGTCGCCTTCAAGCGGACAGCCCAGAACGGCGATGCACCGCATCACGATCCCCTGCTGCCACCCCTGGCCAGTCTCGACTCCAGCCGGCTGCAGGCAGAGTTCGAGGAGCAGCGTTTGGCCGTCTCCCGGCTGCTGCAGCACTGCGTCGTCGATGAGCAGAATCGTTTGCGCGTCGCGACGCCGCCTCAGCAGCTGGCGCACTTCAATCGCAGCAGCGTGGCGGAGCAAGTGCCGCCGCCTGTGCCGCTCGAGGAGCACACGAACTGGCGCAGCGAGGCGCCCGTTCTGTTCGACGAGCAGATTCTCCGGCTAAACGCCAGCGACGCCCACAACTACGACATACACTTTCCAATCCGGCGGGGCGAGCTGAACATCCACCCCGGAAAGGGCGGATCGCTGCAGGCGACCTTGTCGCACATGGAGCACATCTGGTCGTACGCCCTGGAGCAGTGCATGGGCATACCGCTGCGCGAGCTGGGCACCCACAGCGCCGTCCTGGTCGTGAACGATGTCTATGTACGGCGGCATCTGCGCGAGGCGATGACCCTGATACTGCAGCGGATGGGCTTCCAGCGCTGCTTCCTGGTCCAGGAAAGCGTGGCGGCGACGTATGGCGCGGGCATTGGGTACGGCTGCGTGGTGGACATTGGCGCCCAGAAGACCTCGATTGCATGCATCGAGGACGGCATCTCGCAGCTGGATGCACGGGTCCGGATCAACTACGGCGGCGGCGACATCGACCAGGTGCTGCTGATGCTGCTGCGCAAGTGCGGATTCCCCTACAGGGAGTGCTGCGTGGAGCAGAGCTACGTCGATGCCCAGCTGCTGGACGAGCTCAAGGAGCGCTTCTGCCACCTGAACGCGAACGTCTGCGGCGCCCAGGAGAAGCACTTCACGCTGCGGCAGCCGGACGGGCAGTGGGTGCGCTACGCGGTGCAGGTGGGCGACGAGGCCATCATGGCACCACTGGCCCTCTTCCACACGGAGCTGCTCAACATCACGGGCAAGACGCGCGGCGTCCACACCCAGCAGTCGGCCCAGGAGCAGTACGACTGCGAGGACTGCTTCGACGCGGAGTACCTGCGGGAGACGGGACGACGCAACGGCGTGCGGGCCGCCGACATGAGCATCATGGGCAACAACGCTGCGAACCACTCGGCGGGGTCGGGCAAGGTGCCGCAGCTGCCCGTCACGGCCGACGACGACGAGATGATTGTGGTCGACCAGGACGAGACGACAGTCAGCAGCAACAGCAACTCCCAGCAGCAGCAGCAGACCCAGCTCCAGCCCCAGCTCCAGCCCCAGCAGCAGCAGCAGCAGATGCAGCCGCCCAAGTCGAGCGGCGCCTGGTACCTGAGCGCCAGCGGGCAGGTGGTGTCCCTGGACCAGGCCGTCATCCGTTCGATTGGTCGCTGCGGCAGCTTCGAGACCCGCCGCAAGATGTTCGGCGCCATTCTGCTGGTCGGGAGCAGTGCGAAGCTGCGCGGCCTGGCCGCCTGGCTGGAGCAGCGGATCAGCCAACAGGTGCCGCCCGGGCTCGAGGTGAACGTCTTCAGCAAGGGCATGGACGTCGGCATGGTGGCCTGGAAGGGCGCCGCCATCATGTCGGTGCTCGAGAGCGCACGCGAGCTCTGGATCAGCCAGCGGGAGTGGCAACGCTACGGCCTACGCATCCTGCGCGAGCGCTCGCCCTTCCTCTGGTAGCAATCGATTCTAGGTTCTATAGTTCGTATCGTATGCATTTAAGAGATTAGTCCGTGCGACCAGTTTCATTATATTGTTAAGCAGAGCTCCAATTGGCACAATGCTCAGATCCGATTGGAGGGCTCGTGCTATGCTTAGGCTAGTTACTAACAAATTGATAATATTCTGTATCGAATATGTATAGCGAATGCAAGTAAAGTATTTTTAAATTTCGATAATAAACAATGTAAACATTTTATTTATTGTAAACAAAGCGTATGTTCCAATTGGCGATCGTTTTTCTGATTGGACTGCGACTGAGTTAACGATAACGATAAACAGCTGTTAAGTGCAGGACATTGCACTCTCTATGGCTATCGATTACTGAAGCACAGCTTGCAGTAGCAAATGGCAGTTGGAATTTGAATAAGGAAAACAGTTTTTGGTTTTATAGAAACGACATCAATATAATTATGAAATATACACGCATATCAAAGGCACTCGGTTAACAATTTAGCAAAAACAATAACAAAGAATAAAGATCATAGCTATGCCAAATACTTGGGCGCACTGGAGCCCATGTAGTGATAAAGATCACCCAATGTGGATCGGACTAGTTTCGCTTTTATGGTTTCCCGCTTGAGCCGCTTGTGCGCCTCGAAACGATGGCAGCCGCCGAAGCTGAAATAATAGTTGCCGCCTTCGCTACCGGTAATCCATAAGATATCAACCGGTGGCACTTCATCGGCGTTGGTTTCCGCCTGCCAAAGAGAAATTTGTTAGCGGTTTTCATGCGTATGTGTGTGTGTGTGTGTGTGTGTGTATGTGTGTTACGCACCTCGATGGTGGCCATGAGTGATTGAACTTTGTGCTCATCCAGGACGGAGGGTATCGGCCGCTTGATAACGGCCATGGGCACGTTGTGCACCTCCTCAATGCCCGCCGAGTGGACGGAGTTGTCTACGCCAGCCATTTGTTTACCGTTGCCTGCGGATAGCGGATTGAAGACCTCGATAACAACTATGATTGGCAACAGCGCGGCCAATGTTGTGAAATGCGAGCAATTACAATTAACTGTCTGCCGCGGCGTTGCCACCCCCCGCGACCAGCTAGCTTACCCGATTGCTGTCTCGCCCACAAGGTTTGTCCGCTGGGAGGCGCTGCGATGCGTCTGCTCGACTGCAGTGCGAATCGCTTAATGAAGTTCATGCAGGCGCCAACGGCAGTCAACAAATTGGACGCAATATTCGCTGCTGGAGCGTGTAAACTTGTTTTCTCTATGTGTGCGTGTGCGTGTGTGTGTGTGTGGGCTTTGTCACACTTTTCTTTTCATTTCTTTCGCCTGTTGTGGTTTGACTTTATTTTCTGCATAATCAACAATCTTGCTGGCCCGCTGCCCCAAGTGCAAGCAGTCGTAAACAAAGGCAAACGCAAATGCGACTTGATAAAAGTAAATGAAAACGAAATTCTAATTCAGTACAATGTTCTTGGGCAGGGGATTGTTTGCACTGCACACATACCCTGCCCCCCACACATATCAATATAGACGCATGTGCATGTGTGTGTGTGTGTGTGTGTCGACGAGCGCGTCAGGCATTTTGATTAGCATCCGTAAACTGAGCATTTGCAATCTCTAGCATACAAATAAACGTTGTTTTTACCAAACGGCTGCCTATCAGTAGATAAAGATGAATATATAAACAATGCCAGCTTGGAGGTGGGTCCAATATCAATTAGGTATATCTGCAATAAAAATATCAATAGTTTCTTCCCCCTTTAATTATTTTGAAACAAATGAGCTCTGCCTACAACACTGGTCAGCATGTCGATCGTTGTGCAACATTGCGCGCGCAGCATTCAAATTCAAATTTGAATTCAAATGATCGAGAATGTGGCCAAGGCCGCATCTTTGCACAATAAATGGGCCAAGGAAACGAAAACGGAACTGCATATACATATATATATACATATATACACAAGAATATGGGTTTTACCCGTGACATTGAAACGTCTGCTGGGCTTAGTCATGTAGACGGCAAAATTAGAATTTTGTTTACAGTGTATCGCAGCTGTATCTGTGTATCTGTATCCGTATCAGCTGACAGCAAATGTGAACAATCTTCAATTAACCATTACGCGCTGTTCGACAAGGCCGCGACAAGCGAATTCTAGGCAATTTCTTGAATATCGCACAGCGTCGATTTTGCTACCTCTTACAAAAGGTAACTGACGGCGGAAATGAATCAACAGTTATGTCTTGGCACTTGCTGCTATTGCCGCAGGACACCTTCCGCACCCAAACGCTCTAGTTATTTTATTCTCCTTTTTTTTCTCTCTCTTAATACAATATGCAAATTAGTTTACTTAAGACACTCGTGCTGATAAGCAGCCTGATTATCGTGCAGATCGATGGCATTCAAGGTGATGAGGATATTTTCGATAACATCGCACTGAGTGTCGATTATCGATTGTCGTGACGCTTTCTCTTTGCAGACGCCGATGGCAAACGCATCGTGAGCAACTACGAGCGCATCAAGCAGCTGTATCCACAGCTCTCGTCCAGCGAGTCATCGCAATGGCGCTACGCCGACAAGGATCAGAGGCATCCGTGCAAGCGGGAGTGCGTGGAGCAGCAGCTCATGACCTGCTACTACTACATGGTGGTGCACTACGACGACACGATGACCGACTCGTGCAAGCGCTATCTCCAGTCCAAGTACCGCTTCAAGCTGAACGGCAAGGACTACATCGACGGCTTCAAGCTGGCCGAGCTGGAGCCGCGCAACGATGACTGCAAATACGCCGACGGCCTCGAGTCCCAGATCATGGTGGTCAACGGCCAGCTGCCGGGCAGCGCCATCGAAGTGTGCTACGGCGACACCATCGTGGCGGACGTCATCAACAGCATGCACGAGACGACGACCATACACTGGCACGGCATCCATCAGCGCTCCACGCCGCACATGGACGGCGTGCCGCACGTCACCCAGTACCCGATCGAGGCGGGCCAGGCGTTCCGCTACCGCTTCGAGGTGGACCATGGCGGCACCAATTGGTGGCACAGCCACACCGACCACCAGCGCGCCTTCGGCCTAGCCGGCGCCCTGATCGTGCGCCAGCCGCTCAAGCTAAACCCCCACGCCCATCTCTACGACTTCGATCAGTCCGAGCATGTGATCATGATACAGGACTGGGTGCACAACTTCGACGAGAGCGTCGCCGAGAATATACTAATCAACGGGCGCGGCCGCAACATGAAGAAGAACAGCAAGGCGAAGCCCACGCTCTACGCCACATTCGGAGTCATTCGTGGCGGTCGCTATCGCTTCCGCGTCATTTTTAACGGTAAGTCGCAGCAATTTATTCAAATTTAGCATTTTTTTTGCTTTGCGGAGACTTTTTAGTATTTTTTATTGATTCTGAGTGGAATCGACCACAATTAATCGATCACAACTCAACGAAAGCGGCCGTTACACACAGCTCACAGCGAGACACAGGCACATGCACAGCGTTTTGCAACACTGAAACGTGAAGAGTGCAGCGCTGCGACTGAACAGTGGCTAAAAAATGGAATTTTAAATAATGAAAAAGTATTCTAAATAAATATTTAAAAAATATATATAAATTTTTTAAATATTAAAAAATAGTTTTTAATAAGTATTAAAAATTTGCAAACTTATTTATTATAAAATATTAATAATTATCTCACTTTGCAGGCGTTTCCAACTGCCCGATTAGCCTGTCCATCGACAATCACGATCTGGTGGTGATTGCGAGCGATGGCAACGACATTGAGCCTGTTGAGGTGCAGAAGATAATGTTCCATGGGGCTGAACGGTTCGATTTCGTCCTGCACGCCAATCAGGAGGTGGCGAACTATTGGCTGCGGATCAAGGGCTATAGCTTCTGCGCCAAGAATCAGCTGCACCAGGAGGCGGTGCTGCACTACCAGAACGCCAATCCACAAGCCCTGGACACGAGCAGCCTGAGCTACGCCTACGATCCGCCGGGCATAATGCTCAACGAGCTGGGCGACGATGCGGGTGGCAGCAGTGCGGAGAGCATATCCCTGGTCACCTTGAATGCGCAGCCCGTGCAGCCGGCGCTCACTCCGGGGCTCACGTATTACACCAGCATGAATGCGTTTGAGCTGCGCGGCGAGGGCTTCCGGTTCCAGATGGACGACATCACGTTCACCATGCCGAAGATGTCGCTGCTGCAGACTCGCAATCTGGGCATTGGCCAGTTCTTCTGCAACAGCTCGCAGCAGGCGGCGCTTGGCTTCAACTGCAAGAGTCGCCACTGCAAGTGCTCCAATGTCATCCAGGTGCCGGCCAACAAGAACGTGGAGTTTGTCATTTCAAGCAAGTCGAATACGGCGCATCCCATCCATCTGCACGGCTACACGTTCCGGGTGGTCGGCATGGGTGTGCTCGGCGAGGAGCGCATTGGCCAGATAGAGGAGATCGACCGGCGAGCGCCGTTGCCGCGACGCGGCCGGGGTGCACCGCTTAAGGATTCGGTGCAGGTGCCGGCCTTCGGCTACACCATCATCCACTTCAACACGAACAGTCCGGGCTACTGGATATTCCATTGCCACATTTCGACGCACTCGGAGAACGGCATGGCGGCTGTCGTGCGCGTCGGCGAGGATGTCGAGATGAAAATGTGTCCCGTTAGCAACTGCGGCCTCTGCAGCTCAGTTGCGTAATGAACCTGAAAATCTAGACTTTATGAATATTGCATATAAAATATCTTACTGCTCACAATAAACCGTTATGCCATTTGCCCAAGTCCACAACCAGTGTTGCACAATCTTTCGCATTGCTGCTCATCTTGCCGTTCGGCACGTGCGCTTAGTTATCGACTATCGATAACAACAGCATGTAAACAAACAGAGTTTGTATTGCTCGCAAACACATTATGTCTTCCACACGAAATGGCAACAAGAAGGCAATCGAGACGGATTCGGATGAGGAGGATGATGCACAGATGCGTTTGTTCCTAGAGGCAGCCGATCACACGCTGCTAACAAATGATATGTTTAAGAAAGACCTGACGACGGCTAGTGCCGCTGAAGCGCCGGCCGAAGTTGCGTTGCCTCCTCCACCAGATTTGCCCAGAAGCGAACGCTTTCTGGCAGATCAGGATGCAGCGCCGGCTAGTGATCTGCAAATCAGCAAAGAAATGCAAACACATCTCTGGGGCAAGCTAAGCGCGATCATACAAAGTCAAGTTGAATACTGCGCGAGTGAGCAGCCAGCCAACGGATCCGTGCAGGAGGAGAACGGCTGGTTTAGTCAAGTCAGGCTGGTGGCCAATGCCGATTGCTATGTAGTTGACGATGTAGAGCTGACAACTGGCCCACAGAAGAAGCCGAATATAAAAAGGCGGCTGGTGGAAGGCGAGGAGCAGCAGGCGAAGACAGCGGCTGCCCTAGCCGCCATTGCAGTCGATGGCGACACCATACTCAGCGGACGGGATATGCAGAGCTGGCTGCCACGCAAGCCACGCAAGGATAAGCTCTTTGCCTACCGAGCCATCGATCCAGTGGGCCACAAGCTGCAGGCGATCGAGCCCACCAACGAGTTCACCCAGCAGCGACTCAAGAACAACTGGAGCGAGGCAAAGATTGCCCAAAGATGCCACACTAAGAAGAAGGCAAAGGTTTAGCTTTTACAAAAATTGTTTATTATTGTTACTAAGAATGCCAGATGCAACTGGCGCACTACTAATCAATCAACTTTCACAATTCATTTCAAATATCAAATACAAAAAGTGATTATTTCGTTAAAATTTCTAGAAAATTAAAAAGTTCTCACGCATGAATCATATATGTATATATTTCTATATATTCATATATTTTTATTGTTTATTTGTTAACATTTCATATTCCTGAGTTTCCTTTCCTTAACTTTCACAACTCTCTCTCTCTCTCTCTCGCTTCTTGCTATATAGGGTTTATCTACTATTGTTGCTCAGTTTACAAAATCTATATATATATATATATATAAATATATATTTGATTATATAGGGTGATTAAGCTGTCTTAAAGGCTAATTAATTTCCATTTTAAAAGATTCTAACTAAATTCAATTACAAACATTTGCCTGCTGCTCGTATGCACATCGCATCATATATATATATATATCTATATATATAGCAAAATCTCGTTCACATTTGTTCTATCTACGAAAACATTCGAGTGTAGAAATATATATATATATACAGGATATTTCAATTTCGGCACTTTGAGGCTCTATTCTAAAGGATGCTAGTGGAACTTTCAGGCTGCAGCCATGCTATACGGGACTCTTTCCGAATTAAGCCATTAGCATTATGTATCTGTATAATCATATATGCTAGCTTAATGTTTTAGGTATCAAAGTTGTTCCGATAGTTCGTTGAGCTGGCCATCGTGTTGCTGTTGTTGCTCATCTGGCCGTCAAGCAGGCCGTATAAGGCGTTGCTGTTTAGCATCTGTTGCTGGCCGTTGCTCACGTTGCTGAGCGAGATGCTCGAGTTGGTGCTGCCGCCGAGCTCCTGCAGCATCTCGCCGACGATGTTGCCCATGCTGTTGCTGCCAGTGGCGCTGCTGCCGCCGTCGTCGCCCGGCTGCATCTCGAGTATGTTGAGGAAATCGTGCCCATTGAAATCGTGTTGGTTTTGGTGGAGCTGCTGCTGCTGCTGCTGTTTCTGCATGCTGCTCTGGCTCTCCTTCATCAGCTTGTCGTACTCCTGGAGCACGCTGGTGAACTCGCCGATCTCGGCGCGGTTGCGCGATATTACCTTGTGCTTGTAGTAGTTGTGCACCTGGGTGAGCGAGGTGCCCGTCATGCTGAAGTAGGCCTGCTCGAGCGGCAGCAGCTGCAAATTCGTTGACTTCTCCAGCTTGTCATCGATGTCATAGAAGCTGCGATACTCTGTGATAAAGCTGCGCATAAACTCCTCGGCCGCGTCCGTCAGCAGCATGACCGCCGTCTCGGAGCAGTCCGTGAAGCCCGCCAGCCGGAGCAGCCCGCACATGACCTTACGCATCGCATGGCGGCACGTGTTGCTAGAGATCTCTGGATATGGTTGCGCTTCGCCACGAGAATATGACGTATCCACAGTGGGTATAAACCAAATGGGCTTCTGGAACTTCTGCTCGCTGACCAAATCGGCGGCGTTCTCCGGCGGAAAGTCCACTTCGGGTATCATTTGGCAGGGATTTAGCAGATAGTTTGAAGTCCCCTGAATAGAGCAAGCCCCAAGACTATTAATATGTGCATATTCAAGTATTCCAATTGGCTTACGTTTTTGTTCGAATAGGTGTCGATGAGGGACTGCAGCACCTCGGTTTGTTTCATAACCTCGATGGTTTGGGTGACCAGCGAGCTCTTCAGCTCAACTTTATCGCTATAGAAGAGCTCCTTTATACTTTGTCATTAGCCGGCAGGGTTCATTGTACTCACTGTTTATCCGTGGCCAGCAGATCAGCGCGCTGTCGTAGCTCATCCAGTTTGGGCTTTTTGGCGGTCGTCGGCACATATTTGTCCGCCGCAAATGTCCCGCTCTCGTCCTCAATGGCGCCCCAGTGTCCGGCTTCCATACTATTCACGCTAGCTTAGCTTTTTGTGATACTTTATAAACAATTGCCGCTGTACTGTCAAATGTCAGAGCAGCCAGAGTTATCGATAGTCAGAACAAATCAGCTGTGATGGGTCAGTGCGCGTACGTGGCAACGCCTGCTGCATACGTTACAGTTGCTTCAACTTTACACACATATATACAACATTTTTTTTTTAAATTCCAGTTGATAACAATTGGTAATTTTCCATATTTTTAAAGTGAAGAATGTGGGCCCATGTGTAAGTTAACGGCATACTTCCTGATTATTTGATTGCATTTAATGGCTGGCCCTTGACAAATGGCAGCGCCGCTAAGCGGCCGCTCGGTGGCAAGTGGCAACGCCACTTAAATGGCAAATAGGGACAATATGTAATATTGCCTCGTATTATTTGTTTTCTATTTAGACTGTATATTACTTAGATAAATTGTATGGTGAAACAAGGAGCAAACTGAAGACACAATTCCACAAAGACGCAAACGACGCCTAGGTTTGTACGCGCCGGCACACAGCGCCAATATGCATCAGCAGCACATGGATCTCCATGCCCCAGTGGACCTTAACAAGGTAAGCGAAGGGCACAGCCAACTCCCTGTCAACTAAGCTAATCCAATGTGCCATCCTTGCAGTCCCTGGACGAAATGACCCCGGAGGAGCGAATGCGGTAAGCCCACGTACCCACCTTCACTGATATCTGAACCTCAGATAGCATAGTTCAAGGTACACTCAGTTAAATTTAAATTTTTCTTCTGGGTTTCTTTCTGTTTTAGCGCCGAGCACCAGTTGATGGTTGAGAAGCATAAGGGCCACGATGCGATGCACTCGGAAATGGTTATCATACTGTTCATGACGCTGGTCATCGCCCAAATCATATTGGTCGAATGGAAGAAACGTCACTACAGATCCTATGCATTTGTCACACTGCTGGCCATGTGGCTGATACCGCTAGTCATCTCCTGCACCTTCCTCTGGGTACGCTTCATTGTCATCTGGCTGATATTCACGTGCATCACGGCGCTCGTCATGCGTCGGGCCACAACAAAACCCATTCAGGGCACAACGCCCAGGTGAGCGAGAGCGAGATAGAGAATTTCATTGATTTTTGTACTAGCCTCGGCTGAAACGTTCTGTCTTCTGTTCGTTCCCATTGGCAGGCTCGTCTATAAGTGGTTCTACTTTATCTACAAACTAAGCTACGGCCTCGGCATCGTCGGCTATCTGGTCATCATGGCCGCCTTTCTGGGCATGAACTATGTATTTTCACAGCCGCCCAACATCTGGATGGACGTGGGCCTCATGTTCTGCTTCTACGGGCTCTACATAGGCGTACTGGGTCGCGACATATCCGAGATATGTTCAGATAAAATGGCAGCCGCCATTGGCGTAAGTCCACTGATCGAGTGCGCTTATCTTGCATATGGATACTATATATATATATATTTATATTTGCATTGCAGTACTACACGCCGCAGGGCATGCCCACACGTCATCTGGATAACAACGTGTGCGCCGTGTGCGGCAATCAGTTGCTGGTCTCTGAGAAGGAGGAGGGCGTCATCGAGAACACCTACAAGCTGTCGTGCAACCATGTGTTCCACGAGTTCTGTATACGAGGCTGGTGCATTGTGGGCAAGAAGCAAACGTGTCCCTACTGCAAGGAGAAGGTCGACTTACAGAAAATGTTTCGCAATCCGTAGGTGCCACTTGCCATCTATTCTATAGGGTTTAACTGAATGTTTTGATCCATTGCAGCTGGGAGAAACCGCATGTGCTCTATGGCAGGCTACTGGATTGGATTCGATGGTTGGTCGCCTGGCAGCCGCTCATATTCTTCATAGTGCAAGGCATCAACTGGATGCTGGGCCTCGAGTAGGCGAACGAAACTAACTGTCCAATTGCGTCTAGTCAAGCACATCGATTGCCTAACACCCACTGTGCTTTACACTAACCAAACCAACCAACCAACCAAGCACCAAAAAGACCAACAACTGCAAGAACCAGAAACCAAAAAAAAAAAAAAAAAAAGAAAAAAGAGAAACAATTTCAAAGCAATTCTAAAAAGATGAGGCGCACAGCGAGAGCCGAGCGAATGAGCAGCATTGGCTGGAGGAGTTCATCTATGGCTTCCTTCCTTCTTTCCTTCAATTCCTTCAAGGCTTGGTTCCCGTCCCCGTCCCTCGATAATTGAGTTTTCCGTTGCACGTCCGAAGCTCCAGTTTCAGTTCAGCCTCGTGCGGTCAAGGGCCGCTGTTGAAGCAGATACCGATGCATCTATCCGCATATATATTTCCATTTATTCATTATTTTAAGCCGTAGAACGATTAACTTGTATTTTAGAGATTTATATATATATATATATATATATATATATATATATATATATATATATATATATATATATATATACATATATGTATGTGTGTGTGTGTGATTGCATATGTAAATATATATATGTATATATGCCTGGACAACATGTATATTAGCTATATATCCTCTGTATATATATATATATAAATACATGTTGTGTACGGCGTGTATGTTTGTATTACGTCTACGTATTATGCGTTTTTTGCACTGGATATTGAATTTAATGATCTATATACATATATATATAAACGTAATGAAAACATTGAGTGGATTCTAAGAAAAAACAACAACAAATTTGTTATTGGTACTGGGTCTAGGCTAGGCAAACCCGCACAAAGTCAAGAGGACAGAAGCAACAACCCCATAAAACAGGTTTTTATTGATTTTATGCGACGACATAAAGTCGGTGAAAGGAACGAAGATATATATATATATGCTAGGGATAACACTGCAGAGAGATACCCTGTAAAAGCAGAAGAAAAGTACAAATCTTGAGACGGAGGCTTGGGTTGTAGTTTTTAAGTACTTCTATAAGTGTTAGACTAGGCAGATACCCTGTTAACAGTCTTCGATGCACTAGACTAGGCTGATACCCTGTAACAAAATAAGTTTTTCGGCTATTTCAGCTTTCTAGAAGATGCACGTTTTGGCTATATAGACAGGATATATATATTCATCTATTTGTCTTACATAAAGGGTTATCGGCAGACATATACCCTGTAAAATAAGCCCAATCTTTCGCTTTTACAAATCTTTTAGCTCAGCACAAGTCAAAAGCTTCGGCTATATGTATAATATATAAGTTTACACAGGTCTCATTCAAAAGTGGCATATCAGCACACATATACCCTGTAAAATACAACACTTTTGCTCTATCTTTCATTCTACAAGCCGACAGCTACATAGCGAAGGCATGCATATGCTTATATATATATTTCTCCTTCATAAGTTTCATAGGACTTCACTAGGCATATACCCTGTCAAGTCATGTATATATACATATATCCATAATGATATATGCCTTCGTGTAAAGGCTTATAATAGACACTCGAAAGGCACTTCAGATCTTTTGGTTCCAGCCCTGTGGGTTTGGTAAACCTTGTTTACGCCCAACCTGGTTACGCCCCACCCAGAGCCGTCCGTCTCTTAACTAAAGTTTAATCAATAAATTATGCGCTAGTATGGAATATGTAGCGGGCAATGTAGAGAGCAATGGAAAATTGCACGCTCCAGCCAATTATGCGAATCATTTTGCATGAAATGGCAAAGAAGGGCGGAGTTCAGCAGCTCCAGGCGGACATCAGCAGCGACGAGGAGTTCGAAAAGTTTTTGCAGCGACCCGGATTGCTGGGTAAAGGAAGAGTTACCGTCCCTTAACAGTAAACCGTAAACAAATCTGAATATTCTCCATACTCTAGTGCTCGATATATACTCGGAGTGGTGTGGTCCATGTCTGGGCATGGTGGGAAGCCTGCGTAAGATCAAACTGGAGCTGGGTGGGGACAACCTGCAGCTGGCAATTGTAAGTACAATATTTGAGGTTATGTAGCAGATTGAGGTTATAACTAGCTGAATCCCTACATGCGAATAGTGCAAAGCGGGCTCCATATCCTATCTGGAGAGGTTTAACAAGAAGAGCGAACCCACCTGGATGTTTGTGGCCGTACGTACGAGTGGTATCTGCTCTGCTAGTCGGATACGCCCGATTGATCATTATTTTCCTTTAGAATGGCAAGGCGATCAACATCATGTTCGGCACCGATGTGCCCAAGCTGGTGTCCCTGATCACGCGTGAGCTGGAGTCGACCATCGCTCGGGAGCCCCACCAGACCTACGAAATAACCGAACTGCAGCCGATTGAGCTCGAACAGCTGCGCATCCGGAACGAGGCGCTCGAGCGGGCGGCCAAAATCGAGCTGGAGGAGTGCCGCAGGAAGCGCATCGAGTACCTCAGATACGTAACGGATACGATTATGGAGAACTTGCCGGATATTGGCATAACGGTATTTGGTCCACAAGTGAACCGGGATATGTTCAAGAAGCTCTCCGAGCCGGCGGATCCCCTGAAGATCCAGTGCAAGGATCGCAAAGTCTTTGCCATCACCCAAAGCGACTTCACCACCGTCAACTTTGCGGCGGAGAATCCCTTGCCCCCGGAGGTGATCCAGCACCTGTACGACAAGGAGCTGCTCATGTGCTTCTGGAAGGTGGAAGAAGCGCTCGGCACCCCGCCGAATGTACTCCAAATTTATGCCAACGAGCTGACCAAGAACATCATCAAGCCGCCCGACGAGTTCAACGAGGAGGAGACCGTTCTGCCGCCCCTGATCACAGACCTGGAGATAACGGTGCAGGTCAAAGTGGAAGGTAAGCTCAGGCAGCTGCTTCATTGAGGCTATGCCAGTGACCACAATACTCTTTCAGTGGAAGCGAACCCGGAAGATAGGCCGGAGGGGGAGGAGGAGTCGGAGGATGATATACAGTTCAAGACCATACACATCCCACCGATCTGGGTGCCCAGTGACCAGAGGACGCATGCAGCGCTCATCTACACGTACTTCCGGGCACAGACTACGACGTTTTTACCCGCCGATCCCGTGCCGGAAGCGCCGCACATTATCATGACCTTCGATGCGTACAAGAAGAAGGATTTGATCAACTTGGTGGAGGCCTGCAAGGAGGATGTGCCGCTCTACGGCTTCTTCTCCAGCGACAATCCCCAGACGGCCGTCTTCATAGCCAACTCCGTGGACAAGTACAACGCCAAGCCCTATGTGCCGTACGTAGAAGGGATCGCCCTTCCTAATCCCTTATCCCTGTGAGTCTAGAGTGATTTCCTTGCTCTCTTCCTCTCCAGCACCGATAAAATCGTGTTGAAGGTGAACAAGGTGCCGGGCCCAACGATTGGGCTGCTCATGGAGTACGGGCCCAGCTACGTCAGCCCCAACTCCGTGGTGGGCCACAAGGAGGCAGCCAAGTTCTTTCCGCCCAGCTACAAGTCCGCACTCCAGGAGGAGGCCGAGCTGCACGCGGTCAAAGCGGAGAAGCCAAAGAAACGCAAAAAGGTAATGAACAATATCCGATATATATATATATATATACATATATATGGCTATATAATTTATCAATGCAGAACAAAAAGGGCGCTGATGCCGAGGAGTCGGAGCAGGCGAGCGCCAATGCCCAGGACAATCAGCAGGAGGCGGATGAGGCGGCCAAGGTCTCGCCCGAGGAGGGCGCCTCCACCACCAGCAGCGGCGAGGACAGCTGCGAAAGTCGCCCGGCAACAGCCGATGGCAATAATCTGTCGGCCGATGCAACGCCAGCGTAAACTTGACTAAACCAAAGCTTTGGAAACTTCTCTCTCTATGTATACTAGATGGCATGCGATGCTAGGATCTGTGAGCTAACCTAACAAGGCTGCTAACCAGTTTTGCTGCTCTAATTCATCATTTAGTGTTGGTAAACGCATTTATATTATACCTAACCTAACAAAAGTCTGCGACATAACCTCAAAATAGCATTTTTTATTTGCCAACTTCATAAGAAATTCAAATAACGGTATGAAAGGGACTAAGACTAGGGCATACCCTATGTTCCAAATCTGAGACGTACTTACATCTACTCTCTTCTAGTATAAACAACTCCATATAATTGCAAAAATATATTTCAATATGCGATATATGCAAAGAAAACATTTGCCAGCTGCTTGTAAATATTTACAAGCGGCTTGTAAATGGTAAGTACATTCGATACGAAAATAAGCTAAGCAAAAGTATTGCGAACAAAATTCTATAACATATTAGCTATGGTTCAGTTAAGTCTCTCTATATAGGCAGATATATATATGTCAATATATATATTCATATTCCTCAAGTCGATTTCCTTTTGTACTTTGGTATGAGGGGTCGCCTTTGGTAGCTGCCCTCGAGATATTGCCAGACGCGCTTGCGCGCCTTCAGCGTGCGCGACGCCTCCTCCTGCTCCTCGTGCAGGATCTTCTGGCAATCGGCTAGCAAGGACTCCAGCGCCAGCTGGTCAGCAGGAGGGGGAGGAGTCTCCTTGGCCTTGGCAACGGCTTCGTCGATTTGCTGAAAGTCGATGTCCAGGTCGGGTCCCCAGACCGAATCGCTCTCGCCTCGCTCCACCGCCTCGTCGAGCTCATTGGGATCGATATCGGAGCCCCAGTCCAGTTTGTTCTTGGCTGATTTGCGGCACTTTTGACGCAGCTTCGCCAGCCGGGAGTCGGGCTGGACGGTGATGGGCTGAACTTTGGCTTGCTCCTCGTCCAGCCAGCAGCAGCCCTGCAGCGTCACCTGCGGCATGAGGTAGCCAAAGGCGCTCTTCGCGCTGTGCTGATAGTCGTCCTTGATGTAGCCCAGGGATTTGAGATGCTCCGCCAAGGCCTTGAACCACGCTGTAGTCCTATGGGAGCCCTTGCCAAAGTGCTCGTGGCTGCGGCACTCGGGGCCGATGCACTTGCTCTGTGAGCCGCGCACCGCCAGGATGAGCTTGCCCAGGCCCAGCCGGCCGTTCAGATCCCGCAGCATGCCCAGCAGCAGGCGTGACTCGCTGCTCACGTCCAGCGGCGCGGCGTCCACCTCCAACGCCTTCTTGGCCTGCCTCGCCTTGCGGCAGTTGTCGCAGCAGTTGGAGCGCTGCTGCAGCGTGGCCAGCGTCGCCCGATCATCGAAGTAGCTGAGTATATACTGTCGCCGGCACTGAGTGGTCTGGGTGTACTCCACCATGGCCTGGGCCAGCCGCTCCAGCTCCTCGCTGCGCTGCGCCGTCACGGGCTGGCTGTGCTGCAGGCGCCGATGGATCGCCGCGTCCGTCTCGCTGTAGAAGAGGACGCACTTGGCCGGGAGGCCGTCGCGGCCGGCGCGTCCGATCTCCTGGTAGTAGCGCTCCATGTCGCTGGGCGCACCATAGTGGACGACTAGGCGCACGTTGGGCTTGTCAATGCCCATGCCAAAGGCTGTGGTCGCCGCCATAATGTGCACCACGTCGCCGGCGAAGTCCTGCTGGTTGCTGCGCTTCACCTCGAGCGGCAGCTTGCTGTGGTAGCTGTGGCAGCGCCTGCCCCGGCTGGTCAGCTCCTGGGCCATGTGCTCCGTGTCGCGTATCGTGTTGCTGTAGATGATCACGGCGCCCGCCGCCTCGGCAGCCCAGTTCAGGTACTGCTGCAGATCGGACCACAGATTCGAGCTGCGCACGCGCACCGTCAGCTCCAGATTGGGGCGATCCAGGTTGCTGCAGAGCACCAGAGGTCGGCGCATCTGCAGCTGCTCGCAGATGTCGAGGCGCACACGCCGCGTTGCCGTCCCAGTGAGCGCCAGGAGACGCACCTTGGGCACAGCCGAGCGCAGCTGGCTGAGCTGGCGGTAGGCGGGACGGAACTCGTGGCCCCACTTGGAGATGCAGTGCGCCTCGTCGATGGCAATGAGCGCCAGATTGTGGCCCAGATCATGCAGCATCTTGAGCCCATTGCCACGGGTGATGTACTCCGGCGTGGCGTAGACCAGTTTGAACTGAAGCGCCAGGATGCGCTCCTTGATCGTGCGATCCTCCTGCGCAGTGCCCAGCAGGCAGGCGCATGGCCCAGTCTTGGATCTCTCGTTCAGTGCGTTCACCTGGTCCTCCATTAGTGCAATGAGCGGCGATATAACCACAACTACCTTATTCAGGAAAAAGGCGGGAAACTGATAGCTCAGCGACTTGCCGTAGCCGGTGGCTATGACCGCGCACACGTCCACGCCACGAGGCTGGCCGATCAGGGCACGTATTATCTGCCATTGGAGCGGCTTGAATGTGCTCAGGCCGAAGTGTTGCCGCAGACAGTTGAGGTACTTCTTTGGTTTGGGCAGCATGAAAAACAATTTTGAATTGCTTAACCGGCTAATTCTAATCGGAATCCAACTACAACACAGCGCATTAGAGATGAGCGTTTGCAGCGCACGTGCGACTGTTAAAATAACTCACTAACTATCACTAAACCTGTCACGCTGCTGCCTACATGTTCGTTACATGTGTTCGTGCACCTGTTATGTCATGTTTACACTGAGATAACATTTACAAAGTGCACTGCTGTAAGCAAATGCACACTTATCGATAAGTCGCTGGCAGCAGCTGGGACTAGCGACATCTGGCGGCCAAAGGAAAGTAGTTTGGTAACAACGTCGATAACAACGATAACCGCTGTATGTAAATAAAAGAAGCCATACGCCACCGAAGCCCAGCTGATGTAGATGCCATCCCTAGAGCGAGTGTAAACAAAAGGAACTTATAAACAGAAATTCGACTCTTATTGTTCTAAAACAAGGCGATGGCGAAAATAACTGAAACGAAAATACCAATAACGGAATTCCTGGACGCGTACAGACGCCAGCCAAGCCTCTATAATTCACTATTGGACACCTACAAGAATCGAGTGGCCCGCGAAGAGGCATACGAAGCCATAATAAGGACATTGAACATACCGCAACTCACAGTTCTCGATATTAAACTGAAAATCAAGAGTGTACGCACCGTTTACACTAAGGAATTACGCATACTGATGCGAGAAAAGGAGCTGGGCCGCTGCTATGAGCCAAAACTGTTTTGGTTCAAGCGCGCAGATGCATTCCTGCGAGCCGTTTCGCTGTCCCATTGCAAGCGGGTAAGCTGATCCACAATACTAATATATAGATATATATGTACTCATTGTATACATGACAGACGAAGTGCAAAGGTGCTGATAAAGCCATCAAAAAGGAATCGGCACAGAAAATGCTGCTGAATGTCGCCACTCAGCTGATTGAAGATGCTGAGCAACAGCAGCAGCCGCCGCCGCCGCTGGCGCCGGATGAACATCATGAGGATGAGCTGGAATCGATTAGTCAGATGGATGATGCATATCATACAGATGCTGATGAGCATGCTGCCAAAACGACCATAGGCACCAATACAATTAACCCACCAAATGTGAGCAGTCAGACGGATGATGTGCAAAGCAATTGTTCTTCCACTCGTACGCCGCCCAATAAAAGCGAACTCATCATTGATGATTCGCAGCTGTGCATTATGGACCACCAGCAGCAGCAACTAAAACAGCAGCAGCAACAACAACAGCAACATCAGCTGCACCTGCAGCAACTTCAGCAACAGCATCTACAACAACAACAACAGCAGCAACAACAACAACAAACGCCTCGGAAACTAAAGCTTATGACTTATGGCCATCAGCAGCAACCGACGAGATTAGCAACGCCGTTTACATCACCATCGCCACCGCAGCACCTGGAAATGTCAGCAAATGGAACTCCCAATTTGAGCTTTGCTGGTGGCGATGATGATCTCTATGCGTTTGGCCAAAGCATTGCATCACAATTGCGATCAATAGCCGATCCATATGCTCGATCCGTGGCCAAGCTGCGCATCCAGCAGGTTCTCTTTGAGGCGGAGACAGGGCAAAGCTGCGAAACAATCAATACGGCGCATTTGCATAGCTTTTAGCAGTGCAACAAAAAGCCGTTCGCAAATCATATTTAAAACTGTACATAGACATATACACCACATACATATACATATATACAGTAATATTTATTGTACTTGCATTTAGAACCAAATTTACACTTATACATATATTTATTATTAATTACATTTCGTCCGTCGTAAAATTAATAAATCTATTTTAAAAACATAATTATTTCGAATTTGCTATTTGAAAAATTTTATATCGATAAATTTTTTTAATGGAATTTTTAGATTCTGCTGGTCGGAATTTCGCTTTGTTCGCAAAGTGCTAAGAAACATATGTATGTCTACGAAGCTGCTTTAGTTATTAAAAAACGCAGAAGAGTAGGCCTTGATTTTACCGCAATTCAAAAATAATTTCGGCTGAACAAATTTGCGCTCGTTGTAGCAGACGTTTTATGTTACTATCGATAAATTAATCTAAGCATTTCTGCAATACTATGCAGCCCTCAGTTCGCTCAAACACAGTGTTGCATAGTATAGCTCATTTTTGTTAAATGAGCGAACTGAGAAGAAATGAATCGAGTGTGCCACATTCAAATAATTATATAAAAATGTTGTACGTTTTATTGTTTATTTTTACTTTTTTATTCAATGTGTCAATTTTATTTAATTTTTACAAAATCAAAATTGTATTAACTATATTTATTTACTTAAGTTTTAGGTGCCGACTTAAATTAGCCTATCGTCTGCTATATGCCATCTTGATCTGTGACCAGAATAGAAATTGCGCATAAATCCACCAACTCGCAATAGTGAACATTTCCTATGGGTAAGCCACAAAGACTACAAAAATAATTTACCCAAAGCGGCCCATATCCAAAAGAACAACTGCGCTTTGTGAGCTATCGAAACTTGTTCGCTCTTTAGTAGCTCCAACAATTGAACCTTAATTGTTCACAAGCTGCCCTAGACGACGATAGTGTTGTTTCTAAAGTATAAGTGTGTAAGTGCGTGCTGAGGGAATTTAACAAACTGAATTTACAATTGTCAAACCAAATAAGAACGTTTTTAGATCGAATATAATATATCAATAATAGCAGCAATATGCTGCGGTTTAATGTGAATGTAAGTACGACAATTTGTTTTTTACTTAAATGCAGTTACCCACACACACACATGCTAACTGCATGCATTGTGTGGCCTGTGGCAATCTCTTCTTTTTTTTCTTTTTCTTTTTGTTACACTTTTTTTTCGCGACTAAACGATTATTTTGATATTTCTTCGGCACTTTGGTTTTTCTTTTCCTTTTTTTGCGCTTCGTGCTACAAAATTTGCCGTCGTGCGTACGAAAGTGTGTCTGTGTGTGTGCGCGATTGGTTTCGGGAGAAAAAATGCGCAAAGGAACATTAAATGTATTAAAAAATTGAGAATTGAGCAGGTAAAGTACATATGCGCTGTGCTGACTGCTATTGCAAAATGCTGTTCATTATTATATGTAAATATGCATATGCATTTATATATGTATGTATGCATTATTATATGTATATATCTATATGTTTGCATATGTCTGTGTATGTGCAGCAGACATGCATACAGTTTTATGTGTTGATATGTCCGGACCAAAAAAGCATTTGTTGCCATTGCTTAAAATGCAACAACCAAATATTGTTGCCCGTAAGCTCTAGCTCTCTTGATGTGCCATGGGCTTTCATACAAAATACACAGTTACAAGCAATCTCGCACACACACACAACACTTGCACACGCATACTTGCATATATATGTACATACGTACATATATATTCGAACACAAATACGCATACATTTGTTGCTACTCTTTTTCGGCGAATTCGCTTTCTGTTGTGGTTGCAGCTGCGGCGACATCGACAACAACAGCAACCGACAACGACGACACCTTAGACTCTCTGCAAAGCGTAAATTAATAGAAATCATAAACAAGCTGCGGTTATCATAGTAACGCCTGCCGCAATACGTTCTCAGCTTGTTTATAAATTGAAATGCTGCACATATAGTAGGGGTATTCCGCAAAATTTATGAAATCAAATCGTTTATGGCAAGTTAATAGGAAAAGTCGTTGTTTATTGATCGCATAACTGCATATGTAGAACTTCCTTTGAAAGTCGCTAAGTTCCAATGAAAACACAAAATTGCTCGCACACACACACACATACGCTTACACACACTTACACACACACACACACACACACACACACACACACACACACACACACACACACACACACACACACACACACACACACACACACACACACACACACTTACACACACACATAGCAAGTGGGGCCAGATTTTGGTTGCTTTTGATTGATGTCAGTTTGTAAATTGAACAGCTGACATTTATCGATAACATTTTCATTGTGCATCGGCAGGTTGGTGAAGCAATTTATATACATTTGTGAAATTGTGTATTAGAAATTGAAATACGAATAGTATCAATTCGGAGAGAAGGTAGGAGGACACTGATTGTTTAGCGCTTTAGTTATTTATTTGTTTAGTCATTAATTTATTTATTCTTTGGCTTGTTGAAATTCGCTTTCAATTGCAAGTTGTTTCTGTGTTATTGTTGCAAGCAAAAGCGAATTCAAGACGAATCGTCCCGACGTCGTCGTCGTCGTCGTCGCTGCCGTCGTTTTCGCATCGTCGGCCACAGCTGACAGCTGACAACTGAGAACGGGCGAGAGAGCACAGTTAGTTTTCGTTCGCATTCATTTTATAGTGCTCGAAGTGTTAACATTCTTAATTTTTTTCATTTTCTTCAAATATTTTTGTTTAAGCGTCGGTAATAATCGCATATTCTTCAGTGTTTACAGTGTGTGTCTGAAGTGAATTGTTGGAAATAGCACGAGTTTTTGGCCTTTACTTTACAGTTCATCCATTTTGAAATTTTTTTTTCCTTAGCCAAAAATTTGCCGACTTGCCGATTTGTGACGTTTCAATTCTTCCTCTAATTATTAAATTTTCTTTGACTTTTTGCAGTATATTGAAGACTTTGACGTATAAAATTTGAACAACTCAATGCATTGCAATTAAAGGCGAAACGAAAAACTGAATTTAAGAGATTAAAATAACGAAAATAAATCAAATTGAGAAGAGAGAAAAATAGAAACGCAGCAACTTGATTGAACCAACAACTTTCGCACGGCGGCGTCGGCAGCTAACGCAGCAGCAGGCGTCAGCCATGAAGGTGGACACCGTTAAACTGAAGAAGGGCTCTTCGGAGCTAACTTCAGAATGTCGCGAACTGATTGATGAATTGACCAAGCGACGCACTCGTCCCGAATTGCTTGAATTTCTGGACACGGTGCACGTTTGGATCTATGGCAAATGTGAATTATATCACTGGATTGAGATATTGGATCGCTTCGATAAGATACTCGAAGAGGCGGCTCGCCATGTCAATGGCAATGAGTTTGTGCTGCAGTGCGATACAACTTTCATCGAATCGGTAAGTAAAGAAGATTAAATGTATATATGTACCGTTATATTATGCATTTCTTTTCAATATGTTGATTGACATTTATTTGATGTCCCACCTCTATAATTGCAGGATGTAACTCTACTTTTGCACGTACTCAACTTCACAACACTGCTCATCGAGCACTCGTTCTCGCGCCATTTGTACAATTCAATTGAGCACTTGACGCAGCTGCTGTCATCACAGAATATGGACATTGTGTTGGCGGTGCTCAATTTGCTTTACATGTTCTCCAAGCGGAGCAATTTCATTCCACGTTTACCGTTCGAGAAGAAGGAATTGCTCATTGTCAAACTTTTCAATATCGCTGAGGTGCGGCTCATTGATCAAACTTATTTCTCCATATGTATTGACGAACTTGAATTATTTTCTTAGCGTTGGGGCGATCCAAACTACGGACTTTCTCTAAAGGACTGCTGCATTGGCGAGCCAAAGCTGGAGTTCCTTTATCAACTGTGCATTGACTATGTCGATGAGCATGGCCATGCCGCACAGCTTGAAATACCAGACATGATGGATCTATGCCAAACAGCGGCAGCTCCAGAGGTTATCAAAACAATAGCCGGACAGATCTCAAAGCCCAGTGAGGCCATTAAGGTTTGTATTTCAACTGCCAATTGGAATTGATACATTGTTTATTATATTTGATTATTTTTCACCTCAAACAGATGCGCATTGCTCATCGAGTGCGTCTCATTTCTGGCTTCAACAATTACAAGCTGCGTTTGCAATTTGTGCAAGCGCGCCTGCAGGCCGTATCGATATTGATATATTCGAATGCGCTGCAGGATAATACGGACAAAGTGCTCTATCCCGGCTTCGGGGAGGAGCTATGCGAACTAATAGACAAGGAAGATGTGCATTTGGTGGAAATACGTGCCGCTGTGCTGCGCACACTCACATCAATGCTACACTTTGATCGCAATCCCAGCGTGCCCAGGTAAGAGATCGGGTAACAAAACACCCAATCAGAATTTGAATTGCACTGCTTACTCTGAGAGCATATCTCTCTTATTGACAACGTTTTCTAAACTTTGCCTTCTTTCCTCTTTTCAGAGCTGGCTCTCGTTTGATGAAAATAGTTCATTATACGGGTGCCGAGCGCCAAGGCGGTACTTTGCCTTTGCTAGTGCGTGATTGCATTGATAATTTAACCACACATGGCTTAACGGAGCGTTATCCATTGATCTTGGCCACATCGCTATTCTCGCTGCTCTATCATCTGGCCAGCTATGAGCTGGGCGGTTCGGCTCTGGTCAAGAGCGGCATGATGCAGTCGTTGTTGCGCGTTATCAGCTGGCCGGGTGTCGACCTGGAGCACATAACGTTTGTGACACGTGCCGTACGCGTTATTGATCTAATTACCAACATTGACATTGCACGTTTCCATCAGAACAACGGCCTCAATGTCTTCATTGATCGCCTTGAGAAGGAGATTAAGAGCTGTTGCCGTGCTTTAGCCGAAATCGGCATTACACTGAAGGAGTCAACGCTGCGCGACGAGCACAGCCTCACAGATAAACTAGACAGCTCCCTCGAGCAGGCCGAAGATGATGGTAAGATTTAATGAAATTGTCATTTATTTAGCTGCATTGTGCTAAGTTGAAATAACAATTTCAGATGCTGCCACAGAGAATGCATCGGTGGCCAGTGGCAGCGCCTCGCCGCGTCGCGACAATTCGAGCAGCGATGGAAGCGGCAGTGCCAGTGATCATGCCCAACGTGCCTATCGCGTCTTCATGGAAAACAGTGGCGGCGATCATCCCCGCACAGCAGGCGCTGGCGCAGCAGCCAGTTGGCTAGAAATTGGATCCCGCAGTTCGGGCATACATGCGTTGAGCAGCCTGGCCGCCGCGGCCAGCAGCAGCAGTGATGCGATTGGACGCGAGAGACCTGTACAGTATCCAGCGAATAGCTATTATGCTCGACCACTAGCCGAACGCAAAGCAGAGCTGTCGTCACAGCTGCGCAGCAGCTTGCAGCCAAAGAAACCATCGTGTGTGACCCAGCGAGCGGCGCTGTTGAAATCGATGCTGAACTTCTTAAAGAAAAGCATTCAGGATCACGCACATTTCAGCAACATGCGCAACATTATGGAGACTAGTTTGACCCAGTCGCTGCGCCATATTATCGCCAATGCTGAGTATTATGGACCATCATTGTTTTTGCTGGCCACCGATGTGGTCACCGTTTACGTATTCAATGAGCCATCGCTGCTGTCATCGCTGCAGGACTTGGGCATAACCAGTGTGATGCTGAAGGCGCTGTTGCAGAAGGATGTGCCGGCAACGCGTGAAGTGCTTGGCTCTCTGCCCAATGTCTTCTCAGCGCTGTGCCTGAATGAACGCGGACTCTTCGAGTTCCTCTCGTATGATCCATTTGATAAGGTCTTACGTGTGCTGCTCTCACCGGACTATTTGGTGGCCATGAGGCGACGTCGCAGCTCGGATCCTCTGGGCGATACTGCTACGAATTTGGGCAATGCCATGGATGACTTGATCAAGCATCATCCATATTTGCGTGCCGATGCCACCGAGGCTATTGTTCGCTTACTCAACGAACTGGTACGCCTTGGCTCTGATCCCAGTTTTATATGCTGGCGCGCCAACAAGGAGAACAGTGGCACAAGTGCCGCAAGCACTGTGGTACCTTCAACGCCCTCACCATCGGCTATGGTCATGGTGGCAGCTGGACCAGTGCTCCAGAGTGCCGCCGATAATAATGACAGCAGTGGCGACGACGACGATGATGACGAGGAGATGAGCTCGGCTTCTCAGCAGCAGCAACAACAACAGCAGCAGCAGCAGCAGCAGCAACAAACGCGTGTCAACACACAGCAGGCCCCCGTTGCAGCCAATCGTCAACAGCAACCACAACAGCCACAACAACAATTGCCGCAGCCACAGCAACAACAGCCACAGCAACAGCCCGAACGCGAGGCTATACCGCTCATTGATTATATACTAAACGTGATGAAGTTCATTGAGGCAATCTTCAGCAATAGCCCGAATGGCGATCATTGTCGTGAATTCGTACAAAAGGATGGTCTAACCCCGATATTGCAGCTGTTATCGTTGCCCAACTTGCCAGTGGATTCGCCAGTCTCAACCACATCGCAGGCTGTGGCCAATGTCTGCAAGGCGATCTTGAGCCAGGCACAGGAGACAAAAGTCCTGGATGTGGCCCTCAAGCAATTGGCCGATATTGTGGCACAATTGAAGCCACTGATCAAGCATTTCACATTTCCCGGTGGCAGTGTATTGCTGGCGGAGCTCGTCTGCTGTCAGCGTTTGGAGGACGGATTTGCCAATGCCGAATATACGCCCATATTGCATAACATGAGCTTTGTCCATGGCTATGTGGTGATGCTGGTGCATCTCTGTCGCAACGCGTCCACTGAAATGCGCACGGTGCTGCTCAAGCGTTGGGGCGCCAACCGTGAGACGGGCGTACAGCTGCTGCAGCAGCTGGTCCAGCTGTATATATCGCTGGTTTGGGAGAGCACAATATTGTTGAATTTGTGCTCGGATGAGCCCACCCAGCATCCGGATCTCATATGGGATGAAATCGCTGCCCAGATGTCCGCAGCTGCCGGCACCGCGGATCCAATGACCGAAGCCGAATTGTCACGTAAATTGGAACGCGCTGCTGAATTCCGTACCAAATATTCGCCGGAAGAACAATTCCGTTATATCAAATCTCTGTTGGCGGCCAGCTCGCGTCTGGGCCGTGCCCTGGCCGAATTGCTGGGCACTCTGGTTAAGCTGTCGGTGGGCTCACCACAGGCACGTCAACGTCGCATCAATGACCTCATTAGCAACATTAATAAAGTTCCTACGCCGGAGGCGCGCGAAATCGCTCGGATTCTCAGCTCCATATTGGTGAATGGATTCAGTCACGAGAGCATATTGCCCAAACCGGTACCCAAACTGAAGTTAACCTTTCTCATCTGCTCGGTCGGCTTCACGGGGCCGATGCTGTTTGACGATAAGCGCAGCGCCTTCCATTTGATGATCTCACAGTTTTGCGCTGAGAACGGTTTGAAAGCCTTCTTCGAGATGTTCTACTGGGCCCTGTCGCTCGACAATGTCTCGCAGAAGTTCGTCTTCGACCAGTGGGCCCCATTGGACAACCTAATGCAGTCGCACGACGATGATAAGCGTGATTGCCCCGAAGGCACAGGAGAGTTCCTCGACGCCTGGCTACAACTGCTCGAGAAGATGGTGAATCCTCGCGCAATGCTCGACTCGCCGTACACCATGAGTCCACGTCTCAACTATATGCCGGACAGTGTGCCCTTTGAGCCGGTGTTCTATCTGATTCATATCCATCAACTGGCCATGCAGGCCTTGCGTCGCATTTGGTGCCGTCGCCCCATACAGAATTATGGCACCAGCATGTTCGAGACGATGCTGTTGATACTGAAGCACTTGATCAAGTCACATCAGATGCTGCTCGATCGCTACCATACGCGCATGAAGGAGATCAAATTCGAGAATCTCTATATACGCAGCACGGACGATGGCCTCAATGCGGATCACATTAAGACGCTGACAGACATGGGCTTTCGGCATTATCATATTATCGAAGCTCTGCGAAGCAATGCCTCGCTGGAGGAAGCCACCGATTATCTGCTGAACAATCCGGAGGCAAGTGCTTTATCCCATTCCGGACAAGGACAAACCGGAGCGGGTACTACAACAGGTACGGGTACCGGCACTGGCACCGGGACAACAACTGGCACTGGATCAACACAAAGCCTATCGCAGGGTAGTTCTGCATCGAATGCAGCTGTTGCCGGTGATATGGACATCGACATGGAGATGCCGGGTAGCGGCGGAGCAAATGCCTCCACATCCAGTTCGGCCACCGATGCCGGCGGTGCAACCACTGATGGTGCTGGAGCCACAGTTGGCACCACATCATCCATATTAGTGATTAAATCGATACCCAACCCAACCGGCTATGATTACAGGCAATTGAAATTGATGCCGCCATTCATATTTGATCGCTTCTGCGATGAGGCCGTGTCGCGTGCCTTTGAGTTCATGGAGGCCATACCGGACACAGTGAACAGTGCGGCTGATCTCATAGCCGTGCTCTACCGACGCCTTAATCAACTGAATCGTCAGGTGTTTGTTACCAACTTCGTGCGCAACATCATACAGTGGGTGGACTTCACCCTGCAGCTATTCGAGCCGCCCGCAGCTGCAGCCGCAGCCGGAGGGGCATCAACGCCAGGCACTAAGCCGAAGATTGGTCGCTTGGAGGAGTGTTTGACTGGGATGACGGCAACGCGTCTGTTTGTACGCCTAAAGACATCCACCTTGTTGCTGGAGGAGAACTACAGTGATATGCACCGTCCACTGGTGGAGGCCATAACGGCACAGGGCGCAATGGTGTCCCTGGTCAAGCTACTAGATTGCATGAGCCAATGGATGCTGGAGCAGTCCCAGCTAGTGGATGGACAGACTCGTGCCACGGTGCCGCGCTGGGTGCAGAACCTGGTCGATCTCATCGATGCCATCGACAGCATCAGTCACATCCTGCAGCGCAAATCGAACATGCGCGCTGTCAGCAGTGATATGTGGCGCTGGTACGATGCCTCGACAGGCAAGTGGAACGCCTACTCGGAAGCCAACAATGAGCTAATCCGCAGCGCCTATGCCGCCGGCGAGCGCTGGCTTCACATCAATATTGGACGGCAGCGGTGCACCGTTAGCTTCAACTGCATGACCCAGGTGAGCGATGCATCCGGCAGTCATCGTCCCGTCTATCCGGCCTTGAAGATATGCGAGGCAATAACCCAATTGCAAAGCCCGATTTCCCACCAAAAGATCGACAATGTGCTGAATCGTGTGGTGCGCACTGCGCCCGATGGCAACGGCACCATACAGACTGATGAGCTTGTGCCCTTGCGTCAGCTGATCAACTTCAATGAGCCCTTGCCAAAGACACATGCCGCACCACCGCCACCACCAACAACAGCGCCAGCGACTGCAGAGCAGCAGCAGCAGCAGGATGGCGAGGACGAGACGTCATCAGCTGCAGGCACAGGCAGTGGAGCAGCAGCTAGTGATGTCTTGGGTGAAAATCATTCACCACCACCGGCAATGACCACGCGCAGCAAGTCGCGCCAGAAGAGCGCTGCGGCGGCTGCTAAAGCAAAGGCGGCCGCAGCTTTACCTGCCCAAAATAGCAGCGGCAGCGGCACTCAGAGCAGCATATACACGACCATACCCAAGCGTACGCAGAAGATTGTCCTGAACGAGGAGAATGTGGGCCTCAGCAAGTTCGACTGTGGCCGCATCATTGGCAGCATTGTGGCACTGTTGCAGCCCACCCAGCTGCTGCATCACGAGACCAAGTTGTCGCTGTTGCGTCTGTGCGCGCGCTTGACCCGGAACTTCGAGAACGCCCAGGTGTTTATACGCTGCGGCGGTGTACGGATGCTGCTCCATTTGCAGCAGTCGTGCAGCTTCATGGGCTTTCCCACCTATGCGATAATCATATTGCGCCATGTCCTGGAGGCGCCGCCGGTACTGCAGGAGGCCATGGAGCGTGTGCTGGGCATGCGTGCCGCTGGCATTGTGCCGGTCGGCCATCGCGACCTCATCTATGTGTTGACCCAGGTCTCCACTGCGGTCTCGCGCGATCCCAAAATCTTTGTGGCCGCTGCCAAGGAGATGCTTAAGGGCGAGTATATGATCAATGCGAACAGCTCCAGCAATTTGATCGACGATGGCCGTGTCATGGTCAAGTCCAAGTTTGGCCAGCAACCGTCAGCAGCCCCAACGACCGCTGGTGCAGCTGCCGCAGCGACCGCCCAAAAGGAAACCACGTCCAAGGAGGACATTATCGATGATCCCGTTGTGCAGCCATCCATTGCTGTGCTCAAGGAGCTCTTGCTGGCACTGGTGCAGCCCTGCTGTCACTATGCCGCCAACGTGACCGAACAGCAACAGCAAAACTCAGCTGCTGAGCTGCTGCTGCCCGACCAGCCGCCCAGCGCAGCAGCTGGATCAATGACTAATACCGAGGATGAGGTGAGTGCCAGGACGAGAATTCCAATTGCTAACTGTGAGGGGTAGCAGAAGGCGTGATCAATCCTCTATATATGTTTGAGATGAGTTTGTCTGTCCGTCCGTCCGTCCGGGTATATCCACTTTCGACTATAACTCTTATTGCCTCTCTCTTAATTCTAATTCTAATTGTCGCACGTCTCTTTCTCGGCAGGACTTAACTCCCACACTAAAGAAGTCAGCTGGCTCAGTTACGTCATCGAATGCTGGTGGTTCAACGTCGACGAGCAGCACTACGGACAAGTACGAGCCCTGCTGCTGCACCTGGCATATACCGACCAGTGCCCATAATCACAATAAGCCGACTTTGTCGCGGGCCACATTGCTGAAGCTGTTGGCGGACACGACACGCGCCTATCAGTCGCTGGTCCCGCACGTCTTGCTCTCGCATGTGTATACTCCGGCGGACAGTCCGTTGATTGGCAGCGCATCGCAGACCTTTGTGGCCGTGCTTCTGGATCGTTTCCTGCCGCTCACCCAGCGCCATCATGTGCCCGAGGTGAGCACAATGGCGCGCGTGCTCCTCTGCTCGCTCTCCGATTGCTACCAGCAGATAGGCGTGCAGCAGCAGGTGGCAGAGGAGCTGCACGCGGCAGTGGCGCGGGCTCTCGCCCAGCCGGACTCAGCGGAGAAGCATACCCGCTTGCAGGTGCTAATGAGCCTCTTTCCCAACCTGATTGAATCGCCCATGCTGTACGACAAGGTGCACATGCATCGCAACACCATGTACCGTGTCCTGTTGCGCCAGGGCGTCATGACCTACCTGACCAAGGTGGCCCAATACAAGGATCTGTCCAACCACAATACGCTGAGCACACTGGGCGCCATTCTGCGTCCCATGGAGATTCTGTTGCGCTTCAATGTGGCAACAACAACGCTGGGATCGAAGCGCATACTGTTCGGCGGCGCCAACTCGGGCGCCAATGCCAATAATGGCAACAACAGCAATCCCAATGGCATGGGTGGTGGAAATTCCGTTAGTGCGATCATCAATCGTCGCCTGTATCCCCGCCTGGCGGCACGCACCGCCGTCAACGCCGCAGTGGATCGCTCGAATGCGATGGGCGGCGGCGAGCATGTGCTCCGGGACATTATACGGAACGTGCTGTCGGATCGTCGACATGCTTTCGAGTTTATTTTCAATTCGGATGAGATGGCCGTGGATTCGGAGGATTCGGCACCGCAAGCATCGTCTGGCTCTGGGGCGGGCGGCAGCGGAGCAGGCATCATTGGAAACCACAATGCGGCCGCCATTGATGTGGTTGATGAGCGTAGCAATGGCACCGAAGCCGCTGAACCACCGCCGCCGGCTGCTGCACCTGGAAGCTCATCGGTGCGTCCGGTGCTCAATTTCGATCAACTCTGGGACGATTTCCTACAGTGTGAAGGCCTCTTCCTGGCATCGCGCGGCGGCGGCACCGGCGGCAGCAGCAGCAGCAACGCGGCTGCCAGCGCTAATTCAAATAGTGCGATAGCTGGAGCTCCTGGGCAACAGAATGGAAGCAGTGCCTCGGGTCAGCCACTGGGCGGCACCGTAGGTGCCAGCTCTTCTGGCATCAGCTCGTCTGTCGGCAGCATTGGAGATCCACGCTTGCATGGCAGCAGCAACTCGGACGTAGACGTCGACGGCAGCGGTGGCAACACCAGTGGCAATGCCAGCAGCAGCGCTGCCAACGATAATGGCCTGAGCACCACTGGCAGCGGCAGCGGTGGCGGTGGTGGAGGTGGCAGCGATGGCGCCTCCATATCATCGGACACCGGTGGCGGCAATGGCAACAGTGGCAGCGGCAGTGGCCCTAGCAGTGGTGGCGTCGGAAGTGCCAGCAGTGGAGGCGGACGTGGTGGTGGGGGCGGTGCAGGTGGAGGTCCACGCACTGCCCGGGACATGAATGCATCGTTGTTGGGTGATGTTAGCACCAGTGATTCGGACTCCGAGGCATCGACGGAGAATGATGAACGCCATGCTGAGGAGGAGGAGGACGACGACGATGAGGCTGCCGACGAGGAGGTGGACGAGCATAGTGAAACCGATGTGGATGAAGAGCGTCCGCGTCAATACATTGAAGTATATGATCACATCTATGAGCCGGAATCGTCAGAGACGGCATCCAATGATGCCGACGTCGATGCCGAGGATGATGACGACGATGATGACGACGATGATGACGACGATGACGACGAGGATGATGAGGCCAGGCGTGCACGCCATGAGGAGGAAGAGGAGGAGGGACGCCTCATTGATGAGGTGCTCGCCCACGTGAATGGCACCGGCCCCACCTCGAGCAGCTCAGCCGCTGCCAACTCCAACAATCGACCACGTCGCAGCGCCGCCATCGAGCCGAACGGCGGTGGCAGCGGTGCCAACAACGATAGTCGCATGGACGACTCCTTGCGTGATGCTGCCAATGCCTATTTGTACGAGCGTCTGGGCAGCGACAGCAGTCACTCTCACGGCCACGGACACCTACACGGACTTGGCCGCAACCATGGACACGGACATGGTCATGGACACAACCATGGGCATGGACACATGATGCCACAGCCGCCATCCAATTTCCGCGTGCGCATGAACAGCTCGATTGCGCTGCCTCTGGATATAGATGTTAATGGCGGTGCATCGTCGTCGTCGACGGCGGCGACAGTGGCCGCAGCGGGCGCTGGCGTTGGTCGCAGCAATTCGGGTGCCAATTCGGTGGCAGCCGCTCTGCGCTCCTCGTCCGATTCATGGACGGCTCCCGACTACAATTTCATTGGCCGCGTAAGCGCTGGCACGGAGAGCGCCAGTGCTGGGGATGTCAACGTGAATGGATTCCTGCCGCCCGCCATGGTGCAGCTGGAACGCAATGCTGGCGGCGGTGCCGGCAGCAACCAGAACATGAGTAATCTGCTGGACGAACAACCATCGGCAGCCCAAGCGGCTGCATCGGCCATTGGCACCGGCAACACTGGCGCTGCCAATGGCAGCACTGGCGGCGCCTCCAACACGGCTGCCAGTCATCCCAACAACCCGTCCTCGCTGGGCAACTTGGGTGTGCGACGTCGCCTGCTCTACCTGGACCAGCAGTACTGCGTCTGCATGCCCACGCATCAGAACCCAACCGAAGAGACACAAATGGAGATGTTCACACAGGACGGTGAGTAGTCTCGAGTCGAGTTGGACGCACTTATCCTTAGCGTTTCTTTTACAATTGTTGCTTTCGCTCTGCAGCTCTGCACTGGTGGCTGGAGGAAGCCAAGGCCTTGGACATGGAAAGCCAAACGGACGCCTGTCTCTATGCGGCTCACTTTCTGCTGCCGCACTTGATCAAGGAGCTAAAGCTGGCCCATCAGCAGCGCAAGCAGGAGGAGGCTACTCGCGTAGCGTCGGCTGCAGCAGCCGCGGCTGCAATGTCTGCTGCTTCCTCTGGTTCGTCCAATGCTGCGGCTGCCGCTGCCGCAGCAGCTGCCAGCTCATCCGCCGAGTCAGGCGGCGCTGGTGGAACGCACAGTGTCAGTGCGGCAAGTGCTGCGGCAGCTGCTGTGAGCAACGTCAACAGCTGGCTGTCGAACTCTGCATCGACCACAACCACCAGCAGCAGCAACAGCATTAGCAGCTCCAGTGCCGTTGCTCCGCCACTACAACCAGCTTCGGCGGCAGCAGGAGGGGCTATGATGTCAACCGCAACCAATAATTTCCGCAGTTCCATACCCAGATTGATTCCCTCGATGCAGTTCGTGAATGCCGCATCTCTGGGCACGACGCCAAGTGCCAATCCCCCAGCATTGACCAACAACAGCCACAATGCAACCTATGCGCCAGTGCCACCACTAGCACCAGCTCCAACCGGTAAGCTCTATTTGGGAAATATTTTATATAGAATATATATAAATTCTCTAACCATTCGTGATAGCTGTCAACGTGGAGCCGCGTCGTCCGCGACATCGCAACAACGGCGCTCGCCATCAGGCGCTCTACAACATCTATGCTGAAATCGATTTGACCAATGAGCAGGACTCGCACAGTCCTCCACTGCAGCCACTACCGCCGCTGTCGCAGCCGCAGCAGCAGGCGCCACCTCAGCTATTTCCCAGTTCCCAGGGCCCGACCTCGGGTCTTGGTGGCGGCAGTGGTGGTATACCGCCATCGCATCCACCACGTCATCCACCAGTGCCGCATCTGCCGACCAGCAGTCGGCCATCACGTACACGAACTCGCGCCGATGTGGCTGAGATCATGGAGTTCCAGGTATTAGCTATATAAATATTATATATATTTTTTATATATTCATATATTTTGTTGTTTCCCTGCTATCTCCAGATGAACGAGGGACGCCCGAATTCGGCGCGCCGCAACAACAACAATGTTCTTTCAAGTCCACCTTCGAATGCTCGTGCCAGTCGCGACATGCCCGGCGCTCGTTTGCATCGCGGCTCAATGGGAGGACGCATCTCGGACGATATAACTACCTCCCATGATGATGAGTGGCGTGATTCGTCGATGCGCTTGTCGAATGATATCATCTTTCCACTTGATATGATGCCTACTAGTTTAACCTTCCCCGATCCGCCGCCACCGCCGCCGCTGCAACATCCCCTACAACGTGTGCAGCAGCAGCAGGAGTCGCAAGACCAAGAGCAGCAGGAGTCGGACTCTGATCAGGATTACATGCCAAACTTTTCATCCTCAGATCCAACCCCATCCCATATATTTGATCCGCCGCGGTCAACGGTATCCATCTCGGAGCTGGCCGCTCAGCTGATGGCCACCGATCAGCACGAGGAGGCCCGTCAAGTGCTCAGCACTGCACCGGAGCCCTATCATCAGCTTAACAGCGCAGCTCTCTCGGCCATGGCTGCAGCCGTCGTGGCTGCCGTTGAGGCAGAGCCCTTGCCCAGCATGCGTAACTTGCAAGAGCCCGAAATAGATTTGGGAATGAGTTCGCGCAGTGCCGCCCCGCTGCCCGAAACAGACTCTAGTTCTGGCCTAGACTTTGGACAATCCCCAGCTGACGACGAAGCAGAAGAGGAAGAAGCTGGCAATAATGCGGAGACTAATAGCTTAGAAGCGGCTGCTGCGGCTGTTTCGACAGCCACAGCTACAACTGCAACATCGAGCTCAACCACAACTACAACTGGCGGTGGCGCTGGTGCTACAGCAAGTGCCACCGTAGTCACCGATATGAGTCCAGAGGTGCGTGCCGCATTGGGTGATCTCGAGGTGCCCGAGGGTGTGGATCCCTCCTTCCTGGCCGCACTGCCTAGCGAGATGCGCGAGGAGGTGATCCAGGAGCACTTGCGTATGCAGCGTATACGCCAGCGTGCCCAACAGAATGCCATACAAATAGCGCATGATTCCCTGGTCGAGGTAAATCCAGAATTTCTGGCCGCATTGCCGCCCAACATACAATCGGAGGTGCTAATGCAGCAGCGTATCGAGCAGCAGCGTCAGGCGGCGCAGAGCGCCAATCCCGATGATCCGGTCGATACGGCCGCATTCTTTCAGAATCTGCCCGACAATTTACGTCAAGCTGTGAGTGGCCTATAGATTATAATAGAGATGATGTTTGTAATAATACTTATGCTATATTATATATTGAAATCCCATACAGATATTAACAGACATGGAGGAGTCGCAGATTGCAAGTCTGCCGCCGGAGCTGGCAGCCGAGGCACAGTTCCTGCGTCGCGACTGGGAGTCGCGCAATGGCGCTCGCATGGACGCACATCCGCCCAGTAATGCATTGTGTAAGTATCGACGTATGTAGATGGAGGCGTGGCCAGCAATCAGTATATTCTTAATTGATAAGAGAAGCTGTCCGTCTGTCCATGTCTCGTAGCTAGCACATTTCCCTTTAAGCCCCTTTTACTTATGCCATCCCCTTTCCCTTTTCCTTTCCCTTTACAGCTCGTTTCCAGACCACGCTACAGAATCTGGATGAGGCACGCTGGCACAGCGCCATCTGGTACGATGCCAGCGGCAATGCGCAGCCGCAACACCACCAGCATACGACAATTGTGCACCATCATCATATTACGCCGAACACTGGAAAGCCGCTGGCCTTGCTTATGATGGAGGATGAGAATATATTGCTCGATCCGGATTCGTTGGCCACGCTATTGCTGTTCCTGTTCGTTGAGGATCAGAAGGTGAATAGCGTGCGCTTGCATCGTGTGATACGCAACCTGTGCCATCACGAGCCGACACGTGATTGGATCATCAAGGCCCTGATTAACATTATACAAAAGACAAACGAGGATAATTCCAATTTCGGCGCTGCCAATTCGGGAAGCAAGCCCGAGTGGCTGAAGCTGCGCGTGGACGCCGCCTTTGGCTACAAGAGCAACATATTCCTAATTAATCGCATGTACGAGGGCAGCGCTCGCAGCATCAGCATCAATCCTCAGGCAGCCCAGATGATTGTGCGCAATTGCCTCGACCTGCTGTTTGTGCTCGCCAAGCACTATCCATTCAGCTTCTTGCCATACAACCGTGAGCCGAAGACGCGCACTCGCATGCTCAACAATGTCTTTGGTGTGCCGAACTCAATTCCAGTGGTCCATCCACGCATGGATGATTCGATGAGTGCAAACGGATCATCCACAGTCGGTGGCGGTAACAGCGATTTGCGTTCTCGCTACCATTGCTATCAGATGGCCAATCGTCTGCGTGGCATTCTGGATGAACAGCTGCAGCATCATCAGTGGCAGCTGCAGCTGCCCAAGGCACAGCCGCTGGATGAGGCGCCATCCACATCGAAGGCCGCCGCCGCCAAGGCCGCTGCCAGCGCTGCTAAGACACCACCCTTTAATAACAACGGCAGTGATGGCGCCACCGTCGCCTACCAGACCAATGCGCACAGCTTCTGGGATGTGGTGCTGAACATAGATCGTCAGACGCCGCTGCGTCTGGCCAATGTGTCGCAGTTCCCGTTGACCTCACAGCCCGCCTGGAAGTGGCAGACTAACAATAGCGAATTCCTATCCTTTACCGACTCGCCGTTCGGCCAGCTGCTAGAGATGTTGCCGTATAAGGTCATCTGTCGCTCGCCGCATTTGACGGACATGCTGGTCAAGCTGTTGGCCTCTCTCAGTGTGGACTTGCCCAAGGAGGAGGAGCAGATTCAGCTGCAATTGCAGCAGCAACAACAAAACCAACAGGAGCAGCAATTGCAGATGCAACAGGAAGAACAGTTGCAGCAACAACAGGATGAACAAATGCCCCAACTGGAGGAGCGCTTGGCATTGCCACGTCATGATGAAATGCCGGCGTTGGTGCCGATCAGTCAATTCGCAGCGGAGGTGCGTGAGGCTTGCAATGCGGCACAGTCGCAGCCACGGCAGATGCCTCAGCTGATTCCGCGTGATGGAAACGAGTCTGACAGCACTGAAGAGTTCCCCGGACCGGAGCCCGAGCCGGATGTCAATCGGAATCTTGAGCCCGTTCACGATGTCGACGATGACGATGTCGAAGAGGAAGTCGAAGAAGAGGGCGATGATGATGAGGACGATGATGATATCGAAGAGGAAGACGATGAGGATGAGGATGATGAGATGACAGCGTCTGGCGGTGATGGTCCAGTAGGCGGTGCTAAAGTGCCAAAGCCACCACCACCAACACCATTGGCGGCCACTCAACTCCATAAGCCGCGTCGCAAGATCTACGCCAAGAACTTCTCGCAACTGCAACTGGTGATCGAGGTGCTGACCCATCAGTGCGGCACCACCGAGGGACTGGACAACGTTACCAAACTGATTGTGAATCTCACGCAGTGCTCGCAGGCATCGAATGCCATATTCATACAGTACTTGACCGCCGCCATACTCGGCCTGGCCGAGGAGGTGCGTCAGGCCATACAGACGCTGCTCAATGAGATAAGGGCCTACAATACGCTTGGCCAGCCGCCGGTGGACAGCAACAAGCCAGGCACGAGCAACGCGGCGGCCACCAGCAGCACCGCTAGCACTAGCAACACCACCACAACCACCAGCACGACCAATAACAACAACAACAAACCCAGTACCAGCAGCAACACCACTAGCAGCAACAACAATAATAATACCAGCAACGCCGGCGCCGGCTTGCTATCCAATTTAACCGTCCACGAGGGCATGATGCAGGATCGCTTCACATCCGAATCGGTGATCATATCGGCCCCAAAGAATGCCAAGCCAACCTGCGAGCTGCAATTGCCATCGATGAAGAAGCTCATGTCGAATTCGTCGGCTCAGCCGTATTTCCTGCGCACCCTCAAGATATTCATGCAGGTGCGCGATATGTACGAAGTGCAGAACACCCAGAACGACGACACTGACGAGATCATCGATATCATTGGCGATGCGCGCGCAACAGCAACTGTTGCTTCAGACACTGCGGCGAGTGGCAGCAGCAGCAGCATGGACACCGACCAGAAGACAGCTAATGGCAATGGCACGAAGAGTCCGGCTGCCAAGTCGACGCTTAGCCAAATCCTGTGCCTGGACGTGCTGTGGCACACGTTGAGCGAGTGCCTGGTTGCTTTAGAGGAGTCCAAGGACGAGTTTGCCGTTCTGGTGCTCCAGCCGACCGTTGAGGCCTTCTTCCTCATACACGCATCGCATCGTGTAACACCCAAGAAGCCAGGACGTGGCAGTGCAACAGCATCTGCTGCCGGCGGAGGTTCCGGATTGCGCGTTGTGCCGCACCCAGTGGTTGAGCACAGTCCACAGTTGGATGACACCAATAGCAGCAGCAACAGCAGTCAAGCCCACACATCAAACAGTTTTGAAGGTGCGTAGAGCCATACCATACACTTGATTGATATAACAATTTTACGATTATTTCCCTCACAGACACAGAGTCCCGTATGCTGGATGGCTCCACAGGCGCTGCTGCTGGCCAGCAGGTGGCGCTGACCGCACATGAGGCCCAACTGAAGCAGGATCGCCAAAAGTTCCTGCAATTCGCCGAGAAGCATCGCACGGTGCTCAATCAAATCTTACGTCAGTCGGCCACACATCTATCCGATGGCCCATTCGCCGTGTTGGTCGATCATACGCGCATCCTCGACTTTGATGTCAAGCGCAAGTACTTCCAGACCGAGCTGGAGCGCCTGGATGAGGGCATACGTCGTGAAGAGCACACGGTTAGCGTACGGCGTATAACCGTCTTCGAGGATTCATTCCGTGTGCTCTATCGTCTGGGTCCCGAGGAATGGAAGAATCGCTTCTACATTGTATTCGAAGGTGAGTGAAGGCTGCTGAGCGCTGGAAACTTGTATTCAATTGTTTGTTCTTGCAGATGAGGAAGGCCAGGATGCTGGCGGCCTGCTGCGTGAGTGGTATGTGATAATATCGCGCGAGATCTTTAATCCCATGTATGCCTTGTTCTGCGTATCGCCTGGCGATCGCGTCACCTACATGATAAATCCATCGAGTCATGCGAATCCCAATCATTTGAGCTACTTTAAGTTTGTCGGTCGCGTCATAGGTAAGTAATGATGCACAATCTCGCTCTGTCTATATGCTAATGCTGTCTCTTTTCCCTTTGCAGCCAAGGCCGTGCATGATAATAAGCTGCTGGAATGCTACTTCACACGCTCGTTCTATAAGCACATCCTGGGCAAACAGGTGAAGCATACGGACATGGAATCGCAAGATTACGAATTCTATAAGGGACTAGACTATTTGATGAAGAATGATATATCAACGCTCGGCTATGAGTTAACCTTCTCGACGGAAGTGCAAGAGTTTGGCGTTACACAAATCCGTGATCTCAAGCCAAATGGACGCGACATTGCCGTCACCGAGGAAAATAAATTTGAATATGTTCAACTCGTTTGCCAGCTGAAGATGAGCGGTTCCATACGTCAGCAGTGAGTAGTGGGAATCTAATTAGAATCCGCTGTGATGATAGCCAAACTAAACTTGATCCTTTGATTTGCACTTCGACTCGTTGCAGATTGGACGCATTCCTTGAAGGCTTCTATGATATAATTCCAAAGCATTTAATCTCGATATTTAACGAACAGGAACTAGAACTTCTCATATCCGGTCTGCCGGATATTGATATTGAAGATCTAAAGGCAAACACTGAGTACCACAAGTACACATCCAAATCGGCTCAGGTGCGCTTCTCTATACACCTTTACCATATGTAGATTTATATGTACTAAGTGTGTTTCATATTCTAGATCCAATGGTTTTGGCGTGCATTGCGCAGCTTCGATCAGGCGGACCGTGCGAAATTCCTACAGTTTGTCACTGGCACCTCAAAGGTACCGTTGCAGGGCTTCGGTTCCTTGGAGGGCATGAATGGCATACAAAAGTTCCAAATACATCGCGATGATCGTTCCACAGATCGATTGCCTTGCGCACACACCTGGTAAGAGTGACTCAAGAGTGAATGAATATATTCGAAATTAATGCTCAACTGTTTCTTGCAGCTTTAATCAACTGGATCTGCCCATGTACAAGTCGTATGATAAGTTGCGCAGCTGTTTGCTGAAGGCCATACACGAGTGCTCTGAGGGCTTTGGCTTTGCCTAAGCTGTGCCGTCCGAGAATAAATAAACAGCAGCAAAAAAAAGAAGAAGAGAAAGGAGATAAAGAAACTAACTAAATCAACACAAATTATACACATAACACACATATACTCATAACACACACACACAAACACATTCTCTCACACACGCACACACACATTAAAATTCAAGAATTCCTACAACAACAAACAACTGCGAAGAAAACTAATTAGAACAGCCACAACAAATGTGCTATAAACAACAACGGCGACAAAAACAACAGCAGCAGCAAATACATATAGTACATATAGTTATATATATATATATATATATATATATATATAACATGTTGAATTAATTATTAATTTTCGCGCGTATATTATACACAATAATTATAATATATGGTATATGCATATATATAAATATATACCCACATATATATGTATATATTTATATATTTTCATAATTTTTCAAAAATAATGGGCAATGAAGAAAGCCGAAGATAAACAGTAAAAAATGAAGAAGGAAAAGAAGCACACAAAGATGAACAGCATTCATCGATACGGAGATAGAAAGAAGGAAGGAAAGAGAGAGAGAGAGAAGAACAAGTATATCAGTCAACATCAATGTATTCTGAGCTGTTTTCTTAATTTTATAATTATTATTTTTTTTGCAACCCTATTTTTGAAAAAGAGTAAAACTAATACGAAAACAAAATAATAACTAATATATTTCTATTTTCTTAAGTCGAAGCATATCCTCAGAATGCGGATATGTGTGAAGCAAAGCAAACGCAAAACATGCACATTACGCTTTGATTCTTGTTTATATATAATATATATACAAAAAAAAAAAAATTAAAAAATAAAAAACCAGAAAAACAAATAAAAATAAAAATAAAAAAAATATACAAAAATATAAATGAAATTGCACGAGTAAGAGAAGGAAAGATGAAAGGCATAGGTATTTGATATAACTATAAGTTTACGTTATGCATTTTATGTTTACCTTATGTTTAAAAGAACAACAGAGAGAGAGCCTAAGAAATGACTAAGTTCATTGGCAAACTATATATATATATATTTATATATATATATAAATATGTATGTATGTATATACTAAAATAAATTTCAAAGAACAAAAGTTGTTTGCAGACATATTTGGATTTATTTGAATTAGCAGTGCTGCCACATTGTTTTCGCGCTCAATCAAGTGGCAGCACTGCGCAGAATCATCGGGTTTAACAGAGCTGCTGTCACTGTTAAAAGACACAATCGTGAGCGTAAGATCCGAAAGTTATCGATAAGTGAAGACTGTTAACAGAGTATACAAACATGTAAATAATATTTGATTAAAAACAAGGAAATATATTGTAATGGATGCGTATATACGAAATGAACTGACTGTTGACAGTGACCTAACGTTAGATCAAGCTGCACAGCATTCCGCCAAGCTGATCGGTTGGTTACTAGATTGCCAGGAGCAAATGCAAGTGGGACAACCAAAGCATCTGGAGCTCACGCATACGGACATCGAGTGCATGTTCAAGGCGACATTATATTTACTGGAATGTCATGCCCAGCACGGCGACAAACTGGTCGAGGCTGTGCTGCAGCAATGCATTCAAGCGCATGGGATCATCAGGAGATTCTACAATAGCATAGAAACAGATCGGACGCAGTGCATCCAGGAGCTGTGCGCCAACATTATCAATGGCACGCGCAACGGCCATGCGCATGCGCCACTGCTGTACCAGATGCACAAGGCGTATGCGGAACTGCAGCCGGCTTGGGCTGTCATCAAGGATATGGACTGGTCAGCCATGGCCAGGAAGAGGGCAAACACTACGACCTTGGACGCAGCGACAGCTGCCACAGCAATTGAACTCAATGTCCACACGCTGCAGATGCGGCAGCTGGTGCGCCGCATCTGTCGGCTGGGCACAATGGAGGATATCAAGGTGGCGCTCGCCCGCGCCATGCAGCTCATCCGGAGCTGCGATCTCTGGCTGCAGCTCTTCCGCGAGCCCAAAGAGAGCTTGCTCTACGCCCGCTGCTACATGCTGCGCCAAATGATCTGTGATATGCTGAACGAGGGCGGCACGGCGTGCTCGGCCAGCGTTTGCTTCGTCCACAATATTTACGAATTTGTTGCCAGCAGCGCCAGCTGCTCCGGCAATCTCTCGCGACTCTACTGCTGGCTGATGCACGTCCGCTTCGCCAGCGCCCTGGGCAGCTACCTGCTGGACTATTGGCAGCAGCAGCAGGTGTTCCAGCTGGACGATGTGCCTTTCTCTGCGCCGGAACTGCCGCTAGAGGAGATGCTCTACCTGACGCACTTGCTCCTCAAGCCCAAGTCGCCCTGCCGCAGTCAGTTCTATGGGCAGCTGAAGTCGCTGCCGTCGCCGCGGCTCGCACAGCTCACGGACCTGCTCAATAAAGTCGCCTACGTTTACAGCTAGATCGAATCTTTAATTGTTTGGCAAATATTCGTGTTTATCGCCGGTAATTTTGGTGACTTGTTCGCCCTTCTCGGCCAGGATCTCCTCAATGTTGCGCTTGCCATTGAGGTCGGTGAACCAGTTCAGATTGTCGGCGATCAGATGGTGATTCGCACAGCCCTTGCAGGTGACAATGACGACGCCTTTGCTGTAGGCCACCTTCGATATGGTCTCCATATTGCGGCTCTGGCACACCTTGCACGTATAGATCAGCTGCATTTTGGTCTGCAGCTCCGCCAGGGGTATGCTGTTGGTGGCCACGCGATTGTTGGCCTCATCTTGCTAAAATCAGTTTAATCTGTGTCAAGTTTCAGTTTACTATCTTCTTTAATATTTACGTTCTTCGGTTCGAGCTTGTCGCTGAAGGCGGCGCGCTGCAGGCACGTGTATTTGTTGCTTGGCAAAGCTGTTATGGCCAGCAAGTGGTAGTGGCGTTGAGCCTGATGGGATGCAGGAGATAGCAAGCGAGTGGCGCCAGCTAAATTACTTCTAGCAGCGTGGCCATACAATTTGTACATTAATTTCAAGGCGCTCATTGCGGCTGTTGTGATATAAACAATAAATATGAAATAAGAGCTAAATATATCGATAAAGTGCGAGATTTACAAACACTGGAATAAGCTTTTAGTACAAGGCGCTTACATTTAAATATATTGAATGAGCCGTTGAGAACTAGAAAACCTCTATATATTTAAGAATAAGCTGTATGTCTTTTATACAAATCTCTTCAGAATTATCATAGCAATTGTAGCAATAATGAATTCATGGCATATTCATATTCATATTCATAATGGTAATAATTGCAATCAGTATCGATTACATTTAACGTTAACAAACACTGTTTTAGTGCAGCTGGTCACTGGTAGTACCTGCTCACGATTAATAAACACCAAGTCTTTGCAACACTAGTACTTGTTAAATACTTGTTGCCACTTATCGTTATCAGCAGTTGTCGTCGTTCGTCACATCACTAGTGCTTAGTCTTTCTAGAGTTTTCAGCTGACAACCACACACGTCTCGAACAAAGAATTAGAGCTCAAACGATTTTCATTATTTTGAAAAGCAAGTCAATAAGAAATAGTCAAACTTTTAATAAAAATTCACGTCCACTATGGATTTCGGTGCACTGCTGCACTTTGCCAAGAAGAACACCGATGCAGCTGAAAAGGAAGAGGTTGGTTTCCAAACACTTTTCGCTATAAAAATAGAAAATTTTCAAAATACAGGTAAGAGAGGGCAGATGATGGTAATGGTAATGCTAGTGATAATACCAACCAAAAGGTAAACAATGCTGGGGATACATGTGTCGACAGCGAACCGTTGCAATATGTTTAGATTTGGGAAATGCATTTCGATCATCCAATTGGGTCATTCGCTGACCCCAAATGGCTCTCGGGCGGCGGTGCACCAAGGTGGCTAACGGTCTTTTTGTTCTTTTTTAAATCTACCCTACCAAGCAGGGCAAATTCTACAGCACCAAGTATGCTCCGCCCAAGAAGGAGACCAAGGAGGGCAAGCAGCTGTCGAACAACATTCAGAAATTCTTGAAGAAGCGCGAGGCCGAGGAGGCCGACCGCAAGCGTCAGGAGCGCGAGAAGCTGAACAGCTTGCTGGCCATGCGCGACGAGAAGTCGAAGAACAAAATACGTAAAATGCTGAAGGTCACCAAATCAGCCAACAAATCGGTGCTGGAGGATGCCAAGGACTGTGATAATTCGGCACTGAACGGTGCCGATCAGCCGGAGGGCGATGACTACGGCTATGTGTCGACCGAGGCGAACGCCTTCTACCAGAAGTATATTGAGAAGGTCAAGGACGTGCACGAGGACAAGGGTTTTGCGCCCAGCCGTCCGCAGTCTCTGCGCGATCTGTCCGGGACCAAGGAGCGCGTCAAGGCAGCCATAACTCGCGAGCGCGAGGAAGCCAGATCCCACACCAGGCAACGCATCAGCCATGCCACTCCACGGGAGTCGTCGGTGGTGCGTGCTTACAGCACTACGGACAAGAAACTCTACGATGCGCAGGCCGAGCGTCTCGAGGAGGAGCGCAAGAAGCGTGCAGAGGAGCAGAAGAAGGCCAAGGCCAAGCGACCCCCACAGCCGCCGCCAATGGACTTCCAGGCGCTGCTGCGTCTGGCCGAAAAGAAACAGCACGAGCCGGTCAACATACCCGTGCCGGAGAAGAAGAAAGAGCCGGAGCGCTTGCTGTCCGCACGCGAGAAGCGCGAGCTGGAGGAGCGCCAAAAGTGGAAGGAGCAACGCGCCGAGCGCGATCGCCAGCGCGAAACCGAGGCCAAGGCCAAGGAGCAGCGCAAGGAGAACGGCGGCGCCACTCAGCCAGCTCGCATGGCGCCCAACGGACGTATACCAAAGCTCAACAAAGGCGGCGCCTCGACTGCAGCTGCTCCTGCTCCGGCTGCAGCAGCAACTCCGGCTGCTGCCAAGAATTCTAGTGATAGCCTCAAGAGGTCTGCCTCAGCTGCGCCCAGCAGCTCCAGCTCCGCCAAACTCGGCGCCACTACAAAGACAACAACCAACGGCTCCAACAACGTTGCCAAGCGTTCGCCAGCAGCCGCTGCTGCTGCCGCTCCTGCACCTGCCAATGGCAAGGGCAGCGGAACTGTGCCCTCTCGCAATCCTTATGCTACCGCCGTCAAGAGTGGAGCCACACGTGAGTTTCCGCCACGTGCGCCATCCAAAACTCGTGCATTTCCGCCGCCAGATGTGCAGCGTTCAGCTCAACGTAAGCCAGGAGGAGGAGGAGGAGGAGCTGCTGCAGGAGGGGCTCGTCGCCCGCCGCCAACAGCAGGACGCAAACCAGTGGAAGTGGGCAATAAACGTGAGTGGTGCTAGAAGACTAGACTATACTACATGTGGTTTATATTATATTATATTATATGTGTAGTATATATACAGATTTATATCTATCTATATATATAGCTCAAAATTCATCTTTCATCAACTTTTGCCTCGAGGCTGCGCTTAACTTGGATTGCAATTAACTAACTAAGCAGTTAGTATATATCCTTGTTCTAGCTTAAAGTCTCAAGGCCTAAAGTTCCCAATCTCATTCAAGTTACTTTCTATTCACTTGCTCAAAGACTACCCGAGATATGGAATGATCTTCGATCCTTTAGCCATGGTCCATACATATTCATATGTGTATATATATATATTCCTCTTGTAGGTCGCATTTATGATGATGATGATTCGGAATATGATTCCGATTTGGATGACTTTATCGATGATGGGGACTGCAACGAGGATATATCATCACACATACGCGATATCTTTGGCTATGATAAGCGACGTTATCGCGATCTCGACGAGGACGATGCTGAGATGGAGTCCAGCTTCGCTCAGGTGCAGCGCGAAGAGTTTATTAGTAAGAAATTAGGTAAGTTTGAAGCCATATATGTATATATAGATAGTGCAGATCTAACTCGGCTGCCGCTACAGGTTTACAGGAGGATCTGGAGGACATGCGCCTGGAGGCGCTCCATAAGAAACGCAAAATGGCCAAAAAGCGTTCGTCGCGCATCGACGACTAAGCGCAGATGCGCCTACAACTACAACCAAGAACTCAAATCTGTGCAGCGTCCACATCTGGCCGACGCCCCACCATCATCACCATCACCATCACCATCATCACGCTAGAGACGCCTTCAAATGCCCAGCTCAGTTTGGAACTGTTCCAGCTATGAACTGCCGATTGGGATAACAATTAGTTAATTTAGTGCCGGCGTCGGCTTAACATTAATCTTAACTCTAACCCAATATTGTTAGCTCGTTTGACTTTAATCAATTAACCATTATGTTGACCCCCCCCACCCCCGCTCCCTTATTGTTTTAATCGTAGTTAAATTTATTCGGTGCCGTAGTTAAGTGTTAGACCAAAATTTATATACAAAGCGCGCGAGGACAGCAAAAGGCTCCTCGAGCACATGAGCCGATTATGTAAATACCTCGATATCATATTTTTGCTAAGCCACTCAAATTAGTGTACATTTACAATCCAATTGAATATCTCAATTTGTTTATTTTTTTATATATATATACATTTACCGATCGACCCACACAGCCCCCCAAACTGTTCCTATAAACGGGCTGCTGTGTGGGGCACGATATATTGTGGAAAACCTTTTTTATTGCTACTGCAGCTGCTGTAAACAATATGTATATAGCACATATATATATGTATATATATGTGTGTGTATGAAGTATATAGTCTTATATCTGTATATATATAGTTATCGTCTATATATAAGATATATATACACGATCCATTACAAACAGAACTGTTTTTTATTTAAGCTAGATGTGTGATCTGGGATCTGGAGCGGGAATATTGATTGAAGCTAAGCTTCTATATAGGAGTCCTTGACGATATACTCTCTGTCTGCGGGCAAAGCGAGTATATAGGTTTGGGAGTACTCTACTCTCTCCGATGGCTAAGATTTGGAATGCTTCTGACTCCCTCTCTATATATGTATATATTACCTAATCTGTCTATATAAAAAGTCTATATATGTATTTATCTCTATATAGTTATATGCTTCTCTCTCAAGCTATCCCTCTCTCTCCCTCTATAGTAATATGTGTCTGTCTATATAGTTATCGGTCTCTCTCTCTCTCTGTAGTTATCTATCTAAATTTCTCTTTCTCTCTCTCTCTCTCTCTCTCTGTCTGTCTGTCTCTCTTCCTCTCTCTCTGTCTGTCTCTCTCTCTCTCTCTCTCTGTCTGTCTCTCTCTCTCTCTCTCTGTCTGTCTCTCTCTCTCTCTCTTTCTCTCTGGCTAGTTATCTATCTTTCTCTCTCAAGTTATATATTTCTCCCTACATAGTTATTTTCTTACTCTCTCTCTCTATCTCTCGCTACAGTTACCTCTCACTCTCTATATATTTAGTTATCTCCCTCCTTCTCTCTCTATAGTAATCCGTCTGTCTCTCACACTCTTTCTCTCTCTCTAGTTATCTGTCTCTCTGTCTATAGTTACTTGTCTCTTCATATAGTCATCTGTCTCTCTTCAATTACCTATCTTACTCCCTCTCTCTCTCTCTCTATATATATACATATATATACTCCATCTCTCTCTCTCTCTCTCTTACTCTCTTATAAGACCCGCTCTTATACCACTTTCAATCGCCTTTCCGCTTCTGTTTACCTCTCCACATCTTATGCCAACTCAATTCTTGGTCAGATCCCGCCGTCAACCCCATTGAGCTCAGGGAATATATAGGCTAGAGTTCTCTAATTTGGTTTATCATTGCATAAATGACAAAGATTATAAAATATATTTCAGAATTGTAGCTAAAAATAGATTCAGTTGACATAAAGCTGAAGACTAAGTGAGATAGGTCAATGCAGGTGATTGGGAGTGGGCTTGATATGTATCTCTGTATGGGTATGTGGGTCTTATAGATATAGATCTATGCTGAGATCTCGGCTCAGCTATCGTTGGTGAGCTCAACGACGACGGCGCTGCCAAGGCGCCGATGGTCGCAGACGGGCTCCGGCTCCTCGTCCATGTAGCCGATGGCCGTGAGGGCGGAATGGGCCATATTCGTGCTCAGGAAGTTGATCTTGTGGCCGAGATTGAGCAGGTAGTTGATGGTGTGGTTGGGCACCTCCGGCTCCGAGTCGATGACCATGGGCGCCAGCTGGTGATGCAGACGGCCGCCATTGACCGCCTCCTGGATGGGCTCGCGCAGCACGAAATAGTGGAGTATCGTCTGGGCCACCGAGGTGGTTATTTTGGAGCCACCGGCGCCGCCCACTATCAGCGCCACATTGCCGTCGTCGTCGAGCACGATGCTGGGGCAGGTGGAGGACATGGGACGCTTGCCGGGCTTTATGTAGTTGGCCGGACTGGCGGGTATGTCGTAGCCATTCACCATGCCCGGCGTCGAGAAGTCGTCCATCTGATTGTTCAGTATGATGCCCGTTTGGCGGGATCGCACCTTGGCGCCCAGGTGGAAATTGATCGTGCTGGTCACCGAGATGGCGTCACCGTTCGGCGCCAGCACCGAGATGTGCGCCGTGCCGTGATCCTCCACATTGCTGAAATTGGCACCGTAGTAGGACATATTCTCGAACGTCCGATCGTCCAAGATCAGCTTGCGAGTCTCGGCCGCAAACTTCGGATCGACCAGATCCTGGTAGATCTCCTGCACCGAGGGCTCGAAGTGTATGTCGCCCAAGTGGCTGCGATGCCCATACGCATGCTTGAACGTTTCAATCAGACGATGCCAATACTTGTCCCTGCTGCTCACATACATCGGCACCATCACGTTCAGGATGAAGGCCAAAACAGCTCCGCTGCTGGGCAACGGCGACGTGAACAGCTCGTGGCCATTGTTCAAGCGGGCGCGTAGCGGTTTCTCCCAGCGTACACTGCAAATATAATAAACATTAATTATAATTACAACAATTATTCAAATGGCAAAATAATTCATAGACAATAACCGCAAATTAAAATTTAGGCGCCTGTCTGGCAACGCCACTGCAAGAAGCCGACATAAACTTATCGATTAATCGCTGCAAATATCATTTGCCATCGATAAGTTTGTGGAGCAAAGCGATAAGTGTTGTTAAACGTTTGTAAATTTCGGCAAATGAATTCAAACGTTAAATCGAACTCACTCGTAATCCTTCAGATCCTGCTCGGTAATAATGCCACCCATGGCCTGTATATCCTCGGTGAGCATGCGGCCAATGCGACCGCCACGATAAATGACCTCCGGCCCCTCAAGGGCCACAATTTCCAGGGTATTGGCCAGTATATGGCGGTACATGATCTCGCCCTCCTTGTACGTATTGTCGGTAGCCGGATTGATGAAGATCTCCGACATGGAGATCTCATTGCGAATGCGCTTCTCGTTTCTGACCAGAACGCGCGCCAAATAGCGCGAGACCACAATGCCACGACGGCACATCTCGATGGTCGGCTCGAAGAGCCGCTCCCAGGGCAACTTGCCGTACTTACTGTGCAGCTTCCAGTAGCCGTAGATCTCGCTGGGCACGCCGCTGAATAGTGCGCCCGAGTTATACGTCTGGCCAACGAACATATCCTCAGTGGCGGCAGCCGGCGCCGTTTCCCGCGCAATCAGCGACTCCATCAGGCCCCTTTCCTTGCTGTAAATGGTGGCAATGAAGCCACCGCCCGCTCCCAGGCTGTGCGGCAGCACCACGCCCTCACACATCATCGTGGCAATGGCTGCATCCGCCGCCGAGCCGCCCTCATCCAGCATTGCGCCGCCGATCTCGGCGCAGCCCGCGCCATTGGAGGCGACGGCACCGATTCGACGTCGCTCCGCCTTCCCATTGCTCAGCCCGAAGATCAGGCCCAGCGTCAGCCCCACTATCGTCAGCACCACCAGAATCCAGACGACGGCATATTGCTTGCAGCAATTCCTGATCGAGTTGGGGGCGAGATCAAGATTTGGAATGGAGTTAATGCTTCGAATCTATACTATAATCGATAAACTTATCGATCTATCAATATAGCTCTTGATCTCTATCAAACACACGCGCTCACAGACACTCACGCACGCGCTTTAAGTCGATTTTTTACACATTTTCACTTACATTTTGTTTATATTTATTTTTTAAATTTAAAAAAAAATTAATTTTTTATGTTAAAAATTTTCATTTATTTTTAATTTTAAAATTAAAAATTTTGTTTTTAATTTTTTATTATTTTTAATTTTTTTAGTAAAAAATGAAAACAAAATTATTATTTTTATTTTTTTATTAAAATTTAAAAAATAATAATAAAATTTCTTTTTAATTTATTTTTTTTATTTTTAGTTAAATTTTTTTTTATTATTTTGCAGTTTAGTTTATGGGGAGAAACTGAAGGTAGTGAAGGCCTTTATATACGTGCCGAAAAATAGATATTCGATTTCATATCCGGCAGATATAAGAGACACGAATGCCGTTAGATTTGGCCGGTTTCTAGGCTAAAGCCGCGGCTACGTCATGGCGCGAGTATTTAGAAGGCAGAAATTTTGGCTGGGCTGACGAACTGGAGGCGAAGACCAAAGCAATTTCGGCCGACAAATGCGTAAATACGCGATATTTAAGTCTTCTAATCAAATATATATATATATATCTTATCTGCTAGCAGATAAGGCGCAAGCCGAAACTTAAGGCCAATGTGGATTTGCTTATAAATATTACTCGTTAATCGTTTCACTACTGTTAACAGTTCATTAGTATTACAATAAATATATATTTATATATATCCATATATTGCAATAATATTAGTTTTGGGAATTTAGATTAGGCATAGTATAAATTGATTAAATTAATTAGTTTCTTAGCTATTTTGGGCAAAAATCACAGCTAGCTAGATAGCATTATCTTTATCATTATCTGTCTGCATATATTTGGAAATCACTTATTTTCGTTTAAAAAGTCGTTGATCAAATTTAAACTGTAACGGCGACAATTCAACTTGAAACGAGTACAATCTTCATTTACCAGCACTGACTGCGTGGGTGGCGGGTCGATCAATTTACTGCATTGTTTGCTTATAGTCGATAGTTTATAAGTTGCACCAGCAGCTTTGAAGGAAAATTTAAAATTTGTATCAATATATATATATTACCAATTTTAATATATTTTAATCCTCAATAATATATAATTTTAAATATTTCTAAATAAATGTTTTAATTAACTCAATATTTAATTCGAAATGAAAATTAAATTTTCGAAATTATTACAAAAACTATTCGATACACTAATCGCAGCCAGTGCTTCAAAACACCTGCCCATTATGGTATTTTAGCGTCGCGCGTTCCTATCGATATATATTAGATACATCGGCTTACTTTTTACATCCCTAATCCAAATGCATACATATGTATATGCAAATGTCTTCTCATCTGCTCGTATGTGTTGTCGGTTGTATGTGTGTGCGAAGTTATTTTTTTTTACGAAGCGAAATCTAATTGGAATTAAATAATAAAAAGTGAAATGGCATCTAAAACAATATAAAAAGTGAACCGCGCGTCGGTCGATCCCAAAAAAGGATCTGCATATGTAAGTGCGATTGTGGCATCGACAGGGGCGCAGTCTTAACACAACAACAACAACAACCACAGCAGCAGCAGGAGCGGCGCTGCCACCAAAATTGCATATGTATGCGTGCATGTGTGCGTGTGTTTGTGCTTGTGTGTGCGTGAAAACAACAAAAATGAATGCGTCTGCGCCTCCAACGTAGCCAGTAGCGATGCACAACAACTTTATGGCTAAGACCAAAACCAAAGGCAAGAGGAAGAAAAAAAAACAACATATGAAGTATCTGCCCCGTTGCAGTTGCACACAGACACAGCATACAAACGCATAGCAAAAGGGCAGCGCAGCAGCAGGCAGCATCATCAACAACAACAACAACCAGCTACTAAACACACACACATACAAACATACAGACAGACACAGACTCAACTACAATTACAAGTGCAGCAGCCACAGGCAAAGCATAAGAACAAAACAGAAACCGAAACAGAAACACAAAACCGAAACTGAAAACCTTTCAAAAGTCGTGATGCGCTCGTTGCTGTTGTTGTTGTTGTTTTTGTTGATTCGTTGACTACGGCTACTGTTGTTGTTTTTGTTGTTGATCCAGGATGCAGAGAGAGCGCGCATTTGCTCTCCTGCATGCACTCACGCACACATGCACACAGATGCACATGCATTCGCTCACTCCCTTTGCTCTCTCTCTCACACACACACACAAACACCTTTGCAGGCAGGCCAGGGCGACGTAACGCACAATTGACGCTTCTTACGTTAAAAAGCTCAAGCTCTAAGCCGCAGTTAAAGCTTTCGCTCTCACCAAAGTTGGCAGCGCAGCAGCAGCAGCAGCAGCCGCCGCCGCAGTTAAAACAATCGCCAAGGGGGGAACAGCTGGTGGAGCTGCTGCTGGCCGCCGACGCTGTAAGATGAGCGTTTTCGATGATTTCCAACGCCTGTGGATGCAGCGATTTCCGCAAAGCTCCCTCTCCGATGACTGGGAGCAGGATGTGCGCGGCAGCCTCGAGCGGCATAAACAGAAAATAACGGATTTAAGCAAAGAGCTCGAACAGGAAACGCTCTACGTGGAGTATCTCGAACGCCTGCTCTCCGACGTGGAGAAATATCGTGAATCTGGCGGGGATCCGGCAACGCTATTCGAATCAGCCGCCGGCAATCCGACGGCAATAGCGCAACAATCTCCCAGCAGCAGCAGCAGCGGCGGCGTCGGCGTCGCTGCCAATGGCGCAACTGCAGGCCCAGGCGCTGGCGTGGACAAAGACTACGTAAGTATTTGTAAATATATGTATGTATATGTATACTGTTACTATTATAATTAGTATTATTATTATTATTATGATTACTGTTTGTATTGTCATTCTTATCAATTGTTGTTGCTGCTGCTGCTGCTTGATCTTGCTGCAAGCGTTGCGGCCGCTGATTGCGTTAACCGTTAGCATTTGCCAGGCGCCCAGCAATTGGCAAATGTGGGCGGGCACCGAGCAGAGAGCGTGCGAGCTGAACTAGGCAGGCCAGGCCAGGCCACCCTGTGCTCTCAGCCATTCATTGGCCGCTCGCCGCGTTATCAGTCGCTTATCAGTTCGGTTTTAGCTAGCGCAGCAGCCGACGTCGACGCCGGCGTCATCGTATTGACTCAGCTAATGACGCCCAGTGGAAGCCCCTGTAATTGTAATTGGCCAAGTGATTAGTAATGCCAAGTGGCTGGCTGAGTAGCAGTCGGAACCGTTAGGCGGAACTAGTTCTTTTATTTTTAATTTGAGTTTTTTTTTTAATGCTAAATTGTTGGCGTGGAGTGGGCTGTCTAAAGTGAGCTAGAACTAGTTCTTTTGTGCCTGGAGCGAACTAGTTCATTTTGCGTAACTAGTTCTTTTTGAATTTTGTGTTTTGTAATTAGTAATTGTTGACAAGTGACTGAAATGAACTAGTTTTGCAATTGCTCGGAACTAGTTCCTTTCACTTAACTTTGCCCATGCCCACATCAACTCCACTCGAGCTGCCTTTTCGCTCTCACCTGGAACTAGTTCATTCTGGGGATTTGCTTGGTCTATGCCCTTATCTAGGCATCTGCTGCTTCCAATAATATTCAACAGTTTCCGCCGATGACGCTGTCTAGGCAGAAACCCCAACCCCCTTCCTCCCCCAGGAGCACACGCATGCATTGCCTTTGTGTCTGAGTGTGTGTGTGTGTGTGTGTGTGCGTACACCGTACGGACGACTCAGTCCGTTCGTTTAACTACGTTCGTCTGTTCTACCACTTCGATATCTTGAATTTTGCCCGTTATCTACGCACACATTTGTTCTATTCATGTTGTCTCTGTGTGTGTGTGTGTGTGTGTGTGTGTGTGTGTGTGTGTGTGTGTGTGTGTGTGTGTGTGTGTGTGTGTGTGTGTGTGTGTGTGTGTGTGTGTGTGTGTGTGAGCTGCTTGTTGTTGTTTTTCTTTCGGTTTTGCGCGTCAGCGTCGTCGACGTCGTCGCTGACTTCGACTCTGACTCTGACACCCGGGGAGCAGCCGCGAGTCGCCGCCAGTCGGCAGTAGACTCACTAGTTTCGTTGAATAACAACATCCAAGTGCGGGGCCAACGTGAAGCGGTCAACGTTGTAGCCAATCCATCCATCCATCCATCCATTCCAGGTGGTGTATAGACCCCTTTCCACACACACACACACACACACACGCACACCACCTGCACACGCACAAACACCGCACTCCACACTCCACCCTCTACGCGCGCTACGCATGTGAAGCAACAAAGAACCGAGCCGAACGGAACTAAAAGAAGTTCCATGCAATCTCTCTCTCTTTCTGCATTTGCATAAGAAGAAGAAGAAGAGGAGTTGAAAGTGCGCAAATTACGTAAATAAAGCAAGAAATTCTTCCAACGAGCCTAAAACCGTTAATTTGGGCGTGCGAGTGTGTTGCTGTTGCTTTTCTTTTTTTTTTAATTATATTTTTTTAACGTGTTCGGTTGACTCAAATTTCGTGGTCAACGTCTGCGTCGCAGTTGCCGCGAGCGTCGCCGTCAGCGTCAGTTGTCATTGCTGCAGTCAGGCTGCCAGCCAGCCGCTGGGCGGAGTTCGGCTATCAATTGCTTCCCCTCGTGTCTCGTCTCGTGTCGTGCATCGCTTCGTGTGTCGCTGCAATTGCAGTTGCGTGGGCTAGACACCAACGACAACAACAACAACGACAATAACAGTAGCTGCAGCAGCAGCAATAACAGAGAGCGAGAGAGAGAGAGAGCGTCCGTTATAGCGCAAGAGAGCTGGCAGAAGCGAAAACAGTGGCGCTGCTGCTGCTGACGGCGCTGCTGTAAGGAGCATGTCTTCCTTCAAAGAGAAGTTCAAATTATGGACCAGAGGGGTGCGTATGACTATGTATGTCTGACTGTGTGTGTGTGTGAAAATGAATTTGTTGTATTTATCACAAGTTAAAATCAATAAACTTATCGCACTCACACAAAAGCGCAAATTATGGGACTTCAAATAAAAACAAAAGCGATATTCGCCCAAATGAGCAGCTAGAAAATACCCTGTAAAGTCACACATACCATTCAGCAAGCCATGTAAATATATATTATATATACATATGTATATAGGTGTGCTCAGTTACAGTTAGTTATATATAACTGATCTATTAATCAGGTGGAAAAGTCTTAAATGGGTATATTTCATTTATATTTGTAGATCAAGAGAAACAGTCATACCCTTTGCTCTACCATGCTCAAGCAGTATCAAGTAGCTAAGTAACTAAAGAACCCGTTAAGAGAGCAAAGCGAAAACCGTAAAGTGAAACACTTCAAAAAGCACGCACACACACATGCATGTGCATATGTATGTATGCATGTACATGTACATATGTATGTACATACATATCTGTTTGTTCGCAGCGCCCTTCTTTTACAGTTCTCTTTGGGCCCACAACAACAACGTCGACTACAAATCCAAATCTCTGCGCCATTCTTCGCATTGATAAGCAGCTTGTGTGGCGGTATCAGTAAAAGCGCCTGAGCCAAGGCAGTGCGACTCACTAGACCTTAGTGAAGTGCACTGCAGAAGCAAATCGAAGAAAATGAGCGAGTGGGAGACAGAGGGAGAGACAGAGAGAGAGAGAGAGAGCAATGGTTAGTTGTAGCATATTTTGGACGGAAAACATTTGTAGCGCTTGCCTGGCCCTGGCCGTAGGAAATATGTACATATATACATATGTATGTATTTGATTAAAAACGTTTGATTAGCAAACGTATTTTTACCTCTCGCTCCTAATCAATACTTTTTGAATGTCAGACACAAAAACTAGTAACTAACTGTTGGACATATCGAATTTATTACATTTTGCTATAGGGAAGTAAATACTTGTTGTTTTAATGCAAGTCATGCTAACAGCAAGAAATTGCCTAACAATTACACCGAATTAACACAAGCAAAGGCTGTGGCAAGCAAATATCTGTTAAATGGCTGCTAAGCTGCTGTAAAACGTGCATTTGTACATGTGTGTATGTGTGCGTGTGTGTGTGTGTGCATCCATGCATGCAAATACAAGAGAGAGAGAGAGAGAGAGAGAGAGGGGGACCAGCACTTTTAGCACAAATCTAGCGGGATCTGCCTAAAAGAGAAACGCAAATCAATTGACAGTGGTTTAAATGCATTTTTAATGACATGAAAATATTATATTGAAGTTAATTAATATTTTCTGCAAAGTTTTAAACGCCTAATTGAAAATATTATAATTTGAGGATGGATGAGAAATAAAATAAAATAAATTGTAAACAAAAATAATTATTTTTAGCAAGCGTTAATTTTTCATGCCCAAAAATATGTTTTTGTCATACTGTAAGCACTTTATGCATATTTGGTATGTTAACATGGGCAGTTTGCTCGCTTTAATATTTGTGCATTTGAATATTTCTTTGAACCACTTTAAATTTACTTTTCTCGGAATAGTTTACATTTTTGAGCAACAATTGAATGTGGATGGATTGTTTGTGTTGTTTTAGAGCTTGGCGCCGCCGTGCATGATTCACATTCACAACGTTTAGTTGAGTTAACTGTGTGTGTGTATGTTGGTTGATTGAAAATATGCTAAATAATTGTATCGACATGGCGCACACGAATGCCCCAGGGACAGAGAAAGAGAGAGAGAGGAACAGTGCAGTCAAAAGCTGAGCTCAGCTCTCAAACATCTCGCATGAGTTTGCTGCCAAGTGCGTGTGGCTTGTGCCTTTGTGTGTGTGTTTGTCTGTGCCTGTGGCGCGTGTGTGTACGACCTTCGCCGTCAACTTTTATTGCACGCTTTCTTCTTCGCTTCGCTTGGACACACACACACACATACAGAGATGTACAGCTGTTGCCGGCTGCTGCTTGGCCCAGGCCCACCCCCGAAACACAAGCACACACACACACACACACGCTCACGTAGGCACACTTAGTGAAGCACGTCTCTCTCACACTCGCACACGCACACGCACACACACACTGTTACTTAAATAAGCTCAACAAATTCAATTTTTGCTGCCAATTTTCTTTATTTTTGACTTCAAATAAGAAAAAAAAACCGAAATTAAAAAGTTGCTCTCTTTTTGAATTTGCTGTATTTTTTTTTCTTGTAGTTTTCACTTTTTTTCGCAGCCAAAAAAGGCGTAAACTATGTACAGCACACATACAGACGTACATATGTGTGTGTGTGTGTGTGTGTGTGTGTGTGTGTTGTGTGTGTGTGTGTGTGTGTGTGTGTGTGTGTGTGTGTGTGTGTGTGTGTGTGTGTGTGCTCTGATACACGCACACGTTCCACGCAAAGTTTGGCTTATTTGTCTGACTTTTTTTCAGCTTCTTTTTCTTTCTCTTTTGTTGTTTGCTTCTGCCACTTGTTGTTGTTGTCGCTTTTAATGGAACCGCTCAACGTGTTAGAGAAATGCGTTACGTGCTTCGCCTGAGCAAATGACCAGGGCGTGGGTGTGAGGCGGGCAAGGTTGAGGCGTGGCATGGCATTCAAAGCTTTCAGTTTCTGGCGAGTTCTTTGATAGAGAGGGAGATCTTTGAACTCTTGCAATGTGAACTTGATTCAGCTGAACCTGTTGACTTTTGAAGCATGCTCAATCTAACTGTTAAATCTATAAAGAGCAGCGAGAGTGCAGGGCGTGGCATGCAGCTGACTTACCTGCTGCAGTGTGTGTGTGTGTGTGTGTGTGTGTGTGTGTGTGTGAGAGAGAGAGAGGATCTGTGAACTGCAATTTGATTCGAGTTGAGCCTGTTGACATTTGAACCAGTTCAATCGAGCGTCGATTGAGCACAATGCGCGGGCTTTTTGAAATTGAGTGAATTTCCTAATGCAAATTACTTTCTTCCAAACTTTCTTGTTAACTTAATTCCACAGTTTATCGTTGGCTTATTCACTTGCCACATGTTTTGGGCATTTCCATTTCCAATTCCATTCTTTCCACGCTGACTCAGTTGCCCAAGTTCGCACACCTGTGTTCACTGGGGCCTGTCGATAAAAGTGCCGCTACAGCTCATAGCTCGCATCACAATATCCAAAATTTATTTGACAAGCACTTTAACTTGCTGTTAAATTCCAGTTTGCTTCAACTTATCCTGGCTAGTACATACCCTAGTCTCATGTCTTGACGGGTATATATGGCAATAGATTTGTATATATCATTAGATATCATTGCCCTAGGTCGCTTATGCTATGTAAAATATATGTTATACCCTAACATTATGTCTAAGAGGGTGTATTTGTTACACCTAAGCTAGCACCTTGTCTGGAATAGCACAGATTGCAGCTAGTAGTAGGCTATATATTGTGCTAGTCATATAGAGCTATATATACATTTCTATATATTTAGTATCATATATATATATATATTTAATATAATTTCCCCATCTCTAACGGGTTTTCTTAAGGACCCTTTGAAATGCATCCGAAAAGTATATTCACTCAGTTTTCTCTCTCGCTGTTTTGCTCGCAGAAATCAAGTTTGAATCTGCGTGAGGCGTCGTCTGCGTCATCGGCGGGCAAGGACAAGGACAAGGACAGGCTCTCGCTCAGCACCGACAACAAATACACACACACACAGAACGAGGGCGGTGGGGGTGGTTTGAGCTCGGCCCCGCCGACGGGCAAGCGCAGTCTCACGGAGCACAGCTTCGAGCGCGAGGACAAAAAAGACAGTGGCAATGAGAAGGACGCCAATGGAGCCCTGCAGCAGTGCATCACCGAGCTGGCGGCCTCCATTGGCAGCGGCGCCAACAAAGCCAGCGAACAACAAAGGCCCAACGACAGCAACAACAAGCAGCAGCAGCAGCAGCAGCAGCAGCAGCTGAAGCAGGATACGGCTGGGCAGACGGAGGTGGGTGGGATACATGTGGAGCAGCAAGCGAAGCCGCTGCGCAAGTCCACGTCGCACTTCGTCACCGTCATCGAGGTGAAGGAGGCCAAGGACAAAGATCACGATGATGCCGCCTCGGCGTTGGGGCTCAATGAGAACGCGCCGACGCCACCGTCGACATTCGGACGCTATCCGGAGCGCAGCAAGGGCGCTGGCACGGAGGCCACGGCACCGCCATTGTCGCCATCGATGACGTCGCCCGCCATGTCCGCCTCATCGTATGCCGCACATCTGGAGGCCAAAAAGAAAATGCCACCCAGGTGAGTTGGAGTTGCCGTTAGAGATCCCTCAGCATTCAGTCTGACTCAATCCCACCTCATTGCAGACCGCCGCCAAAGAACATACGCCGCGTCGAGCCGCCCACCATTCCCAGCCAGCAGCAGCTGTCGTCCTCGCCAAAGCGTGAGACGCCCTATGCGGGCAGTGCAATGCCGTTGCCGGGCAGCAGCTCCGGCTCGGGCGAGAGTCCGGCCAGCTCGCTGGAGCGGAATATAAAGCCATCGGACATCTTGCGGCAGAAGTCGTCGGAGAATCTGGAGTCGAAGTACGCAGCGAATCGAAAGACAACGCCAGAGCTCAGCAAGCTGGCGAATACGCCCGAGCTGATCGAGGAGCTGGGCCGCAAGATGGTCGGCAAGACGGACAGTCTCGAGCACGGAGCGAAGCGCAGCGATGCGAACAGTAATGGCGGCAGCTTGGGACGCACTGCCTCCACGCCGGGACGTGCTTTGACCCCAGCTGGCCGCAGTACGGCGGCTGGTGCTGTCGGCGCCTCGCCCACGGGCAGCCTCAACAAGACGGCCAAGCTGGCGGCAGCCGACAGCAGCTCGACGAGCAGCCTGGAGAAGAAGTCGCGCGTCTCCCTGCAGGCCAGCGATGCCGAGCTGCCGGCCAATGCGCAGCGCAGCGTCGGCTCCAAGGAGTCGCTCGCATCACAAGGCATATCGGAAGCGGTAACTGTTCCACAACTGTCCAACATCCAACTGTTCCCACAGCTATATACATATGTATCTCTCTTTGTGCAGATCAAGAGCTATGAGTCGGTGTCCTCGCTCAGCTCGGACAGCGCCAAGGCGGCCCAGCAGGCGGACAACGAGCCGTATTATGACAGCGTGCCGCTGGACAACGGCGATGGGGAGTATGTGTTCATCAAGCCCGGCCGCACCGGCTCCTCGTCCAGTCGCGATGATCTATCCACGCCGGGCAGCACCCTGCCCATGGCCCAGCTGAGCAGTCAGACGAGCGTCACGGATCCCGAATCTCCCGGCCGTAGCTCCAACTATGTGAACATTGATTATTTTATGTAAGTATCTCCTGACGAGATGGGCCCAGCTCCCAACTAATTCTGTCTCTATCATCAGTCAGAGCAATGAGACGCGCTCCAGTTCACTGGACAGCGATGGCGAATACGAGGGCCCGCCCATACTGCGCACCATCTCGCACGACGAGCAACAGCACGGCACATCCACATCACAGACTCCGGGCGCCCTGCGCAAGGTACGTTGGCTGGCCTCTCTGGCCCAATGCTTAGGCTAAGCTTAGGTCTCAGTGCAGTTGCCATGACTAATCCATAATCGAACCCTGGGCATTAACATTGACTAATTGCCTACAAATTGCATGCGTCAGCTGCGTCTGCTCTGTGCCAACCAAGTTTCTTCTTTTCTTGGCCAACTCCTATCAGTTCAGAGTTTCCAATCAGTCGGAAAGTTTTTATAGCTGCTTGGTAGATCTGCGCTGAAAGTGACTGAAGTAAGAAGGGAACTGCTTCAAGAAGATTTAGACTTCAAAAGTTCTTTCAAATTTTTGGAAATTTAACTGAAATTTTTAGCTTTTGCTTATCTATGATGCGCGCTGAGCTAACTGGCTCAATCGAATTTAAGAAGTGACGAAGAAAGTTGCCAAAGAGAATTTCCGAAAAAAACTAATTCCACTTTGACTTTGTCGAATCTCAGGCAGCTTAAGGCTTGACAGGTTTTAGAGCAGCTGTCCGGCATAGAGTCTGAACATGGGGGCGTGGCAAATAGTAAAGCTAGTCTCTCGGTCTCTGAGTTCATAGAGTTGCTATAAACCTAAGCCTAGAGATAGATTGAGATCAACGGAGATCAGAGCTGAGAAAGCTAAAGGATCTATGAACTATATATAGTTGACAGAGCCAATAACTCGAAGAGTCGTGCTCCATTTATGCTACTTTTACTTAATATGACAATAATAATAATAATAATAATAATCATAATAAAATTAATCATAATAATAATAATAATAATAATAATAATAATAATAATAATAATCATTATAAATCATAATAATAATGATGATAATAATAATAATCATAATCATAATAATAATAATAATAATGAAAATAATATTAATAATAATAATCATATTAATAATAATAATCATATTAATAATAATAGTTTCTATTGTAAGCGTATAACTAATATTTATATATTTACTAACAACGATTTTTCGATTTCTTTTTTTTCCTTTTTTTCTGTGTCTTTAAACTATTTTTTTTATTTTTGAATTTTGTTTTCCATTTTTGTTTTTATTTTTTATTTTTTTTTTACTTTCTCTCAACAGAACTTAGTTTCGGCGATACTCGTGAGTACCGGAAAAGAAAAGCCTTGCTACTATATATATATACATATATATATACTCCTTTGTATATATCATATATTCTCTATATATATCTATATATATATATGTGTGTATATATGTTTGCTGCTTTTTGTTGTTCTTTTTGGCATGCGCTTGTTCAATGTTTTCCTTCTGTTCGTTGTTGTTGTTGTATTCCCTAAGTCACATGTTCCGTTTAATAGTTCCTACACTATATATATATACTATAAACACACACACACACATATGTATATATCCTTGCTATGCAACTGAATGAACATTTTTAGCTCCATTTTTTTTTTGTAGATTCTTTCTTTAGCTATGCCAAAATATAGCTGAATCATATATTAGCCATATCTGGGAATTATCTCTAAGAAGATCTATTATTTGTTGTATATATCCCTAAATCGAAGCGTGGTTGCATACTGTCTGTATTATATGTATATATGTATATATAATAGTTCCTACACTATATATATATACTATAAACACACACACACACATATGTATATATCCTTGCTATGCAACTGAATGAACATTTTTAGCTCCATTTTTTTTTTGTAGATTCTTTCTTTAGCTATGCCAAAATATAGCTGAATCATATATTAGCCATATCTGGGAATTATCTCTAAGAAGATCTATTATTTGTTGTATATATCCCTAAATCGAAGCGTGGTTGCATACTGTCTGTATTATATGTATATATCCCACACGCTCTCCTCTCCCATCTCTCTCTCTCTCTCTTGTTGTCCCTGTCTATGTCGTGTATATATAACTCTTTGATATGCATTTTAAACCATAATTGTAATATATGTATATACAATATGTATATATATGATACTCTATTCATATGCTTCAGCTATACACGTATATACTTCTCTTTCTCTCGAGATCTGTTCAAAAAGTAATGCAAATATATATTCTATCTTGTGCTCTTCAAAGTAAGACCCATCATATATGATAGACCTTTAGTGCTCATAGGGGTTTATATTACCCGATCTGGTCTTCTTCCTTGGCTACTCCATTGCAGCCTCGTCCTTTCATGGGTCTGCTTGAGGATAAACTCAAAGAGTAACAGATCAAAGATTGGTATAACTCGAATAGTTTATGGAAATCAAAACTAAAAATTACCGCTACTTCTTGAACAGACTTCCTATAAACCAAAAATAAACTTGTTTTATGTACATATCAAATATGTATAGCTATCGATTCTATATATATACCCAACTCACATGCTTTAGCTGTACATAAAAACCTCTCTCCCTCTCTCTCCATCTCTATCTCTATCTCTATCTACGTTTGTTCCACCCCACCATCATATATGAATATGTATGTATATAGTTATAAGTCTAGCTTCTTGTTTTATAAATGCTGGTGCAAGGGTTAGAGCCAAGCCACCCACATACTGTCTTAAGCCCTTCATGCAATCATTTTGTAGATGACACGAAACACAAGCGTAGACCATATATGTCATCCAGTAATATATCGATATATGCATATATATTAACGCATCTCCATCTATGTTTCTGCAGTTATCGGGCAATGCGCGTGGCGCCAAGATACGTTCCATACTGAGCTCCATCATACACAGCGAGACGATCTATGTGGAATGCCTGAACAAGATGATACAGGTGAGTGTAGTCCATACATATATATATATACTAGGTATCGTATATAGCTAATCCTGGCACATGCTCCCCTGCAGTATAAGCGCGCTATACACGCCACGCTGGGCACATCGCAGCCTGTGATCAAGGAGGAGGAGGAGAATACGATTTTCTTTAAAATCGATGAGCTGCACGAAGGGCACACCGCCTTTCTGGGTGATCTGAAGACGATTGTGTCGCACGAGGGCGGCGATGTCCTGATCGGGGAGCCCTTCAAGCGGCTGGCTGACATGTTCGATCTGTATAGTGCATTCCTGCACAACTATGGCCAGGCCATTGATACGGTGAAGAAGTGCAGCGCCAGCAATCCGCAGTTCAAGAAGATCGTCTCCACGATTGTCGTGAATCTGCAGACGGAACAGTCGCTGACGTTAGAGGATTTGCTGCACAAGCCGGTGGCCCGAGTGCAGATCAATGCGCTCGTCTTCAATGATCTGTTGAGAGAGACGCCGCCGAATCATCCGGATCATCAGCCGCTGCGCCAGGCCCAGAAGATCATACAAATGTTCCTCAACCAGTTCAACGTGGTCAATCAGCGCTTGCCCAGCGAATCGAATCGCAATCTGCGTCGCATGGTGCGCAACTCGTTCATCGTGGAGCTGGTCGACGGGCACCGCAAGCTGCGGCATTTGTTCCTCTTCAACGATGTGATTGCGTGCGCCAAGTACAAGGCGCTGGGGCGGGATCGCATCGACTACGAGCTCAAATGGTACATACCGCTCAAGGATGTCAACGTGTACGAGGAGTCCGACACCAGTGCGGACCTCAAGGAATCTAGTCCCGCGAACATATCGCAAGTGAAGCGCAATTTGCGATCGGTGCGCGATCAGCTAACGCTCGAAGCGAACGGCGTCCGCACCGGCGACAAATATCGACGCAAACTGGCCGATCTGGAGTCACAGCTGGTGCTGGCCACGCCCAACCTGGTGCTGCGGCTGGGCAACAAGGCCAACAATAAGACAATGACCTTCTTCCTCAGCTCCGACTTCGAGCGCACCCAATGGATGGACTCGATAATGTCGCTCAAGGTGAGCCCAGACAGAACTATATACTCCGTACTCTCTATAACTCTATGTCTCCCTTAGCAAAAGTGTAATTTGCCTGGAGCCAACACGATCAACTCGCTGGAGGTGACCGCCTTCATAGTGGCCATGCAAAAGGGCATGAAGACTGAAATGGGCTCCTATCTGATGCGCAACACGAACGACGAGAGCCTGCTCGTTGGGGATCTGCATATGGGCGTGCAGGGGCTGCAGGGGCTCGAGCAGCCGCTGGATCTGTACATATGCATCGAGGTGGACTCGTATGGCCACTACTTCCGCAAGGCAACCACCAAGGTCATCTACCGCAGCCAGTCGCCGCTGTGGAACGAGAGTTTCATGCTCGAACTGGAGGGCAGCCAGAATGTGCGCGTGCTGCTCTACGAGGACAAGGAGCGGCCGCAGCTTCGTGCCAAATACATACTCAAGGTGAGTTCAGCAAATGTCCGGACAATCGCCAATAGTTGTTATTGAATGTCCTCTGCTTTCTATCACAGCTGAGCCGCAGCTGGCTGACGGAGACGACGCAGACGCGGAGCCTCAAGCTGAGCGAAACGCTCGAGCTGAACGCCAGCTTCCGTTTTGTGCCCGGCGAGCAGTGCCGCGGCAACACCAAGCCAGGCGCGCTCTTTGGTGCCAAAATGAGTCAAGTATTAAAGTAAGTTTGGCTTGGAAGAGAGAAAGGATCAATGATTTAATGCTTTATACTTTATCTTAACCTTTGCAGGCGCGAGAAACGCGACATTCCGTTCATAATCAGTGCCTGCATACGGGAAGTGGAGCGACGCGGCATGCTGGAGGTTGGCTGCTATCGCGTCAGTGGCTCTGCCTCCGATTTGGCCAAGCTGAAGAAGGCATTCGAGTCGGGTAGGAGTCAGCAGCAGCTGCTCGAAATATTATACGAAATTCACAATTATCAATATTCCAGATGCCTACGAGGCGGAGCAGCTGCTGCGCGAGGTGGACATCCATTCGGTGACGGGCATACTGAAGACATTCTTGCGCGAGCTGCCGGAGGCGCTCTTCTCGGATCTGCTCTATCCACGCTTCTTCGACACATTCAGCACGTTGACCAACAACAACGAAGCCACGCGCATCAATGAGCTGCTCAAGGTATTCGAGGAGCTGCCGCAGGCCAACAAAGCCTCAATCAATCTGATACTGGATCATCTAATCAGGTGAGATACAGAGAGAGAGAGAGAGAGAAAGAGAGAGAGAGAGAGAGGAATATAGTACTATATATATATAACTAAACTGTATATTCTGCAGAGTGCACGAGAAGGAGGCTGACAACAAAATGTCGCTGCACAATCTGGCCATGGTGTTTGGGCCCACATTGCTACGTCCTGGGCAGACGCAGGTGAAGCAAAAGGATCCGCTCGCAGCGAGCACCGTCGATGTGATGGCCCAGGCGGGCATACTCTACTGCTTCCTCCAGGCGCGCATCAAAAAGGACTAGAGTCACTCACCAGGAATAGCACAAGCAAACAAATATTTACATATGCCTAACTCTATACATATATGCCCTATGCTTCAAATGCTCACACACACACACACACACACGACCTGGCTGATGATTGTATATAACAGGCGCATGGCTGGCTGGAGGAATTGCGTTCGTTGACAGGGCCAAAAACAATACACACACACAGATACTTACAGAATGTATACATGCGTAGACAAGTGTTCAACACTGATCCCGTTGCTGGTCCTAGTCCAGGCACACCTTCCCCCCACATCAAGGCTTTTAGCTGCTGCTTTTGCTCGTCTACTCGTTTACACGCATACATATATCTATAGTCTAAACTATATGCTTTACCTATATACACAAAAGATAACATATATATATATATATATATATATATATTTATATATGTCTATAGATTGCCCCGCTTATTGCAAGGTTAAGCATGATATTTGAGAGAAGCAAACCAACAAAGAAATGGCAAATATTTTCAATATTACGAGTACACACACACATATATATATTTATATAGTATATATATATATACTATATATATTATATAAATTATATATTATATATACATACATAACTAATTAGTACTATATTACTAAACGAACACAAGCAGATTTCAACGTAAAAATTATGATGAAGCGCAGAATGATGATGATGATTATGATAATGATGATGATTATGATGATTATATGTATGTGTATGCTTAAAAATATTCTGTTTTTTTTTTTCGTCTTGTTTTGTATTAATTACTTAGGTTTTTATATAAACAGAAACGTAAAATAAAATATATTCTATTTAGAAGTGTTCCTCGAGTTTGTTCGAATCTAGTCCATAAGCCGATAATTTATCTTGGGGTTTATGTAGATAGATGATCTAATGCAAATCAATGGATCATGCGCTTCAGATAGTAAGCTATATATGATATGTGCCCCGTCCCGATCTTCTATAGATCTACAGAGCTCTTCCCCCACAATCCCACACCTCATATAGGAACGAAATCTCTGTCGTTGCAACATCAAACTTGTATTGGCTTTGAATACAATTCTATATATTATATATACATTTAGATATATCTATAGCATTAATAACATCTATATAGTAACTCTTAGTGACTATCGTTCATCATTCATCGTCTTCGTTGTCGGCCGGCTGCAGCTGGGGCAGGTTGCTGTCCACATCGAAGAAGGCGCGTCTGCTGCGCTTGGACTCGACGGCCGCCTGGTTGTCATCGAACTTGGCTGCCGTGCGCTTGCGCAGCTCCTCCACATCCTGCTGATCCTCATTGCTGGCCCATTCCAGCACCAGACGGCGGCCGTACAAATGGGTGCTGGCACTGAGCGCATCGAAGGCGCGCTTCGCATCCGCCTTGGTGGTGTAGTCGACGAAGCAGAAGCCGCGATGCGTATCCTCACCGGGCGTCATCTTCTTGGGCAGTCGCAGCGATGTCAGCTCCCCAAAGGCCCTGCATAACAGAGATTAGAAAACATGAATTTCAGGCTGATCTGATGGACACTGCATCCAGCCAGAAACACACTCACTTGAAGATCTCGCGCACTTCGTGGTGGTGCGCCTGGAAGGGTATATTCCGCACGAGAATCTTGGTGCCCGTCTGCTTCTTCTGTGCCACCTGGCGACGACGTGCTCCATCGTCTTGAGTTCTGCAAGGACATTTCATTAAAGGACTTGTTCCGCTGCTTGTTCCTAGGATTTACTTACTTGAGCACGCGATCGCTGCGCTTCAGCTCCACCAGGTTGCCATCGATCTTGGTCATCTGCATGTCCTTGAGCGCCTGTGCCGCCACGGCTGCCCGCTTGAACTGTATGAAGCCATAGCCCAGGGAGTTGAGCTGCCTGGGATTCTGTGGATCCTTGCGCTTGGCTATCTCCACGGTATGCACCGTGCCCAGGTGCTGGAAGTGCTCGAGTATCGTGGGCGCCACAGTCTTGAAGTTAAGATTACGCAAAAAGATGGTCGTATTCGGATCCGGCTCATCATGGGCATCCTCTGCCTCGGGTTCGCCATCGGGTTCCTGTTTCTCCTCCTCCTCCTTCTCCTTCTCCGCCTCCTTCTTCAGCGCCGGTTCGGGCTCAGGCTTGGGCTCTGTTTTGGGTATGATAGCCTCGCCGTTGAGGGTCTTGGTGAACGTATGCTCGGGCGCCCACTCCAAGTAGAGCGGCACATTCTTGAACTTGCTGTAGGCCAGCTTCTTGAACGCTTGCCGCGCCTCCGAGGGCTCGCAGTACTCGATGAGGGCGCTGACGCCGCTGGGCGGCAGCACGATCCGGCCGATGGGTCCAAATTTGCTGAAGATGGGCGCCAGCTCCGTCACTTCGGTGGCAGCGGGCAGGTTCTTGACCAATATCACAGTCTTGGAGCGTTTCTGTGTGGGCTCGTCGAAGGCGCTGAGCCGGACGCCCTCCTCCTCGAGGAACTTCTTCATTTCGACAACGATCTGGGTCTCGCCGAGTGCCAGCCGCACGGCGGCACTGCTGCCACCTTCGCTCGTGTCCAGGATACGCTCTTTGCTCATCTTGAACTGCTTGGCCAGCAGCTCGGCGACGGCATTGGCGCCCAGGAACAGCGAGTTCCAGCCAATGGACTTCTGGGCATTCTGCTTCAGCTTGAGCGCCTTCTTCTGCTTGAACGAAAGACTCGAATCCTCCTCGACGTCCACCGGAGCGTTGTCCAGCTCCTTGCCGGGCAGCAGATGGAGCAGCCGGCCATGGAAGTCGTTGCCGTCCAGAGCATTGAAGGCCTTCACAGCATGCTCGGGCATCATGAAGGTGACCGTGCCGAAGCCCTTGATCTGGCGCGTCACCTTGTCCACGGGCAGATTGACCTCGACCAGTGGCCCGAAGGGCTCGAACAGCTGCTGCAGCTCCTCCTCCGTGGTTGTGTAGGCCAAATTGCGAAAGAATATCCGGCCCGACTCGGATATGTTCTCCTCGTGGCTCAGGCTGTCCTGCTGCTGCTTCCACTTGGCATTGCCCGTGCCGGACGCAGTGTTGTCCGCGTCCAGAGCTTCACCCGTCTTCTTCGCCTTGGTCACCTTGTTCTTGTCGGTGAAGTCGGAAAAGAACACCTGCTTGCCCAGTATGAAGCTCTTGTTCTTCATCATGCCCTTGGCCATGTCGCGCTCCGTCTTGAAGCCCACGTAGCAGAAGCCGTGCACATTGCTGGGCAGCCGCACCGAGTAGGGTTTGAGTGGCTTGAAGAACTTGATGATGTCCTGACGCTTGGCCTTATACGGCACATTGTGAATCTTGATGGTGAACAGCTGCAGATCGGCCTTCTCCTGCTTGCCTTTCGCTTTCGCCTTGGCCTTTGGCTCCGCGCTCGGCTTGGCCTCTGTTTTGCCTGCCATCAGCGACTTCATGTACTCCATGTCACTGATGGGCTTCTCAGCTAGTTTGACTGCCTCGTCTTCGCCTTCCGCTTCCGCTTCCTCCTCATCTTCATCTTCCTCCGCCTCGTCTTCCTCCACATCCTTGTCATCCTCTACTTTGTCTGGCTGGGCGTCTGCTGCCTCGTCATCAGATTGGCCTCCAACAATGCCCGCATCGTTGGCCCACAGGGCACGCGTCTTGTCGTGCGCCTGCATAAACTCCTGGAAGGCCGGATCATCCTTGTGCTTGGCCAGAATCTCATCCACTTTGTTGGACTTTTCGCGCTTCTGTTCGGCTTTCTTCGCTGCCGCCGGCTGTGCCGGCTTCAGCTTGTCCAGATTCTGTTTGCTGTCCTTGGCATATTTGCTCCAGGATTGGGGCTTCTCCTCGCTGCCAAGTGCTGCGCACGATTCGACGCGCACGCGGCTCGTCTGTATGCAGGTGTTGTTGAAATGTTTAATTGCCGCCTGGGCCTCCGCCTCGCTGCTGTACCCCACAAAGCAGAATTGCCGGAATTTGCCATCGGGCGTATATTTCAGCTGCAGATCTGTGATCGTTCCCTTCGCGCCGAATATATTGCGTAGTTTATCCTCACTAATCTGTCGACAGAGTGGCCATTTAATGCTGTAGTTTTAAATGCATACTATATATGGTTATTTACTTACCTGCTTGGGCAGCTGTTTGACTATAATACGCGACATCTTTTGCTATAAACTCATGCAACAAGCTTGTGAAACTAAATCAAATGCATTTTGTTTACGGTTTGCACGTGTTGCTCAACCTGCCAGCTTGTTGCAAAAAAATGCTAAAGTCTGGCAACGCTAACAAGTTGGCTGGTCGGTTAACAGTGGCGCTTGCTTGTGTGACGTTTTACAGCACTGTTAAATTCAAATGTGTATTCAAATTAAAATTAAAGGAAATGATTGTTTTTAAATGCATAATAATCTCAGCCTGACATCTAAGCTTATTTCCGGCAATAAATAACACGCATTTACAGTCTGTTATCATGCGTAATATATATATATATATTGATTTGAGTTTACGAACAAACAGGTGAGTCGGCGGAGACTGTGGCCTAGCCAGTGCCCACTGTATCGGTGTCATGCAGACACCACCAGCTCGGCCTCATTGAATTTCACAATAACCTTTGGATGGCCATTGCTGATATATGCACATACATATATACAGATGTCTGTCAACGTATATATATGCTAAGAATTCACACCGAGGCGACTCCGCCGAGAGCAATCTTGATAAGAGAAAATGAGAATGTGCTCATCTTGTTGTTGTTGTTGTTTTTCTTCTGCCCCCACTTCAAGTGCGTTCATTAGCGCTAGCTGAGTAGATAAGCGGCGCTCTGCCGCTATAAAGCCAGCCGCGCTGCACTCCCAGCGTTTCAGTTAGATCTTTAGATTTGAACGGGAAGCAGCCAGCCGGAAAAACGAACGAAAACACTATAAAAATCTATAGTAGAGTATTTCGTTTGCGTGATAAGACAAGCCGAGTCAAAATCTCGAGTTACATAAAGAGTCGCCAAAGAGTAGTGGAAAAGTTTCTAAACAAAATTGTGAACTCAAATATTTGGTGAAAATGGAGGTGCCGCCGCCACTCGTCCTCAAGCGTTCGCTTTTCGTGCCCAGCAAAACGCTGATGGGTCCGGGTCCGTCCAATTGCTCGCAGCGCGTCCTGGAGGCCATGAGCAATCCGGTGCTGGGCCACATGCATCCAGAGTGCCTACAGGTGCGTGAACAACAGTAATTAATCCATAATATATGTATAAGATAGATCTAGATCTAACTGATAGTGGCAATACTATGTTAAGCTAAGCGCGCTCTGTTAACTTAACAGAGTAATGTTATAAATGCGGAAATTTGTTAATATACATACGCAGCTTGAATAATGGCTGAAGAATACATAAATATCTTTACTTAGCCTTACTTATATTTTATAATACTTTTTACTTTGCTTGCTTTCAAGCAGTTTAGCAAGCCCTGCGCGCCAAAATTCAAATAGCCTAACAGCGCAGCAAGTGCGCAGTCACTAACAGAGCTGTTAGCGTAACAGCAGTGATCGTTGCTCAGTCTTTTGAGCGCCTTTAACATAGCAATTTAGCTGTTAGCTAGCCAGTATTTTAACAGCGTATGGTCATTTTCTATTGCTGTTAATGTTATGTGAACTGCTAGTCAACAGCTGAACAGATTCAACACCCTGTATTCATGCAAAGTGGGGTATATTGGTTTTGGAAGAAAAAAATAGTTATCAGATGAAAATTAAACATTATACCAATAAATAATTTTAATTTGATAATAAATTGCAATCCTTCCACTCTTCGTCACAGATCATGGACGAGGTGAAGGAGGGCATCAAGTACATATTCCAGACGCTGAACGACGCCACAATGTGCATCAGCGGATCGGGCCACAGCGGCATGGAGGCGGCCATGTGCAACCTGATCGAGGAGAACGACGTCGTCCTGCTGGGCATATCGGGCATGTGGGGCCACCGGGCGGGGGATATGGCGCGTCGGTACGGCGCCGATGTGCGCTATGTGGAGGCGAGCTTCGGTCGGGCGCTGACGCTGGAGGAGATTCGTTTCGCCTTCGATACACACAAGCCGCGCGTCTTCTTCGTGGCCCAGGGCGACTCCTCGACGGGCATCCTCCAGCGGCACATCAGCGAGATCGGCGAGCTGTGCCGGCAGCACGACTGCTACCTGGTCGTCGATGTGGTGGCCTCGCTGGGCGGCACCCACTTCCTCATGGACGAGTGGAAGGTGGACGTGGCCTACACCGGCTCCCAGAAGTCCCTGGGCGGCCCGGCCGGGCTCACGCCCATCTCGTTCAGCAAGCGCGCCCTGAGCCACATCCGGCAGCGTCGGAGCAAGCCAAAGGTCTACTACTTCGATGTGCTGCTCATTGGCCAGTACTGGGGCTGCTACGGCACCCCGAGGATCTACCACCACACCATCTCCTCGACCCTGCTCTACGGGCTGCGCGAGGCGCTGGCCCACTTCTGCGCGATGGGCCTGAAGAACGTGGTGCAGCGGCATCAGGAGTGCTCCCAGCGCCTCCAGCTGGGCGTCGAGGAGCTCGGCCTCGAGATGTTCGTGTCCCATGAGCCCGACCGCCTGCCCACGGTCAACGCCGTCAAGGTGCCCTTCGGCGTCGACTGGCGCAAGGTGGCGGACTACGCCATGCGCAAGTGAGTGAACCCATCCTGATCTTGATCATTTCAATCCAAAAACGTTCTCTTATGACAGATACAATCTGGAGATTAGCGGCGGCCTGGGTCCCACCGTGGAGCACGTCTTCCGCATCGGGCTGATGGGCGAGAATGCGACGCTGGAAAAGGTGGACATGGTGCTCAGCATCCTGAACGAGGCCATCCAGAGCATCAAGCTGCGAGCGGTCAAAACGGAACGCTCCAAGATATGATAATAGCATTTCACTTTCACTTGTTTATCTTCTTTTTTTTTACAAATATACCTGAAAACATTAATCTGCAAATTCATTTTGAATTTTCGCGCCTACTCAATGCACAATTACAGCTGTTACTCAAAATGGCACTGTTAGGTGAGGTTTGCTGTTATTGCTGCAGCAGAATCTTTTGATGAGAAATTAATTATGCAAAAACTGTAGTTTGTTGTTTTTGTTTGTCGTCAAACAAATATATAAATATTCAAACTGATTATAAATTAAATTTTGATAGCTATTTTAAAGGAATTGCTACAGGCTGAACAGCTAGCTTTGAACTAATGCGCGCCTGTCAACATATTTGCTTTATGCAAAGCTATAGAACTTGATTATGAGCGCGGACAAATATATTTAATATTTATATATTTACAATTAAGCATTTGTTTTTCATTTCCAACACGCGCTATGTTCGACTCAAAAAGGCAATGTTAAGCGCACACTTGGCAAAGTTTTACAACACTTGAAGCAGTGCAGAGCTAACTGTTGTTTTGGCAAATAAATATATTGCAGTTCTCCAAATTGGAGGTTAAAAAAAACGTCTAAAAATTGTACACTTAAATGTTTATTTGTTGTTGTTTCGTATGGGATCAACTCTTTAGTTGAATCGACGTCCATATGCTATTTAGGCATACAAAATAGTTGCTGCATCTGATGTCTGTTGGTGCGCGCATCCCTAACTTAACCCTGCTTCTGGGCGAGCTCGCGAGCCTTGGCACGCTCCAGCTTGGCGATGCGTGCCAAGCTCTTTGAGCCCAGAATGCCACCGCCCCAGTGGCGACGGATCTCCTCGTGGCGCTCATTGAAGTTGGTCTTGACGGCCTCCAGAACCTTGCCAAAGTTGGCCTTATCGTTATTCTCGATGGTGGTCAGGGCCAGAGCGGTGCAGGTCTTGCGGCGCACTAGACGCCCCAGACGTGCCTTGCCCTTCACAATGCAGTAGGGCACGCCCATTTTGCGGCACAAGGCGGGCAGGAAGAGCACCAACTAAAATGGAAAGACAACAAATTAGAGAAATCTCTATTCAAGAGAACAACACGTGCTCGAAAGGGAGGGGGAAAAGGGATTTTTCTCAGCTGTCAATTTACCACAGACAACGTGAATTTAAGTGAATAAATACCACGTTTCAGTTGAAGAAATTCAAATTAACATCATAGAGTGAGACAGGGAGAGAGAGAGAGAGTGGGAGTGCAAGGGAGATGGAGCGTACCTCTAGAGGATCGACATCGTGAGCGATGACAACCAGCTGAGCCTTCTTCTGCTCAATGAGCTTGGTGACGGTGTTGGTACCGGCGGAGACAAAGCTGGGCTTCTTCTTGGGTTCAACCTCCTTGCCCTTGGCCTTGGCCTCGGCTATTTTCTTCAAGCGCTGCTTCTTGGCCAGCGGCGACTCTGGACGATACTTCTCCAGAAGCTTGAATAGCTTCACAGCGGTGGTCTTGTCCAGGGTCTGGCTGAACTGGTTGATTGGTGGTGGCACCTTCAGACGCTTCTGCAGCACAGCCTTCTGGCGCTGGATGCGAATGTATTTGGGCCAACGCACGAAGCGCGACAAATCGCGCTTGGGCTGAACATTTTGGCCTGCAAATCGATTTAGATTATAAAAAATATACACATTTCGAGTCGCAATCGCAATCGTAATCGCTTACCGATGCCAAAGTTCTTGGGACGCTTCTCGAAGAGCTGGTTAACAACTTTCTTGACCACTGGCTTCTTCACAGCCAATGGAGCTGGGGCCACCTTCTTGGTCACTGGCTTCTTCTTTGGCCTGGGCTGTAACATGAAATTGATTCAGTTTTAGTAGGGGGCACACAGCACTATGCATATTTCGTATGTCACAATAACACAAAACAAAACACAAATAAAAAAAATTGTATAAAAAAATAATTGCAATTATTCACGTCGCGCAACATTTGCCAGTTGAAATGTTATTATTATTTGGTTGGGTAGTATTGTTTACCTTCTTAACAACCATTTTCGCGCAGTTTTATTTAACGATGTTAACAAAAAAAGCAGATTATATTGCGGGTCGTTTAAAAAGACCAGCTTTACGTCTGCCCGTCAGAAAGGTAAAGGAATTGCGAGAGCGGCGGAAGTTGCTTGCTTGTCAAACTTGACAGTTGCCAGTGCCAGGGTTGCATTTGTGTGTAGCTTACCCCCAACAGCTGTCAGATGGCCCATGCAGTGTTGCATGACATAGTGAGTCGATACTGTAGAAAATACCAAATGTATCGAACATACATGCAGTGCAGTTGAAAATACGTTCACACTGCGCAAACTATAATTTATTCTACCTGTTGCATTACCATTTGCGCTTGCGCTCAAATGTTAAAATTAGCACATAAATTAATTAAAGATCAGTTCGAATCTCGTTGTTGTTAAAGTGCGGTGCAAGTGGTGCGTGCAGATACAATATATAGTGAGCAGCAAAAGGTACTGATTGACATGGTGCTGCGGTGCACTCCTCCCCTGCCCAGACAGGGCCACCATTTTTAATTTCTTTGTTTATTTTGTGTTCCATCTTCGTCGCAGTGTCGCAGTGTCAGCAACGATCGCAGTCGAATTTGAATGCATAAACAGAAAGCCCCGAACGAGCAGCAAAAGGAAATCGAGAAAATTGATGTTATTTCGTTGATGCCAAGCAATAAAAAATGCAAATAGACAATAATAGTTCCAAAATGAAGTGAGTGCCGAAAGAGACACAAAATGGCCAGCAATGGGGCTGGTGGCGGATGTGGAGCTGCTGCTGGCGGCACTGGAGGTGGTGGAGCCATCAATCACACTCATGCCGTTTGCGTCTGGGAATTTGAGTCGCGTGGTGGCAAATGGCTGCCCTATTCGCCGGCCGTCTCCCAGCACCTGGAGCGTGCGCATGCCAAGAAACTGACCCGGGTCATGCTCAGCGATGCCGATCCCAGCCTGGAGCAATACTATGTGAACGTTCGCACCATGACCCAAGAGTCCGATACCGAATCGGAGGCGGGCGGCCTCCTAACAATCGGCGTACGGCGCATGCTCTACGCGCCCAGCAGCCCGGCGGGCAAGGGCACCAAGTGGGAGTGGTCCGGCGGCGGCAGTGCGGACAACAATTGCGATTGGCGGCCATACAACATGCATGTGCAGTGCATCATCGAGGATGCGTGGGCGCGCGTAAGTATTGGAATCTAATGTATATATATACATATATATAATATCTTGTTGGCAGGGAGAGCAAACATTGGATCTGTGCAGCACGAACATCAGCCTGCCATACACCATTAACTTTTGCAACTTGACCCAGATGCGCCAGCCGAGTGGGCCGTTGCGTAGCATACGGCGCACGCAGCAGGCGCCGTATCCGCTGGTCAAGCTGACGCCGCAGCAGGCGCTGCAGCTGAAGGCCAACAACAATGGGCACGACTACGTGCAGCAGCAGCAACAGCAGCAGCAGCAGCAGCAGCAGAGGAACAATAATACACTGCCCAAAATGGGTGCCATGCTGCCGCCCATGCATCGGCAGCAGCATCCGTTGCCCACGCATGGACATCATCATCAGCAGCCGCATCAACATCAACAGCATCAGCAACACCAACCACATTCCCATCCACATCCACATGCACAGCATCAGCATCAGCATCAGCAGTCACGCAAGCCGCACAAGAAACACAGCGAAATATCCACCACGAATCTGCGCCAGATACTCAACAATCTGAACATCTTCGGCAGCAGCACCAAGCACAGCAGCAGCGGCAATAGCAACAGCAGCAGCAGCAGCAACGGTGTTGGCAACAATCATCTGGCCACAGCCGTTGGCAGCTGCAACCCGAATGTGGGTGGGTCGACGCTGCACTTGATGCAGCACCAGGCGCACTTCTCGCACACCTCCTCAATGAATAGCCACCATAGCCGCTGCTCGGAGGGCTCGCTGCAGTCGCAGCGCAGCAGTCGCTTGGGCTCGCATCGGTCGCGTTCGCGCACGCGCGTCTCGGACACCGATACGAATAGCGTGAAGTCGCATCGGCGCAGGCCGAGCGTCGACACCGTCTCCACGTATCTCAGCCACGAGAGCAAGGAGAGCCTGCGCAGCCGTAACTTTGCCATATCTGTGAACGATCTGCTCGACTGTTCGCTGGGCAGCGACGAGGTGTTTGTGCCATCGCTGCCGCCTTCGTCGCTGGGCGAGCGGGCACCGGTGCCGCCGCCGTTGCCCATGCCCCATCATCATCATCAGCAACAGCAGCAGCAACAACAGCAGCAGCAGCAACAACAGCAACAGCAGCAACAACAACAACAGCAGCAGCAGCAATCAATCGCTGGTTCGATTGTGGGCGTGGACCCAGCCAGCGATATGATATCGCGCTTCGTGAAGGTCGTTGAGCCGCCGCTGTGGCCGAACGCCCAGCCCTGTCCCATGTGCATGGAGGAACTCGTGCACTCGGCACAGAATCCTGCCATATCGCTGAGTCGCTGCCAGCATTTGATGCATCTGCAGTGCCTCAATGGCATGATCATAGCCCAGCAGAATGAGCTAAACAAGGTGAGGCTAGGCTATCACTATATATATATATATATATATATATATCTGTCTATCTGTTTATATATCTTCTATATTTAACACTCATGCCGTCTCGCTCCGACCTATGTTTCACTGTCTCCCTCTCTCTCTTGCACTTGCAGCAAAACCTGTTCATCGAGTGTCCCGTGTGCGGCATTGTCTACGGCGAGAAGGTGGGCAACCAGCCCATCGGCAGCATGTCCTGGAGCATTATAAGCAAGAGTCTGCCCGGCCACGAGGGTCAGAATACCATACAGATTGTCTACGAGTGAGTAGCTTGACTTTGCTTAACCATGATACCCATAACTCCTCTCTCTCTCTCTCTCTCTCTCTCTCGCTCTGTGATTTAGCATTGCTTCGGGCTTGCAGACCGCTGAGCATCCGCATCCGGGGCGCGCTTTCTTTGCCGTGGGCTTTCCGCGCATTTGCTATTTGCCGGACTGTCCGCTGGGCCGCAAGGTGCTGCGCTTCCTCAAGATCGCCTTCGATCGTCGTTTGTTGTTCTCGATCGGACGCTCAGTGACCACGGGCCGCGAGGATGTGGTCATTTGGAATAGTGTGGACCACAAGACGCAGTTCAATATGTTTCCGGATCCCACCTATTTGCAGCGCACCATGCAGCAGCTGGTGCATCTGGGCGTTACGGATTGAATCTAGCAACAACAACAACAACAAACAAACAAACAACAACAACAACAACAACAAAAGTACTCTCGCTTCCATGTCCTTTAAAAACTAAACAAGCAAACAACAATCTCAATGTGTGTGCAATTTTAAGTTCGTTTTCGTTTTCGTTTTAATTTTTAATGTTTTTAACATGTTTTTTTGTGTTTGTTTTTTGCGTTCGAGCTGCTCGAACCCTAAACAACAGAGACAACAGCAGTTTCCTTTCCACACAATTCTCTCCCCCTTTTTACCCCTCGTTTAATAAGTCGAAACTGTTCTTCCATTTGTAGAAATTAAGTTGAAAATGAATACGAATCGCATTGTATCTGTAAGGCCATACGCGCTCGAACAACTTCACTATTCCGAAGCTGTATTGCCACACTAGAAATGTATCCAAGACAGACCTATTAGTATTAGTTAGTATTATACCTATATACATATATATATTGATATATATGTATAGCAATAATTAAGCATTTAAGTGTTAAGCTGTGCCAAAATTCTCAAATGTTTTTGTTTTTTGTCAATCCCACTTCGAATTTAACACGTATCTCAGTTCACTCTTAGCAAACGGCCATAGAAACACTTGAGAGTATTAGATGGCCTCATAACTCATATGTTTCACACACATATATATATATATATATAGAAGTTGTAATTGTATCATTCGAAAGAGATATTTTGTCTATTGTGATCTAAATTATGCTTGAAATACTTCAAGACACTCGAAAGTACTCGAAAATGTATTCAAAACATTCGCTTGCCTTCTGTGGACTCTATCGAATTGTTTCATTTGTAATTTGTTCATGTTTCATTCATAGTTTTATATTTGATATTATGATATACAAAGTCCTTTCGAATGATGATCTAAAACCAAAATTTGAACTTGTTCTAAAGTCAATTTGAGAACTGCTTTTGTTTAATGTGATTTTGATTTGGAATTTTGTTGTGTGTTTTGGCGCAAACAGTTTATGAACTATTAGTAACTAATATATTATACACACCCACTCACACACCCACTCACCCACACACACACACACACCCACTCATACATATATTCGCACACATTATACAATATATATAGATTTTTTTTCAATTGTTGCTTTCATATTGATATCATCTCGACCATACGATACATTCTCGAACATACGATACGACACATATATACTATATGATTATATACTATATATATATATATAAAGACAGCTATTGGGCATGCCCGCTTTACAATATAACTAAGTTGTATTTAGCACTGATTAGTTGTTAGTTAAACACATTGCGTAAATCGCATTCGGCTTAGCATTTAACTACTAGCTATAGCTTAAACTAAACTAAACACACAAATTGATTATATACCAATTTATTCCTTATTGTATACCTAGCTTAAATACGAATAAAAAACAAAAATGTTTGAAAAAAATGACAAATTTGTTATCCCAGATGATTACTATATGCCTACTATACTATATATACACATATATGGAAAAGATTTGTATTTTTCAAGCTACCAAAGCCAATCTTGGTATACGCTAGCTCTATGCTATTGCTCACTTATCAGCCAAATCTGAGAAATATTAGCTGACTATATCATATAGCTGCCATAGCAGTAGTTGCTCAAAAATTTAGTTCTTCTATGAGCGACTTTTTTGTGCGTTAAGTTAACGGCGTCAAAATCGATATTTGATAGTTTAGTCATGCCAGCTCTATATGCTTTAAATCTTATCAATATCTGACCACCATGTCATATAGCTGTCATATAAAACAATGTGCTAAAATTTAGTTCTTGTATGGAGATTTTGGTGTTATATTCAAAATTTCTGTATGAAACTTGACATAGCGCAGTTGTGTAATGATCTAAGATTAATTGTAAAATCTCGGCTATATACGCTTACTATATTATATAGCTGCCATTGAAATCATGGGCTAAAAATTGAAAAAGAGCTGAAGTAAGCTAAGCGCTCTACTCATGAGATTTTAGTTAATTCTTATCAAGTTGAAGTATCATATAGATCTATAGGTCGCATGCCTGAGCTGAAAAACTTGCTTGTTGAAGTTGCTCCTTATGCTAAGAGTACTAAATTTAGATCATAGCTAGATATGCCTGTCTCTCTGCTTGATTCAATAGTTAGCTCCGATAGGCTCGTGTCACGCGCTCATCTCCAATTGGAATGCAAAAGCAGACGAAATTTCACACACAAATGGAATTCAAATCGACTGCACTTTAATTGCGCAATTGTTGCTGTTGCTGTTGCTGCTGTTGGTGCAACTGTTGCTGCTGCTGCTGTTGCTGCTGTTGCTGTCAGCGACAAATTTAGCGCATTCAAGGTTTGCGTTTCGCTGTGAATCACTTAAAATAAATTAAAATCAATTTTTGTGCATTTTTCATGCGTGATATATATATATTGAGCAATACTATATATATATATCTGTAGATATATGTATATATATATAGATGTTGCTGTTGCTGCTGGCATCCTTTTATGGCACTTGTGGCAGCAGCATGTGCCCCATTCTTCGACTGCGACTGCGACTGCGACTGCGACTTCGGCTTGGCAGTCCAAGTGGTGTGCCTACGCGCTGACATCATCGCAGCGCCACGCCCCCTGCACACCGCTACGCCCCCACCGCCTGCACTAGCAGCAAGGACAGCTGGCAACCTTGGCAGCAGCAGCAGCAACTGTTGCTGCTGTCCGCACTTTCACTCCGCGCAGCAACAGTTGCTACCTTCGGGCAGTGCCACGCCCCTTCACGCTCATGCTGCCAGCAACAGTTGCTGCGGCGCATCAGCAACTGCTGCTGCTGCTTTGAGCTGCATTTGTTAGCAGCTTACTGCCTGCCACGCCCACACAAATGGCAGCAGCCCTAACGCCAGCAACTGTTGCTGCTGCTGCTGCTGCTGCTCTCCTTGTGCCCATTGCATGTTGCTCGAAATGTTTTCCTAGAATTTTGCAGCATTTCATTCGATTTCATTTGATTGACACTGAATGTTGACGTTGACATTCAACACACACACACACACACGCACATACACGCACTCACACACACACGCACACGTCTCCAGTGGCTGCAGTCGAGAGACTCATCCACTGGTTTTCTACATATCCAGTCATGTGGTTTTGGCCAAAAGCGCACAACCCACTGACCATGTGGCTTCGCTTCGCTTTGTTTTTTTTTCGTTTATTTTTGTTTTCGGGTTTTTGTTTTCGCATACCCTGAACCCATTGCAAATGGGTTTTTGGGGTATGCGTGGAGGCGTGGGCGAGCGGGGCGAGTATATATGTAGATACATCCATATCTTAAGCGCAGATATGTCTGTATCTATCTCTCTTTCTCTCTATTCCTCTTTCTCTTTCGGTATGTATTTCTTTTTATATATCTATCTCTCTCTCTCTTGTTTCTCATTCTCCCATTGATTCTGTCGGCCTCTTTCTTATTCGCCCTTCTTGACTCTCACTTGCTTTCTCTCTCTCACTCTCTTGTACTCCGCCTCTCTCTCTCTCTCTTTGGCTCTCTATCTCTCGGTTTCCCTCCTTTTACATTTCTCACTCTCTGCTACTCTCTCTCTCTCTCTCACTCTTAAAATCTCGCACTCTCTCTCTCTCACACTATGATACTCTCTCTCTCTCTCTCTCTCTCTTGCACTCTCTCTCTCTCTCTCTCTCTCTCTCTTTAACGCTCTCTTTCTCTCGATCTCTCTTTCACTCTCTCTCTCACTCTTTCTCTATCACTGTCTCCCACACTCTCTGATACTCTCTCCCTCTCACACTCTCTGATAGTCTCTCTCTCTCTTGCACTCTCTCTCTCTCTCTCTCTCACTCTCTCTCTCACTCTCTCTCTCACTCTCTCTCTCTCTTGCACTCTCTCTCTCTTGCACTCTCTCTCTCTTGCACTCTCTCTCTCTTGCACTCTCTCTCTCACTCTCTCTCTCTCTCTGTTGCACTCTCTCTCTCTCTCTCTCACTCTCTCTCTCTCTCTCTCTGTTGCACTCTCTCTCTCTCTCTCTCTCTCTCTCTCTCTCTCTTACTCTTTGCTGCTATCTCTGTATCTCTCTCTATCTCGCTCTCGCTCTCCCTCTCTCTCTTTCTCTCTTACTTGCGACTCTCTCTCTCTCTCTTCACTTCTTTCTCTCTCTCCCCGTCTCTCTTCACATCTCTCTTTCTTTCTTAGCTGGCATAGTACAAGGTATCTGCTCGTCGAGCACTCCCGACTAGAGCACTTTTACTTGTTTATTTTTCGTGTTTTTTTGTCTCCCGATTTTTTGGCGCTGCCTCGCGCTGCGCTTTGCATTTCGATAAGGCGGCGCTGGCGACAAGGGCGCAGCAGCAGCCGTAGCAGAGACGCCAGCAGCAGCAGCAGCAGCTGCCTTATCGAAAGATCTCGCATAAACAATATGCAATTGAGGCAACTCTTAGAGGTAAGCTTCGTAATCAATCCTTATTGAAAAACCTTTATCAATGCTTCCATCTGTTACATCAGGTTGGGTTTACATGATTATTCAGTTATATAGGGGGTATAGAAAAGATTCCTACTAATACTATTTATGACAAATAATTTGGCAAACGAAAAAAATAATAGAAATTTTTAAATTGCCAAGTTTTCCAAAGAAATTTTGATAATTAAGAAATTTTTCATATTAAAATTTAGTTTTAGTACAAAGTTTTATATCACAGCAATATGACATAGTTATCCGATGTAGATAAGACTGACAACATATAGAGACAGCATGACTAAACAACTAAATATGGATTTTACCGAAGCTAACTTAACCCACAAAAAAGTTGCCCATAGAAGAACTAAATTTTGGACCAAACGTTTCTATGGCAGCTATATGATATAGTCAGCTGATATATGGCAGATTTTGCTGATTTGTAAGAAACATTATAAAACTGGTATATAGACATTTTGGTTGAAATATTTCCAAAAACAAAAAAGTTTCTCATAATAGAACTAAATTTTGGAGCTACTGCTTCTATGGCAGCTATGCGATATGGTAATCGGATATGAACCAAACTCGACTTGCTTATAAATAGTTAAGTTCTGGCTCAATATGCAAAATTTTATAAAGATTGTCAGCAGCACAAAAAAGTTGTGCGTATATAAGTGTGGGACGCAGAGCAAACTTTGGCTTGGAGTGGACATTGCTCTTTAGAGCTTTTAGCTCTTAGGTGAATATGAAGATCTTGGCTCTTGGTTGACCATGAAGATCAGTTCTGGTTTGTGCCTCGTCGGCAGCTTCAAGAACAATGGAGGGAGTATCAAATCTGGCGATTGCTTATATTAAATTCCGGAGAAGCTCAAAGCTTAAATTAAGAGTTAGTCTGCATCTGGTATATGTACTAAGACTTGAGACTCTTTGAAAAGTTTCGCTGCTCTACTTTTGGGAAGTTAAAGAGTTGTGGGAACACCCTGAATCGAGAAAAGGGCTATTACAGCAAATTCAGTGTTGGAAAACTCTCGAATACTTCGAGTAAACATATGTATATTTCTGTAGTTGGCCCTTGATTTCGAAAAGTTGAGCTTTGACCGGTAGTCAGTGGTGTTTTCCAGTGTCAACTGGCAAGTTTCGAGGCAGTAGTCGGGAGCTGTCAGTCGGCAGAAAAGCAAGTTAAGCTTTTCAATATTTCAATCTTAAAATTTTCCAATTTTCTTCTCTTGGCAGAAGAGCAGCTGGCGATATGGAGAACGCACGCAAGCAGACGGCAGAGGGACAGTTCCTGAATATGTGGCTGGCGCCACGGGATCCATTCAAGATGTCGGAGAACCTGCCGCCGATAAAGGAGGACGAGAACGAGTGTATGTCCGCCGCGGAGTACTCCTCGGACCTGATCAACAATAGCCTGTCGAAGCAGTTCATGAAGCTTTCGCTGGATGACAATTCCGAAGGGGATCAGATGAACGACATGGACCAGGTCATGGACGACGTGAGCTGCGAAGCCAGCGGCAGGCTGCCCGAGCCGATCTGGTCCTCGCCGCTGCCCTCGCTCGACATCCGCACCGACGAGAGCAGCGTCAGCTCGGCCGACGAGATCGTGGCCGTGTCCACATCCAGCGCGGAGGAGGAGCGCCTGCTGGAGACACAATTCTTGGACCATCCGATGCGTCGTCGCCGCCGTCGTCTTCGTCGTCGCAGCTACAACAGCATCTAAACGGACGTAGCCAGCGAGTGCCGTAGACTTACGTAGTTACGGCGGGGCGAGGGGAAGAGAAGAAGATTTACACAGAGGCGGAGGCGGCGGCGGGGGCGGAGGCGGAGGCTGAGCAGCAAATGGAGAAGAGGAAGAACAAGAGAAGCAGAGGGGCAGCAGAGCAGAACTGGAGAACTGCGGAGGAAGAAGCTATCCTAAAATTTATTTATCTATGTACTACGCTCAGCATTCGATATTTATATATTATAACTATAGACTATATATTTAAATAAACTACATGTCTATGTCTATATCTATATCTATATCTATATCTATATCTATATCTATATCTATATCTATATCTATATCTATATCTATATCTATATCTATATCTATATCTATATCTATATCTATATCTATATCTATATCTATATCTATATCTATATCTATATCTATATCTATATCTATATCTATATCTATATCTATATCTATATCTATATCTATATCTATATCTATATCTATATCTATATCTATATCTATATCTATATCTATATCTATATCTATATCTATATCTATATCTATATCTATATCTATATCTATATCTATATCTATATCTATATCTATATCTATATCTATATCTATATCTATATCTATATCTATATCTATATCTATATCTATATCTATATCTATATCTATATCTATATCTATATCTATATCTATATCTATATCTATATCTATATCTATATCTATATCTATATCTATATCTATATCTATATCTATATCTATATCTATATCTATATCTATATCTATATCTATATCTATATCTATATCTATATCTATATCTATATCTATATCTATATCTATATCTATGTCCTTAAGCTAGAGAAACTAGAGAATATCCCATACATGGGAATATATATACCCTATATATATACCTAAGTTATAGGCAGATCTCTTGACTCTCTCGATTCTATTATGACTAAATATAGGACATGATCTTAATAGAACTGATGCCAAACTTAGTCTTACAGAGACCTCTTATACAGAGAGTACTTATAGACTAAGTCTCAGCCTCAGTTCCCACAAGATTATCTTTAGGCATGCCTAGCCTATAGCACCAACTACTGCTAGCTGTCTCCAGGCTTGATATGCCAGTTGCTAAAGATCAGCTAAAATTGATCAAAGCTGAAAGCGGCTTCATCTTGAAATAGCTAAAGATGAAGTGAAATTGTCTATAGTCTATGTATATATATATATATATATCTAGTCAGCTCTATGTAGATCGTCTGCAGTATAAGCCGTGCTATCTTCTCTGGGCAACTTTGCTTAGCTTTCGGCATGAAAAGTCTGTTATCTCAGCTGACCCGTATGGGAATTAGTATTATCAGTTATCAAATAGCGCAAATAAAAGTTAGCTAAGCGACTGAGATAATGGGCATGATTGGGCATGCACGACTAGCAGATACCTTGTAAACAGTGGGCACTAGCTGTTGCCCTTGTTGAGGGCTGTATGGGCAGATAAAGTGTACACTAGATGGCGCTATGGGCAGTCTTCAAGCTGCAGTCGTGCATGCCCGACTGTCTATTCATATAGGTCCTTGCCTTAAGTTCACTTGCAGCTGGCTTGAAGGTTATGTCTGAGCTGTGATTGGTTTTAGTACAGTTTTTTTTTTTTTTTTTTTTTTTTTCTTATTCCTTGCACACGCAGCGCTGCGACGAGGCGAACCACATCCGGCCTGGGCTTGGGGAGTTGAGCGCTGCCCACAGCTCATCAGGCGTTCGGTGCTGCTGGCGCTGCTGCTGCTGCTGGCGTCGCAGCCTCTGCCTGCGCCTAGCTCGCTGCTGAGCCTAAATGCAGTAACAATTGCAGCTAGCACAATCAGTTAAGAGCCTCCGCTCGTGCCAAACGGTTGTGCGCATCTTCGCAATTACAACAAAACAATAACTGTGACAACAACAACAACAACAACGACGACGACGACGACGACAGCAACAAACTTTCAGCAGTCAAATTTCGCTTGGCGGACATTTTGTTTCGTTAAGTTTCGCTCTCTCGCCCCTCTCTCGCCTCTCTCTCTCACATCATTTTTTTTTCTGTTACAATTTCGCGTGTGCCGGCAACAACAACAACAACAAGAAGAATTAACAGTTATTTGCTGCAACCGCAAGTCAATCAAATAGTTTTTGTGCCTCCTTCTCGCCCGCCATTCGCGCGCTCTCCCTCTCTCGCTCGCTCGCACGCACGCCCAGTTGATCGCGTTCGCGTAATTCAACCCCTTTCCGTGTATTGCAGAACTAACTAATACAATTGCAGTATTTGCCTACAGCTTTGCTCTAAAACTCGTGAGTGTTTGTTTGTTTTGCTGCTTCTCTATTATTTATATAAAGTGTTGTTGTTGTTGTCGCTGTGTTTGTCTTCAACTTGTGTTCGTCTCCAGTTACAAAAGCCGCGACGCAGCTGTCGACGTCTCTGATAAGCAGCAGCAGCAGCAGCAGGTGAGCACACACACACACACACACACATGCATACAGCATAGCATCCACACACACCACACACACACACACACACACACACACACGCAAATTAAGTTCCACAATGTTCTAAGCGTTTTGCGGTTTTCCTGCTGGCTCCTTGGCGCCATCTAGCGGCAAAGCATTCAATCAATCAGGCATTCACGCATATCGCTTTACACGCAGCTCAGCTCTATTGCCATCTCTGTCTCTCACTGCCGTGGGCGTTTGCATAAATCAAACATTTTCGAGTGAGAATCGAATTTTGATTCAGTCCCAAAATTGATTTTGGGCATTACTTTTATGATCCATGGCCATAAGCGTGGCCAATTTAACCAATTTACGTTCGTCCGTATGGCCATATCGTCTTTCATTTATCGTCTATCGTTAATCGCTCGCCGGACAGGAGGGCATTGGCCACGCGCCTACCTACGCGATTCTCACTCTCAGAGCCACAATCAACTGCATATTGCTGACAAATCAAGCGACATATGTATGTATGTAACTCGCTGAGTTATTGGATGCGCGAGACGTTCGTCAATAAATTTCAAATTTATCGAAATTTGTTGTAATTATGCAGATGGGGCTGTTATGGTTATTTACGATCTGTATGATTTAGGCCAGACCACTAAGTTGGCTTTTAGCGCCGTGAGTCTAGGGGAAGAACTGATTCTTATAGACTACCAAAATTTAAAATATAAAAAAAAAATAATACTAAGAATATAAAATATAAAAAAAATATAAACGTATTATTAACAATGTTAAACAAAATATAAACTATAAAAATAAAACATAAACAAATGTTTTGAATATAAAATATAACAGAATACAAAATATTTTAAAACAAAATATTAAGTTTCAAATATAAAAAATAAATTAAAAAATGATTATATAAAAAATAAAAGACAAAAAATAAAAAATTAAATATTACAATTAAAAATTTAAGTATTAAAAATGAAATATATATAAAAAAAAAACATAAAATATGCTAAGTAAAGAATAAAATATAAAATGTAAAAAATAAAATACAAAAAATGTATATAAAAGTAAAAAATAAAAGATAAATAATAAAACAAAAATTAAAATATGTAAAATAAAAAAAAATATAAATATAAAAAATTAAATACTATAAATAAAAATATAAAAAAAAAGAAATACAAAACATTATAAATATAAGAATTAAAAATTAACGTAAAAACAAAATAAATAAAAATATTTAAAAAATTAAAAAAAAATAAAATAAAAAATATTTAAATAAATATAAAATATAAAAAAATTAATTATTTAAATTAATTAAAATATAAAATGTAAAAAAACAAACTAAGAAAAAAAATATTTAAAAAAATGTAAAAAAAAACATAAAATAAAAAAATATTTAAAAAAATATAAAATATAAAAGAATTATTTATTTAAATATACAATGCAAAAAAAAAATTCAAATATAAATGTATAAAAAATATTTGAAATAATAGATCAAAGATAATATATTCATTATGCATACATATGTATATGCTCTTCATATTCGTCGTATCTATCTGTCTTTTATGTCTCATTTTGCAGTCTTTATCTTTCATCTGGCGATTTCTTTGCTTGCCCAAAGACTTGTCAATTGGCAGCAAAGATAAAGACTTTTCTTTGCATTTTCGCATTTTCCATTCGATTTTTATGCACTTGACTCCATTGGCCAGCTGCGGCTGACCCCAGCTCTTGGCCAACTGTGCGATCGATTGATTGATTGATTGAGCATCGTCAGCCTATTTGCCCAATTGCGGTTTTGAACTTGTTTGGCTTACGGCCGCTTGGATGGCCACTGGCCACGCCCACCGCCAGCGCCTCTTTCGCCAGTTGGCGCGCCGAGAACGTGCTTCGGATATCAAATTGACGTTTGACCGAACATCGTGTTGATCTTAACCAAAATTGTGAAACCAAATGAGACGCGCTGGCGGTCGCCGCAGCAACAATTACAACAATTGAAGCAACAACAACAAATAACAAGCAACAACAACAAATAACAAACAACAACAACGCGTTGTCACATTTGCCATGTTTCATTTTTAACCATTTACGGGGGAAATGTCACAACTTGTTTTGGGACTTGGGGACTTGGACTTGGCGGGGATCTGGTTCGCCTCGTCGCCAAGCTGGAGTGCAATAAAATAAAAAACAAACAACAACAACACACACACACAGACACATATGCCTATGTACATATACATATATATGTATAAATCATGATAAATTGAAAATAATTTTAATGAATCTATGTACGTACGACTGAAGCTAAAGTATCTAGACTTGAGAAACCGCAGCAGCAGCGGCAGCAAATGAATCAAAATGAAAAATGCATTCGCATTTGTAGGCGCAACGAGCTACAGTCGCCGCAAGGCAGCAATTGACCGACTAGCAGATACCCTGTAACTACGTTTTTTCTTAATTTTACATAATTCATAAGAGTTTATGCGTTAGAATGACGAATATGCACAGCATATAAGTAAATGATGCTGGCAAAATGTAACTGACCGACTAGAGATACCCTGTAACTACATTTTTTCTTAATTTTACATAATTCATAAGAGTTTATGAGTTAGAATGATGAATATGCACAGAATATAAGTAAATGAAGCTGGCAAAGTGTAACTCACCGACTAGCTGATACCCTATGTCAATCATTTTTCGAAATATCTATTTCCAATATATAAGTATATCAGCGCTTATGAGCTTTATGCATTTCTCTCTAGTACAAGCGAAAGCTGACGGAAAAGAGCAGTTGACTGACTAGCAGATACCCTGTAACTAAGTGTTTTTGTTTATTACACATAATTAATAAGAATTTATACGTTAGAATGATGAATATGCATAGAATACAAGTGCTAGATGTTCGACTAGCAGATACCCTATATCAATAATTTTTCGTAGTTTTTGTTTCCAATATATATAGCTTTAGCTCACAGCAGCACAAGCACAAACTGACAAATAACTTCAACTGATCGACTAACAGATACCCTACATCTCTATTTAGTTCCTCTTTTGGCTCATATTGGTCATATAAATTGCCTTAGCTTAAGCCATGCATGTGAGACTGGCATTAGAAAAACTTGATAATATAACTGATAGACTACAAGATACCCTAGAGGTGGTTTTCTAGAACAACTAACATGCACACATGCCTATCTGTGCATTTTATGTATGAATTTCAGCTGGCAATAAGTTTTAGCGAAGTCAGCTTGCAATTGAACGACTAGCAGATACCCTAGAGTGCTTTGCTTTGGTATCTAGCTGAGTACTGCCAAGCCACAAATGTAAATCAGCACTAGCAAGAATGCGTAGAGGGCAGAAGTGAAAATTGACTGACTAACAGATACCCTAGGCACAGTTTTAGATAGATTATATGTTAGAAAGGGAGGTAGCAGTCTGAGTAGAAACAGATGCTAGCAGGTTTTTATGATAAACATAGCTTAAAACGCCTATCATACCCTATGTACACTGTGCATAGGGTATGCAATTGCGAATTGCATCATCCGATGGCCGCCTTCAACAGACATTTTCATTTTACTCGCATATTTGAATGGTTTTCTCCTTTTGTTACAGTTGTTTTGCCTGCCATGGAACTGGAATGCGATTTGGGTGCCATACAAAACGAGGAGTTGCTAAGGAAAATGGTAAGCGATGTGAAAGTAGAAGTATCGAAGTATATACACATATATATATATATGTATATAGAGACTTGCATTATGCATGTGCATACATTAGGCTATGTATGTGGGTCAGATCTTTGGCGTTGCTCTAGCTGCAGCTGATGCCTTCTATGCGATTCTCATTTTTTGCTTTTTAGCTCTCTCTCTCTCTCTCTCTCCTCTCCTCTCGAAGTCACCTGTTGGCAAGTTCATTGGCTCTCCGCTGTAGCTGGATGCGTCAGGCATTGCCTTTAAAGTGCAGACAGAGACAGAGTGGATGAGTTTCGAGAACTAGCTGTGGAGATTCACACACACACACGCATAGACTGTTGGCACCCGGTTCAACCTGACCAAATTGGGTCATTTATGGGGTTGGCGTGGCCCGACTCTCGCCTGATGTGATGTGTGGGCCGTCCGACGCTGAGCTGGCTCAGACTCAGCGGGCCAATTATCGTTAAAAAGTCATTAAAACAAAGTTTAGCTGGAAAAGCATTGGTGACGTCGCCTCCAACTTGGCCGAAATGATGTACGAGCAGCGACAATAGCGAAACATCTATATTAATAATAATAACAATAATAAATACGTAAAAACTACGAAAATAGCAGCAGACGTTGATCAGCCCACGCGCTGACGCTGACGCTGACGCTGGCAGCGACGGCGACGGCGACAACGTCTGAGTCGCGTTTTATAGCTATCTCTCTCTCTCTCTCTCTCTCTCTGTCTCTGTCTCTTTCGCTGATAAAGCGACGATGAGTCATCGCCTCATGAATCAATTTCGTGCAGCATCTGAACTCGCCTGAACTGGCCGCTTCAAGCCACAAATCCAGTTGGCCGTCAGTCAGGCTCCTGATGACGCCACAGCCTGTGTCCGCAGCTCGCAGCCAATGCTCGGCTCGCTGCCTGATGCTCGGTCAGTCAGGCAACATTAGCGAGTGGCAAGTTTTTCTGTTCTCATACCCTGCAATTCCCATGGGTAATGCGCGCTGAGAGGGCATATCCCAGAGAGTGCATTTGCTTAGGAAGTATATATGTAGTATATATAGTCCTGGAGATCTATACTCGTGCAGCTAGATAGACTATAGGACTATCATATTCTATAGACTTATAGTCCTACAGACAGTGTATGCAGTATACTGAGTCTTAGAGACCCATACTCGCACAGCTCTACAGTTCCGTAGTCCTCTACTCGATTCTCTCCTATACTCTATTCTATAATCGTACAGTCCTATAGTCCCTACACTCATACAGCTAGATAGTCTTATACTCCTAACTTCCTACCGTCCTATAGTCCTATCGTCCTACCGTCCTATAGTCTATCATTCTATTACTCCTATAGTCTCATAGTCCTATAGTTCTATCGTCCTATATTCCTATAGCCCTATCATTATATAGTCTTATAGTCCTATAGTCTTATTGTCCTATAGTCTTATAGTCCAATAGTCTTATTGTCCTATAGTCTTATAGTCCTATAGTAAGTATATGTCTTAGAGTTCTAGAGTTTTAGAGCTCCTATAGGACTATAGTTCTATAGATTGACAGGACAATGACACAATAGAACTATAGAACTATAGTAGACTATAGTAAATTATAGCCGTAGTATAGACTATAGTAAATTATAGTCGTTTAGTTCTATAGTGGATTGTGCTATCATTCTATAGTCCTACCGTTCTATAGTTCTATGATCCTATGGTCCTATAGCCCTATCATTCTATACTCCTATAGTCCTATTGTCTATAGTCCTATAGTTTATAGTCCTCTAGAATATATTGTAAAGTATACAGTCTTAGAGTCCTATATTTGTAGATCTCTATAGTTCTATACTCCTATAGTGTTCTATACTCGTACAGCTCTATGATCTTATCGTCCTATAGTCTTTTCAGTCCATGGTCCTTTGATTCTATCATTCTATAGCTCTATCGTCCTTTAGTCCTATAATCCCATACTCGTACAGTTCTATAGTCCTATGATCCTATCGTTCTATCGTCCTATAATCTATTTACTACTACTTTCTGCCCCTCCTACAGTCATAGAGTCTTACATATACAGACAGCCATGTCTCATTGTCTGAACTCACATATGATATCATATGATCATGTATCATATAAATATATGTGTTGTCCCAATCGTAACTTACATTAACTGTCTGAAAGAGAGATCCATTCGTGAGCGAAACTCTCATATAATATAATATGTATATAATATGTCTCTCATATCATATTCTATGTATATCGATATTTATCGTTTTGTCAATTGTTGTAGTTTAGCCTAGGCAACTGTGAGCTAATATTTCTAGGGTATTACTTAGTCACTCATAGAACCGCCTGGAACACTCTCGAGATTTATTTGTTGTTGCTTTAGTTTTTGTTGTTTTTCTGAGACATTTGCGCGTTGGCCGCTTTACAATTGCGCCAATCTCTCGGCCATGATTTGAAGCCAGTGTGTCGCGTGGGCCGCTAACTGCATGAAAAATAAATCAATAAACCTGAGCCGCAATTGGCACACAGCGACCGAGGCAGAGGCAGAGAGAGAGAGAGCGACAGACACCCGCTATGGCCATCTGTCTGGCTGCCAACTAGCCAGTTGTTGCTACCAGTTCACATGGCACTTGGCCAACAGCAGCAAGTGAAAAACTCAGCTCCATCTGCTGGCCATTGCCATAGTGTTTATCGCTTATCGTTTATCGTTTATCGGCTGCTGGTCTAGCCACGACGTCTGCGCAGCGTCTGCATGACTCTCTCATGTCTGAGCTACGCTTTGCTGCCGCGTGGGGGCGTCTGTGACTGTTGACAACAACAATAACACCTACGAATTATATATGTACATATATGCAAATGCCATTGCAGTGATTTATATTATTATTTTTAATTGTTATATATATTATATATGTACATATACATACACATATCTGGGCGATTGATTGGTCAACTGTGCACTGGAACACGTTTGCCGTTTTTTGTTTTCCTTTGCTTTTAGCCATTTTTGCACGATCGATTAGCCAAATCCCACTGGCAATATAATTATGGAGTTGCCTGTATACATACATACACACATACACACATATACATACATATGTAAATGTGCTTGAGCAGAGCTCGCATCATTAGCCGAAAGCTGAACTGTAAACAGCTGGAGTTGGGCTGGCTGAAGTCGCACTTGGAATACCCAGCACAGCCAGCTTCCAGCTAAACTGGTAACACTATATACCTATAAACGGTACTCACAGCTTTACCTAGTATTCTGGACTGTATTACAGCTATAACACTAGCTTAAACAATCGTTTATCGCATGTTTATATGCACTTGGCCATAAGCAATACTTAAATTGTATAAAAGGTAATTTGAAACTGGCGTCACTTGGAAGTGCAAAAGCTTCAGCCGAGTCGAGCCGCAATTAGTCACTAATTCTGCCTACTCTCCAGTGCACGCGCTTTATACGGTAGTCGGTGTAGCCCTACAGAACACACAAACAACTCGCCGTTACATAGCTGTTCTTGTTGTTGTTGTTATTGTCTTTGGCAAAAATTCTGCTGCTGCTGCTGTGGCTGCGGCTGCTCGTCTTGAGTCTGAGCCGCTGTTTTTGTTTTGTTTTGTTTTGCTTTACACACACATGCAAAGGCAGCGCAGCTGACGGCGGCCGCTGCACTGATAGCGGGGGCAACGCAGACGCACACAAGCTCAGACGGCAGCGTACACACACACACAAGCGCACGCATAGCATTCGATCGACGACGACGTCGCTGTCATCTTCGCGGATTGTTGTTGTCGTATTCGGTCATATCTTTGCTTTGCTGACTGCGCTGCGCTGTCGTCATCGACTGCGCGGCTGCTGTCTAAGCTTCGGCCGGGTTGGCCGTCCACTTTACGCGGCTTTGATTCTGAATGGGCGAACTTCAGTCTGATTTTGGTGCTCGATCGATTGCAACGTGCCGACGCTCGGTTCAAAAGAAAGAAAGAAAAAAAAACAACGAAACTCAACTCAACCCAGCCAGAAGAAGAAGAAGAGATCGAGGAAGAAGCAGCAGCAGCCAGCAGCAATTGTTTTACTTTTTTTTTGTTTGTTTGTTTGTATATGTATGTACATACATATATATGATTTTGTTTTTGTTTTGGAGCGACATTTGACTCGAGCTTAAAGAACCCGAAAGTTAGCGAACGGCAAAAGGATTAGTCACACCCATTCATTAGCCAAAAGTGTTTATACGTGTATTTGCCGGTCAAAGAAAAAGATCATAAATAACAATTCAACGAACCCAAAACTCAACGAAACAAATATTCGATATAAAAAAGGCGCAGAGGAGACCTTTATTTGCCTTGCTTTTCTCTCTATCTCGCTCGCACTCGTCTAACTGCCACATATTTTGCGTGTGTCATTTGGAGGAGCCACTGTGATTAGTTCATCTACAGACAGGTAAATTTACACTCACACACTCACACACTCACACACACACACATACACACTGCCATTTGCCAATAACTTTCACACTAGCAAAAATTCCAATTTTGTTTTTGCATAACAGTTAGTCAGCAACGTCGGCAGCGCAGCGCGTCTCGCTGCCCCGTCGCTGCTTTTGTTTTTGTTTCTTCTTCGTTTTCTTCGTTCTTCGTCGCTTGTAAACAAACAAAATTCTCTTATCTGCGGCCCAAGGAGCCTCGAAAATTAGATTAGAAATGCGAATTTCTGAATATGAACGATCGTGTCATCATTTTTGTTTTTATACATAAATTGTTTATCAAGATTCCCACTATATATATATATATATATATATATGTACATATATATATTTTGCTATTCTAATCTCTAAATGAATCTAATTACAGTGAAACCTGTTTAACGGCCAGCCCCAGGGGCAGTTGGCCTCGCTTCGCTTTGATTTTCGATTTGCACTTGATTCGCCTAGCCTAAGGGATAATTCGCGATATATGTATATACCTGATCAATGTGGCAACTTTGTAGTCGTACACCCACTCGGAAAGCTTATAGTCAACTCAATCTCCAATTTCCGTCTCAATGTTTCCTTTCATTGCTTTGTCGGTTCGCTGATTTTTACAGCTCAATTCAACTATATTTTTGCGCTATTATTATAATTATTATGGAGCCATTAAGACAGCTGATCGTGATATAGTAGAACAGATCCCAGGTTTGTTAGCTCTTCATAAGGCGAGCGGTTTGTTTTTCCATCTGTACTGAACTGAAACTTAGTATTGAAAATCAAATTGAGCTTTTTTTGTAAAGTTCTTAAATTATGCAATAAAAACTATAATATATATGATACACATGAGAAGAAGATTAATGAATTCATATTATGATCTTAAATTGCTTTAGAATTTTTTTTTAAAATGATTTTTTTAGTGTAAAATTAAAAAAAGATTCTTTTTAGATTTTTTGAAGTTTTAAAAAAAAATATTTTTTCTTTTAATTTTCACATTTCTTTTTAAATTTTATAATTTTTATACCCTGAACCCATTGAAAATGGGTAATCAGGGTATAATGTTTTTGTTGGAAGGCGTATGTATGTAACAGGCAGAAGGAGGCGTGGCAGACCCCATAAAGTATATATATTCTTGATCAGGGAGACAAGCCGAGTCGATTTAGCCCTGTCCGTCTGTCTGTCTGTCTGTCCGTCTGTCCGTCTGTCCGTCTGTCCGTCTGTCCGTCTGTCCGTCTGTCCGTCTGTCCGTCTGTCCGTATGTATGAACGCGTCGATCTCAGAACTTACAATAGCTAGAGACTTCAAATTTTTTTTGTAGGTCCCTGTATAGGGCGCGCATATCGAGTTTGTTTCAGAAATTCGATAACTGTTATCGTTTTATTGTTATCGATTAAAAACGAAAATCTAAATTAAGCTAAAAAATTCTATCTATTTCATCTTTCTAGCTAGAGTCTTCAAATTTTGCATTTAGTGTTATTTGGGTCTTACGCAATTTCGGTTTTTGTTAAATTTTGGGTGCCACGCCCCCTTCGCCTCCAATTTGTAACTCCCGTATATCAAATACTAGAGACTTGTGCTTTGGCACATACATATATATGGATGACGTGATCACGCCCAACAAGTTTGATCAAAATCGTTACTCTAGAAAAAAAGTTATTAAACATTTAATTTTCCATGTCATTGGCATGCAAACAGCAGCCAAAGAACAGCTGACGCAACGATTTGCGCTTGTGAGTGCTTGCGCCTGTGTATGTGTGTGTGTATGTGTTTTTTGTAATGAACATATATATAAACTTATGTATATTAAAGAAACGGAGATTGTTTGGAATTGCGGTTCTTCGTAGGGTTCAGGGTATACCCTAGTCGAGCGGTCTCGACTAGAGTTTTCTTACTTGTTTTTAATTGTTTTATTTTTTTTATTTTATACATATTTTTTTTTAATTTTAATTTTTTTTTAATTTTTAGATTTTTTTTTTAAATTTTATAACACGTTTATAAATTTTTACATTTTTTTAGCTTTTACTTTTTAAAAAATTTTTTTGTTTTTAAAAAATTTTATTAATATTTTTTTTTAAATTTTTTCAAAATTTTTCTTTTAAATAATGTTAAATAATTTTTATATTTTTTTTATTTTGTTATGATATATAAAAAAAAGTTTCTTTAAGATTTTTTACATTTAAATTTATAATAATTGCTTAATAATTTTTGATGAAGCTTTTTATTATTTCTATTATTTTTTATTTTATTATTTATTTATTATAATTTGAATATTATTTTAAATTTCCCAACGTGAGAAACTTTCTATGCGTTCGCTTCGCAGCTGGCGCTCGAAAACGATACCGATAACGATAACGATAACATGTCACCGGCCTGTCAGTTGACAGCGCCATCAATCAAACATGAAAGAAAGAGAAGAGACAGAGAAAGAGAAAGAGGAGTGGAGAGAGAAGTGTAGAAAGATTTCCAATTGGAGATTAACTTCAGAGTTCGCATTGCATTTCGAGTATTTTTTGGGTAAATTTTCGTGTTTAATATGCGTGATGCGATCGCGGCCTCGAAATACGAAAAAAAAAAAACAAAAAACAAAACAGAACAAAACGCTCTAAATTTCAAGAACAGACGCCGCATGTTTTATTCACCTGGGCAATGTCACAGTGATCGAGAGAAAGAAAGGTAAAAGAGAGGGGCGGGGAAAGGGCGAGAAACGAAAACAGCTGAAAATGAAAACAAACTGAAGTCAAGTCTGAAATCGACTCGAGCACAAGTCCAAAGCAAATAACAGCAAACAAATGTTCTAGAATATAGTGTATACACGCAGAGATACCCTGTAATATGACTGGCCAGACTTGTAAGTTCCTTTATTTAGATATTCCCAATCATTTCTTAGTTTTTACTTCTGATTTTGATGTAATCTGAGCACTAGTGACGACGTACGGATACCCTGAAAATAGTTCCTGTTGGGTATTTATAGTATTTGATTATGATTAGCTTGTGCTGAGCTGTGAACTTAGAGCTACCCTGTAAACAGCACTGGCTTAAGCTGTCGCTCTCTGTGTATCCCTGATTCAATAAGTTTAGAGTCTAGACTGAGATTACTTTGATATTTGTAGTATATCTAGGTCTATATATACCTATAAGATCAGTTCAGATCGTAGCTTCTGTACTGAACTTAGGTTATATGGAGTGAGACTGAAGTATGACTAGTCCATGTGGCTTCGGCCTATACATATATAGGCCGCATATACCCCTTTGAAATCTCACTAGGTTTACAGGGTATGTGTTAAAACATGCGCAGTTTTAAATAGTTTCAATTTCGGTTGCCGCTTCGCAGGTGCTAAAAAGTAAAATAAAATTGCAAAAAAAAGTGGAAACGTCAGCGCCGCAGTCGACGTCGACGTCGACGTCGCTGCCAGCAGGTTGAGCATGAAAATGACACAATTCGCTCCAAGCGGAGAATTGGAGGCGGCTCTCTCGCCCACTTGGGATGCGCATGCAACCGAATTGAAATGAAATTGAAATTGAAACGAAACTGAAATAGTTATAAATAAGAGCTGACGGCGAGAGAGAGAGACAGAGAGAGAAAGAGAGAGAGAGAGAGAGAGAGGGAGAGAGAGAGAAGCGCGATCAATTAAGAGGGCAGTGCCAAACGGTTGCCTCAGCGAATTGAACTGATTGCCAATGTCAGATGTCAGTGAAATGCCAAGTGGGCGACGCCAGATGGCGTGCTACGCTGCATATCGCTGGCAACAGGTGTCGCTGCGCGTCTTATCCATGAGTGCTGGCTTATCGCTTGACATTCTTGGCTCACGCTCTTGATAAGTTGAAAGCAGATTGCGTATCGTAGGAGAAATGCGAAAGTGGGTTGGGGGCGGGTGGTTTAACGGTGGAATGGGTAGATAAAACGAGCAGCCAGTAAAACTTTTAGGAGTAGCATGAAGCTAGAGCCATTTAGGTAACACCAAATGGAGCTAAAGAAGCCAGTAAAACGTTTCGGCTGCAAATGGAGCTGAATTATGAGTGAGAGACAGCAGTCTTTGGGCATGATAGAGCTTGGAATACAATAGAACTAGAACTTCAGCTATTTTATCATGCTATGCCAGCCAGTGAAACATTTACGAATGGTAAATATAGCTGAAAGCAGCCAGTAAAACGTTTACGAAAGTGTAGAAACAACAATTGCTGTCAAATAATACAGGAACTGCAGAGAATCACAAAAGCTAAGCTAAGCTTCAATTTGTTAACGTTAGGTAAATGCAGCCAGTAAAACGTTTCGGCTGCAAATGGAGCTGAATTATGAGTGAGAGACAGCAGTCTTTGGGCATGATAGAGCTTGGAATACAATAGAACTAGAACTTCAGCTATTTTATCATGCTATGCGAGCCAGTAAAACGTTTACAAATCTTAAATATAGCTGAAAGCAGCCAGTAAAACGTTTAAGGAAGTGTTGAAACAACAATTGCTGTCAAATAATACAGGAACTGCAGAGAATCACAAAAGCTAAGCTAAGCTTCAATTTGTTAACGTTAGGTAAATGCAGCCAGTAAAACGTTTCGGCTGCAAATGGAGCTGAATTATGAGTAAGTGGGAATGACAAGAGCTTGGAATATAATAGAACTAGAACCTCAGCTACTTTATCATGCTATGCGAGCCAGTAAAACGTTTACGAATCTTAAACATAGCTGAAAGCAGCCAGTAAAACGTTTAAGGAAGTGTTGAAACAACAATTGCTGTCAAACAATACAGGAGCTGCAGAGTTCTAGAATCACAAAGCTGAGCTTCGCTTCAATTTGATAACGTTAGGTAAATGCAGCCAGTAAAACGTTTGTGAATCTGCCAGATAAAGGAATAAGAGCTCTATACAGTGCTACTCCGTCTTAGCCAACTCACTTTCAAGTCCATTGAAGTCTTACTCAACTACCAACACAACCACGCACCCACCCACTCTGGAGCTGGGCCCCCTCCACCAGTGCATCCTCTTCCGTTAACGTTCGTGCCTTGGGGCATTTGACTCAATTAAATTTTAATCAATTTTAATTGCAGTGGCAAACAGATTTTTGTTTTCATTTTCGTTTTCAATTTTTGGCAACAACAATTATAATGCATAGACGGAATATACGAAATATCGGCGACCTCCAAAGCTGACACGACAGCTAACAACAAATTTTGTTAAAAATTGAATAAAAAATGAAAAAACAAAAAAAATAAAATAAAATAAAATAATTTATCAGCGTTCGCTGTGAGCTCGCATCAGGCAAATCTCGCGCGCGTCACGTCATCAGGCGCAGCAGCGCAGTCGGCGTCGGCGTCGGCGTCAACAGGTTGCGACGAGGTGCGACGACGACGGCGACGGCGACGGCGAATTCAACTGGTTATCACAAGCCGCTTTTTAGAAATTACGTCATCTGGCAAATGTCGCTTGACGGCCAAGCGGCGTTTCAAGATGCTGACGCCGCTGATGACGTCGACTGAGACGCCGACTGCGCTGCTGAGCAATTGCCACGCGAACAGTTGTTCCTGGGCGAAAAGCTTTCGCCTTCGCCTCGAAGCCCTCACACTTTTCGCCTTAAACTTTTTAACAAAATTTGAATTTTATTTGAATTTTATTTATTTCTGAATTTAATTTAATTTATTTTATTTTCAATTTCAGTTTTTTATTTACTTTTTTGTTGAGTGAAAGTTTGAGCTGCTGCGATTTCTCTAGTTCCTTTTTGAAATCATAAATCGCATCTCGAATTTCTGCAAGTAGAGCTTTATCTGAATAGGTCAGCGGCTTTGGCGCCTATCACATCTGCCTGTCAAAGTTGACAGCTAGTTTTAGGGTCGACGGCAAAGCTCTGAACTGAAAAGTTATTAGTTGCGCCTCTCAAAGCTGACGGACGGATATGCGCCTGTCAAAGTTTAACAGCTGCTTGTAAACTAAGTGTTAATTAAGTGTTGGAGTGAGAGAAACTGACTTGGGATGATGTAAATCTATATATATATACATATGTATGTATGTATGTATATATGTATGTTTGATATAGATATAGATATAGATATAGATATAGATATAGATATAGATATAGATATAGATATAGATATAGATATAGATATAGATATAGATATAGATATAGATATAGATATAGATATAGATATAGATATAGATATAGATATAGATATAGATATAGATATAGATATAGATATAGATATAGATATAGATATAGATATAGATATAGATATAGATATAGATATAGATATAGATATAGATATAGATATAGATATAGATATAGATATAGATATAGATATAGATATAGATATAGATATAGATATAGATATAGATATAGATATAGATATAGATATAGATATAGATATAGATATAGATATAGATATAGATATAGATATACACTGGAAAGTGTAAAATTGAGTTGACTTGAGTATGTATATAGAAACTGAATATATATAGCTATAATACATATGTATGTATTCCTGTATAGTATATGGCTTTAGGAAGCATTTGACTTGATAATGTTTTCAAGTTCATTCGCTTTATATAAATCCAGTGGAAATGAATGATGTGACATGCAACTTTAGACAGTGCGCATTACAAATTTGATTTATGATGTTAGTTAGTTGTCTATATCTATCTATCTATCTATCTATATATATATATATATATATATATATATATATATATATGTATTTGTATGACTATAGCTATCTCTCTACACATGTATATATTTGACTTGATTTGTGAAGTTCTTTAATCTAAGAAATACTTTTTGCTATAAGCATCTAAATTTAAAACAGTTAACAAAGCTTTTGTTATTGTTATTGTTGTTGTTGTTGTTCTCCTATTGTTGTTCGTTTTGGCATATTTTCCGCTTTCGATTGTGTTGAGGTGGTTCGGTTTGGTTTGGTTTGGTGGGTGATATCACCGGGCCAACACCAACACCAAAGGCAAAAAAACCTTTTGCGAATGTTCGAGCTCAGGAAATCTGTCGAATTTAATTAACTTGCAAATAACAATCACAATAATGACAATGATCATCATAATCATAATAATAATAATAGTAATGAATAATGAATGCAAAGCTATATATATCTACATATATGTATAGAAATTCGAAATCTGTTGACAAATTGTGAATTTCTGGTGGTTGGATGCAAATTCAGTCAACTGCACCGCCTAGCACGATTAGTATACCCTGTAATTGTTGAGCAAGTGGGGTACATTGGTAGTAGGGTATCAGCTAGTCGAGCATTCTTCTCTGTTTATCTATCATTTTGCAGCTTAGTTTATATCTATAAAGCAAAGTCTATGCGATAACATTTTAGATAGCCGAAATTCTTGGCTTTCTGTTGCGAAAGCGAAAGTGAAAGTAGAGGAAAGGGTATATTAGTAGTGAAAGGGTTAAAGGTTAGCGGACATGTTTATCTTTACAGCTATAATTACTTTGGCTAAAACTTGCATTGCTGTTGGCCTTATCTATAGATTAAACAATTATTATTTATAGTTATTTCTTGGGACTGTGACGAATCGGCTTTAAACTTCGTTTCCATGTATCTTCAAGCTACTTACGCTAGTTTATATTGCCAGGAGTTGCAGTGTTATATAGAAAAAAACTAGATACTGGACTTACCTAGACATACCTAGACCCATCTAGATCCACCTGCACCTATCTAGATCCACCTAGACCTACCTAGACATATCTAGAACTACCTAGACCCGCCTAGATCCCCCTACACCTATCTAGAACCACCTAGACCTATCTAGAACCACCTAGACCTACCGAGACCTACCTAGACCTATCTAGAACCCCCTAGACTTGCCCAGACCTATCTAGAACCACCTAGACCTACCTAGACCCACCTATACACTACTTCATTTAGCTACTATGTCCCTTTGTCTATGCGTCTTGTTAAGCAAACTTAGTATAAATAGCCCCAAGAAGGCGCCCCAGCTAAGCATAGTTTATAGAACTCTCCTAACTAGCCGAACTCAAGAACTACTAAAGCTAACATTCCGAAAGTTGGCTTATGGCAGCCTTGCCAGATAAATACACAAAAAATCTATAACTGTCATAAATATGTACAAATTTAAGTTCTATATAGACTACAGACTATAGTCTCTGGTAACATGAGAGCTTTTTAGGAATCAATCAAGCAAGTTATAGGTAAATTTCTTGATGTGGGCAAATGAAATGTTGTTACACATAAGCTAATGCAAATATATATACATATATGTATATATATATCTTTATATGATCGTGAGTCAGTTGGCTTGAAGTCAGGTTTGTTGTTGTATTTTATGTGCGCCAGCTAAGCTAATTGGCGATCGAGACGAGGCGTCGAGACGCGTCCATAAAAGGCGCAGTTTCGCCTCAATGTGAGCAGCGCGTGGGCCACAGCGAGCCGGTTCAATTAGTCCAAGGACGTGTCGCTCTATACTCTATACCCTCTCCCCCTCCCTCTCTCTCTCTCTCTTTCTCTCTGTATGTATATATACTTACTCTATATATGCTCGATATTTTGCAGTGGCAGCAATCGGAGGATAGCGAACGCAAGAGGCAAATCCGTTCGCATCTTTACAAGTTGCGCGAATCGCGTTTGAGAAATCTCTATAGACACGAACCGGATAATTTAACGTTTGCGATGTCGGAACCCAACGGAAATACTCTATCTGGCTACGGTGGCAAGGATCCGCTGGCCACCAGCCACGGCGATGCGCTGCTCGACCAGAACTTCCAGAGTCTCAAGTCGAAGGAGGTGCGCGACTCGATGAGTCCCACGCACGAGCTCAAATTCCATTCGATGAGTCTCACCCAGCCGAACAGCACCGGCTGGGATGTGCAGACCTCGTCGGAGGTCAGTCCCGACGGACGTGCCTATCGCACCGAAACTCTGGCCAAAACGGATGGTAAGCTCAAGCATTTGCTCTAATCCCAAGAGTCGATCGAGTAATACCCTGTACCCAGTATCTATACGATTCTAGTGAGTTGAACTAGGTATATTTCAGTAGAAATATGTTCGATAAGTTATCGATAGGCATACGCTTAGCAGTCGCTCTTCGTACACTTATTCAGTTTTTTTTCAGATTATTGTCTCAATAAATAATAAATAATAAATAATTAAATTCTATATTTCCATTTCGATAATTATCGATAGTTATCAATAGATGTTGCTTAGGAGTCACTCTTCATACAGTTATTCAGTCTTGTCAGATTATTCCCTCAATAAATAATAAATAATTATATTATTATAATTCCATTTCGATAATTATCGATAGTTATCGATATATTTTGCTTAGGAGTCACTCTTCATACAGTTATTCAGTCTTGTCAGATTATTCCCTCAATAAATAATAAATAATTATATTATTATAATTCCATTTCGATAATTATCGATATTTATCGATATATATTGCTTAGGAGTCACTCTTCATACAGTTATTCAGTTTTTTCAGATTATTGTCTCAATAAATAATAAATAATTATATTATTATATTTCAATAATTATCGATAGTTATCGATAGACAGTCAACTCTTCTATTTAGCATATTCCATGAGTTTTGGTAGACTTAGCAATGCCAAATATAAAATGTAGCTTTTAGCTGAGTAAACAGTGCTGAAGAGCAGCACATTACAGGGTATCTCTAGCCAATGCAAGCCTGAATTTCAACAATAAAAAAGAATTGTATGAAAGTAACATTCAAATATCGATAAACATAGCCAATTCTCGATATTTATATATGTATTTAGCTGGGTGCAGGGTATCAGCTAGTCGGTTACTCTCGACCTCTGACTTCAATGTGTTTAACTCTGTGTGTAACTCCTGCTCTGTTTGTTTGTATGTCTCTGTGCCGTGATCAACCACAAATACCTAACTCAAACCACCAAACCACCAAACCACCAAACCACGATCCACTCATGCGCTAGGTGTTGAGAAGCTGAATGGTGGCGGCATTGCCGAGTTCAAGGGTCGCAACGAGCAGCGCTCGAGCGCCTCGCATCAGGGCGACGATAAGAACTACGTGAAGCAGGCGGCGGAGAGCTCCAACACGCATCTCCAGGAGAAGGTTGTCTTTGGCGACGAGAGCAACGGTGGCCGCACCGAAATGAAAATGAGCTCCACCTCGTCCTCGTCGACCTCGAAGTTTGTCTCCTCCTCCACGGTGGAGTATGGCGACGACGATGCCGCTCAGCCGCGCTATCTGCTGGACAATCAGAGCACAAATCGCCAGCAGCAGCGCGAGTCGAGGGATCAGCGGGAGCAGCGTGAGGTGCGTGAGCAGCGGGATCGCGAGGAGCAGCGTGTGCAGGAGCAACGTTTCCAGGAGCATCGCCTGCACCAGCAGCAACAGCGGGAGCAGCAGAACGAGGAACGTTTCTCCGAGAGCCGCGAGCAGTCGAAGAGCACTCGCAACGTGGAGACGCAGCAGCACTACGAGGAGAACAAGCGCTATGTGGATATGGATAAGGCGTCGCCGGAGTATCAGCGGCACGTGCAGCACTTGATGGCGCAGCCAGGTGAGATCATCTCCAACACGGTCGAGTATCCTAAGCCCAATGTCAAAATGATTACCACGGTCAAGCGTCTGCCCGACGGCACGATTGTCAAGAACAAGCGCTACGAGACGGAGCAGCTGTCCCCCACAGCGGACACGGTCCGTCAGGCTCAGACCCAGACCCAGACCCAGACCCAGACCCAGACCCAGAGCCAGACCCAGAGCCACAACAATCAGCGACGCGTGCAGGAGACACGCGATGTGGTGGACAACGCTGAGCCGTTGGTGCGTCGTCCCTCGGAGACGGCCGAGGAGCTCGTCAAGCAGGAGAGCTACTCGACTGTGAAGAAGTCCAGTCGCCGCTACTCCACGGAGACCACGTCGGAGACCGTGCAGGAGTACGATGATCGTGCGCCGCAGCAGCCCGACCGTCCCTCGGACGGCTCTCCGTCCGCCAGGTCAACGAAGCCCGTACAGGAGTTCCCGAACCAACGGCCCAGCACGCCGAATCGTCATCCGTCGAACGATTTCTCCACTCACGGCTTTCCGTCGGTGCGCGGCAACAAGCTGACACAGGAGTTTCCCGGCCAGCGACCCACCACCGAGGAGTACGTGGTGGTGAAGTCGGAGAAGAGCCGCAACGTCAAGCAGACCAGCAGCACCACCTCGCAGCGCACCGTCGAGACGGAGCTCGAGCCCAGCTGGGAGCAGCCCCAGAGCCCCAGACGGCCCACCAACGTTGAGGATTTTAGCACACACGGCTTCCCCTCGGTGCGCTCGGACCAGCCGGATGCCGAGCTGCCCGCCAGCCCGAGCCGCCGGCCGGAGCGCATCATTGAGACGCAGGTGGAGCGCGAGCGTCGTCCGCAGCAGCTGAACGCCAGCCCGCGCCGCTCGCCGGATTACGGCACTCAGACGAAGTCGCCAACTCGCAAGCCCAACACTGGCCCGACCACACGCACGCCCAGCCGCAGCACCACCGAGACGAGCACCACCACCAACACAGTGACGCGCCGCCAGCTGCAGAAGGAGCGCGAGGTGGATGCAGCACATCGTGCATTCGCCGCCTCCTTGCGCAGCAGCTCGCCGGCCGAGAGTGTGGGCTCCACCGGCTCCCACCACCACCACGGCCATCCACGCCGCGACAGTGGCCAGACACCGGAGCCACATCCAGCGCGCCAGGCGCCGCGCTGGAGCGTCTCGTCGAGCGGCACCAATCGGCGGGCGGGACGCGAGGGCTCCCACGACAGCCACGCACCGTCCGAGTCGAGTCGCATCAGCTCCACCACAGTCACACGACACGTGGGCGTGCCCAAGACCGTGGCCAAGACCACGGTCAACAAGCAGACTGTGGTCAAGACACGCAATGTGCAGGGCTCGAGTGAGACCATCGATCTGGCCCCTCAGCGTTTGCCCCAATCGCCCACAGGGAAGTCGACAACAACCACAACGACAACAACCACAACAACGATTGGCAACAAGCCAGCTGCAACCCCAGCAACCCCAGCAACCCCAACAACCCCAACAACACCCACTAAGCCAGCAACACCAGCAGCTGCAGTTCCAGCTAGCGAGCCGTCGCCCGTGTCAGGTACGAATTAGACCAACAAAAAGAAAAGAACAGAAAAAAACAGAATATATATATATATATAAATACACATACGACAACAAAACAACACAACACAACACACACACGTACATACACACGTACACACATGCATAATATCAATTATTTTCGGAAATATCTATGTATATGAATGTATCCTTCAGATAACCAATCACAGTATACGTATGCTACTACTAAGCCAGCCGATATATTCTCTTTGCCACCTACCAATCCTACAACACCTACTATTAACAACAACAACAACAACAACAACGAAACTACAACAACAACCACAACAACACTAACAACCAAGAACAACAACAACAACAACAAGTACAAACCGTCAAGCGATGAATTGTTAACAAAAACCAAGCTGAGCTCAAACGAGGCAACAACAACAACAACAACAACACCGAGCGCTGTGCACGAACCACCCTGTGTGCGCCGCAATTACTACAAGCTGGGCCCCGCCGACGCGACAAGCGCTGCGCCAGCAGAGCAAGTGCCCAGCATAGCCAAGGCGGTAACAAGTACTGAAACCGTTGGTAAGGCCTAAAAACCAGACAAAAAAAAAAACAAAACAAAATCACAAAAAAAAAAAAAAACAATGAAACAAACAAACAACGCACAAAACAACAAACAACAACCACAAAAAACGTGCAACTTTTTCTTCTGCTCCAAAAAAAAAAAAACAACAACAACTTTTAATATAAACCTACCTTAACTACACTTGATAAATATATATACATATACATATATATATATATATATATATATATATATATATATATCCTATATACTATATAAAACTTTTTTTTTTGGATCTTTGCTAATAAAAAATTTTAAAACAATTAAAAAAAAACACAAAAACAAAACAAAAACTGCGAATGTGCTATGTTCTATGTTCTCTGGAAATACACACACACACACACACACACACACACACACACACACACACCAACACACACACACACGTATTTTTGGGTGGGTTAGCCAAAACTAACGGTAATACTAAAACTCTTAGACTTCTCTCTTATCTATTGTTGAGGGGGGCCTACTAAAACCCCATAAAAGTTATATACGCCTGATACGCCTCTGCCTGCCTCTGACTGACCTTAACACGCCTGCTCGCCTGCCACGCTAATACCGTAGAGCTATTAACCAACTAGCACCCACTCCACCAACAGGATTATCTGTCCGCAGTTGATGCTGCTGTAGCTGTTGTCTCGTAGTCGTCACTAACAACCTCTGTCTCTCTAATAACGTAGCGCTCTGAGCACACTGTATCGCACCACGGCCACGAACTCAACGGGTCGTTGAGCGTGGCACGTGTTAGCTTCTATGCCTTGTATGACTCCAAAAAAAAAAAACGAAAAGAAAAGAAAAAACAACCACAAACCCACCCATTCCCCGCAGCAGCCAGGCGAAGCCCCCATGCACCCAGACCCAGCATCCCAGACGACGAGGATGATGTGCCAACTGCAGCTAGGCGTAGCTCCAAGTCGCCCAGCATCGAACGACGTCCCTTGCAGCGCGAGACCACATTCGAGACTGATGTGGAGCGCATCACTCGGATCGACGATCAGATTGTCATCGACGAGAGCAGCTTCGAGGTGCGGCAGCGTCCTGTCAAAGCGGGCGATAAGCCCAGCGGGACTCCGGCCACGTTTCCGTCCAGGCCCAAAGAATCGCCTCGTCAGAGTCCCGAGAAGCAGTTGCCCTCGAAGGCGAAGCAGTCGCCGCGCGCTCCTAGCCCCGAGAAGCAACCAGCGGCTCGGTCACGTTCGGTTAGTCCCGAGAAGCAGCAGCAGCCTAAGCTTCAGCCAGCTTCAGTGCCCTCGAAGCCGAAAGAGTCAGCTTCTAGGCCAGCTAGCCCCGAAAAGCAAGTGCCCGGTAGCGCTCCTGCTGCTAGGCCCAAGGACTCACCCAACAACCAATTGCCCTCAACGGTGGCTAGGGGAGACGCGGTGACCAAGGAGTTTTCTCGAGACACGCCTCGCCAAGGTAGTCCCGAGAAGCAGTTGCCTGGCTCGACAAAGCCCTGGGGTAGTGAGCCCGTTGAGAAGCCGCGTCAATCTCCCGATAGGGCTCTAGGTAAGCCCAGTGGTGGCAAGCCGAGCCCCGACGATAAACAGTTCCCCGAGGATGAGTTCTTCCGGAGCACTGTGACCCAACGAGTAACCAAAACAACGAACAATTTTAATGACGAATTTATAAGCAACGAGCGTCAGCACCAACCGCGCCAGCCAGAGGATAAGCCTGACGAAGAAGTGCCCCGAAGCGCCAGGCCCCAGGACAAGGATATGATCGATAGACCTCTGAGCTCTAAGCCAGCTACTCGGGACTCACCCGAAAGACCCGACGGGGGCTTCATATCGAAGAGCCCAGAGCCGGAGGAAGATCAGAAGCCCACCTATCGCAAGAAGGGTCTGACGCGTCGTGAGACCTTCGAAGATCGCTGTCGCAAGATCCTGGGCATGGAGGAGGATGGCGATACGCAGGGCACATTCGTGCCAAAGCCCGACGACGATGATGATAATAATGACAATGATAATGATAATGATGATGAGGAAACAGAAACGGTGGTCAAGGAGACAGAGACTTTTGAGTTCAAGGTCGAGGACTGCCCCGATGATGATGATGACGAGGACGACAGGCCCAGGCGCGTGACTGAAACATATGTCGTACGCACGCAGCCTGTCATCAAAGTCGACGAGCCGGAGACCGAAACAGTGGTTACCACAGAGACAACTGCAGGCAAACAGAAGCCCAAGCCTGTGGACGTGGACGCGCCACGTCCTGCCGGAGGCCGTAAGCCTAAGGATGAGGTGGAGCCTATTGGACAGCCTGATCAGCAGAAGCCACAGCATCCTAGCCCCAAGGATGATGCTGAGCTCATTAATGTGGAGGAGGAAACAACAACAATAACAACGAAGCGTTCATCCAACTCTCCACAAGGCCCTCAGCCCAAGGACAAAGTGGAGCCACATCCGAAGACTGCCAAACAGCCCAAGGATGAAAAGCCACAAGGTCCAACAACCACCAGGCTGCCCAAGGATGAGACAGAGCTTATAGATATTGATGGGGAGACAACGACCATCATAACGAAGCACTCAAGCAAGTCTCCCACGCCTGAGCGCAAAGCGCCTTCGCCTTGCTCAGACGATGAGCCAGAGCCAAGACCGAAAACTAATAAACAGCCCAAGGATAAGGCACCATCACGTCCCAGCTCAGGTAGATGGCCCAAGGATGATGCGGAGTACATCAATGTAGAGGAAGAAACAACGACAGTCACTACTCGTCAAGAGCCTTTGCCCGACACGGAGGACGAGGATGAGCCACGTCCTAGAGTCGGTGGAAAACCCAAGGATCAGCATCCCAAGGATGAAGCAGAGCTCATCAATTTTGAGGAGGAAACCACAACTGTCACAACGAAGCGTACGTCCGCTACTAAGCCACAGGATAATGAGGGGCCAAAGCAACCTAAGGGTAAGGAGCCAACGGATGAATTTAAGCCACGTTCGACACCTACCTATTATTCCAAGGACGTTGACTTCATCAAAGTGAGCGACGACACGACCATAATCATGACAAAGCGTCCCGCCAAGTCGCCATCGCCCACGCGCAAGGAGTATTCGCCCTATCCAGATGATGAGCCGACTGCAAAGCAGCCGAAGGACGACAGGAAGCCACAAGCCTCAGCTGGTAAGCCGTTCAAGGATGACGGAGCGCCACGACGACCAAAGGATGATAAAGAGCCCAAGCAACCCAAGGACGATGCCGAGTACATCAGCGAACGGACAACGGTGGTGATAACAAAGCGTCCTGGCAAGTCGCCCTCGCCCACGCGCAAGGAGCCGGAGACAAAGCACTTTGTGACCGAAAAGATTATCGACTGCAATGCCAAAACAGTGTTGGAGAAGACCAGCAAGACGCAACGACCCACTGGAGCCGCTTCGGGACCCAAGGCGAAGAAGCAACCCGACGACAGCGAGCCAGAGGAAGCAAAGCCCAAGCAGCCCGAGTCCAGGAAACCCTCGAGCAGCAAACTGGAAACCGAGCGACGCAATTCGCGCACCACCAAGACCAGCACCACCACTAGCACCACCAACAAGCCAACCACGAAGGAGCCCCAGCCGAAGGGAGTCAAGAGTCCACGCAAGGAGTCACTGCCCAGACGTGAGCCTGCCAAGCGAGACAGCCTGGTGGAGGAGACTCGCACCACAACGTCCACAACTGTTCGCAAGGATAGGAAGCCCAGTGATGCCAGCTCGCCGACTATCAAGGATCGGTTACGTTCGTCGCCACGCAAGCAGAAGCCCCAAGCGGACGACGTGGACGGAGAGTCCTCCTCGCCGGATACGAGCCCCACGCGTATTCCCAGCGAGCGTCGTCGCTCGAGCAACATTTCGGTGCACACCGAGATCATCATCGATCACACAGCGCCCAAGACGCCCTCCCCCATGGCCGAGCGCAAGCCGACGCCCAAGGTTGTGGCAACTCCGATACGAAAGCTGCCGGTGACCGAGCGCAAGGAGTCGGCGCCAGTGCCGCGCGTTACGCGTCGCGACAAGGACAAGGTCACCCGCTCCACCAGCGAGAATGTCATCAAGGTGGTCAACGGCAAGCCTCAGCCGACGCAGCCGGAGATGAGCAGCCTGAGGCCCAACACCGACCGGAATCGGCCCAGCAAATGCTTCACCACACGCACCATCAATCTCAGCGAGCAGCTGATCAACAGCGAGGACATGGAGAATGTCATCATTGACATACAGCACGCGAAGAGCTCCAGGGAACCGTCTCCGGATCGGATTGTGCCGACTCCGGTGCCTGCTGAGCTGGAGACGGGCAAGCCGCGCTATCCCGACACCGTACAGGAGCCGGACGATGAGCCGCGCAAGAAACCCATTGTCACGAACATACCCATCTTCGAGGAGGAGGCCAATGCCTACGTGGGCTGCCAAATCTCCGAGCTGCGCAATCCCAATGGCATCGAGGCGGACATCCATGACAATCCCACTGTGGAGGCGCCCAAGAGCCTCGACTACACAACCACCAATCCGAGCAACGGACAGCCTGGCATCGATGTGGACGAGTGTCTGCTGAGCGTGCACGAGAAGGTCTCCAAGTTCACCCACACCGCCGAGCAGGTGAAGCGGCCCAAATCCTCGACGCCCTTCAGTCGCCAGTTCGACGAGCACGCCAGGGTCTCGGCCAGCGATGAGTGCTTGCTGAGCATTGACGAGAAGGTGGATCGTTTTCTGAAGACGGCGGAGAATATCACCAAGCAGCCACTGACCACGCCCACGCGCGAGATCGAACGCCCCAAGTTCGAGGACATCGATGAGGAGCTGCGCCAGGACGACTGCACCCTGAGCGTGTCGCAGAAGGTGCACAAGTTCATTGACACCGCCGAGAAGTTGGCGCCCAGTGCACCACAGAAGTCGCCACGACTGGTGGCCAACATCGAGCGTCACATCTCGCGCCAGAGCGAGCCGGAGCTCGATCAGGAGTCGGAGCCGGAGCAGCCCTCCGATGTGGAGCCGTTGGAGTCGAACGATGAGCTTTTGCCCATGTCGAAGCACCACACCACAGCCATTGAGCTGAAGCGCCAAAAGGACATCCTCAATCGTCCTTCGGTCTTCAATCAGCGCAAGCCAGCCACGCCCAACGGCACCAACAAGCCACGCGGCACTGCAAGCCCAAGCACCACACTCATTACGGAGGAGCGCAAGTCGTACCGCAGTCAGAATGTTCCAGCTTCGAGTCCGGGTGCACGTTCGCCAACCCGCAGCACCGCTGCCCCACGCAAGCCCTCATTGGAGCAACCACGGGGTAAGCCAAGCGATGCAGAGCGCAGCACCAGCAGCACCACCAAGCGTAGGGAACATATTACCCAGCAGCAGTGGGTGGTCAGTGATGTGGATGTCGATGTAGAAGAGGTGGGCCCCGCGCCACCTACCCACAGCGCCAGTCCACAGCCAACAACGCCAGGCAGGCGCCCAACCACCACCAGCACCACCAACACAACGAAGTCTACTCCTCGCAGCTCCACTGCTCCACGCAAACCTTCATTGGAGTCGCCGCGCAGCAAACCCAGCAGCGATTACCCTAAGGACACAGAGACAGGCACACGTCGCACCACCAGCACCACTACCACTAGAACCACCAACAAGCGTGGCGACCAGTGGATGCACAGCGATCTCGATTTAGAAGTCGATGAATATGAGCCATTCAGTCCAAAGGGAACATCGCCAGCAGGCAGACGCACCACTCCAACAACCAGCACCACCAACACAACGAAGTCTACTCCTCGCAGCTCCACTGGTCCACGCAAACCTTCATTGGAGTCGCCGCGCAGCAAACCCAGCAGCGATTACCCTAAGGACACAGAGACAGGCACACGTCGCACCACCAGCACCACTACCACTAGAACCACCACCAAGCGTGGCGAGCAGTGGGTGCACAGCGATATTGATGTGGATGTTGAGGAATACGAGCCAATCAGTCCTCAGGCATCATCACCAGGCAGACGCACCACCACGACCACCACAAAGACAACCACACGCAGCGCCGCTGCGCCACGCAAGCCCTCACTCGATTCGCCACGCTCCAAGTCCAGCCCGAGCAACGATTACACTACAGAGACCGAGACAGATACTCATCGTCCCACCAGCACCACCAAGCGTGGTGACGAATGGTCGCCAAGTGATGTGGATGAGCTCAACCAGAGTCCCAGGCACAGCCACAGTAGCAGTCCACGTCAAATGTCGCCACAACGCCGCACCGCCACCACCACCAAGCCCGACAGCACCACCAATTCGAAATCCACCATAGTTAAAGCGAGCACTGAGCACAGCACCACCAAGCATACAACAACAAAAACCAATCGAACCCATAGTCCAACTAACCAAGCTCCCCTTGCCAGCTCCCCTGACACTGAACCACACGTTGAACCACTTTTAGACCGCAGCCGGCCCACCCATCAAACATCGCCCGGACGCACAGTCGCCTCACGTCGCAACATCTTCGAGAAGCACTCGCCCAGCCCCACCAGCACCAGTGGTGCCACCGAGCCGAACGGACGTCGTCCCTCCTACATGGATCACACGAAGAGCTCCCTGGAGCACATTCGTCGCGATTCGCTGGAGATAAACAAGACGCATTATTCTCGCAAGTCCTCGGTGGAGGATGAGACAATGCTGGAGCCGCGCAATCCGAATGCGGCTGTTAAATTTGATGTGCCGAAGCGTGGCTCGCGGCCCGAGGTGGTGCGCACCACCAACACTGAGGAGCTGGAGATCGAGGAGATCTTTGATCTGCAGACGCTGGAGCAGCTGCTGGAGACGGTGAGCAGCTATGAGCTGCGTCGACGCATACGCGCTCAGATACGTTTGATCAAGAAGAACATGATTAATGCGAACGGCAGCAGCAGCACCACAACCACCACAACCACCATTACGACCAAGAGGCAGCCAGAGCAGCTCCTGCCCAGGAGCCAAGGCTCGACGCCCAGCCGCAGTCCAATGCCAGTGCGACGCATGCCGGAACAGCCACGCGACCGTAGCCAGAGCCCGGAGCTGAAGAGCAGCACCACCACCAGCACCACAACGACAAGTCGTCGCACCGAGCAGCTGGACAGTGGCAAGCCACCGGTGAAACCGCGTGAGCGCAGCGCCAGCCCAGTTCAAACGCGTCGTCGCAGTCCGACTGGCAAGTCCACCACCACAACGACAACCACCACACGCACCACCAAGCAGGCCAAGGTCAATCCGAACGAGAAGCCAAGTCCCATTTGGGCAGACCGCAGCAAGGTGTTGCGAGCCTCCGGCTCAGCTTCACCCACGCCACGGAAGGGCTCCAGCAGCAGCACCACGAGCAGCAGCAGCCGCATGATGCGCAGCAGCAACACCACCAGCAGCAGCACCACCACAACGAGCAGCAGCAGCAGCAGCAAGCGGCGCGAGGAGGACTCCATTACGTCCAGCTATGGCGTCGGCCCCACCGACGAGAACGGACTGCCCCTCTTTGGCATAAGGGCGCTCAAGAAGAAGACACAGCCGCCGCAGGAGCCGTGTGAGACAAAGCAAGGTAAGTGGTCGAGTGGGCGAGTGGTGCGGTGGTTGCCTAACGATACTAAGCCGCTCTCACTCCACAGAAGTCACAGGCTATGTCATCGAGGAGCAGTTCTACTCGGACGACAAGTCGCCGCCGCGTCATGAGCGCAAGGAGCTCATCTATTCGAGCAATCCCGATGAGTTGGTGACGCTGCAGCAGCAGCTGGACACCACCAAGCCGGACGGGCGGACCAGGCTGGAGCGCGAGGTGAAGCTGATCGATATGCAGGGCATGCCCGCAGCCCTTGAGCCGCCGGCGGGCAATCGCCGTGGCTCGATCAAGGAGCTGAGCGAACGCTTCATACAAAAGGAGTCGATGCTGGCCGACGAGGAGACCGAGGACAGCGAGTCGAACGATGTGTGCAGCGTCATCGAGCTGGAGGCGCCGCAGATGCGCCAGCATCAAAGCAGCAGCACCACCACGCGCACCAGCTCCAGCACGCGCTCCTTCCTCAACACCAGCGGCGAGGAGCGCGCCGTCAGCAGCGTCGATGATGTCCTCCAGCGCATGCGCAACGCCGACAACGGTGAGTGCCTCTCAGCAATTGATTTATCTATTCGGGGCGAGTGGCTCATCTTCGTCTTCCTCTTCATGCAGTGGTGGAGCCTGGCGACAGCGCCGAGGATCGCGAGGCACGCGCTCTGCTCAACAAATTCCTGGGCGCGAGCGTCATCATGCAGGGCGTCGAGACCATGTTGCCGGCGGGTCAGCGGGGCAACACCAACAGCAGCAGCCAAGCGGTAAGTGAGCGAACAACCACCACACGCACTCAGTGGGGGCAATGCTAGAGTGTTGCTATGCCAGACTATGAAATACCCGGTACATATACTATTTTATTTGAAATTTATCATAGTTTGAAGTTTAGGCTACAAAAATCAAATATGGACTAGCAAATACCCTGTAAACCTCTTTTTATGCTATATTTATGAAATTTTCTTTGAAAATTGGGTCTGAAATGCGCATGAGCTCTGATCTACACTTTAAAATATCTAAAATACCCTGTATTTTGTATATTTACGACTACTAAATACCCTGTAAAATCAGGTTTACGAAATTTATGAATGCTATTTGTAGAATTTAATTTGGACCTTTTATGGCTGATAGTCCTGACTACTAAATACCCTGTATAATCTTTGTTTATCATAGAGGCTGCTCTGTAGCTTTGCCTATAGTAAAAGTAAGCTCAAGAAGCAAGCTGCTGCTAGTCGAGACTATAAAATACCCTGTATTGTCAATGGTCTATACTAGAAAATACCCTGTATACACTTTTCTTTATACAGAATCGAACTAAATCTGATGCTAACACCCTGTATACCCAATCTATAAAATATATAAATATAAATCAATAATAATATAAATAAATAACTAATAAAATTTCATATCGTATCAATTGGTATATTTATCAAGTCTCTTTTAGCTGAAGAGTTGAGTTTACTACTCAAAAAAAAAGAAGAAGAAGAAGAGATTTCCATATGGCATCCAGAGTTCATTGTCCTCTCGCTAATGCGACGGCCCAGCTTATTTAGCTAATTAATCACAGGGTGTGCCTAGAGCTCAGTTGAGCCCTTTTTGATGGACAGCAGCAGAAAGAAGAATGAAAGAAGAAATGAGAGAAAAAGCGAAACAAAAAAAAAAAAACTACCAAATGTGCAGCCCACGGCCCACGGCCCACGTGTGCGATCAGCCCCATTGTCTATGCGCGCTCTCGCTCTTCCTGCTGCTGCGCTTCGTTTCGTTCATTCGCCGTTAGCTTTTGCCGCTCTCACGCTTCGTCGCTCTCTCGCTCTCATTCTCTCTCTCTCTGTGTATGTGTGTGTGTGCTGCTGCCGCTCTCTTTTAGTGCCGTGTGCCGCGTGCGTGATGTGATGCGCGCTTCTGGCCAGGAACGGGAATCAGCCGTCGCTTTGGCCATTGCCATCAGCGCAGCCAGCGTCGCTGCCAGCGTCGCCGTCAACAGCTGGCATCGTCATCGTCACCGTCTGCTGGCCATTTCAGTACAAACTCAGAGGCGGCATCGATCACTTGTGCGACTTGTGTTCCCGATCCACAGAAGCCGAGACAAAAAGTAACAGAAACCACGACGACGAGACCAGACCAGACGAGACGAGACGCGACGCGACGCGACACACAGACGAGGCGTGAGAGGAGAGGAGAGACAGAGAGAGAAAGAGCGGCTAGAGAACACCAAAATCTTAAAGTGCAAAAAATAAATTTACAAAAAAATTTTTGAAACACAAAATTTAATGCAATTTAAAGCAAATCAAAAGTAAAAAAAAAGAGAGAAGCAGAAGCAACACACAGCCAAAGAAGGCAACAAAAGACAAGTTTTTGTTATTATTGTTGCAGTTGTTGTTGTTGTTGATGATATTTATGAATCTTCTGCAACTAGCTCTTCCTCTTGCTCAGCAACTCGTTGTTGTTCTGTGCAGTTGAGTTTTTTTTCCCGTTTTTGTTGTTGTTTTTATTACGACTATTATTATTACTACGACTATTGTTGTTGTTGTTGTCGTTGTAATGCGGTGAACGGTTGCAGTCGAAACGCGAGTGTTTAACCAACTTTGGTCAAAGCGGCTAAAAGCAGAAGCAGAAACAGCGGCAGCAGCAGCAAAGGCAGTGGCAGCGGCAGTGGCAGCGGCAGTGGCAGCAAACAGCGCGTAAGTGTGAAAGGGTATGGGGCAAGAGCTGGCTGTGAAGGAGAGACAGAGAAAGAGAAACACACAGAGAGAGAGAGAGAGAGAGAGAGGGAGAGGCAGAGCATGTCTTGTCTTTAGCCTAGCTAAACTCATTGGAATTGGCAGCTGTTGAAAAAAAAATTAGAAAAAAAGAAAAAAGTTTGAAAACATTTTTGAAAAACAAAATAGAAATAAAATAGAAAAAAAGATTGAAAAGAAACTAAAAAAAAAATAAAAATGGAAAAAAAAATAAAAATAATATTTAAAAAAATGAAAATAAATATAAAATAAAAATTAAAAAAATATAGAAAAATTCAAAATGAAGGAAAATATAGATAAATGGAATATAAGTTGAAAAGTTAAAAATTTATTTATTAACATATGTAGATAAATTTAAAATAAATCCAAATAAAACAGAAAAAATATACTAAAAAATTTGAAATAAATAGAAAATAAAATAGAAAAAATATTTAAAATTTTTAAATAAATAGAAAATAAAATAAAAAATATTTAAAGCTCGAAATAAATAGAAAATAAAATGGAAAATATATTTAAAAATTAAATAAAGAACATAAAATTTAAAAATATTAAAAATTTTTAAATAAATAGAAAATAAATTAGAAAAAATATTTAAAATTTTTAAATAAATAGAAAATAAAATAATAATATTTAAAACTCGAAATAAATTGACAATAAAATGGAAAAAATGTTTAAAAAGAGAACTAATTGAGAAATCAATAGGCAATAATTTTTCTAATTTTTTCGCTAAATAATATAAAAAAGTAAAAATAGCATAAAATATAGAAAATAAAAATATAGACAAATATAAAAGAAGAAAAAGTTAGAGAAAATATAGAACATGTTTTTCACATATTTTTCTCGATTTTTTTTTTTCTTCTTTTATTTTATTTTATTAATTTTGTTATTCTATTTTCTTTGGTTTCTTTCACTATTTTCTATTTGCTGTGCTCCCTTTTTTCTCTGTTCTTTACTTTGTTCTATGTCTTTTCTGGTCTTTTTCTACATTTTTTGAAATATTTTCAAAATTTGTATTTTTTTTTGTTTAAAATTTTTGTTTGTCAATTATTTTTAGTGCGCATAATTTGAGGCAAGAATTTGCTGTCACGACGACACCTCAAAATGCACCTGAAAAGCAAAATGTGAACGACAAGCGTTGTCTATATTAATAAACACGCACACACACACACATTGGTGGATATATAGCGTATATATAGAGCATAAGATACAGCTAGAAAGCCAAAAGCCAAGCATTTGCCCAGCCTGACAGAGTGACAAAATAAAAGAAAAGAAGAAAAATTAAAAAAAAAATAGAATAAACACAGAATAAAACAAGACACAAACTAAATAAAAAAATAAAAATAAATAAATAAATTTCAAAGCAAAGCAGGTGGGGCTGTGGGGCGCTGTGGGGCTGGGGCATGAATGAGAGCGCAAGCGTACGGAATATTTCGACGAAAATAGCGCAGCGATGGCACTATTTATACGGGCGGAACGCTGTCTCTTTTGTTGGAGCGCCCAGTGGCCAGATACAGATGCAGATACAGATACAGATTCAGATACAGTCGAAGATACGGCTACGGCTACGGCTACAGAGATTCGAGATAGAGCTAAAGATACACACAGCCACGCCAGATACATAGTAGATACAGCTACAGCTACAAATGGACCGTGCACATTGCACCGTGCGTGCCGCTGTGGCCCGTTTTTTATATTCTGTTCAACTTGTGCACCAAATACCATCCATGCTTTATATGCTGAGTGTACCACGCGCCTCGCCGAATGCCTGGCATAGCCAGCAAAGTATCTGGGAGCAGCAGATACTCTGCGAGTCCACACTCTGCGTGTCGTCTTTGCTATGCTACAAACTAGCGGCGAGTGCCACAAGTATCTACAAGTTGGCTTCAAAAGTATCTTTCGCTTGCTAAAAAGATACAAAGTATCTGCGAGTACTGCTAACCCGATTAGAATCTGCTCTGCTTGCATATATGCCTGAAAGTAACTTAAAGCTAGATGTATCTAGAAGTTGGCCAACAAGTATCTTTTGCACGTTAAAAAGATACAAAGTATCTGCTTGCATATATGCCTGAAAGTATCTTAAAGCTAGATGTATCTAGAAGTTGGCCAAAAAGTATCTTTTATGTGTTAAAGATATCAAGTATCTGCAAATGCTACAACAGAATGTGTAAGCTACTTTTCCAGATACTTGAGTGTCTAATAGTTACTTGTAGCTTCCATAGATTCCATTGATGCCAGCCTCTATAAGTATCTACAAATTAGTCAAAAAGTGTTAATTTGTTTCAGATACGAGTGTATCTTACGCATTTATAGCTCACTATTCGGCATGTTAGCTGGAAAGTACTATAAGTACTGATCTACAGATTACAAATATCTAAAGATACATATATATATCCATATCCATAGAAGACTGCAAAGTATCTACATCTAGCAACATTGTATCTCAATCTATAAAAGCTTCATATGTGTAGCCAAATGCCGCATACAAAGTATCGATGTGTTGGCTATAAAGTATCTCAAAGTATCTGTGGCAGCTCGCCAAGGAAATTTTGCAAATTTCTTCATATGTTTTATACCAAACCTTTAAGATACAATGTATCTGCCAGTTGCACAACAAGTATCTCAAGCTAATAATCGTAATGCATCTGATTATTGCAGACGTAACTCATATCTGTTTGAAATATTCCATTGGGAACCAAAAAAGACCTCTCGAACTTGTCATGACTCTATCTCGGGTATTACTTATTCGATTTCGGAGTGGTTTATCATTTTCGATCCGTATGGAGCTCGACTATCGATTGGCATTTTAGTTCGCATGACTCTAGCTCGGGTATATTCCAAGTGGGAGCAACACAAGTATCTATATCTATGAATGCAACAAGTTGCTGTTAGATAATGTATCTCAGACTCTTTGCCAGATACATATACATTGTATCTCTGTCTTTTCTCTAGCTACAGCTAGCTAGAATGTATCTCAGGTCTCTCATGGCTGAGCCCCTTTCCAGCTAACGTTTTCTTTCGTTTTTATTAAGAAATGTTAAATGCAATTTGTTTTTATTTGATGTTTTGTTGTTGGTGCGCCGTTTTGGTTCATGGTTCGGTTCCGAACCGGTTCTCCTTTAATTGCTTGTGCGAGTCATTCGAGCGCAACATGTTTATAATAATTTTTTTTTTTTTGCAGCAGCAGCAGAGTCGGAGGCAGTGGCAGCGGCGCAGCAGCTACTGTTTCGCTGTCGTCGCTGGCTTCCTCCAGCCCCATTTCCCCACCATTTCTCTTAAGACAAAAAGAAAAACAAGTAGAAGCAAGAAGAAGCAGAGCCTGAAGAAGTAGTTGTAGCGGAGGTAACAGTGAGCAAGTGGTTCGTCTATGACTTTGGCTTTGACTCTGGCTCTGACTCTGACTCTGGCTCTGACTTTGGCTTTGGCTTTGACTTTGACTGTGGGAAGCCGGTTTTTCCCGCTTAACTGTTTAGTTAGCAGCCGCAGCCGCAGCAGCCGTTTCTTTCCCAAGCGTGGCAAATCTTTTGCTTTTCTTTACTTCAATTTTTCTTACTTTCTGCCATTTCATAATCGCTGCGCCTGTTCATCTCTGTCTCTGCGATCGGCGCTCTTCGCATTTTGCATGTCAAAGAAGAAAATGTTTCTTCGCTTCGCTTTTTGGACCATGTGTCTAAAAATATGCACCAAATGCCAAATTCACTTCTCATTGTATTTCAGTTGCCTGCTTTCGGCTTCTACGTTTTCCATGGAAAATTGGAAAATTGAAGGCTTTCGGGTGGGCGTGTGTGTGTGTGTGTGTGTGTGTGTGTGTATGTGCGACTGTGTGTGTCAGTCTGCGTCTGCCCAAGGCAAGTTCAATTTGTTATACACTTGCAGAGGGTATTAACAATATGTCACAAAACGCGTAACCCCCAGAGAGAGAGAGAGAGAGAGAGAGAGAGATAGATACTATATATACATATCTAATATATCTTGCTGATCAGCAACCGCAAGAGCTAGTGGACGTGTTTGGCCTACAGATTCTAACCATACTCAAAACATATCTATATCTATATCTATATCTATATCTATATCTATATCTATATCTATATCTATATCTATATCTATATCTATATCTATATCTATATCTATATCTATATCTATATCTATATCTATATCTATATCTATATCTATATCTATATCTATATCCATATCTATATCCATATCTATATCTATATCTATATCTATATCTATATCTATATCTATATCTATATCTATATCTATATCTATATCTATATCTATATCTATATCTATATCTATATCTATATCTATATCTATATCTATATCTATATCTATATCTATATCTATATCTATATCTATATCTATATCTATATCTATATCTATATCTATATCTATATCTATATCTATATCTATATCTATATCTATATCTATATCTATATCTATATCTATATCTATATCTATATCTATATCTATATCTATATCTATATCTATATCTATATCTATATCTATATCTATATCTATATCTATATCTATATCTATATCTATATCTATATCTATATCTATATCTATATCTATATCTATATCTATATCTATATCTATATCTATATCTATATCTATATCTATATCTATATCTATATCTATATCTATATCTATATCTATATCTATATCTATATCTATATCTATATCTATATCTATATCTATATCTATATCTATATCTATATCTATATCTATATCTATATCTATATCTATATCTATATCTATATCTATATCTAAATCGATAAAAACTTCGATTGAAAAGCTTTCACAGAGTTACTATAGATCTACTCTCTCGATAGCAGGTAAACCAAAACATAGATCGATTCTAGATAGCAGAGAGCAACTATTGAAACTGAGACTCATGATAAATTGTACATTGCACTATACTATATATAATCTATAGGCATAAGGCCAGATTTAGGCATAGCTGCTGATAAGTCTTACAGAGGGAACTGAATGGAATATGAGAACTCTTAAGGTATAAGTATTTCATGGACACATATGTGTATGGATATGCAAATATATATATATATATTTAAGTATATGTCTATTATCTATTAGTTTTTATCAGATATATATATAGTTAAGATATAGATATCAATATACTCATGTCTCCATCAACTGCATATATCTTTTAGACCTAGCTCTACAGCATATTATATCTATGCAACCTACTAGGCCAACTGTTCTGCTTCGATATATATATATATTATCTACTAGATACTAAAATTGAATCCAGATATATTTTGCCTTAAGTTCTACATAGTAAATTCTATAGTATATTTGTAGTAAATATAGTGTATATAGTATATATAGTATATATGGTATATATAGTATATATAGTGTATATAGTATAGAGTATACATAGTATAGTATTAATATGGATGTTTGTGTTCATATATCTTTTAGATTTATAGCTTCTATAAGATATATATATATTCTATAAGATATTCTTCTTCTTCTTCTTCATCTTCTTCGCCCTGCTCAACTGTTAAGTCTCCCCATATGCAAGAAGTCTGCCTACTCCATCTCTTCTTCACTTCTTCATTGAAATTGAAATTGAATAGTAAAAGAAATCGCCTTTAGCCTTCTCAATTTGGTTGCTCTCACCTTTTGGCTAAATTTAAAAGCAATTTCAATAGTTGTTGTTGTTGTTGTTGCCATTTGTTGTTTGCTCGACACTTTGAAAAGCATTAATCATATAGTAGTTGTTGCTGTTGCTGTTGTTGTCACTGTTGTTGCTGTTGTTGCTGCTGCTGGCGACAGTGTCAAAGCCAATGCAAATAGTTGCCCAATTTGTTGAGCTAGCCGAACAAAAACAACAACAATGACAACAACAACTACAACAGCAACATCATCAGCAATAACAACAGCAACTACAACAATTGCAACTGCATTTCGCTTTGCTCAGCTGCACAGCAGCAACAGCAGCAACAGGCAACAGCAACAGCAACAGGCAGCAGGCAGCAACAACTCTTTTTCTCCACGTTTTTTAATTGTTTTGTGCCTCTCGGACTGCAATTTCCATTTTGATTTTCATGCTTCGCTGCATGCGATCAAATGCCACGCCCCGTCAACTGGCCCCCGCCCCATCTTAATGTTGATTGTTGCTGCTGCTGCTGGCAGCAATTTGTTGTGGGGTTTGTTGTTACGCTTTGGCGGAATTGCGCCAAATAACTTGGCAAGCCTATTGCCAGCAACAACAACAACAACAACAACAACAACGAGAGCAGCAATCAAAGCCACGTCACAGCGGCCAAAATAAATTGCAAATTATTATAAAAAGAATTTTGTGCAGAAAACAGAAGAAAAAAAAACACCTAAAATTAAATTGAAAAATTTGTTTAATTAAATATAGAAAAATGTATATATATATATATATATATATATATATATATATATATATATATATATATATATATATGTACATAACCTGATTTATTTATTAATGAAAATTTGCTGAATAAGATAGAGAAAATGTATTTTCTTTAAATAATAATTATAGTCAAATTTAACTATAAATAAATAAAAAATAAAATATATATTTAAAATATTTATTATTATTATAAATATTATTTTTTCTATATATATTTATTTTTATATATTTAAAATAAAAATAAAATATATATAAAAACTATGTATATGCCATATGATAAATATTTTATATATGTATCTATATATTATAATTTTGTGAATTGCTTTTCAAATAAGACAAAAGTGATAAATTTGGAATGCCAATCGATAGTCGAATCGAAAATGTTAAACCACTCCGAAATCGGACAAGTAATACCCGAGATAGAGTCATGACAAGTTCCAGAGGTCTTTTCTGGTTCCCCATGGAATATTTCAAACAGATATGAGTTACGTCTGCAATAATCTGCGTATATCTATAAAAGTCGAAAGATGCATTACGATGGGCAGCTTGAGATACTTTTTGTTCAACTGACAGACACATTGTATCTTAAAGGTTTGGTATAAAACATATGAAGAAATTTGCAAAATTCTTGAAGCATCGAAGGTTTTCTTTCTATATGGTATATAACTTTTTATGTATATGTGAATATAAATATGTATATAATATACAGAAAAACAGTTCTTTGAACCAACATACGCAAAATGCATCTAACTCAAAGGGAACTAGTTCCGTTCTACACATATTGTAGTGAACGTCTGCCCGATTTGGGTTTATATAGTTACTATGATAGATGGGAACTAGTTCCATATGCTAAAAGTTATGTATGGGGACTATATGAAACTAGTTCACTTATGATGCAGTTCCCCGCTTGAACTAGTTCAGCTCAGTTAACAGTTGGAACAAACTTCTCAAAATGACATGCTATATATGTACATATGTATATATATATCAATTCTTTTTGATGTTACATCTTGTTTGACCCAATTATAATACCCTTTGCTAGCGCATATTCCCAAGATATATGTATTTATATATATGTATATATAAATATATATGTATATATTTAGTTAAGTAAAATGTTTTTGTGAATGCGTACAATCGAAAATATGAAAAGTTCTCGCTCTCTCTCCCTCTCTGTCTATGTCTCTATACCTCTCTCTCTCTCTCTCTCTCTCTCTCACTATGCCCCCCCCCCCCCTCTCTCTCCCTCTCTTGCTCTCTCTTGTTGGATTTTGTGTATCGCACAAATTAATTTGGAGCTAAAAATAGCAACGCGTGTTTCTCTCGACGAATCTCCCCAAAATTCTCAATGTTCTGAAAATTTCTGAAAATATATTCAAAATCGTTTGTTGTTGTTGTTGCTCGTGTTGTTATTTTTGAATAATTGTGCTGGCCAAATTTGGTCAAATTTGTTATAAACAAGCGAGCAAAGCATCAGGGCTCGTTCTACTTGCAAATGATGGGCTAGCAGATACCCTATCGAGAGAGTTTCTACTGTATATAGGAAATATACACTGTATAATATATATATATATATATATATATATATATATATATATATATATATATATATATATATATATATATATATATATATATATATATATATATATATATATATATATATATATATATATATATATATATATATATATATATACCATGTAGAGCCTAAGTTCTATATATACCCTATACGATTTATATGGGAGAGCTGATCTAGGAGCTCATCTTCATGCTCTTAGCTTAACCCACGCTGCAGCTCTGCTCAAATGGGTATCCAAATGCCAAGACTAAAAAGAACGCATGCGACGAGCACAGCAGTCCAAGTGTACGAAACAAATGCAAATGAAATTTATGCATTTTTATTGAATTTTTAATTTTTTATATACGTATTTTTTGCATATTTTTTATTGGATTTTTTTTTATTTTTTGTTGCACTCGAGTCAATTGCGGGCAAACGCGGCGTATACTTAATTAAATTTCCAACATATACAGTTGGAAATAAGAATAAAAATATGATATATATTTACCCATTCTCCCTCTTTCACTCTCTCTCACTCTCTGCCCTACATGTTCTAAATGTTCTAAATATCGAACAGCAGCCATTAGCATTAGAATCGCTTCGCATTCGAACACTTTTGATGGCTCGACTCAGAATGCTTTGCAAATCGCTTCGAAATTAACATAAAAACAAACAGAAAAAAAAAGAAGAATACTTCGGCTTAAATTGTGTTCTATTTTGGCGAGAGCTAGCAAATTCTATACAAAAAGGCAAAGAAAGGTTCTTTGTCAGAGAAGCGGAGGCAGAGCCAGAGGCAGAGCTACAAAGTGCGAACTTTCTTTTGACGCGACCCAGTTCAGAGCGACGCGACTTTGGGCAGCTGCTCCAACAGTGAACTGTGATTTCGGCGGCGATTCGTGTAAGCAGAAGTGAACGTCGCTGTTTTTCTTTTTTATGATTTTGGGTCGTAAACTCTTTTTAGTCTATAGCTAGAGCTAGCTTAGAGCGGGCATATTGGCTTGCCTTTTGTCTTTGTGGAAAGTTTTGCTAGGCAAAAGCTGTTCGAGATGATGGCTCGCGCCAGCAACAGTTTGAAAGGCTTTGCTTAGCTGGAACAGCACCTGAGTATCTAAAGGGTATATAGTAATACAGGGTATGTGTATAGTGTGTGTATACCCGACTTGTAGAGCTTCATTTGGCAACAGTCTGTGAATCACTTTGTCTAGATGTAGTTGAGCTAAAGAGCAGTTTTTACAGGGTATTTTGCGTGTGTATATATATATATATGCCCGATGCTGCTGTAGATAAAGTTATAGGCATAGCCAGATAGATATAGCTAGACATAGCTTAGCTCACATTGCTATCAAAACTAAGCCACGCTTAGTCGGAAAACTCCTTGAAAGGCTTTGCTTAGTCACCTTTTGTTCAGGGTATTATCAGTGGGCGGGTATGCCCGACTGTAGATCTATAGTGCAGAGCAGTTTTTGGCATCGATTCTATTACATATTTAGCTTGAGACGTTATCTATTTGTATATATATATATATAAAATACCCTAACTAATGAAGTCCGTTTAGAGCTTGAAATTAGCTTTCTCAGTGCTTTTGAAAGTCGTCAATTTGCTTGGGCATGCGGCGTATGCGCAATATGTGGCTGTGGCTGTGGCTGTTGGCTGCATTACGCATACGCCAGGTATGCTGACGTTGGCTAGCAGCAATTAGACGGAAGCGAATCAATAGCCATGGCTAAGGACGACACAGCGAACGATTGTGCTCGATCTCTCTGTGGGTTTCTCCCTCTCTCTCTCTCTCTCTCTCTCTCGCTCGCTCGCTCTCTGTCTGTCTGTTATCATTCGGTTCGATCAGGGTCGATCTGTGGGTAAAACTTGTTCTGGTTTTTTGCTAAATACATTTGGCGTCGCGTCGCCGGCGCGTATGTGCTCATCGGCTTTATTTAGCCAAATAAACAGCTGGCGTTTCGCTTTTCTCGCCGTCGTCTGTGGGCGTCAGCGAACCAAATTTTCCGGTTGATAAACAAACACACACAGACCGAAAAGTTAAAGCAGCAAATCAATTGCCTTTGCTCATTTCAGGTGAAAACAACCCAGCAGCAGCGCAGCAGCAACACTCGAAAGACAACAGGAACGGGAACGGGAACGGGAACGGGAACATCCTCAGCACCAGTTACACGCACAACTTGTGACATCGAGGAAATTTGGGACGAGCAATTACTTAGGCAATTGGTAAGCCACGCCCACCCACAACATATACAGACTCTGATCTCTGCTCTGCCGCTTTCAGCTGGAACAGGCGTCCACATACGAGGAGCGTCGCAAGATCCGTGCACGTTTACGCGAACTTATGGCGGAACGCGAAGGTAAGTCAGCCAGCCACTCGCCCTCTCTCTCTCTCTCTCTCTCTATATATATATATATACATATATACAGCTCTCTCACTCTAACCACAGCAAATGCCAAGCACTAACCCACAGAAGTTTTGGCAAAAGAAAACCAAAAAAGATATATCCAATTATTTGTTAAGCGGTTTCTCTCTCTCTCTCTCTCTCTCTTTCACTCTCTCTCTCTCTCTCGTCTAGCTTTCTGATTGCGTTTCTGTATTTGTATCTGTATCTTGTAGATATGCAAAACAGCGCATACTCGTAGCTAGCCTAAACTTATTCAATTAGCGCCAGTTTAAACAGTTCAGGTATTGCCAATGAATTCGTCTCATCATCGTTCATCACTCATCATTCATTAGTCATTAGTCATCATTAGTCATCATTCTCTTCATCAAGTTTGCTGTCTTCTCATTCATTTCTCGTTCTCGTTCTCGTTCTCCTTGACTCGCTTTACTCTATTTCAATACTCGTTACTTGTTCTCGTCGAACTCGTTAAACTCGTTAAACTCGTTAAACTCGTTCACTCATTCTATCGTTCCATGTTTACTCGCCAAACTTAAATTTCGATGAACTTTCTGGACTCGTTAACGCTTTGAGCGCCTACTCGCTGTTCCTTGGCGTTTATTCGTAGCTTCTACTCGCTGAATGCTAACTCGTTACTTCTTAACTCGTTAAACATTCACTCGCTCTACAATGAGCTGAGCTGAGCTATTTCTATGCTGACTCGTTGTATGCGAACTTACTCGCTATATTCGAACTTACTCGCTATATTCGAGCTTACTCGTTGCTTTTTGGCGTTCATTCGCTGCAAAATTTACTCGTTACATTCGAGCGAGTACTTGCCTACTCGCTGCAACGTTTTCTCCTCATATTTGTGCTCGTTCAGCGCTTACTCGTTACTAGCGAGCTTCTTCAGCGCTCACTCGTTACACGCTTACTCGTTATAGTTGAAGCTTTCAACGTTCGTTTGTGCGCTCAACTCGTTCACTCGCTATCGTTTAGCTCGTTGAAAGTTCACTCGTTACTCCTTCACTCGCTGTCACTTGTCACTCGTCCAAGCACATTTTGCTTGTTACAGTTACTCGTTGTTTGTTCTCTCGTTGTTGCTACCCAAAATTCCAACTTGTCTTTCTCTGTCTCTCTATCACTCGCTCACTCGCACTCGTTGTGCTTACGAACGAGTTGAACAGCTGAACGCGACTGAGCTCTGTTATCCAGTTCCCCCCACCCGCCGTTGCCGTTGCCGTTGCCGTTACTCGTTGTGTTTGAGCTCTTTAATGAAAACATATATACATAAATCTCTCTCTCTCTCTCTCTCTCTCTTTCTCTTTATCTCTCTCTCTGTCTCTCTCTCCTTCACACTCATGCACACACACTCTAAATTTTCATGCAAATATTCGTTTCGATCGCGCGCGACGCCTCGTAGAGCTAAAAAGTGTTAAGGCGGGCGGTGAGAACGCCGCTGCCAAAGAGGCTGAAGAGGAGAGCAGCGCCAGCGAGTATGAGGAGATAATTGAGGAGGTGACTGACGACAGCAGCGACGAGGAGGAGCAGCAGCAGCAGCAGCAGCAGGAGAAGGAAAAGGAAAAGGAGAAGGAAAAGGAGAAGGAGAAGGAGAAGCCAGCCACCAAGGAGCTTGAGCAAAAGTTGGCCAAAGTTGAGCTGGTGCAAGTGGATGGGGCACAGGGTGAGTCCCTGCCAGAGCCACAGCAGCAACAGTCCCAATCACAGTCACAGTCACTATCCAAGTCACAGTCCAAGTCACAGTCAGCAGCTGGAGCAGCTTTAGAGACAGCAACTAGTCATAGCGTTAGCCTTAGTAGGAAATCGAGTAATAGTAATAGCCTTAGTAGCAGCACTAGCCAAAAGTTATCAAAGACCAAAGACTCGACACAAGCGAACGATAGCAAAGAGGAGCCTCAGCAGCAGCAGCAGCAGCAGCAGGCGGGGAGCATGAAGCGACTGAGCGTGCCGCCCAAGGAGGACTCCGGCACGGAGAGCGGCGAGGATTTGCGGCTGCTGGCGGCGGGCTTGCGCGACACGCTGCAGCAGCGCAGCAGCAGCAGTGAGGCGAACCGCGGCCTGCTCGACGAGGTCACCGACGCGCTCAGCCGGCTCGAGTGCAGCCTGAAGCTGGGCCAGGAGCTGCCCGTCGATGGCAGCCAGCGGCAGGCGCTGCTCGGGCTCATAGCGCGCCTGCAGTGCGGCCTCAGCGCGCCCGAGAAGCTCGCCAGCGACCTGGACCAGACGGAGCCCGACCTCCACCAGCAGCAGCAGCAGCAGCAGCAGCAGGGGGCGGGCAGGCAGCGCTTCGCCAAGCGGCGGCAGCGCAGCAATCGGCACACGGTGGGCGTCAGCCGCGAGGAGCTGGCCGACGCCAGGCGCTACATGGAGGACATGCTGCTGCTGGAGCAGCAGCAGCAGCAGCGCCCGGCGCCTGTCAGCGCCTGCCAGCAGCTGCCGCTCGAGCGCAACGCCAGCTCGAGCGCGATCGTGGGCGCGCCCAGCACGCAGCTCTACAGGCCGAATCAGTTTGTGCCCAAGGCGCAGCTCAGGGTGGGCAATGGGAGCGGAAGTGGGAGCGGGAATGGGAGTCGTCGTCCGCTCTCGGGCGACTATGCGGTCAGCTTTGCCGGCTACGCGGCGGCGGCGGCGGCGGCGGCGGCAGAGGCAGAGGCTGCGCCGCCGCGCTTCAGCGGCAGCAGCAACGGGAGCAGCAAGAAGCAGCTGATGAAGCGCGCCAACACCATCGACATACCCAAGCTGAAGGCCAACTACGACGGCGACAGCGACTCGGAGCTCGAGCAGCAGCAGCTGCAGCAGCAGCAGCAGCTGCCGGGCCTGAAGCGCGCGGTGCAGGTGAGCGTGAAGCGGCGCGTGCAGCAGGTGGTGCCGCCGTTCGAGCCGAAGACCGAGAACGACCACAAGTTCCTGGCCTTCATCAACAAGCAGAGCCACCAGGGCGGGCTCGGCTGGGCGGGCGCGCGGTCCGTCTCCAACTGGACGCACAAGTTCGGCAACATCAAGCACACGTTCGAGACGGGCGCGGCGGCCACGGCCACCAAGGGCAAGCCGCCGCAGCCGCCCAGCCACCACCACCATCATCAGCAGCAGCAGCAGCAGCAGCAGCAGCAACAGTTGCTGCTGGAGCGTCAGCGTCGCCAGGAGCTGGAGCGTCAGCTGCGCCTGGAGCAGGAGGCGCGCTTTGAGCGCGAGCAGCGCGCGCGTCTCGAGCGCGAATACTACGAACAGCAGCAGCAGCGGCAGCAGCTCGAGCGCCAGCAGCAGCTCGAGCGCCAGCGGCTCCAGCAGGAGCAGCTCGAGCGCCAGCGACGCCAGGAGATGGAGCTGCGCATGCAGCAGCAACGAGAGCGTGAGCGTGAGCGTGAGCAGCAACAGCAGCAACAACAAGCGGCAGCAACAGTTGCTGCTGAGACGCCGCTGAACCAGTTCATACACGCGCCGCAGTCCGTCTTCAGGCCCATTGATCAGGGCCAGCCGCCCGCTGCGAATGTCTACAAGCCCATAGCGCAGAAGCCGAGCAGCTGGCAGCCGTCAGCAGCAGTTGCTGCTGTAAAGTCCACCACGCAGCAGCAACAGCAACACTTGCAGCCGCGTCCCAGCTACAGCAACACGCCCTCGCCCGCCTCCACCTCGCCGATCGGGCTGCCCTGGCTGGCGAAGCCGCGCGTGGACAACAGCGACTTCAAGCGCAAGGCGCACCACTTCGAGGAGCGTTCGCTGCGCGACCAACTCGAGCAGCAGCTGCAGCCACCACCGCCACCGCCCAGCGTCTACGTGCAGCGGCACAACTCGCTGCGCGGGAAGGCGCCGCCGGCCACGCTCAGCGAGTTCAAGAAGCGACCCTCGCTGCCCAACGCCATGCAGCCGGAGCTAGGCTTGTATGCGCAGAGGAGCCACGCTGCAGTGGCACCCGCACCACCGCCACCGACGAACATCTCCTTTACCTATGCGGACTACGCGCCCATGCGACGCACCGCCAGCAACCTGGCCAACTATCGCAGCCAGCCCTGCCTGAGCAGCGCCATGGAGCCACTGACGAACCCACTCGGCGCACCACTCGTGCTGACCAGCGCCAATCCCAGCTACATGCCCACGCGCTTCGACTACGCCAGCCCCGTGGACAGCCCCACCAGCTGCGTCACGGCGCCCGCCATGACGGACAACACGGACGACGATCTCGACCTGGACTCGGACCACAACATGCACGAGTATCGCGCCGAGATCAAGGTGATGCGCAAGCCGCGCAGCCAGACGGCGGTCACGGTGGCCGGCCGGCGCACCGCTCACGTCAGCGACGACGAGGTCTACGGCCGGAATTCGCGTGCCGCCAAGTCTCTGCTGTACACCATGAAGCAGCTGGGTGGTGCGCCGACATCGGCTCCGCATCAGAGTCAGAGTCAGAGTCAGAGTCAGAGTCACGGCAAGCCAGCACCGCCGGTGCAACCACTGAGCGCGCCCAGCTCGCCCGGCAAGCCCTCGGGCTGCCTGTCGCCGGACGGACGCATGTACCAGGCGCCGCTGGTCGAACCACTCTTCCCGCAGCTGAGCAGCTACGAGCCGAACCGGCAGCCACAGTACGCCAAGGCCGCACCACCAACGGCGCCACAGCCCAGCTACATGGGCGAGACGCAAACGAGCTACGTGGTCACCTACCCGCTGGAGGACTCCGCCGACGAGCAGGAGTCGAGCGTCAGCCTGCGCCGTTCCAGGCGCACCTCCGAGCACTCGACGGCCAGCAGCAATCTCTCGCTCACCTCGCCGCTCACCAGCTGGACAGCGAATCCCATGCACGCACCACCCATGCACCACGTGCCGCCGCCCGTCGATCGCAGCACGAAGCCACAGTTGGCGCAGAAGCCACAGTCACAGCCACAGCAGCAGCACCACCACCACCAGCAGCAGCAGCAGCAGCAGCCTCAACCACACCAGCAGCCTCAACCACACCACCAGCAGCAGCAGCCTCAACCACAGCAGCAGAAGCCTCAGCACCACCATCAGCAGCCTCAACCACAGCAACAGAAGGCTCAGCACCACCAGCAGCAGCCTCAACCACAGCAGCAGCAACAACATCCTCAGCCTCAGCCGCAGGCTCGTCCGCGTCTGAGCGTGCGCAGCCATACGATTAGCGAGTCGAGCTATCAGAGCAGCACCACACAGCAGCAACAATTGCTGCGGGAACAGCAACAGCTGCAGCAGCAGCAGCAACAGCAGCAACAGTTACTGGAGCTGCGCCGCAAGAGCATGGGCAACGTGCTCGAATACAAGTCCTCCGCGCCGGCGGATACGCCGGACATTGTCAAGTCCTCGCTGCCGAAGGAGAATGCGCCACTTCTGAAAAAGTTCGGGCCACCACAGCGGCACCACTACGTGCCCAATGCCTATCAGAGTCCGCAGCTGAACAAGCGCATGAGCAGCAGCACCAGCCACATCAGCAACATCAACAGCACCACCACCAGCAGCAGCAGCAGCAGCAGCAGCTACCAGCTGACCAGCAGCAAGCCGTTGATTGTGGAAACGCCAGCAACACCACAGCCCACAGCAACCACAGCAACCACTGCTGCTGCTGCGGCAGAGCCTACGCCCGAGGAGCAGATTCCTCGCAACATCGTCTTCAACAACGTGAGCGCGTTCAGCTCGCTCAGTCGGCGCACGCAGCAGGAGGAGGAGATCCAGCAGCAGCAGCAGCAGTATAATGGTGGCTCGCGCTTGAATCGGCTCAGCAAATGTGATTCCTGGCATCAGATCTGCCAGCAGCAGCAGCAGTTGCCGCCGCAGCAGCAGCAACAGTTGCCCACGTCTCCGGGCGAGCTGCGCCGTACAAAGTCCGGGCATTCGCTGTCCGTGCCGAAGCTGTACGAGGCGGGCATCAACAAGGAGCAGCTGGGCGAGAAGCAGCGCACTGTCGCCGCTTACTTCTCCGGGCAGAAGTCGCCGCAGCTTGAGGAGCTGCGCACCACCGCAACCACCGTGCAGCGAAAATCTGCCATAAATCGAACGAAAACGAGCGAAAAGCTTTCAGCGGCTCGCAAGTCGCTCAGCTCACTAAATTCCAGCTCGAATGGTAATGTCTCCACAGCTGGCCTGGGTCTGTCTCTCAGCCTGATGCGTGGTGGAGGTGGTGGTGCACCGATATCTGGTGGTGCTGTCGGCCCCATTGGCCTCAGTCGCAGCGCCACAATGCCGCACATAGCGCATCTCAATTTGCTAGATGAGAGCAATGTGGAGGATGCATTCGAGCAGCTAATGCTGGGCGCCTAATGCCTCCATGATCGATACATTTATCGATAACTCGATTACTTAATTGACACACAAACAGACACTCAGACACAGACAGCAGCCATTCCAGTTTGAGCCACCCAGCGAGACGCAACTGGACACAACAAACGACACACACACACGCACACACCCACACACACACACACACACACACGCACACACACAGAGTAAGTCGGACTGTAACTGTACTGATTAACATTTATCGATAACTGTTCAATTATGAGCGTAGGCTTAGGCATATATTTATTGTTTTGAAGTGGAAAACGTAGCAAACCCAGCCCATTTCTAGTCATGTTTCAATTCCATTTCGTTTCCACACTTGCGACGAGTCTGTTGAGTTAGCTGGAGGGACCACAGCTGGGGTTTTTCTTCTTTTGCTTATCATCACACACACACACACACACCAACACCAACACCAACACCAACACACACCAGCACAAGCACACATATAGTCAAAGCCCTTAGCCTAGCTGCCCAACAATGTATCGATAACATATCGATATCGAATACAAGCCGCACCACTACGCCGACGACAAATTTCAAGCGTTACGATTTGTGAGTGATCAAAAAAAAAAACAAACAAACATCAACTGTACAGCGTTGCCACCTTGTTGTTGTTGCTGCTGTTGTTCCTTTTACCAGCGCGTTCCATGTACTACCATATTGCTACATTTCGCCCAGCCTAACTGCATATACATATACATATATATATATATATATATATATATATATATATATATATATATATATATATATATATATATATATATATATATATACACATATATATACTTTTTGCCTGCCCCCTTTAGCCCTACTCCTAAAGCACACACAACTGTACAAAAGTTAGCTAGCGCTTTAAACGTTTTATTTCCGTTTCATTCCGTTACGTTTCGTTCCGTTGGCTGGTTGGTTATCAAAAAGAGTTTACATTATTGCACACATACACACTTCCACACACACACATACATACAAAAATCCCATGTTGTTCCTCCACTCTCTCTCTCTCTCTCTCTCTCTCTTAGTCTCTTTCTGTATATATACATATATTTTTTTTTATTCCCGTCCACCCACCTTTAGCCTTATCGTTTCATCAATCATAAATATATCTAAAGAGTTTTTTTTTTTTGATTAGCTGCCCAGTTAGCTGTGCTGGCTCCAGATATATTTGTGTTCCATTCCATTTGTTTCTCGCATGTTGGTTCGTTCTTTTTCTTGTATATAAATAGTATTTTGCATGTCGTAGTCTTTAAGTTTCTTGAGTTTTGAGAGCACCACCAGCAGCCGCAGCACCACCAGCGACTCCACCAACCACCAAATCGCCAACGGCCACGAATCATTTTCTGTTTCGTTTCGTTTCTATACTGTGTGTAATTGTTGTTTTTGTGGGAACGCGCGGCATGGAACAGCCGCTTGAGCGCGTGTTTCTCTGCTGCAAGAACTCTAATGCCAATTTTTATTTAGTTTACTCTACTTTGTATAGCCGCTGACTAAAAACATAAACAACAAATTGAAAATTATTTGAACTTTTTGCTAATTTTCTACGTGTTTCGTTTCGTTTCGTTTCGTTCCGTGTGTGTCGCCTAAATATTGTTGCCTGCTCTTAGACTAGTCAAGATACAAAAGTAATTTGTAAAAAGTATATACATAAATAATATTATTAAACTATCTAACACTATTTTTTCCCCTTCGACAATTTTTTCGATAACTATTTTTGTAACTCACTTAATTGCTGTTGATTTGTATTTACTGTGCGTGCATGCCCATTGACTAATTGTTGTAATTGTCTGTTCTTCTTCTATTTCTCAACAAACAAACACCTTTCGCCATGCAGCACAACACAAGCAACAAAGCTCAACGACCAGCGAACGCACCGAGACGAAATCAAAAGATGGCGGCGCAATTGTCACCACAACAACAACAAAAGGTAATCGTATGCGGCATATCGATAACATGCACAAAATGTACTAAATTTGCCCCCTCCCCCCTCACAAAACTTGCAGTTACCACGCGCACTGTGAGCGGCAGCGCTGCCAACAACAAGAACATCTCGCCGCTGGCCAAATTCAAGCAGCTCGATAAAGCTGCCCAGCAGCAGCAGGCTCAAAAGTAAGCTAAACATTTACAAATATGAATTATGTTTAAAAAACACACAAACACATATAGAAACATAAACGAGCTGCAAAAGAAATGCAAACGATGAAATGAGAGCAACACTGCCACTGTTAAGTTAACATTTTGTTTGCATTTCTTTTGCACACACGCACACATACATACATTTGTTGGTGAAGGATTGAAGCACACACACACACACAGACAGACACTCATACACTCACACACGTACACGTATTCACTCACTCTCACCATACATATTTATGCCCATTTTCTGGTGTTGGCTAACGGCATTTAAATGTCACTTTGTGTCTAGGTTTACTTCTTTAGGTGAATTGTAAATTGTTGCCACATGCATACATGCATACATATGTACATATGTGTGTGTTTATGTCTTTCTGTCTTGCTCTAGCCTATTGGGCTTGCGCACGCAGCACCTTACTACGTTTGTCTCTGTCTCTCTTGCTCTCTCTCTCTCTCTCTTTCTCTCCCTCACTGTCTGCCGCACCTGTTGTAGCTCCAACTACACACAAGCACCGTTATTTCGTAATAATTGAGTAATATTAATAATTTGTAATTTCCTGCTAACCGAAAAGATCCTATCCAACACACACATACACACGCACACACACACACATACATTCACGAGCTAAACAATTCGAACACCCCCAAAATTACAAAAGAAATAAGCAAAAAAAAAAATTGTAAACAAATTGTGTGAGTTTCGCTAAAACGTCTGCCCCCTTCTCCAACCTTGACTCATTTGTTCAGATCATCTCCAACAACAAGCACACCCACGACCCCAGGCGGTTCAGCACAACCGTTATTCAAATTTACCGATCCGGCATTAAATGCGCGCGCCGCCACTGTCAAGGATCAACTTCTGCAGTGGTGTCAGCACAAAACGCAGGAATATGAGGTATCCAAAACCTAAATGAAAACAAAACAAAAAATACCAAAAAAAATTTAGTTTAATTAAAAACAAAAACAGCCAAACGCAAGCCACAGCCATTAGAAATAGTTCGTTATATTTGTTACCTTTTCGTATTTTCTTTTTTTTTTTTTTTTTGCATCTTAATATTTTTTTTGTTTTTGATTTGTTTATGTTATTTATTGCCGTTCGTTTTCATTTCGATATATTTTGCAAATAATGTTTAACACAAAATCGCTAATCGCTAAATCAAATAACCTAAAAAATACCAAACAGAAACAAACCGACAAAAAAAAACTAGATACAAGAAAAGCGCAAATACAAAAACTTAACAATGCTTAAACGCTGGCCGAGCTGCGGAGCGTCAATCATCTTATTCTACACATGCATACACACACACACACACGCACACACAGACACAGACACATACATACACGCACACGAGTACACATAGACGCCGCGAAAATGAAGTGAAAGAGGAAGCAGCGTTCAAAAAGCAGAGACGCAACGCTTGACTCCTTAACATGAAAGTAACTGTAAACGTTGCGGCCGTTACACCTGCTTATATTTAGAATTATTATTTAAATTAATTGTTGTTGTTGTTGCTGTTGTCGTTGCTGCTTTTTGGGGCTGGCGCTTACAACAACTATTTGCTTAATTGCTGCTGCTGCTGCTGCTGATATTAGAATAATAATAGAAAAGAAATAATAATAAAAGCTGCTCTCTGCCTGACCTAGCTAGAAGAAATGTAGAAACTAGAAACGTATCGCCAAGCTAACTTAATTGACATTTATTATTCGCAGAACGTCCAAATAAGCAACTTTAGCTCGAGCTGGTCCGACGGCTTGGCCTTTTGTGCGCTGATACATCATTTCTTGCCAGATGCATTTGACTACAGTCAACTAACCAAACAAACTCGCAAACACAACTTTGAGCTGGCCTTTAGCGTCGCTGAGTAAGTAACAGCTCTGTTAATTGTTATCGATATGTGTGCCTATCGGGATCTCTGTTACAGCGAGAAAGCTGGCATTGCGCCTCTGCTGGACGTGGAAGATATGGTTGAGATGAGTCGACCCGACTGGAAGTGTGTCTTTGTCTACGTGCAGAGCATCTATCGTCGCTTTCGCAACTGCCAGTAGACAGAACAACACCACAAACAGCAACAACAGCAACAGCTAAAGGGCAAACCAACTATTCATTAAATTTTAAGCCACAATTTAACCCAAAACGAAAGCAAATGCAAATTTGATTTATTGTAAACAACATTTATCTGGCATTTCGCAACCTATATACATATAAAGTTGCAATAATACCCCCCATATAAACCCCAATATATATATATATATATATATATATATATATATATATATATATATATATATATATATATATATATATATATATATTAACACAAATGGCAGGCTCGTCGCATTGAACAGCAGCAAAAGGACATTTGTACGTTTTTTGTGTGTTTTTTTTTTGCTTTTTACTTTTTCATTCTTTTTTTTTCATTGAATTTTTGATTATACTATTATTATTATTATATTATAATTATTATTATTATTTGTTATTGAAAACTTTCAAGCAAAACTTATGCAATAATTGTTGAATTTTTTTGTCATAATATTAATTACTTAAAGAAAAGAGGAACAAGAATAATAATACATACACATATGATGGATACTAACCAATCACCCGCTGAAAACTGTACGAGAAAATGTTGTCAAAATTTGAAAACAATCTTTGTTTTTTCCTGTTGATGTAAAGCCCATACTTTTCGAATTATTTACTAACTCGCAGCAGCGATATCAGCATAAATATATAACTCATATCAACTGTATCTGCAGATAATATTAACACTGAACAGCGACAACAACAACAAAAAGAACAAGAATAAACAAAACAAAAAAAAAAGAAGAGAAATTTGTCTTATTTCATGATCACGATGGAGGGAAAGCAGGAAGGGAATCCACTGAGATGGGAGTCTAAGAAAGTGGGGAAGCTGAGAGGAAGATGACGAGGGAACTATCAGTCTATCGGCTACTACTTTCCCATGTAAAAAATGGCCTAACCCCACAAATACCAAAAATGCTTCAACTTAACCTCACTTGGTACAGCAATTTCAGCTATTAGTGAGGTTAGAGTGAACAGCAAGACTATTTCGTGAGGTTTACAGCAAAAATTATACAATTAGTCAGCTTTTTGCTGAATAATTGACTTGGTTAGTGAGAGATGCGTAACTTGTGAGCTTTGTGGTTAGCAGCACAGACTCTTTGTGTGGTTAGATTGAGTACACGAGACTATGAGCGTTACATGTTTATAAATAGCTGCATGACTGATTAGTGAGGTTATGTTGAAGAACAGGTATTCTTAGTAAGGTTATGGTGAACAATATGAGTAACTTTTGAGGCTATGCCAAGAGCTTATTGTTGATTTTGCAAAAGAACATGCCCTATTATTGAGGTTATGTTGCAGCATTGAGCTTTTGACATATTAATTGAGGTTATGTTGAAAAACTAGCATTATTATGGAGCTTATTAGCCTAATGAAGAGCTTACTTAGCTGAACTCTGATAGATTAGGGAAGGCAGAGGAATACTAAACCCAAATGTCAACATTTTTGAGGTTATATTAAGAAATTAGCCTAGTTATGGATCTGCTGGGGTTATGATGGCCTATTCGAGCTCAACCCAAACAAAAGCTGATTTTCACATGGAGACTGACCCCAGCTGGCCTCTGGTTGGCTGTCAGTTTGAATGATCGTGCGCAGGCTGTCGATTGGGAGGGAGTTAGAGATGCTGTGAGAGTCGAACGTTAAGTTTTGTGTAAAATGTCCAAACAAAATTACGTGTGAAATTCGTGCATCAAAATTTAGTTCGTTTAGCGCACATAAAGTCTTAAGATAAACCCACGCCAAGCCCAAGCCCAAGTCCAAGCCCAAGCGATTGTCTAAGAGCGCATTGATTGACGGCGACCGGAGAGATGGCGCAGCAGCAGCACGAGGAGCAGCAGCAGCAGCCGCTGCCGGAGGATCAGCAGTTGCAGCAGCAGCCGCTGGAGCAGGAGCAGGAGCAGGAGCAGGAGCAGCCATCGCCGCTGTCGGAGGCAACTGCTCTGCGGCTATTGAATAGCGTTGCGCCCCAAGCACTGGGCGTGTCCTCGATTGAGGCGGCGCCAGCGGGAGCGACTGAGACGGACGCCAACTTTGCTGCACCCAGCTGCTCAGCCGCTGGTGGTGCAGGTGGTGGAGCTGGAGTCGATGGTGTCGCAGCCACCCAGCTGGGAGTCGTGCTGCCAACAGGATCGGGAACGGTGCAGTCCAGCCAGGACAGCGTCCATTCGGCGAATGAATACGGCAATTCGTGTCGCATCTGCCGCTGGAACCGCAGCGACATGGAGATCATCAACTGTCCATGTAAATGCAAAGGCAGCGTGGTAAGTGCACAGGGGTGGAAGGAGGAGGTTGAGGGTGATAGAGAAATAGTGAGAGAGAGAAAGGTGCGATGAAAGGAATAAATGGCTAAGGAGATTAGAAGGAAAGCAAAGATGAGAGGGTGTGAGAGAGAGAGAGATAGAGAGAGAGAGAAAGGGAGAGAGAGTGAGAGAGAGAGAGAGAGAGAAAGGGAGAGAGAGTGAGAGAGAGAGAGAGAGAGAGAAAGAGAGAGAGAGAGAGAGAAAGGCAGAGAGAGTGAGAGAGAGAGAGAGAAAGAGAGAGAGAGAAAGGGAGAGAGAGTGAGAGAGAGATATAAAGGGAGAAAGAGTGAGAGAAAGAGAGAGAGAGAGTAGTAGAGGTTGATAGAGAGAGAGTGAGAGAGAGAGAGATAGAGAGAGAGAGAAAGGGAGAGAGAGTGAGAGAGAGATATAAAGGGAGAAAGAGTGAGAGAAAGAGAGAGAGAGAGAGTAGTAGAGGTTGATAGAGAGAGAGAGAGAGAGATAGAGAGACTGAGAGAGAGAAACAGTATAAGTCAGAGAGAGAGAGAGAGAGAGAGAGAGAGAGTGAGAGAGAGAGTAGTAGTAGAGGTTGGAGAGAGAGAGAGAGAGAGAGAGAGAGAGAGAGAGAGAGAGAGAGAGAGAGAGAGAGAGAGAGAGAGAGAGAGAGATAGAGATAGAGAGTGTGAGAGAGAGATAGAGAGTGTGATAGAGAGAGAAAGAGTAGTAGAGGTTGAGAGAGAGAGAGAGAGAGAGAGAGAGAGAGTAGTAGAGGTTGAGAGAGAGAGAGAGAGAGTGAGAGAAAGAGAGAGAGAAAGGGAGAGAGAGTGAGAGAGAGAGAGAGAGAGAAAGAGAGAGAGAGAAAGGCAGAGAGAGTGAGAGAGAGAGAGAGAGAGAGAGAGAGAGAGAAAGAGAGAGAGAGAAAGGGAGAGAGAGTGAGAGAGAGATATAAAGGGAGAAAGAGTGAGAGAAAGAGAGAGAGAGAGAGTAGTAGAGGTTGATAGAGAGAGAGAGAGAGAGAGAGAGAGATAGAGAGAGAGAGAAAGGGAGAGAGAGTGAGAGAGAGATATAAAGGGAGAAAGAGTGAGAGAAAGAGAGAGAGAGAGTAGTAGAGGTTGATAGAGAGAGAGAGAGAGAGAGATAGAGAGACTGAGAGAGAGAAACAGTATAAGTCAGAGAGAGAGAGAGTGAGAGAGAGAGTAGTAGTAGAGGTTGATAGAGAGAGAGAGAGAGAGAGAGAAACAGTATAAGTCAGAGAGAGAGAGAGAGAGAGAGAGAGAGAGAGAGAGAGAGAGTGAGAGAGAGATAGAGATAGAGAGTGTGAGAGAGAGATAGAGAGTGTGATAGAGAGAGAAAGAGTAGTAGAGGTTGAGAGAGAGAGAGAGAGTAGTAGAGGTTGAGAGAGAGAGAGAGAGTGAGAGAAAGAGAGAGAGAAAGGGAGAGAGAGTGAGAGAGTAGTAGAGGTTGAGAGAGAGAGAGAGAGAGAGAGAGAGAGAGAGAGAGAGATAGAGAGACTGAGAGAGAGAAACAGTATAAGTCAGAGAGAGAGAGAGAGAGAGAGAGAGAGAGAGTGAGAGAGAGAGTAGTAGTAGAGGTTGAGAGAGAGAGAGAGAGAGAGAGAGAGAGAGAGAGAGAGAGAGAGAGAGAGAAACAGTATAAGTCAGAGAGAGAGAGAGAGAGAGAGAGAGAGTGAGAGAGAGATAGAGATAGAGAGTGTGAGAGAGAGATAGAGAGTGTGATAGAGAGAGAAAGAGTAGTAGAGGTTGAGAGAGAGAGAGAGAGAGAGAGAGAGAGAGAGAGTAGTAGAGGTTGAGAGAGAGAGAGAGAGTGAGAGAAAGAGAGAGAGAAAGGGAGAGAGAGTGAGAGAGTAGTAGAGGTTGAGAGAGAGAGAGAGTGAGAGAAAGAGAGAGAGAGTGGGAGAGAGAGAGAGAATGAAAGAAAAGGAGAGAGAGTGAGAAAGAGAGTAGTAGTAGAGGTTGAGAGACAGGGGGAGAGAGAGAGAGAGAGAGAGAGAGAGAGAGAGAGAGAGAGAGAGAGAGAGAGAGAGAGAGAGAGAGAGAGAGAGAGATCGAGATAGAGAGAGAGAGCATATGATAGGAATAGGTCACTTTGGCAGCTTTTAGCAGGTTTTAGCACGCTTTGTAACTACTCGACGTCCTTCGTCCTTTGTCCTTGGCAGGGCTACATACATCTAAAGTGTTTGAAGCGGTGGATCATGCATCGGCGGGACAATCGGTGCGAGATCTGCCATGCTCCGTACAATATAACGACGGATCGGGCGAGCCTGAAGCAAATGATGCGCGCGTTCTGCTGCGGTCGCTGCTGCGGCATGATTGTGAAGCACGTGCTGTTCAGCGCCTCGCTAATGCCGCTCGCCCATGTCATACTGCAGCAGGTGAGCGAGTGCAGACAATGGCACCTAATTGGACGCCAGTTGGTAGTGGGGGCGGTCGAGGCTTACCTGCGATTCTTTACTTGTGTACAGGTGCTGCAGTGCATGGACAATCTGAACCAGGGCAGCACCGAGCAGCTGACGGTGCAGGAGGTGTTCGTCGCATCCTGTGCGCTGCTCACGTCCAGCGCTCTGTTCTTTCATTTCTTTGAATTCGTGACGACTCGCTTCCTGCTCATCCGGAACATTTTGCGCCACTGGTGGATGTTTGGCAGCACCAGCGATTTTGGGATTGTCGAGGTGGAAGACGACGTATTCGACCTGTTCTGAGCTGGCCCCCAAAGTCCGGGCAACAGGGCGAGGCAGGTCTGGAGGAGGCCGGCAGTATTTGGGATGCACAATTTGAGCTCGATAAACATAGATGGAAAGATTGTGCCTGGCTTCACCTAGGGCTGCTTCAATTAATTCTACTCCCTCAGTATTAATATATATATTTAGCAACGAAATCTAAATTCTTAAGTATACAAATAAATAAGGTGACTTGCATTAACGGTATTCAATTCAGGAGTGTTATCGACATTCAAATTTCGATTCGGCTGTTAGCGCAAAAGTGCGCATGTTAACGCGTAAAATAGAGCCAGCTCTTTTATGAGTGCGCAGCAACATTTATCGATAAGTTGGCAGTTTTCAGTAAGTTGGCGATTGCTGAAGTCGCTGATGTCGCTGCTGTCATTCCCAAGTGAAATAGTAAAGTATTTTTTATATTTTTTTTGGCATAAAATCGAAGCATTAAACGTAAAGTTCAATTGAATATTTGCGAGCGGTACTAGACGTGCAGCATATGGGCAGTAAAGTGAGCGCATTTCTTGGCACATGTAACGAACGCAATTAAATGCACACAATATTGTGTAAGTGCACAAATATTGAAAGAAAAAAAAAAAACAAGAAAACAAATCAAATCCAGCAAGTTTTTTTTGGACTTGCTGCGCTGATGTGCGTGTACGTGCGCGTGTCATGTGCGTGTGTGTGTGTGTGTGTATGCGTCTGCGAGTATGAGTGTGTAAGCGTGTAACAAAGAGCAACTTCGTCTCAGCACAAGCAGCAGCAGTGAAATTGCCCGCAGCTGCTGAGCGCGCTGCGGCAGCAACAAAAATAAACGAAAAGGAAAAACGAAGAACGTCCCAAAAGAAAGTGAAGTTAGCAAGCGACATTTGCTGTTATTCGTGATTTTTTGGCAACTGTTAGAGCATTTGTTGTTGCTGCTGCTGCTGCTGCTGCGCCGCTCTGCTCTGTTAATGTTAACATTGCAATCCATTCACAGTTACATACTCATATTTTCGCTGACCACGGACGTGCACGTGGGCTAGGAGCATAATATGTTTAACAACTTAATATTCAATATTCTATTTTTGCGCGCTTTTCGCACAGGTCTCAACGGTTAGCTGCAACTCGCGGTTTTTTTGTTTATTTGTTTGTTTGTATTATTAAGCTGAAAGTGAAACACAGAAACAACAAAAGGAAGAAAGAAAAAAAACAAAGAAACTATTTAAAACGCAGAGACAAGAATCCCGACATCATATCAACAATAATTAACAATAAGAGGAAACAGAATCAAGCAAAATGGCTGCACAACAGCAGCTATTGGCTTTGATGTCATCGGCCTCCGGCCACAACAACAACAACAGCCCCAATCCCCTCTACGAATTGTCGTTGATGGCCGTTGTCAACGGCCTGGACTGCAAAGTGACGACGCTGGAGCGCATCAGCAAGCTGCCCGAGCTGCCGCACAATCTGCTGATCGATGTCTACGAGCTGGTAAGTTCTTGCTCTCACTCTCACTATCACTCTCTCTCTCTCTTTCTGTCTGAAGCAAAGGGAGCATGCTGAGGCTGTGCATAGCAAAGCCCAGCTATGCACGTGTGTGTGTGAGTGACTGTGTGCATATGCCCTTGAGTGCGTGCGTGCGTCGCTTATGGCATTTTTGCGTTAGCATCTTGCTAAGTATTTCGCAACAGGACCGTTTTGTTTACAGTTAAGCTGCTTGTATACATGTAATTTCAACTAAAAGAACACACAATTTGCGCATTTTTGTTTTTGTTTTGATTTATAATTAGCTAAACAACTACGGTAAAAGCTCGAAAAGCTTTCCACTGTTTATGTTTACGTGTAGAAGCTTCTGGTTAATAATGCCCACAGCTGGCGCGTATGTGTGAGTGCGTGCACGCGTTTGCCTCTCTGTCTGTGTGTGTGTGTGTGTGTGTGTGTGTGTGTGTGTTTTTGTATGTATTTAAATCATGTCTGAAACCACATGGCACTAGATATCATTGAATGGCTGTGCGATATGTGATATCTTTAATAAACTGTTGTTTATACACCGAATCTTAATTTCAACAACATTTGCGCTGCTTTAGGGCATGTAAACGTCGGCATTGCTCGCATGCCACGACACACACACACACACACACATGTGCATACATGAGAAATTGCTTGTCTCGCTGCAATTACAATATAAATTATGAGTAGCGACATCAGTTGATTGTCGTCGTCGTCGTTGTTGTTGTTGTTGTTGTTGTTGTTTGCTTGTTATTATTGCTGGCTAAAAATAGCGCATTCGCTTTGTCGGTGTGGCCTTACGCTCCATGTTCATCCTTCCAAGCCAAGGCGGCAGCCATTGAACTCGACTCCCGGATCCAACATGGCCGATCGGCGGGAGCAGCATCTGCAGCCAGTGTTGTATAACGCGCACCATGGACACGTGTGATGGTCTATTCTAGATACTATCTCTGTATATTATATAGTAGGTGCTAACTATAGTCTATCATATTCACTACTCCTCTCTTCCTCTTCCCTTTCGTTGATTGCTTTCATAAACAAGAGCTAAACTAAATCAATATGTTGACATGAATCCCCCATTCTTATTTTTGGCCCATGTTCTTGGGCTATTGTATTTCCGTTTAGCTATTTGGGCTCTATTACATTATTGCTCAATTACATTAATTAGTTGTCAAGAAAGAAGGACCATTGTCAGCAGGCGGCCAGCTGCGGCAGCATTTCAATCCTAATAAACATCTTAAATTGCGTGTTTAAGCAAGCTTAAATATCAGAGCTTAAGCTAAATAGTTAAATTACTCTAATTGCTTTTAATTTCATTGCTAAAACTGAGATTTGAGCATGATCAACGTGAGATACGGCTTTACAGCCATACCGCTAAGACAGGAGCTTTAAGCTTCAATATCAGAAACCTCTGACCTTTAGCGAGCTTACAATTAAGATACTTTTATCTTCTTCATTTTAGATGTCGCAGCGCGCAGAGCTTAAGGACACTTTGCTGGAGGAGCTGTCGAATCTGGAAGTATTCCGTCGCCTGGTGCGCTACACATCGGGCCGCTACAAGCTGCTGCGCATTGTGGCCGCGCTGATGGCCAGCAACAATTCGCTGCCGCGTCGCCTCAGCGAGGCCTATGTGGGTCGCTATACGCTGCCCAAGATTGGAACAGAGGAGGAGGAGCTGGACGCTGCTGGGCCAGCCGGTGCTGTTTCGGTTTCTGTAGACGCAGCTGAATCCACTGCCACAATGGACATAATAGTCGTCGCAGCCAGCTGCCTAACGCACTTGCCGTCTAAAGAGAAACGAGATCCCACAACGGATGGACTAATTGCAGCCTTGCCCATGGACGCACTGCCCGACGACGATGTCATGGCCATCGATTTAGGCCTGCGCCTGGGCAGCTTTCTGTCCGAGGCTGGCTGGATGCAGGAGAGCATTGCGGTGCTGTCCTGCCTCAACGAAAGACTGAAGCGCATGCAAAGATTCCAGGATGATCTAGTCACGCGACTCGATTGCCTGCAGCGGTAAGCACATGATCTTGATTCCCTTCCGCCACAAATTGATATTCAAAATGTGCTCCTGCTCTTGCAGTCTGCTCTACGCGGAGTCTTCACATTGCAACTTCAAGCTCGCCCAGAAGACATTCGGCGAGATTATGGAGATAAACGGCTTGCTGTCTGACATGGTTCCGTCGCCTCTAGTCGCGATGGCCTATACACAAATATCGTCCATGTACTTTGCCCGCAACGAGTACAACAATAGTCACATGTGGAGCGTGCAGGCCATGCGCCACTTGGAAGCGTCAGCGTCCACACGGTAAATATATACATATATGTATATATAGAGAGAGGGGGAGTTGAACATATGGCCGACTTTTGCTCATTTCCTTCAATCAAATTTGTTTGTTTTTGCAGCGTTGTGATCGATGTGCTGCGACAAGCGGCCAAGGCGTGCGTGGTGAAGCGCGACTTTTCACGCGCCAATTTACTCATCTGTCAGGCGGTGCGTCGCGCTCGGTAAGTGAATCGAAAGTCTCTGTCTCTCCATCTCGCTCGTTTTCACGACTCACTCTCGCGCTCTCTCTCTCTCTCTCTTTAGTGAACACTTTGGGCCCAACCATCAGAAATATGGCGATGCCCTGCTGGATTATGGCTTCTTTTTGCTGAATGTGGATTCGGTGTTCCAATCGGTCAACATTTACAAGGAGGCGCTGGCCGTGCGTCGCGGCATCTTTGGCAACATGAACTTCCACGTGGCGATTGCCCACGAGGATCTATCGTATGCCTACTATGTCCATGAATACAGCACTGGGGACTTCAGCTGTGCCCAGGAGCATGTCGATGAGGCGGTTAACATCATGAAGAAACTAGTGCCTAGCAATCACCTGATGTTGGCCTCCGCCAAGCGTGTGAAGGCCCTCCTGCTGGAGGAGATAGCGTTGGACAAAATTGCCGACGGCATGGATGAGGAGGGGCTGCTGCTGCAGTCGGAGGCGTTGCACAATTTCGCGCTGGAGCTGTCGCTGGAGGTGTTCGGCGAGGTGAACGTGCAGACGGCCAAACACTACGGAAATCTGGGGCGGCTATATCAGACCATGAATCGTTTCGAGGAGGCGGAGCGTATGCATCAGAAGGCCATTAAGATCAAAACTGATCTGCTCGGCCCATATGACTACGAGGTGGGCCTATCCATTGGCCATCTCGCCTCGCTCTACAACTATCAGATGAAGAAATTCCGTCAGGCTGAGGACCTCTATTTGCGCAGCATCGACATAAGTAAGTAAAACTCGACTCTCTTGCCATCTCCTTCTAATGCTCGTCACTCTCATAGGTTTGCGTTTGTTTGGACGCACCTACTCCGGGCTGGAGTATGATTATTTGGGCCTCTGCCATGTCTATGAGACACTGCACGAGTTCGAGAAGTATTTGCGATATGCTCACATTCTAGAAAACTGGCAGCTGCTGCGCGGCCAGAACATCACCCAGAACGTATGTCAAATCGATCTGTATATATATATATATAGTAAATGAAGCACTGCTAATCTCTGCTTTCTTCCAAAAGTCAAGCTACCCGGCCATTGAGATAGACTACACCATTGATCAGGTCAAGACGAAGTTCTTCAGCATGAATGTCAAGTGCGCGCAAACAGACGCCAAGGACGCAGAGTGAACAGAAAGATGAAGAATGGATCAAATTGGATCTTGGTTAGATATTCGTTATAAACACGAAACAAAAACAAACAAAAATGAAATTTAAGTTTTGATTTAAACAATTTAAATGTAAGCATAAAGTGAAAAGAAAGAAACTGAAACTGAAACTCAAACTGAAACAGAGAATTGAAAAGAGAAAGAATTGAAATTTGATTTTGTTAACTTTTTGTGTTTCGAAACCGAACTCAGGCAATGAAACAAAGGCCCTGCATGAGATACCCCTTAATTTTGAGATACTCTCAAACACACACACACACACACACACACACACGCCTAGTAATTGGATGGAAAGACAAAGTGAAAACAAAAAGAAACATCCAATAATCGTTCATATTTTAATTCTAAATACGAATACATAATGTGATTGCTTAACGAGTATATACATATATATATATATATATATATATATATATATATATATATATATATATATATATATATATATATATATATATATACATATGTATTGATGCTGATAATCAATGAGTATATATATATGTTGTTCATAAAGCTTTTTTTAGAACCAGTTGCAAATACAAAGCACAATTTATGAATATAGTTGAGTGCTACGCATACGTACTATATATAAAGATAGAGATGTGTATAAACAAAGTAAATGATTAACTAGTTTAATTAGATTCGTAGCAGCGGATCTTTCGATATATCTATATGTAGTGTTGTATGTGAATAATAGATATATATGCATATATATGAATACGTAAATAGTATTTGCATCATTCAATCAAAAACATTCAAATTCCCTCCTCTCCCTCTCTAGCCACCTATAGATATATATATATATATATGCGGTACGCATTATAAGCTAGCTCGATGGATTATTCTCTCTCTCTTTCTCTCTATCTGTCTATCAGATATCCAGATCTTAATCTTATCTGTAATGTCCGTATTCACTTAACTGCGTGATTCGTGAAGCGAAACTACATAAATAAGAACAGTTTATATACTACTAACGATACCTATGCCTAGTACTATATATATATATATAACTGTATATATGCATCTCTGGGTATATACATACATACATATATGTGTATATACAGCAGAGATATTTATAATTAACAACTAATACGCCTAAACACTTGTAGCCTACAACAATTTGACATTGGCATTCGGCGGCTCGAGTGCCCAATCTCAATAAACAAATCTCAAAATAAACATGGGTTTTATTTTTTAGAAAGTTGGAATATTATATAGACTTCGATTTAGTTTAAGATCTCTGAGATTATCAATGTTTCTTGAGGCTGTATACTGTATGGGTAGCAGTCGTATCTTGACTTATCATAAGAAGCACTTCAAAATGCTCGACTAGTAGATACCCTGTAAACAGCTCTGCATTGTTATATGACTGTATGCAAACGGCTGTCGTTGGTACTACCTATCCCAATCGACTGACTATAGGGTATTCACCAGTCTGTCATACATGCTTCAACAGTCGAAGCCCTTTTTCGCTTTCGCAGCAGGCTCAGGCAGCAGGCGAGGCGAGGTATGCTAGTAGGATTTGCGTTCCAGTCAGTTAGTTATTTAGTTTCGTAGAGAGTTGATTGCATAAATTTATATTGAAGATATATCCCAAGTTGATATCCAGCAAGATCAAGATGTTAACGGAGAGCAAGTTTGTCGGCGCGTGTTTATTGACCAAGGGCCGCCTGCAAATGCCGAAGGCAATGCCCACCATACCCGAGGAGGACGAAGCCGATTTGGTCTACGAGGCAGTCTACAAGCCTGATGGTGGCAACAAAGCCGCCGCGGCCGACGACGACGAGGAGCTGCTCATCATGACCTTGCAGCAGGCCGACGCCTGCAGCTCTTGCTCCAGCTTTGACTACGCCCTCTCCACGTCACTTGGCAGCGGGGATGCGCAGCTCGAATGGGTGAACTGATGACTAACGCCGACGCCATGCGAGATCCTCGCTGCAGTAAAAATCCTAAAAAAAATACCAAATACCATAAATATCAAATGTTCCCGTGTTCTGCGTTCCGTCGTCTCCTAGTTCATATCCCACACATACTGTTCATGATTACCAATAACTCGATGCCATTGTCTATCGCTTACCATTAAAATAGCAACAACAAAAAGTCGGAAAATGCCTTTCTTATGGAACTCTAGTTCGAAAAAGTTTCGAAAACGATCGATTCGTGATATAATCTAGAATTTGTAAGTACTTTACGGCTGCATTTGACTGAGCGTAGACGATGCTGCATAGAGCTCATTTTCGAAATTTCGAACTTTAATTTGCACGGAGTTACAGTCGAAGTATCTTAAGTTCATCTCATTTTCTATCCACAAAATCGAATCATTTTTTTCTAGCATGCCAATCGGTGTACTGATTCCGAAGAATTCGAAAAGCTAAAATTTTCGAAAATCGAACCACGTGGAAGCGCGCTAGAGCTATTCGAAGTTGCAGCTAACGGTTTTCGAAGTCCATTCGAGATGCATTTAATCAGATCTTAATGAGTTGAGCCAGGTGTTAGGAGTCTAATTCATGGATCTTCTTTGCCCGATCAGACGATAAGCGTGGCTTTCAGCTTCAGGGCTTGTAAATGCTTAATTTATCGGTCTTTTATGGTCGTTTAGCGGGGATTACAATCGCCACTTTTATGTCTGTCTTCACTTTCGGTCAGATTGTCTTTCATGTGGCCCACTGTCACTTTTCTTTGGACGTCGTAAGCGACGCCGCGCAGCCGCGACATGGCTCGAGTGGACTTCCAGTGAAATTATTATGGGCGGTGGTAAAGCAGTGCGCAAATGTTGACGCTAGCTTTCGGCTTCGGCTCCGCACTGCACCCACACGCATACGAATGCCGAATGCCGCACTTGCTGCTGCGACGACGACGACGACAGCGACGTCAACGGCGACCAATGAAGCGCAGCTTTTGCTTTTGACACATTTCTGTCGCCGCACAGTGGCGCATATCGTATTTGCATGCAGTCAAATTTGAACCCATGAGCAAAGAAGTTTATTTAAGAATATAAATAATATATAATACAATTAAATAAATAATATAATAAAATAAATTAATTTATAATATTTTAATATTATTTAACGATTTTTATTGATTATAAAATATAAATAAATACGTTGACCTAATATTAAAATAATACCTTAATAATTTTATATTTTAAATAATATTTAATATATAAAATATAATAAAATTAAAAAAATGTATAATTTTTTAATATTAATTTCATATATTTTTTATATTATTATATTTTGGATATTAATAATATATTTAATAAATAAAAGAAAAACTTTAAAATTTAATATTTTAAATTTATACTTCTATATATTTCATATTAGAAATAATTTATATTATAATAAAATAAATAAATTTATAATTTTTTTATATTAATTTTATATATATATTTTTTATATTATTATATTTTGTATGTTAATAATGTATATAATATAATAAAATAAATAAATGTTTAATTTTTTAAATATTTTTATTTAACTCTAAACGAATTTTATTGATTTAAAAATATAAATAAATATATTAAATTAATTTTAAATGTATACCTTTATATATTTTATATTGGAAATAATTTATATTATAATAGAATAAATATATTTATATTTTTTGTTTATTATTATTTAGCTCTAAAGTATTTTTATTGACCTAAAAATATAAATACGTATATTTAGCTAATTTTAAATTAATAAATTGCCACACTAAGCTAAGCTTGGCTTAGGGCGCCCACTGTGCCACTGCGTCGACTGCGGCTCAAACTTCGGCTTCGGCTGCGTCGGCGCGGCTCTGCTCGGCTCGGTTCGGCTCGTTTCGGAGCGATTCAGTTGCTGTCTCTGCGCGGCGGCGTTCGGTTCGCATAAATTTCGTTGTGCGCATGCGATTTAAAGCTCGCGTTGGCTTAGGCGTTCCGTTCCGTTTTCGTTTCGTTTCGTTTCGCGATTCGATTTTGAATCTTTTTCGGCATTTGCTGTTTTTTTTTGTTGTTTCGTGAATTTTGTTGCTGTTTTGAAAAGTGAAACTGACCGACTAAGAGCTCAACCGCTTGGCAAACGTAATGGCAAATAATTAATTCAAATTGCAACTAGTTCTTGAGTGATTTATTACCGTTGTCCCTCCCCTCACCTCTGGCTGGCCGAAAGCTAAGACACAGATGCAGATCCAAGATAAATCGATGGCCGCTTAAATGCTCTATGGTCCTACACACATGGCCTGTGCTCTGGCCGAGTTTCACCTAAACTGAAACTGGGACACACCAACACACACGCACACACACTCACACACACACACACTTGTCAGCGGCGCATTAAAAGGAGAGACAATTGTCTGGGAATGGTTATGGGAATGCCGCAAGTTGCATTTGTCAACCAGCTGCAATATGAAGCCCATCATCATTATGTTTCATCATTGTTTATCGCGAGCCATGGCAGCAACCAGTTATCATCGTTCAGCTAGTGCAGCATCACTATCATCATCATCATCATCATCGCCATGATGATAGTCATTCTCAATTTCCCAATAGCCCGATTCCCATTCACATGATTAGCGACTCGATGCGAAGTTCAGCCAGACTGTAGCGGGCAATACCCTACCCCAACAGCCACAAGGCTCCAAAGTTCTTGATCTAGATTTCAATGTGAGACTGTGTTACTGAAGAGACTCTGAAAGAGAGAGGGACAGAGATAGAGTGAGAGAGAGAGAGAGAGAGAGATAGACGCTATTGACTTCAGGCAGTTAAGATCTCTTAGAATCGATCCATGTCTAAATAGAAGCTTGAAATAGATGTATGAGTGATATATCTATATCTATATCGAATATCGTATATCTATATCGTATGCTGTACTTCCCAAATCGTATAGCATATAGGCCATATTTATATCGTATAACGTTAATCATAATACGAATATCGTAAAGCAAATATCGTAAAGCGAATATCAAGAGCGAATATCGTAAAACGAATATCGTAAAGCGAATATCGTAAAATGAATATCGTAAAGCGAATATCTCGTATAACCTTAATCATAAAACGAATATCGTAAAACGAATATCGTAAAGCGAATATAGTAAAGCGAATATCGTAAGTCCTATATCGTAAAACGTATGTGGTCTACACTTTAACCTCTCCCCTAATTTGTATTTCTATAGACATATAGCGTATATTGTATGCTATATATATTTCGTATATCGTATATTGTACATCTATCTCTCTAGATCTTTGTCTATAGGCATTATTCCTGAACGGTATGTCATCCGTATATTTATCTTTTCCACTTCTCTTTGAGCCATATGCGAACATAACTCACGCATACCCTCCCTCCAGTTGGTCACATCGATTCGACGCATCGCGTATTGCAACAAACACGCTGAGCTTTAGCCTCAGTTGCCTAACTCGAACTCCGCTCGAACGTGAAGCCTAATTGAAATGTTTAGTGTAAAGGTTAAACGTTTGCGTGAGTGGCGAGTGGCGAGTCTTAATAATGCGTTAAGCGGCGTACGAGACTTGGCTTAGTCGTTTGCTCACTTCGAAGGCCAAAGCAATCAAATTAGAGTTACCACTGGATAGATAATACCAGCTGAGAGTAAGCAATTATACTATCTAAATATTACGGCTTAATTGCAGATTGATTTCACTGACAAATTCGTTTCACAGTTCAGTCAAGCATAAAGATTTCCCAATGGGGCGGAAAATGCAATTTTCTACGGCTGGCATTTCATTATAGAATCGAATGGGCCACAGATGCCCAGTCAGTTAGCGTAACTGAGCAATCGGCGAGTGATTGTAGCGAGTGCAAACTGTAACGAGTGTAGACTCCGCCCATATCCTCAGTTATAGTAGGAGACTACGAGAATTACATAACATAAGCTCAGCTATTGCTTACTTTAGCGAGTGAAGACTCGTTTCTTTTGGCAACGAGTAGAGGATTTAGCGAGTTTAAGCTGAAGCATGTCTACAAGGAGTCAAGTGTGACGAGTGAAGAGTATAACGAGTAGCTACTCGTTGCTCATGAGAACAACGAGAAGCAATATTAACGAGTAGAAAACCCTCTTTAAAGCAGGTTTTATCAGTTTGAATAGTCTGCGAGAGCTTAAGAAAGAGAGACAAGTAACGAGTGATGAGACTGAGGGAATGGGAGAGTGAAGAGAGAAGAATGGGAGATTGAGAGACTGAGACTGAGAACAAGGTTAAGGCTAAGATTGAGACTGAGAAAATTGATTGCGAGATTAGAAGACTGAGTATACTAGGGGGCAGAGAGTGAGAGACTTGGGGATAGAGAGAATTGGAGAGAAATAAGCGACTGAGAGATTGACTGATAGATAGAGAGAGACTTAGCGACTAAGGTTGACTGAGAGACTTAGACTCAGGCGGGGAATGAGAGACTTCGAGATATTCAGATTGGGACTAAGCGGCTAAGAGACTGTGAAAATGTGAGCCCATTCGGCGCAGCATGAAACATCATTATGAGCAGCGGCATCAACGGCAGCAGCAACTGTTGGCGTCGAGCTTCGCTTTAATCGGCGAATCGTGCGCGTTTGGCGTGCTGCTGCGGCTGCTGCTGTTTTTTTTTTCTTCTTTTTTTACTAAATGAAAATCAAAACTGGAGCAAATTAACCAAGATTAAAGCCCACAATTAAGCGTGCGCCCAATGTGAAAGTTAAAGCCGCGAACTTGCAAACCAGTTGAGAGCCAAGCCAAGCCAAGAGTTGCTGCTTGCTGCTTGCTGTTGGTGTTGCTGTTGTTGTTGCTGTTGGCGCATCTGCAGCAGCCACTTTTACTGCAGCAACAACAACAACAACAACAGCTTGATGGACAAGCAACAAGCGGTTTAGCGGTTCAACGGCGAAACATCAACGAATTTCGCCCACGGCCGAGTTTTACTTTTTCGCTATTCGCGCAGCGCTCATGCCTCACTGACCTATGATAATATGCCCATTCGCCGTAAGACGAGCATATTGGCTTGACAGCAATGTGCTGGCAGCTAAAGCAGATCTGAGCAAACAGAGAACAGAGCTAATGAATTGGAAATTGGGAAAGATTATCAACTATATATAATATAATATGCTAAGCAGTTGCAAAGCTCTTGCCCTTTCTCTTCGCTCTCGCTCAACACTCGCACTCGCAGTCTAGGTATTCGCTAGTCGTGCACAGCCGCCTGGAGCCCTCCTAGCCCGCTTCCATTTGCTTTTATTGATGGCTTATGCAAAGCTTTGCACTTTTTCAAAAAGTTCAACTTGTTTCCCCCCTCTGAGAAAAAAAAAAAAAACAAACACTTAGCCAAGTTCAAGTTGGCCAAGTTTCGTTTTGCTACCCTTGAAACTGACGACGAGTGCATGATGTGTGGCTCGAGCAGCATGTGACCGACTCGTAAAAGTGGGAATTGAACTCTATGTTGGACCATGTGAACTGGGGCTCGGTTAGAGCTGGAGGTTACGCAATTGGAGCTACGAGTGGGGTCTAGAGCTTACGTGACTATGATCAGTTTATAAGACTGGAGACTCAGACTTAGTCTGAAGTCTATATATAGAGAGTGTCTTATATATGTGCGAGGGTCGTTCTTCTTCTTCTTCCTAGATCTAGTCTACCCTATGGCTATGTTTCTGACAATAGTTCTGCCCTTATGTAGGCTGTCCCAGAATTCACGCAAGAAATAATAGGTGTCCCAGAATTGACGCAAGAAGTAATTTTGATAGAAAACGCAGGTTTGTAATTCAAAATTCGTAATATTTTAAGTGATTTACATAGAATACGCTGTAGCATTCCATTTTTAATAACCCTGAACTGTCAACTGTTCTTTTTTTTTTATTTAAATCCTAGCCCTCTAGCTCAACTAAGGCGCATCTCTTAGCTGATCACGTTTCATCGCATTCCTTCAACCATCTCTCCTCTTCCATTGTCATTTTCGTTTTCAGTTTCCCTGTTCCCAAATTTGATAACGCCATTTGCATACGCTTTTGGGCCACAACGTGGCTGGCTCTGGCTCCGCTCATTTCCTGGTTGTTGTTGCTGTGCTAATTGCTGCTTGTGATGGGGCTCACATAGATCAGATCGGGCGGCTGTTAGTCGGAAATCGCAGTGCAGATCGCTCAACTATGAACTTTTATTGTTTATTCCAACGAGATTTACGCTCATCTAATTATGATGTCGAGATCAACAGCTCAACAGCTCAACGGCTCAGCGGATTCGTTTGGCTCACATCGTGCCAGCTGGAAAGTGCATCCGGTCAATGGATGAGCTCACAGAGAACTGGCCATTTAGACTTTGATTTAATTAGACTGGCTTAAGCTAGACGACGAAACTAGTTCCAGTTCTGCACTGTCATCGCTCTGAATGAAGATCTCAGACGCAGCCCGGCCATCGGCGATCTTGTTAACGCGGCCGCTAACGAGCCACGCGCTTTGCCAGTTCTCTCATTGCGAGAGCCTCGAAATCTTGCTGATCTATTTCTTTTTGTTTGTTCTTATCTGCGACTATCTCTATGAAGAGGTTCTATCTCAAGAAAGCTGAAGTAAGTAGGCAAAGCATCATCATCTTTCGCTTTCTCTCTCTCTCTCTCTGTAACACTTGTTGCCTATTCTGCTTATCGTTATATCTCTCCTTCTCGCTCTCACTCTTTACGTCTGTGAAAGAGAATGAGGCATATACTCTTTCTCTTTCTCTTTCTCTTTCTCTTTCTCCTTCAATCTCTATCTCTATCTCTATCTCTATCTCTATCTCTATCTCTATCTCTATCTCTATCTCTATCTCTATCTCTATCTCTATCTCTATCTCTATCTCTATCTCTATCTCTATCTCTATCTCTATCTCTATCTCTATCTCTATCTCTATCTCTATCTCTATCTCTATCTCTATCTCTATCTCTATCTCTATCTCTATCTCTATCTCTATCTCTATCTCTATCTCTATCTCTATCTCTATCTCTATCTCTATCTCTATCTCTATCTCTATCTCTATCTCTATCTCTATCTCTATCTCTATCTCTATCTCTATCTCTATCTCTATCTCTATCTCTATCTCTATCTCTATCTCTATCTCTATCTCTATCTCTATCTCTATCTCTATCTCTATCTCTATCTCTATCTCTATCTCTATCTCTATCTCTATCTCTATCTCTATCTCTATCTCTATCTCTATCTCTATCTCTATCTCTATCTCTATCTCTATCTCTATCTCTATCTCTATCTCTATCTCTATCTCTATCTCTATCTCTATCTCTATCTCTATCTCTATCTCTATCTCTATCTCTATCTCTATCTCTATCTCTATCTCTATCTCTATCTCTATCTCTATCTCTATCTCTATCTCTATCTCTATCTCTATCTCTATCTCTATCTCTATCTCTATCTCTATCTCTATCTCTATCTCTATCTCTATCTCTATCTCTATCTCTATCTGTATCTCTATCTCTATCTCTATCTCTATATCTCTATATCTCTATATCTCTCTCTATCTCTCTCTCTCTATCTCTCTCTCTTTCTCTCTCTTTTTCTCCTTCTCTCTCGTGCTCTCCTGATCTGCTATCTCTAACTACTCCTATAGCTCTTTTCCTTCTCTTTCTCTCGCTCCCTCCTTCCTTTTCCCACCTCCTCTATGTGTCTACTTTGCCACATTTTGTGCCTATGCCCTATTCTCTCAATCTGTCTCCATCTCTTTCTGCCTCTCCCTCAGGAACTCTTTCTCTCGCCTCTTTTCTGTCACCTTACACTCTCTCATCTTCTCTTTCCCACCTGCCTTCTCTATTTCTTTTATTCTTGTTCTCTTAGTCTCCCGATCTGTCTCTCTCTCCCAACTTCTGTCACTCCCTTTTCCTCTCTCTCTCTCTTTCTCTCTCTGTCAGTATGTATCTTTTATCTCTCTCTCTCTTTCTCTCTTTCTCCTACCCACTTCATTGTTTCTTTCCTCCATCAGCTTCAGTCCCATCTCGCGTTGGCTTCCATCTTTTACCCAGTCCGAGTTTAAGGTGTCAAGTGTTGAGTAACTGCGCTTGACCAACACTTCAACTGTGTGTGTGTGTGTGTGTGTGTGTGTCTTGTATATGTGGTTGTGTGTGTGTGTGGGCGTGAATGCGTGAAACAAGTTGCCAATGCCAACGGGCTGCTGTTGAAGATTCGTCAACTGCTTGCATATGTTGCTTCACATTGTTTACATTGAAATCGCGCTAAAAATCATTCAACAACAACAACAACAACAACAACAATGGAAGCCACTTTCACTTCACTTCACTGTGGCAGTACCCGCTACGCCTCCTCTCTGCCCCGCCCCTCGCTAACACCTACTCTCCACACTCTGCGCTCACTCTCCCCCTTTCTCCCCTTTCTCTCTGCGCCCGCTTCTCCCTCTCCTCCGGCCAGTTGACCATTGTCCGCTTGCGTAAACTTTCGGACCTTGGACGAAATCAAGAGAGGAGAACAAAAATCATAAAAACTAAAACTAAAACAATGCAATATTTGATATATATATATTATATTTTCCGTATATACAGACATATATACGAATATATATGTACATATGTTAGATATGTGCAAAGGTGTTTTTTTACCTTTATGATTAACATGTTTCGTGCGTGTGGACAAAATTGGTTTTTTTTTTTTTCATTTACTTTTTATATTTTTGGACACCTACTCCACCTGCTTCACCTTTCTCCTCCACCTCCACCTCGTTCTCCTCTACCTCTCGCCCTTATGGCTTGGGCCAAGTTTCACATTTGAGCAGCTGCCCCAAGAGAGCTCAATTAGACACGTAATCCATATGTAATAGGGAGACAGGTGAAAGAAAACCTGAACGAGAATTTATATCAGAGATGGGCTTAGTGTTTGAGAAGAATGAATCAGAGGAAATCGGAATATGAGGAAGAGAAGAAGAGAGAGAGAAAAAGGCAAGAGAGATAAAGGCATATGGAGAAGGAGAGGCGAGGGAAAGCTAAAGAATGATGAAGAATGAAAGGAACAGAGAGAGAGAGAGAGAGAGAGAGAGAGAGAGAGAGAGAGAGAGAGAGAGAGAGAGTGAGTGAGATAGAAAGGGCAAGAGCTTCAGATATGGGGATATATAGAGAACAGAAGATAGAAAGAGAATGAAAGAGATAGAGAGAAGAAACGTTAGAATGAAAGAGAGAGAGAGAGAGAGAGAGAAAGAGAGAGAGAAAGAGCGCGCGAGAGGGAGAGAGAGAGAGGAGAGAGAGAAAGAGAGATAGAGAGAGAAAGGGAGAGGAGAGAGAGAAAGAGAGATAGAGAGATAGAGAGATAGAGAGAGAGAGAGAGAGAGAGAGAGAGATAGAGGTATAAGAACAGAGAGCTCTCAGCAGCTATCAGTTCTCAGTCACTAGAAACTCATCTCCCCTATCAGAAATATATATATATATGTATATATAGATATTATCTATATTCTCTATAGACTGCCTTAGCTTAAAGGGTAACTGAGAGTCGCTCATGCTAGGCCAGACGGTCAAGTGGCTGCTAAAATAATTAATGCATTAATCAAGCTCTTGAATAGTGCCATAAAAATTTAGTCATTCTGCTCATGAGTCGGCCTCAAGGTCGCACACTAAGTAATCAAAAAATATATAGAGATAGAGACATAGGTAGAGATAGAGATAGAGATAGAGATAGAGAGAGGCAGAAAGAGATGGAGACAGATTGAGAGAATAGGGCATAGGCACAAAATGTGGCAAAGTAGACACATAGAGGAGGTGGGAAAAGGAAGGAGGGAGCGAGAGAAAGAGAAGGAAAAGAGCTATAGGAGTAGTTAGAGATAGCAGATCAGGAGAGCACGAGAGAGAAGGAGAAAAAGAGAGAGAAAGAGAGAGAGATAGAGAGAGAGAGATAGAGAGAGATATAGAGATATAGAGATAGAGATAGAGATAGAGATACAGATAGAGATAGAGATAGAGATAGAGATAGAGATAGAAATAGAGATAGAGATAGAGATAGAGATAGAGATAGAGATAGAGATAGAGATAGAGATAGAGATAGAGATAGAGATAGAGATAGAGATAGAGATAGAGATAGAGATAGAGATAGAGATAGAGATAGAGATAGAGATAGAGATAGAGATAGAGATAGAGATAGAGATAGAGATAGAGATAGAGATAGAGATAGAGATAGAGATAGAGATAGAGATAGAGATAGAGATAGAGATAGAGATAGAGATAGAGATAGAGATAGAGATAGAGATAGAGATAGAGATAGAGATAGAGATAGAGATAGAGATAGAGATAGAGATAGAGATAGAGATAGAGATAGAGATAGAGATAGAGATAGAGATAGAGATAGAGATAGAGATAGAGATAGAGATAGAGATAGAGATAGAGATAGAGATAGAGATAGAGATAGAGATAGAGATAGAGATAGAGATAGAGATAGAGATAGAGATAGAGATAGAGATAGAGATAGAGATAGAGATAGAGATAGAGATAGAGATAGAGATAGAGATAGAGATAGAGATAGAGATAGAGATAGAGATAGAGATAGAGATAGAGATAGAGATAGAGATAGAGATAGAGATAGAGATAGAGATAGAGATAGAGATAGAGATAGAGATAGAGATAGAGATAGAGATAGAGATAGAGATAGAGATAGAGATAGAGATAGAGATAGAGATAGAGATAGAGATAGAGATAGAGATAGAGATAGAGATAGAGATAGATATAGAGATAGAGATAGAGATAGAGATAGAGATAGAGATAGAGATAGAGATAGAGATAGAGATAGAGATAGAGATAGAGACAGACAGATAAAGATAGATAGATAGATAGATAGAGATAGATAGAGATATACAGATAGATAGATACATAGATAGATAGATGGAGAGTAGCGCTTCCCCTATATATAGATCTAGCAACATATATGTATATAGATATAGACATCCATAGGCAATTATTGACTTTGCTGTGTGTCGATAGCATTGCAGAGTATAAAATATTAAAAGTCAGCTGAGGACATGCCTGAAAGACCTTCGCAGAGCGTCGCAGCAAATTGATTCAAGGAACCAATTTCGACAGGCGGCAGTCAAGGCGCCGAGCTTGAGCTTGAAATCGATTGTAAAGCATTCGAAGCTGTCAAATATGGCAAAGCGTAAAATGTTAGCTGCAATACGTGGCGTGTGCGCAATTATATTTAATGCGCCGCATTACGTATACGCAGCGTGAGAGCGTTTATGCAAAAGATGGCTAGATATAGGTGTAGATGCGTGTCTCCGGAATCTGTTGGCTGTGTGTGTGTGTGTGACTCGAGCGTCTATGTGTGTGTGTGTGTGTGTGTGTGTCTCGAGCGTGTGCGTGTCTCTACAGTCTGAACTACTGAGAAGTCAACAACACGCAATCGCAATGCCAATTGATTTGGCCAGAGTAGGGGAAAATGTTGTCCGAATCGAACTGAGACAAGGCTGTGATAGGACTAGCGGGCCTCACCTTTGCCTGAGCACACGTGAACGCGAAAGGGCAGACGGGCGAGGGCTCGTCCCGCTGTGTGGCTGTGAATGCGTTCAGCTGTCCGCTGTTTGGGCCGGGCCTCCACAACTTTTACGAAATAAATAAAAGATGGCTTAATAAACATGAGCCGCGAGTGCCGCTGCCCAAACAGTTAGAGCCGTTCCAGTAGCCGGCGCGCAAGCAAGACCCAAGTCCAAAGCAAGTTGTAGAAAGTTTTTTGTTTTTTGTTGCTCGAACAGGCAGCGCCACCAGCCGGAAGACTATGCCGCTGGCATAGCTGATCAGGCGACGATCTTAACTGGTCAATCAATCACATCAGACAAAGAGAGAGAGAGAGAGAGAGAGAGAGAGAGAGAGAGAGATATACGTATATATAGACATATTGAGCAACTGTCAAGATGCGCCAGAACGTCAAGTTGCAGCTGCTCGGCTCGCTGCTGTTCAGCGCGCTGCTTGGCTACCTGGGCTCGTCGGTGGCTTTGGCCAAGCCGACGCTGTCCTTTAGCCTGCCGCACGGCCTGCAGGGATTCCCCTCGTTCCAGTCGTTCACTCAGCAGATCATCGAGCAGCGCAGCTTGCGTCAAATGAAAACGTACAGGTGAGTGCATTAATAGTCCGCTCGCGTCGCGCGTTTCACTCAAAGCTAGTCACGTCCCTGGGCCCATAATGGTAATGCCCGCCTGGGCTGGCCGTGTGCCCATAGGCGTGCCACGCATTAAGTCGCCCTCTCACGCTCTCTCTCTCTCTCTCTCTCTCTCTCTCTCTCTCTTTCGCCTGCAGTGGAAAGCGCGTGAGCAACGACTCGCTGATTATGATATACCATCACGATCTGACCATAGCCGTCACTGAGCTGGGCCCCCAGAAGCTGCTGCTTGGCTGCGAGCTAATCGAGATTTAGTAAGTAGAGCCCAAGCAGCGAGTAGCCATCACTCGTCACTTACACTCTCGCCTCTTGCAGCAACGAGAAGGAGGGCAAAATGCTGCTCGACGGCCTCGCCCAGTACAATCGCCCGCTGGAGATCAAGTTCGAGGAAATGCTCAAGCTGATGGATCAGTGCGAGCACGTCGACAAGCTCAGCTATGCGTCCAGGCTCAAGTACAAGTCCAGCGACGAGGGCTCCGAGCGCAGCAGCGGCGGCAGCAGCAGCAGCAGCGATTCGAGCGTCAGCTCCTCGGCTGGCAATGGCAGCGCCGGCGGCTCAGCGAGTCAGGATGGCGTCGCCCTCAAGCTGGCAGCGAACATCTTTCCGCGCAGCCCCTTCTCGCTGCTAAGCGGCATCATACCAGGTGAGCGCAGCGAGTGGGCAAACCAACGAGTAGCCAAACTAGCGAGTCGTTGACTTAGCAAGCACTGATGTGCTTGCTTGGAACCTAGTTGACTTCTAGGGTAGTTGACTGATAAAATGGTCAAATCGCTACTTTGACTACTCGTCGGTATAGTTACTCGTCAGTATAGGTACTCGCCAGTCTAGATACTCGTTAGTATAGTCAATCTCCAGTTCAGCTACTCGTCAGTATAGCTACTTATCAGTATAGCTATAGCTATAGCCACTCGTCAGTATAGGTAATCTTCAGTTGAGCTACTCGTCAGTATAGGTACTCGCCAGTCTAGATACTCGTTAGTATAGTCAATCTCCAGTTCAGCTACTCGTCAGTATAGCTACTTATCAGTATAGCTATAGCTATAGCCACTCGTCAGTATAGGTAATCTTCAGTTCAGCTACTCGTCAGTATAGGTACTCGCCAGTCTAGATACTCGTTAGTATAGTCAATCTCCAGTTCAGCTACTCGTCAGTCTAGCTACTCGTCAGTCTAGCTACTCGTTAGTATATCTACTTATCAGTATAGCTACTTGTCAGTCAAGATACTCGTCAGTAGAGCTTCTCGCCAGTCTAGCTACTCGTCAGTATAGCCACTCTCCAGTTCAGCTACTCGTCAGTCTAGCTACTCGTCAGTCTAGCTACTTGCCAGTCTAGCTACTCATCGGTTCAGCCACTCGTTAGTTTGTCTACTCATCACCAACTGAGCTGAGCTGAGCTACTCGTTAGGTCTGCTTCTCGTCGGATTAACCAGCCACTCGTTGCTTTTTCCTACTCGCTAACTGCCACTCACTCGTTGTTTCTTGCTTCTTCTGCTCGCACAGGTACCAAGTGGTGCGGCACTGGCGACATCGCCGAAACGTACAGCGATCTGGGCAGCGAGATGGCCATGGATCGCTGCTGTCGCCAGCACGATCTCTGCCCCGTCAAGATACGCGCCTACCAAAACAAATACGAGCTCATGAACGACTCGCTCTACACAAAGTAAGTAAAAGCAGAGAGAAGAAGGGTATTCCATAAGCCATGTACAACCCTCTAATCCAACAGATCTCACTGCATTTGCGATGATATGCTGTTCTCGTGCCTGAAGATGACCAACACGTCCGCCTCGCAGCTGATGGGCTCCATTTACTTCAACCTGGTGCAGGTGCCCTGCCTCGACGGACGCAGCAATCAATACAAGTTCCGTGCGGCCAAAGAAGGTTTCTAGGCGGAACTTTCCCAACACTTTTTCAATATTTTTCTTGTTGTTGTTATACCCTGGACGCTAGTGGGAATGTGTATTGAGGGTAGATTTGTCAGCTGGATATATATGTGAGCTGCTTTAGCTTGGGTCTGTCCGTCCGTTCGTCCTGCCCTTCATCCGATCTTCTGTGTGATAATACGGATAATCGATCACTTTTTATATCGATAATAATCGATAGAGCTCATATCTACTGAGAGCTTTTCCTTTATACATAGCTTTCTACACCTATTCAATACACCACATGGCATCCAGGGTATTTTGCAGTCGGACCCACCCGACTCGGCCTCTCCTACTCTATTGCTTTACTGTTTGTCTTTATTGCGGGCTTGTACATATCTTGGGCGCTACTTCAATTATTTATTAACAAAATAAAAACTATTTAGGTATACGAAGGCGCGAGGCCATCAATTTCTTATATAGACATAAAGGACTGCAAATCGAATTGTTTTTATTCTTTTATTGTTGGTTTAAATATTATATAGCATATAGATAGAGATAGAGATAGAGATATAGACATATATCTATAATTTGGATGTTGTTAGCGTTACTATATATATATAGAGTAGTGGGCGTTACATATTCTTATAGCTATAGTATATGGGTTATTCGTTACGACTTGTCTTTAAAGTTCAAAGCTGAAGTGAAAGAGAGAGAGGGAAAAAATGTATCTGGCTTTCTAGACTACATACACTTCTACATAGATATTTCCTTTTGTAACTCTCTTAAAGCTAGGACATAACAAAAAAAAAAAAAATATGGATATACTTTCTTTGCCCAACGGAAAGGAGTATATTGGGTTCGTTATTAGTTCTCTGACTCCGCTTTAGAAAATGCTTGCCACATTGGGTCCCGGCTGCGAGTTGGTCGGTGTCGGCTGCGTGGGTCGGTCTATGTCCTGGTAGCTGCGCTGCTGATTGGTCGGAAAGACGGAGCCGCTCTGCAGGCTGCCGCCGCGCGTGTTGAACTCGCGGTAGAGCAGGGCGACGCTCAGCGGACGCAGGATGAGATTGATAATGGTAAATGCAACGGCCCAACCATCTGGAAAGAGTTCAAATGTATATACGTATATATAGATGTAGCATATAGGTATATATATATCTGTCAGTCGGGCAGAGTCTAGCTGGACTAGTGCTACTTACTCATGTAGTTGAAACTAATGATTATGTTGACTATATCAAGGAATATGCTTAAGGCATCGATCACAAGCGCCTGGAAGATATAGAAGACATGCATGGCATTATGATTAGGGCAATGTGTATATAATGATGATCGCATTGCCTGATAAAACTAGAGTCTCAGGGGTCAGCGAAGGAGACAGAGAGAGGGGGGAGAGAGGGAGGGAGGGAGGTAGGGAGGGTAGAGTGTTAGGCCTGACGCCTTTCCAGCCAAGGCAACTGCATTCACCTTGAACGCTTGAACTTTAGCTGGTGAAAGCACGCGCCTACACACACACACACATACACACACACACACACACACACACACACACACACACACACACACACACACACACACACACACACACACACACACACACACACACACACACACACACACACGCCAATTAGCCGGCCACACCTTGACGCCCGCTCAAGGTGTGTTTCGGGGTCAAGTCTGCAATCCTGCTGAATAATTAAGGCTATGCCAGTTGGCACTTTCGCCGCGAGAGGCCAAGCAATGATTATTCTACTATGTGCTTAACGCCAGCTGCAACGAGTAGCGCTACTCGTTGCTCGTTGCATAGCACTCGCCGCCAAAGGCAGCAAGCTTATAATAATGACTATCAACTTCTGTTTGTATACAGTATATTCTATATTAGTCTCTAGTCTCGTTGCTCTACTCGTTACTCGTTACTCGTGACTCGTTACTCGTTACATTTCTATAGCTAATTGCATTATCATATAAGTGCCTTAAGCCTGCTTCTTAGGTCAAATATAAACCTTTTTCAAGTTCACGTTCTATCGTTTACAACGAGTAGTTGCACTCGTTACTCGTTACTTTTCATAGCTAGCTCATCGATAAAGCTGTTCATCTTCTGTTTAGTTAATATTGGAGATTAAGCTTATTTACTTCCAGCTCGCCACAACGAGTGGTTGCACTCGTTACTCGTTACTCGTTACTCGTTATACTTTATGACAGTCAAAAACTAGCTTGGCTTATGATTAAAGCTTATATTTGCCACTTTTTCGGCAGGTTTTGACTTTCTAGTATAGCTAGACTATTCAGCATATCTAGTATGCCTTCACTCGTTACATTTCACTCGCTACTTTCATGAGCAATACTGTCAAGTTGAAGTCTAATTGATGTAAGAAGTTTTAGCATAGTGAAAAATGTCTCAAGCAATCTATACAAATCTCCATCTCTCGTTATTTTTGTAGCCTACTTTAGGGCTGACATAAATATTATAAAACTTCATATTTATATACAATATATATACAATTGTAATCCAGCTTATATGAAATGCATGAATCCTTTCAAAATTCCAAGAAATTAGAAATGTAATTGAAGGTTTCGTGGCAGTTCGTAGTGCTCGCGTCGTAAATATGTAATGCTTGTTTTGTGCTCCCCTTTTCCGATTGGGGGGTTTCATTATTTTTGTATATATATTTTTCTTACGCTATTTGGCGTTGGGGGGCGGGCCTGGGCGGGTTTGGGGTCAACGTTTGCCCTCCGCATAGTTGATTAAATGGCGTGGCGAATGGTTGATGGCCCAGGCCAAGCCGCCTACAAAATACAGAAAGGATCCGCTGCCTAACTAGAGGCCATTTTCGTTTGACTGACCGCAAATGAAATTGTATTTTCAAATACCCTGTAATATAAGGGCTGACGGGTATATAAGTGCTGAGGAGTTAGGGCTATAAACTAAGAGCTTTTTGCTGTCTTGGCGCACTGAATTCTAGGAAACTCTTAGTAATACCCATTTATCTGAGACTTTAAGGCAACAACTACTTTAGTTATTGCTTAAACTTAGTATATGGCTACATACTAAAGCTAAATTTAGCGAGATCAAAACTTTTTTGCACTGCCTTAAGTAGTACTCGAGTTATGATAGTTCGCATTTGAGCTGTAGGGTGTGTGCTAGTCGGGCTTGCCCGTCCCACTGTAGATTTATGTATGTTTGGGCCGTGCGTGGCATTGGGCATCGCGTGCGTTACGACATCCTTGCCGCAGGCTGGGATTACGAGCCTTTTGCCCATTTCGGGCTAATGCCAAAGTTCAAATTGGCTCCGAGTTTCGGGTCCAAGCACGCCAACGGCCTGCGAGAGCCGTTAACTCTTCCAGTTATCCGATTTGCATCTAACAGTAACAGTAACAGTAACTACAACTATATACATATATATACATGTATATATACCGATATAGCTATAAGCCATATAAGCAGCATTACCTTATTCGGGCCTAAGGCGGGGGCGGCTGACCAAATGCGTCTATAATTAGCATTGCTTCACGTGTTGTTTGTCGTCGACTCTCAACTCTTGCTCAAGACCCCCATATACATATATATATATATATATATTGATTTCTATAGGGGTTTATGCTGCTCAGATGACTTAGCTTCAGCTGAAACTGGATTAGTCTGAATCACAATCGTTGGACTGAGCGAGACTGAGGAAAGTAGAAGTGATTCATCTGCTTGATCTGAATATGGTTTCAATTTCAATTCATTCTCTTTCAAATACTAGGAAATTTTCATTTCCCTTGAAAAAATAAGGGTTAATACGAATGCAATCTGAAGATAGTAATTTTTTATGGCATTTTCCTATGTATAACTTTAATATAGGTTTTAGTTGCAGATATTCCCTACTACAATAAAATACTGGGAAATTTTCTAAAGTTGGAGTAGGTGGCTGCTTGAGGGTATAACATATATATAATCTATTTTCTATTTTATTCATGGATAGCTTCGTCTCTTCTTTAGAAAATACAGGGAAATTTAAATTTCCCTTTATATTATTTTTTTTACTAGAAACTAAAACTATTTCTTTTGGCAAATTGAAGATAAAAAGCTCCCTCAAAATCATATTTTTGATAGAGAACTTTTACCATATAGAAAACTAGCTAATTAGTCAATAGAATACTTCTAGAAAGAGCTTCAATATATGCTAAGTAGCTTTATCTAAAATTTAAGCAACTTGACAATGATATCAGAACTCAAGATAAAACCTAATGAACTGAGTCTAGCCCCAATCTTATCTCATGCCGAATTTGGGTTAAGAGATTAGCTGGAGAAAAGATCTGGAGAGAGAGAGAGAGAGAGAGAGAGAGAGAGAGAGAGAGAGAGAGAGATCTTAGAGCAGAGCTACAGTGCCTCGGAGAAGTCTAAGTCAAGGTACTGCACGCTGCAGGGGGTCTATTAACTGCTCAAGTTGAGAGCATTTCGTATTTCGTAATTCGAGTTCGAATTCGACTTCGAATCGACGTCTCGAGTTTCTATGTTAATTGATTGCTCGGATTTCGTCAGAACCGGTTCTCACGTACGAGGGGAACAAATACATAGAGAGAAGGAAACATGAAATGCAATAAATAAAATAAATAAATAAAGTCGCGAAAGCAAATTTTAAATTAATTGCCAGCTGATGAGTCGAGGGAGTGTGAGAGAGAGGGAGAGAGTGGTTATCAGTCAGTCGGCTTTGCATATGCAGACGTTAGCAGACTGATAAGGCGCACTGTACGTGTTAGCTGTGATTCAACGGGGTGGCAACATCGCCAGACGAAAGGCGAAAGTGAGGGCAGAGAGAGAGAGAGAGAGAGATCAGTCGAGTTGGAGATCAGTCTTACCGTTTGCACCGCCTCTATGGAATCCTTGCTGTGTATCGCCCAGAACATGGCGATGATGAAGAGGAAATTGTAGAACTCGTAGGCCCCATGGCCCCAGCTGCCGAGCATTGCATTCGATATGAAAATGAAGTGCACAAAGGCAACGACCTGCAAGTAAGAAAGAGAGGGAGAGAGAGAGAGAGAGAGAGAGAGGGAGAGGGCGGTGTTAGTTTGTCTATGAAATAAGCGGCTCAAATGAAGCCCCACAGCGAAGTTGCAAATTGCCTGCCGCAAGCAGTCGAAAACATATCGAATGGCATTTGCGGTTGCGTCGCTGCCCTCTGCCCGCTGCCCGCAGCCCGGTGCATCATGTGCTAATAAGCAGCGCTGCAGCAGCAGGCAGCGACCGAGCTGCGTTATCTAACACTGGACCGGCGCAGCCCACCAAGTGAGTGCAGCAAAGAAGTTGACTGGCTTCAATAGCGGCCACGCCCCCCGCCGCCACCCACTCATATTTACCTTGACGCGCACGAACTGCGAGCCCATGAGTTCATTTAAATCGGTCATTTTGTTGCTTCAGCAAATGCAGCTGCGCAGCCGTCGACACCTGTTGCCAGCCAAACGAAGGAATAGAAGGAGTAGACAACAACCGTTGCCTCGCAGTCGCAGTCGCAGTCGTTGTTGGTGCTGCCAGCTGTTTTGTTATTTTAGAACTGTTCCACTTTTCAGTCGTTGCGCTGTTATTGTCAAATTCTATTTCACTTTTGATTGGCTGAACGCACTTTGCCAAAAAGGCTGCACACACACGCACACGCACACTCACGCAACAACAGCTGCTATAAATACACACACACGCACGCACACATGCACAAACATGCAATTGTTGCCGCGCACTTGTTGGTCTTCAATCTCGGATTTTGTGCTCTTTTCGCACAATTATTTTTAACGATAAAGTCGGTGTGTGTGTGTGTGTGAGTCTGTTTTTTTTTATCGTATTATAATAGCAACAACAACAAAAACAAAAACACACAAGTGCAGCGCTTAATCAAATTCAACTAGGAGAATTTCCAAAATTCCAACAACAATAACAATGGGCACACTGCACCACAAATATCAACGTACAGCGAGAGAGAAAATAACGACAAAAAAATTATTATTTATGCAGTTGCATTTGCTGGTTGATTAACTTTATTTTACTATTTTATGAATAATAATCCAACAAAAAAAATATATTAGCTGTGCAACGAGCGCTCGACCTGATTCAGTTTGCAGCTGAACGTGAACTGTGCATGGGGCAGCGCCAATCGACCAACAGATGTGTGAAAAAAATAAATACACAGCTATGCGTGTGTGTGTGTACGAATAATAAAAAAAACGGACCCCCAGCGACGTCAACGTCGGCGTCAGCGCTGCGGTGGCGTAATCAAAGTCTGTGTTGCGCAGCGCGCGCAAATAGCCAGGGCTGCAGCAGTGCACTGTATCGATAGTTGGCTGTGTTGCTAAACTGAAATATCGATGTTCATTAATTAATTTTATATAATAGTGTTTATATTATTATTAAGTTTGACAACAATTTCAAAGTAACAACTTCAAAATTATTTTCATGCGCCTTTAAATTCAAATTCAAACAAATTCTAGTCTGTTATAAATTGTGATATTCACATAAACACACAACACGCGTTAATTTGAATTCGATTTAAATTTGTTTCAAAAACTCACGGTCTGGCAACGCTACACACGGCTACCACGCCGCAAGACAGAAAGAGATAGACAGAGTACTGATAACGCTCACTGAATTGTCGTGCCATTGTGAATCGAGGCAGCGCCATGCAAAACGTCCAACCAGGAGATCATCTTCTCAGTTTGGAAAGGAAACCTGTGCTCCCGAAGCCACCACCGCTGATCAGCTACAACATGGTCCACAAGCTCGACAGCAAGCAGAAGCGCGAGATAAGCGTGAGCCGAGCTGAACTTTGAACTCCGATCGCCATTTGCCTTTATTGTTCATCTTTATCTTTATCTTTATCTTTACTTCATCAGCTGCCCGTGCGAGCCGCAGAGGCCGCGTCAGAGCCGGGCAAGACCGAGTGGCAGTCGCCCAGCATGCTGATCCTCTGCGAGGGAGGCGACCTGAACAGCGCCCGGCACCACCTGCTGGCGTCGCTGCACGATCCGTTCGCGAAGCACGCGGTGGCCACGGTGCTCATCCAGGAGAGCGTGCGCGAGGACTTCATAGAGCTGCTGGTCGCCAACATGAAGCCGCTCGACCCCAGGATCTACAATCATCCCAACTACGTGCGCTCCAAGGCCAAGCTGGTCCAGGTCAAGGCCGAGACGATCGTCGCCGATCCCCAGCAGGTGCCGGCCCACGCCTCGCCCACCCTGGTCTGCGACATTGCGGACAATTTCCTGGGCGACGAGCCCACCGGCATCATCATGATGCACACATTCCGCACGCCCAAGGACGCCACCCAGGTGATCAAGAAGGAGACGCTCAAGTACAGCTTCGTCAGCATCTGGAACGAGAAGGTGGCCAGCGCGTACGAGATCTGCGCCCTCCTCCGCAACGAGATCTTCATGATCAACTGCTTCAACGTCGACCTCGCCCCCATCCTGCCCAAGGGCGACACCTTCACCAGCGACGTCCGCATCGAGAAGGGCTACCACTACGAGCGGCTCACCATCAACCACAAGCGCAAGATCATCGTCTTTGCCGTCGGCACGATCTTCGCCAACTGAAATGCCATCGATATACTCCTATCTATATATACATATATATATATATATATATATATATATATATATATGTATATATCATGTCAATATAGATAGATATATATGTAGCTATATTCCAATTTGTATGTTTTTGTTTTCTATATAAATAAATTGTAACTGTATATTGCAGTTGCTCTCGAATGTTTCTTATCAGATCCTGAAGCGGGCGGGCATGACTGACTGACAGATACTCTGTAAACACTATAATACATATATATATTTTTTATATATACAGAAGAACAGCACTAGTGGATATACTGCCTTAACTTGTCGATCGACTGTCCGCAGTATGCCCGACTAGCACATACCCTGTAATAAGTAAATTGGCATTTAACAGCTAAATACCTTGGCTTATCTAGGCAAACTCTAGGAGCTTTGTCACTACAGATATTTTATAGCCAAGCATATCCGACTGGCAGATACCCTGTAATGAAATTCTATTATATATTTGGAGTATCTATATATTAGTTAGTTAAGCATACACGACTGACAGATGCCCTGAAATGATCTTCTCTGGCTACAAATATCTATTTAGGCATATTCGACTGACAGATACCCTGTACTGCTATTCTTTGGCATATTTGTAATACTCAATAGATACTTACGCATAGAAAACAAAACACAGAATTTAGCAATAGCTTTTCTAGCAACTTTAAACAGGTTAGCCTGACTAACAGATGCCCTGTAATTAGTCACAGATAAGCTGGCAGCTGCTCATTGCATATTTACATACCCTAAAGTAAGACAAACTCTAAAAGTAATGAAGTTGAACTAGGAGATACCCTGTAAGCTGTAAGATACCCTGTAATTGGCAGTTACACTTGCAGACAGAAGACTATGAAAATCTTAATAGTACAAGTCCTTCTGCTTGCCCAGTAGTCTATCTTCACCGACTAGCTGATACCCTGTAGCGAGCGACTATACTAAATACTCAACTTAACTTAGATCATCCATCAATAATCGACCTATAAACCAATCGACCCCACTTCTCCTCTGCCCACATTTCCTATGGACAGCTTCTCACACTCTCTTCGGTTCAGGGGGTGTGTATTTGTTTGTTCAACTAGGTCGTTGCCATCTGCCAAATATATATCGCCCGATTAACAGTATCTGTCTAATTTGATGACTCAATCGAATATAAAAATTATTTATACGCTAATAGTTCGAATAATGCTAAACGAAAGCCATCAGCTGGGTCAACTGCTCAGTACACTATACAGCACGAATACCCTGTAATATATATATGTATTGAAATATTGCTCTCAGCCTTAGAATTCGATATAAAACCGGTTAAAAACAAAAGTATTTCAACATTTGAATGTCAAAGATGAGAAACGAAAAAGTCAAGAGGCACAAGATATCATCATTCTAACTTGCAGATAAGATAACTTTTTTATCTACCAATATATATTTATTTTTACAAATTATAATGAAGAGACAGAGAATTATTAAAAACAAATAAAAATTTGTGTATATAAAAATTAATTTTATTTAACTAATTAATATGCTCTATCGGCTGCACTTTGAGCTAGTGCATTCAAAGTTCGTTAAGTTCACAACGAAACCTTTCCCATTGGCTGCCCCTTTTAATGAATGTGCATATGTATGTATGTGTGTATGAATTTCGTATTGCGCACTTAACAGTCACACAGATGCAGGCGCGTGTGTATGTGTGTGTGTGTGTGTGTGGGAAGTAAAACTGAATGTAAACAATGCTTAGGTATTAGTTGTTGCTGCTTAACGAAAATCTGCCAAAATGAGACAGTGAGAGAGAGAGCGTGAGAGTGTGTGAGTGTAAGTGTGTGAGTAAGCAGTCACTTCTTGGAGTTGCTCTACTTTCCTAAGCCAACGAGAGAGGGAGAGAGAGAGAGTGCGCGCGCGTACTTAAGCACACAGTAAGCAAGAGAGTGCCAGCAACAACAACAACAACAACAGTTATATATCGTTTTTTTTTTATTGTATTGTGTTTAGATTTAGTTGTTGCTTTTGCCGCTGTTGCTGGTGGCCAAACGGTTCAGTCGCTGCCAGCCGCAGCTGTTGGTGAGTTGTCTTTGGCCCTGGTCGATTCGTGTTGTTGCTGCTGCTGCTGCCGCTGCTGGAGTAGGTAAAGAAAAACGGAAAAGAGAAAATGTGCTGGCAATTGCACAAGAATTAACAACAAAAGCAAAAGCAAAAGGAAAAAACATTTGAAGGCGATTCGCAAACGAATTCTGACAAAGTCAATAACAACAACAACAGTAACAGTAAAAGTAACGGAAATGCCGCCGCATCGCTGGACTGACGAGACGCGTGACGCCACCTGCTACTATGACAATGTGGCAACAGCAGCAGCAGCTGGTGGCGCCTCCGATGCGGACGACGACGACACCGAGGCGGACGACGAGCGTCAAGCGTTCTGCGACGCCGACACGGACGGAGCTGGCGATCGTCCGCTCATACGAGGTAGATTCCATTCCACATTCCACATTCGCATTGAAATCGAAATCCAATTGAAAATTCCACTCATTCCAGCTGGGCAGACGGACAACAGCAATGGGAACGGGCTGCTGCAGTCGCGGCACATCTTCGGGCTGATGGGCTTCCTGGGCTTCGCCGTGGTCTACGCGATGCGGGTGAATCTCTCGGTGGCCATCGTGGCCATGGTCAACCAGACGGCCATTCCGCACAGCAACAGCTCCGTACTGGCCAACGATACGTGTCCGGTGCCGCCCTCTCCGGCGCCGAATGGCTCCTTCTGGCAAACCCTCTCCACGCCCGCCGAGGGCGAGTTCGTCTGGGATGAGGCGACGCAGGGCCTGGTGCTGGGCAGCTTCTTCTACGGCTATGTGCTCACCCAGGTGCCCGGCGGACGCATGGCCGAGCTGGTGGGCGGCAAACGCATCTACGGCTACGGCGTACTCATTACGGCCATATTCACGCTCCTCACTCCGCTGGCCGCACACTGGGATCTGCCGCTGCTGGTGCTCGTCCGCATACTGGAGGGCATGGGCGAGGGCGTCACCTATCCGGCGATGCACGCGATGCTCGCCCACTGGATACCTCCGCTGGAGCGCAACAAGTTTGCGGCCGTAGTCTATGCCGGCTCCAACATTGGCACCGTCATCTCCATGCCACTCACGGGCTGGCTCTGCTCGCAGCGGTTCCTGGGCGGCTGGCCCTCGGCCTTCTACATCTTCGGGCTGCTGGGCCTGGTGTGGTTCGTCTGCTGGATGTACCTGGTCTACGACAAGCCCAGCGAGCATCCGCGCATCTCGCGCAAGGAGCGCGCCTACATCGAGCGCTCGCTCCAGCACGAACAGCAGCTCCAGCAGCACCACCAGCACCACCATCTGCCGGAGCAGGATCTCCTGGATGATGAGCACGAGCCGCACGAGCCGGAATCGGCTCCCGGCCAGGCGGATGCCATACCCTGGCGGTCGCTGCTCGGCAGCGTGCCCCTGTGGGCGATCCTCCTGACGCAGTGCGGCCAGAGCTGGGCGTTCTACACGCAGCTGACGGAGCTGCCCACGTACATGAGCAACATCCTCCACTTTGACATCCAGTCGAATGCCCTGCTCAACGCCGTGCCGTACCTGACCTCCTGGTTCGTGGGCATCGCCTGCTCCGCTCTGGCCGACTGGATGCTCGCCCGTCGCTACATCTCCCCGCTGAACTCCTACAAGCTGTGGAACACCATCGCCTCGGTGGTGCCCTCGCTCGGTCTGATTGGCATCATCTACGTGGGCTGCGACTGGCTCTGGGTCACCTTCATGCTCGCCGGCGTCGGCTCCTTCGGCGGCGCCGTCTACGCCGGCAATCAGATGAACCACATCGCGCTCAGTCCACGCTATGCCGGCACCATGTACGGCATCACCAACTCCGCGGCGAACATCTGCGGCTTCCTCGCGCCGTACGTAATCGGATTGATCATCAATCACCGGGAGACGCTCACCCAGTGGCACATTGTCTTCTGGCTGGCCGCTGGCCTCAACATAGCCGGCAACTTCATCTACCTGATCTTCGCCAGTGCCGACGAGCAGTCCTGGTCCCAGGGCCAGACCCGGACCCAGACCCAGACCCGGACCCGGACACGGACAGGCGCCACGCGACCTTTGCGCATCTAGCGCCGGCGCCGGCGCCGAGCGCCCAACAGCCGCACAAAGTCGAATCGTTATAGGTTAGTTAGGGCATAAGCATGTGTGATAATTCCGTGCGGAATATTTTCTTAAGTTCCCAACCGGAGGATGGCGACGACGACACAGTATTTCCCGTAAGTGATCCACACACCTATGGCTCAGTCTAGTTACTCTCCAATGCATTCCTGAACAAAGGCTTCCCAATAGCCCTCCCTCTCACTGGAAACCCACTGCTCACTTCCACGTTTCCAGCTCAAGGTTATCCGAACACTTCCAATGGATATAAATCTCCGAAACTTATTTCCAGTAGCTCAAAGCAGACTCACTTTCCAATAGCCAAGATCTCTTCCAGCTGCCCTTCCAATAGCCTCCAGAGTCTCTCAAGTCTTTCACTCTCTTCCAGCTACTTTCCAGCCTAGAAATCTTCTCTTCTATGCCCTTCCAGCTGTTTGCCAGTCACTTTCCAATAGCCAAGACCCCTTCCAGCTGCCCTTCCAATAGCTTCCAGAGTCTCTCAAGTCTTTCACTCTCTTCCAGCTACTTTCCAGCCTAGAAATCTTCTCTTCTATGCCCTTCCAGCTGTTTGCCAGTCACTTTCCAATAGCCAAGACCCCTTCCAGCTGCCCTTCCAATAGCTTCCAGTGTTCAGTCTCCTCCAGCTACTTTCCAATATCTCGGCTATGATCAATTCCAGTTATAGTTTTAGCACTTCCAATGCCTTCCAGTCTGCCACTTTCCCATATGCCTGCACTTCCAGCGGCACTTAGGGCTCTCGCAATTGTCTCGAGTCATTCTGAGTAGTAGCTGAAAGCTATCTATGCTCTTCCAGTTGTTTTCCAATAGCTCTGTTTCCAAAACTGATCCTTTCCGTGCTGAAGTTGGTGCTGCCCGTATTTATAGAGCTTTCCAGTCCTACCGGACTATGATTTCCAGTAGCTTGCCAGCAGCGTTTTATTTATATGTGTATGAAATATAGCTCCGATTGATCTGACCAATCTGGCTATCAACTATGGTTTCTCCCACTCGCCGAGTGGGTATACGGCAACCAGACAGATATCGCTCTAAACAACGGACTGTGTTTTGCTAGATGTTTTTCCTTTTTATATATATAACGATACATACCTATATATATAGATATATATACACACGACTTAGGCACTAGAGTTGACCTAACTATATAGCTTTAGCAACGAAATTTTACGAACTATATACATATATACCATATACAAGATGTATTCCGATATAACTATACTATATACATATATATATTATATAAGTCTATAGAGATTACGTGTACATAGCATCGACAGAGGCATTTTTAATGCCGCCCACATCGATGTCAACTATTCAAGAATAAAATCGCACAAACATATCGTCAATCTGATTGGTTAGTTAATGATTGGCTTGTTAAGTTGGCTGCGTCTGAGCTAAGTGCGGCCAACTTAATAGGTTTCCTTATGATAGTTAAGAGCTGTAGCAAGGTAAGTAACTAGATATATATAAGAGATATATACTTCACATATATCACACATCTTCAGCTGTATTAGATAGATCCACAGCCTTTACCCATAGAGCTACTTTATCTCAATGTCAGAGTCATGGGGGAATTCCCTTATCATTTCACAGTTTCCTATGCCAGCTGATGCTCTTGCTCCCTACACATCCGATTTAGGGATATATCAGAGTTCTCTGAAGACTTCCAATCTCTCTTATCTCAAACTTGAGGCCTCTAGCTTCACCCTGACCTTGCATCCATAATATATCTTATATAATTCCTACCCAGATTTTGTGCCACATCAAAATTTCTGCAGTTTTTCGTTCATATTATCTTTATTTATATATATATATATATATATTAATAGTGCCGCTTGTTCATTTCTTTCTTTCTTTTTGTTGTGGGATTTTGTCGGTCGCTGACGATAACTAATTACTGGGTACTGTGGGGGGTACGGGAGACTCGGGTTTAGGGGCGTTACAGAGTGCTTGCTCATTTCGCTTGATATGACATTCATATATTACAATAGAAATACAAATATAATTTGTTATATGCTTCACTCATATATATAAATAAATATATATGTATATATATATATACTATATCCGTACTATTGCGCTTTATATAGTAAAAGCCGTAATTGAATTTAAACGAGAAAGTAAAGAGAAATCAAATAACATCTATGGAAAAAAAAAACATTAGACGCCCCTCAATATAAATATATATATATATATATATACTTATGATCATATATATATATATATATAGATATATATGTAAGTGCTTCTCTATATATATAGATATATAAAAATAAGCTTATACAAAACATGAGCATAATCGGGCCCACCAACACGAGCATGTTCCTGGCATTGATCTTGAGCGAAGTTGATCCTGACTTGGCGGACTAGGAGTTGGAAACGTTCCTACGATCATGATTAGATATAGGTTAAGATCATAATGGTCGTCGCTTTAATGAAGAGCTCAATCTGTTATAGATCTCGATCACTTGATGATGGATGGATGCATATGAGGCTGTACCTGATCGTGATCATAATGATCAAAGAATACTAAAGATGAGAGCCATCAAGATGTGAAGAGGATCGAGGTCATATGATTCTATGATTACCATAATCAATATACCAAGTGATGATCATGATGAAGGCCTAATGAGCTTTACTATGAGCAGATCCTCGATAATGTAGCTTAGGATTGTGATTCTAAGGCAGATCATGGTCATGATCACTATCAAGTTGTTGATCATCAATATGATCAGGAAGCCTAACAAGACCCTGATCATGCTGACAACGATAATGATCAGTAGCACGATCCACTCGGAAACAGCCACGGTCATGGCCCAGTTCTCAATGATCTTGGCCACGGCCAAGCGTGCGGTCAGCTGCCAGAGACGTGCTGATGATGGTGACCTGGTGACCTGTGCTCATGACTACCAGACGCTGCACTTTTGCGCCGGATTCATGGTGGTGCCCACGGCGCAGCTGTAGGCGTGCGCGAAGTCGCGCGAATTCGAGAGCGGCCCGAGGACGCGCACGAAGCCCGGCGAGTGCACCGAGGATCGGATCTTGGTGAGCGCATCCTCCGGCCGCATGCTGCCGCACCAGATCTGCGCGTAGTTGAGAAAGAAGAGCTGATCGTGCGTCATGTTGAGCGCCGGCAGGAGCTGCTCGCGTCCGTTCAGCCGCTCCCACTTCTTGTAGGCCTATGGGAATATATATATATATATATATATAGAGAGAGAGAGAGAGATGAAGATCATTTGAGGATCAGCTTCAGCCGATGGACTCACTCGAAAGGACTGCTTGAGGCCGCCGTTGTCGGCGATGTTCTCGCCCTGGGTCATGCGGCCGTCCATGAACATGTCCACCTCGTTGATCTTGTAGCGCGAATACTGATCGATGACGCACTGGGTGCGCTCCCGGAAGGCCTTAATGGTGGCATTGTTCCACCACTGCATCATGTTGCCCTCCTTGTCGAACTGCCGGCCCTTGTCGTCGAAGCCGTGGGTGATCTCGTGCCCGATCACCACGCCGATGCCGCCGTAGTTCAAGGACTTCGGGAAATGCTGACTGTAGAACAGCGGCTGGAGTATGCCCGCCGGAAATACTGGAGAGGATAGAGAAATCATTAAAGATATTGATCAACCGGAGCGGAGTCCCTGTCACACCTATGTCGTTCTTGTTGGGGTTGTAGAAGGCGTTGACCACGGCGGGCTCGGTGGTCCACTTCTCCTTGTCCACCGGCTGGCGCAGCAGGTTGAGCAGCTTCTCCGACTCCCACTGCAGAATGCTGAACACGTTGTCCAGGAAGTTATCCGAGACAATGGTCAGCTAAGCATTAGAGAGAGAGAGAGAGGGAGAGAGAGAGATTAGCTAGGAGCACAGTTGAATCTCATCCGGGCACCTACGTTCACGTACTCCTGCTCGAGCTCGGTGACGTTGGTGAGTATCTCCGGATAGCCGATGCGCTCGTTCATCGAGTCCGCCTTCTCTTTGGCGACGGCGCGCGTCTCGTCGTCCATCCAGTGGTTCTCGGCGAGGAGCTCGTTGAAGGCCACGCGTATGTTGTGGATCATCTCGAGGGCGACCTCCTTGCTGTCCTGGTTGAAGTTGTCCCGTATGAAGAGGGCGCCGACGGCGACGCCGAGCTTCTTGTTGGTCCACTCGACGCACTGGGACCAGCGCGTCCGCTCCGACTGGATGCCCAGCAGGATCTTGCGGAACTCCACGCGCTCCCGCTGATACTCGTCGATCATGTGCGTCATCAGCGACATGACCAGCCGCCAGAGCATATAGTTGTGGACCACCCGCAGCTCCGTCTTGCGCAGTATGCGGCCCATTTCGGTGAGGTAGACCAGGCCGTAGGTGACCAGCGGCTCGTCCGCCTCCAGCCGTATGCCCGGCCCGACGGCCGTCTGCAAATACTCCGTCCAGTTGAGCTCCGGCACCTTCTGCTGGAGCTCCGGCAGCGTCAGCTTGCGGTAGACGGCGCTCGTGTCGTGCCGATCCGCCTCCGCCAGGGAGACGTTCACCAGCTCCGTCTCGAACTGGATCACCGCCTTCAACTCGTCGGCCGCCGTGGCCGGATCGGCGCCGAGCAGCAGCGAGATCTGCGTCATGTACTTGTGGTAGGCCTTGCGGTCGTTCGCGCTGCTCTCCTTCAGGTAGTAGTCGCGCGAGGGCAGCGCGTACTGCAGCTGGTCCATCTGGATGATGTTCACCGAGCTGTTCTTATCATCCGCGCCCACGTACAGCTCGATCAGCACCGATTCGCTGTAGTTGAAGCGCAGCTGGCCCATCACCTGCTCCACGCTCAGCTGCGCCGGCGGCTGCCAATCGCGCTCGATCACGGGCCAGCCGCCCAAAGAGCGCAGCACGCGCTTCAGACGATCGACGCCAACGTGGCGTATCTGGGCTGCAAATGAAATGGGTAAGACGGTAAGATACCCTGGAGAGTGTGGACACACATATACATATACCCTGCATATATACTCACGCAGATCCATGCAGCTCTTGAAGAAAGCCTTCGCCTTGATCGTGGCCGCATTGTCGTGTTCATCCATCGGCTCCTCCAGCACGCCGCGCAGCACCAGCTGCTGCTGATCGGAGAGCACCTGTGTTGGCGATTCAGATTCAGATTCGGATTCGGATTCAGTTCATATATATATATATATATATCAACCCACCTCAAAGGTGCTGATCGAGCTGCGATCTTCGGGTATCGGATGCATCTTGTTCCAAGTGCCGCACGCAAATTGAAAGAAATCCTCGCACGGATCCGCCGTAAGGTCCATGGCGGACAGCAACGAGGCAGCTGCCGGAGCCGAACGAAAACCAAAAAAAAAAAAAAACAAAAAACAATCGTAAATCAAGCGCTCAAAGTCTGGGAAATAGTTCAGCTGTGCGGGTTATTGAAATTCCGGGCCATAACTCATGCCCGTTGCGATCGTAAAAATACGTCGAACGGCGCTAATTGAATGCACAACTTATTATCGATGCCCTAATCTATGGCCATTAATACCCTGTAAAGCATGTGCAAAGGGGGATATGCTGGGTTGGAGGATAACTGCGAGAGACCTATACTCATTATAGCTATATATGTGATGGGGCTGATAGGCTGGCGAGGAGTACAGAGAGAGGGAGAGTAAGAGATAGATAGATAGAGAGAGAGAGAGAGAGAGAGAGAGAGAGAGAGAGAGAGAGAGATAGATAGATAGATAGGCAGATAGATAGATAGATAGATAGATAGATAGATAGATGGATAGATAGAAAGATAGTTAGATAGAGATAGAGAAAGAGACAAAGAGAGGGAGAGAGAGAGAAGATAAAGATTTATAGATAGGAAGATAGAGATAGAAGATATGAAGATACAGATAGATCGAGAGCTAGATTGAGATAGAAGAGAAAGATAGATAGAGACAGAAGCAGATAGAGGCCCTTTAACACTTCTCCTCTATACTTTGCTATAATCTCTCTTACATATACCATAATCAAAAATGACTATTTACAGGGTATCATGGCAGTCGTTGCACTCATTTGCGTAAGATAACAATTAATGCCCAAAACTTTGGCCTTTCTCTGACTTTTTGAGCTGAAAACGTTGCTCTGCCGCCTCCTCTAGCGTAGCTAGCCTTGGCCTCAGCTTGTCCGAGGGCTGGGGTAGGTCTGCAGGGGCTGTTTGAGAGCTTTTCAAAGGAGTAGATAAAGCATAAATCAAGCAGTGTTAGCACAATTCAATAGAACATATTGAAAAGTTTGTCAGCTGGACGAGAATTTATGCGAATTGGATTTGAGGTGAGTGAAAGAGTTGGATGGCAAACACAAGCTCAGCCCACAGATACCCTGTAAAAGGATAATGTGGGATGGGCATCTAGAAAAAGCTTGAAGGAGAGATGCTTGACCTCTGCATATACGCTGACATAGAGTGCTCTAGGTCCAACCTGGGTCTCACCTATGCATAGCAATAGCAAGGCTGAATACAAGTTACTATCTAAAGCTTTGAGCTTTAAGTCTTTTTGGGCAAATTCTAGTCCTATAAGGCATTACATGCCTATACCAAAGTCATCTATATGCCTTTGGCTATAGACCTTAACTGATTTGTTTTGTGAAAGCTAATATGCCCGCTTGGCACAGCATTGGCAGGGTATAAGGCCTAAACGCTGCTGCGTGCATGACTCACATTTGCTGGCCAACACGTTCAAGCAAGACTCCAGAAACTTCAATTATGCCAGGATATGGCACAACTAAAGCTGCCTCTTCCTCTCTCGCTCTCTCCCTCTCTCGCTCTCGCTCTCTGCTAGCTTTATCTCGTAGCTAAAAGCTTAAGTTCGCATCAAAATTTGTGTGGTTACGCCTGTTGCGTATTGGCCATAAAAACAAATGCATATAATTAATGAAGGAGAGAGAGAGAGAGAGAGAGAGAGAGGGGGGGGGTGGGGAGGGAGTGGGAGGGGGCATTATTGTTGCCACATTTGGTGGCAAATGAGCTGTGGCACATGCGACAAGACGCAGCTCCTGTGCTCCGGGACTCGACATTAGCTATTCTAAGACGATTATGCATTTGTTATGCATGCATGCGATGTGGCATGCGGCATGCGGCATGCGGCATGCCACTGAGCAGCACCAAATGTCACATTCCCAGGAATGGCCCATAAAAAGGTCGTTAAACGTTGCTGTCTTTGACAAGTTGTCAGCTGGCGATGCAGCCAGCCACTCGCACCACTCGCACCACCACTTGACGACCACTTGAGCCACTCCACGCGAGCCACCTACTCCGCATCATATTATCCGCACTTAGCCACAATAATTGCTAATTAATAATTGAGAGCCGCATTGACTGGCATGCATTTCGACCCTGCCCCACCAACTCCCACCCCTCCTCACCTGTTCTTGCTGTCTTGCTGTCACCTGTTCACTCACCTGTTCGCACGCATTCCTGCGTCATGCAGATGTTGTTGTTGCTGTTGCTGTTGCTGCCATCCAGGTTAAAGCTGCCATCGCCTGTAATTAGAGGACATTCAAGCTGAGTTAACTGTGACTCGACACACACACACACACACCTGCACACACACACCTGCACACACACACACCTATACACTCCCACACACACACACACCTACACTCGCCTCGATTTAAAAACCACTCAAGTAAATTAAATTTGAATTTTTCATTTAGAAGGATTTTACACTGGCAAATTGAAGCAATAAGTGAAAGCCAACCTGCAGCAGGGAGGGCACGACTAACAAATACCCTAGAAAAAGTCAGTTAATTAATATAATGAATGGACAGACTAAATGAGTAGCTGAAGTAATATAAACAGCTTAAGATGTGATAAGATATTGTTTGAGAGAGAAAACTGGCAAGTAACGACTACAAAATACCCTGGAAAACGTGTAAGTTGATAATAACAACAGATTGATTGACTAAAGGAGTGAGAGATGAGGCGTACATAGCTTCAAGTATAATCGGATAATAATTTACGAAGAAAACTCCGATATCACGACTAATTAATACCCTAGAAAAAGAGTAAGTTGATCAAAATAAGGCATAGAGTGATTAAAGGAGTGAGAGATGGGGCGTATATAGCTTTAAATATAATAAAAATATTCATTTATACAGAAAGCTCTGATACAACGACTAATAAATACCCTATAAAATACTCAAATTCAACAAATCAAAGACTGATTGATCGATTGATTGTTTACTATCACATTGAGAGCTTATATGTAGTATGAGAGTATGAAAAATACTAAAGTAAACTATAAAATAACGAATAGTAGATTCCCTATATAACAATATATTTGCCTAATTGTCTAACTGATTGCTTGCTGGTTCAAGCTTCAATGATATATGTATATTCAGTTATTAATTTGAAAGAAAAATTCTGATATACCGACTACTAAATACCCTATAAAAACTTTAAATTTAACGAATTCCAGATTGTTTGCTTGATTGGCTTAGAGATGTGTCAAATATTATAGAATGATAAAAGGGACTTATCAATGTCTGATCGACTGACTGATTGATTGATTGATAGCTTGGCATAGCAAAGTCCAATAGATAAACCGCTTGGGTCTACTATCAAATGATATTCACTGACAAATGCCACAACAAAATCCAATGGAACTGTCTGATTGATTGATTGATTGATTGATTAATCAGCAAGTGAACGTAATTGTTGGCAGTTGGCTTTGCAATTTCCCAGCAGACACTCTATTGACTTGCTCCAGAAATTTGTGTGCAACTCTCCTATTTGGCTAACCTAGATTGTTGGTAGATATACCTCTTCCGTTCTCTCCCTCTCTCAAAGTTTTTCTGTCTGTGTCCACATTTCGGTCGATAACTCATCGATTGTCGCCTCAGCACACGAAATTATAAAGCCCAATTACTGGTTGACAATTTCTAAGCTCTTTGCTCAGTAGTGGAACCCTTACTCATATGGAATTGTGTTGCTACCTGACTTTAGCGCTTACTCAGGGCCTGTTTTAGTTTCTCTTAAGATTCCTTCCTAACTCTTTGCCTGCCTGTACTACTTTCTCATAGTTTGTCTTAGCTTCTGTATGGCTTGATATGGAATTTAGTGGTCCTACCTCGCTTTGCACCTGACTCATAGCTTGTCTTAGCTTTTGAGTAGCTTCTTTTCTTTGCTTTGATTGTTGGTCTCTCTCATACTTTGCCTTAGCTTCTGAAGAGCTAGTCTACCCCATATCCAAGAGTCCATATCACTCTATATCATTCATGGGCTTTACTAGTTCTTCCCTCCTTACTTTACTTTAACTGCTGCTCAGATTCCTTGCTATCTCCTTCCCTATACTCCTCTCTCATAGTCTTGATATGTATAATCCTACCTCCCTAGACTCCTTACTCATAGCTTGTCTTAGTTTCTAGCCAGGTTTGCCTTTCTAGCTCCTTGCTCAATTATAGTCCCTACTCATAGCTTATCTTTGGCTCTGACTAGTTTCGATTTAGTTATTATCTCGCAGCCTACCATAGAGTTTGCAGCCCTCACTCATAGCTTAGGCTGACATGTGTTTTCCTAGTCCTCACTTTACTAGTCCCTTGACTAGTCTTAGTCCTCAGTCTTTTCTTGCTCATAGCTTGGCTTCTACATCGCTTGACATGTTGTTTCCTAGCCTCACTCATAGCCTGTCTTTCCTGTGTTTACTTTAGAGGGGACTTCCTGCCTGCCTACCTTCCTGCCTCAACTCCTCTCCTCCCTGCACTCCCATAGCTCTTGGCTTCTGCTTGCCTTCCTTTCTCCTTTCGCTTTACCCAGCTCAAATACTTTGATTAGCTTAGCTCTGAGGTGGGCTTTTACATTGAAAACTTTTAAGCTATAATCAAATAGGTTGAAGCTAATTGATGCTAATTGATAGCTGTCAACGTCTAGCCAGTAGGGAAAGGACTTGGACTGGGAGTAGAACTAAGACTGGGTGCTAGGACTGAGACTAGGAACTAGGAGAAGGACTAGGGGCAAGGGACTAGGAGAAGGACTAGGGGTAAGGGACTAGGAGTAGGACTAGGGACTAGAACTAGGGACTAGGAATAGGACTAGGGACAATGACTGAGATTAGAGACGGAGGACTAGGAGTAGTACTAGGGACTAGGACTGAGACTAGGGAGTAGGAGTAGGACTAGAGACTAGGGACTAGGGACTAGGAGTAGTACTAGGGGCTAGGACTAGGGGCTAGGAAGAGGACTAGGGACTAGGACTGAGACTAGAGACTAGGGACTAGGGACGAGGAACAAGGGAGAAGAACCTAGGGTCTAGGAGAACGATTAGGGACTAGGACTGAGACTAGGGACTAGGGACTAGGAGTAGAACTAGGGGCTAGGGACTAGGATCTAGGAGTAGGGCTAGGGAGTAGGGACTGAGACTAGGGACTAGGACTGAGACTAGAGACTAGGGACTAGGGACTGGGACTAGGGACTAGGGACTAGGATCTAGGAGTAGGACAAAGGACTAGGGACTAGGGACTAGGTCTAGGAACTAGGAGTAGTACTATGAACTAGGAAGTGTCTAAGCACTAGGCCTCTCTCTACTCCTTTACATTACTCCTTTACATACGAACATGTTTTCTTGCTATGCTCCAACTGTATTCAAGCTTAAATTTGAATTTTTGATAATATATATATATATATATATATATATATATATATATATATATATATATATATATATATATATATATATATATATATATAGACCATAATATCTCATAATAATCAATTACTTCCAGCAGCGATAAGCAGAGCCTGGCGCCTGCCTGAAAGGGCACAGCTCGGCGCTTGGCCTAAGTATTTATAGAAATTGTTGTTTATTTTTATCAAAAAAGTGTAGAATAGCTGTGGGGCTGGCTGTGGCCACACCCGGGTCTATTAGGCTTTGAAGCTGGTCAAAAGTAAAAAAAGAAAACAAAAATCGGAAAAGATGAATGAAAATTTGTGTTATTTTGGCGCTAAAACGCACGTTTTACACCATGTGTGTGTGTGCGTGTGTGCGTGTGTGTGTGTGTGTGTGTGTGTGTGTGTGTGTGTGTGGGCATGTCATTCAATTAGGGCGCACAAGCAGGACGCACAGAGAGTGAGCCAGAAATCGATTACAAGAAATTCATAGGCGAATTGATTGGTTTTTTTTCCAAAATGGGAATACATTGAGCGAGTGTTGCTTAATGTTCTAGATAAAGGCGGGCAGTGGGCGGGGCGTGGGCGCCAGGCCAGCTACAATCAGGTCTGCAGGACACCAGGACACTCCTCAAGCACTGCGGATCGTATGTAACTTTTTGTTGTTCAACTGAAAGCGCTTCAGCCACAAAGGCCAAGTTGGTGTCAATGTTGCTGTTGCTATTGCTGTTGCTATTGCTGTTGTTGTTGTTGTTGTTGTTGTTGCTGGTGGCTGCTTGGTTGGTTGTTGCCTGTTGTTTGACATATTTTGTAATTGAATTTCGAAACGCGCGCGGAAATGAAAGGCGCCCACAGCAAACGGGGCAGCAGAGGGAGCAGAGGCAGCGGAGCTTGGTTTATGTTAGCTGTTATAGCTGGGTGGTGGTGGGGCGGTTGCCACTGCTGCTGGCATTTGTAACCACAGCGAAAGCCCCAAACTCCAAATGGCAGCCTGTTGCTGCTGCCTTTTGCCTGCCGCCTGTTGCTGCGTCCTGCTAAAAGGAAATTGAGTTTTGCATCGCCTGGCAAAGGGCATTTCACGTTTGCCATGAAGCTCGGCGCCTAGTCAACGATATATGCATATAGAATATACAAATATACATATATATATACAAATAAATTTGATTACACAGTAGAGAGAGAGGGGGAGAGGGAGACTGTGGCTCTGCGGAAGTGCGGGCAACAGCTCGGAGCAACTCGCCCTAAACTATGCTACAATAAATCTCTCGAAAACTTGATATCATCTGTTCAGTATTTCTATTTATGAGCAGTTAGCTATACCCCATACAACCTAGTGGTTCCTCATTATATGCTCGACATATGAAGCCCACATATGTTTTATACTATATGATATAGCTCAGCTGTCACATGTCTCTATCATGAGAGCTATATAACTACTAATCTATATGGTTATTATATCTGACATCTGACATCTATACCCATACCTATACCTATACCTATACCTATACCTATACCTATACCTATACCCATACCTATACCTATACCTATACCTATACCTATACCTATACCCATACATATACCCATACCTATACCTATTTCTATACCCATACCTATACCTATACCTATACCTATACCTATACCTATACCCATACCTATACCTATACCTATACCTACACCTATACCTATACCCATACCCATACCTATACCTATACCTATGTATATCCACTATATCTATCATTATCTCTCACATCTGCTATACATAGAGGAATAGGATACATACTCCTATATAGCTTCCTCTTCTATGTTTATAGTGGGCATATAAGGTAGGTATGTCTTCCATATCATAAGCCTTCACATACGCCTACTACGCTTATTACAAGTCTCATATCCTACTCTCTATCATATTATTTAATATACTTCCTGTATATCATATAGAGTATAGCATACGTATCATATTAAGAGATATGCTTATTATCATAATCCATCACATATTCCATGTGACAACAGTATGCTAAGATCTATATAGACATATATATATATGACAACAGTATCATGCTGATACTATGTCCATATCTTCGCTTCTCTGCCAGGCTAGAGGATCGCAGTTAGGGTATTCCAACTTCGACATATACCTCTCTCACTCTCACTCTCACTCTCCCACTCTCTGCCTCTTCCTCTCTTGGCTTATTCACATTTTGAGTGTTGTCATTTGCGCGACCCACGACCCGCGACCCACGACCCACGGGCCACACAACGGATGCGCCGTTGATTGCCTGGTGACCCAATTTAGCTGACGCTCACCTGCATCCTGTGGCCCGTTGCGCTGGTAGAGCTGGCATCGCTGATGGACGCTGGCGAAGTAGATGGCCAGGGCGCCGATGGCCGCGCCGAGCACCGTGAAGGCGACGGCCAGGATCAGCAGACGGCGCCGATGCTGCGCCTCCTTCAGCAGCAGCCAGTCACTGGCCACAGACGGCGTCGCAGCCGGACCTGAGCCTGGCCCGGAGCCTGCGCCTGCTGCTGCCGCTGCCCCTGCCGCCGGAGCCGGCGCATTGCGCTGCAAGGCGCTGCCCACAGCGCCGCTGCCGTCGGGGCTGAGGAAAACGACAGTTGGCAATTTATGTTGCTGCTGTGCTGTTGGCAGCAACTGTTGCTGCTGTCCGAGCAGCGGCGAGACCGCCGTGGAGCTGAGCTCCTCGAGCGCGTTCGCCTGCAGATAGCCGTTGTTCAGATTGGGCCGCTCGCTGGTTGGCTTCGTGGGCGCTTTGCCAGCGCTGGGCGTGGCCAACATATCGCACACCTGCCCTGCCCTGCCCTGCCCTGACCGACTGGCCTCCGTCGCAATGTCCAAACACTATCGATAATCGCCGTTTGATGAGCGACGACTCGTCGCACCTGTCCGCGCCGCGGCCTCTAATCCCGTCAAGGCTCACAGCAGCAACCGCGATGTCGGCACTAAAAAGAGACCGAAAACAGAAAAACAAATAGAACAAGTAAGAAAACTCTAGTCGAGACCGCTCGACTAGGGTATACCCTGAACCCTGCGAAGAACCGCTATTCCAAGCAATCTCCGTTTCTTTAATATACATAAGTATATATATGTTCATTACAAACAGAACATACACACACACATACACAGGCGCAAGCACTCACAAACGCCAGTCGGTGCGTCAGCTGTTCTTTGGCTGCTTTGCATGGAAATGTTTAATAACTTTTTTTCTAGAAGAACGATTTTAATCAAACTTGTTGGGCGTGATCATGTCATCCATATGTATGTATGTGCCAAAGCACAAGTCTCTAGTATTTGATATACAAGAGTTACAAATTTTAGGCGAAGGGGGCGTGCCATAAAAAATAAACCGAAATTGCGTAAGGTCCAAATAACACTAAATGCAAAATTTGAAGACTCTAGCCAGAAAGATGAATTAGATAAAATTTTTTAGCTTAATTTAGATTTTCGTTTTTAATCGATAACAAAAAAACGATAACAGTTATCGAACTTCTGAAACAAACTCGATATGCGCGCCCTATACAGGGATATACAAAAAAATTTTAAGTCTCTAGCTATTGTAAGTTCTGAGATCGACGCGTTCATACATACGGACAGACGGACAGGCAGACAGACATTTTCAATGGGTTCAGGGTATAAAAAGAAGTAGAAGAACGCAGAAAAACCCCTAGCTATTCGATCACATGCCTCCGCATGGAACTTTCCCAAGTTCTGTCTATCAAATCTAATCAATTTCGAGGAATAACATTATCTACAGGGTATCTGTGTGAGCTGTCCAGCTGGGAATTCCAGCGAATAGAGACTTTTGATGAATCACTACTTTCTGCAGGGTATATTCTAGTCGTTCATAGCTTTGAAATGGCAGAATTACTCTAAGCAGCTATAGCTATCAATATTTACAGTTCAAGCTAACGATTAATTTATGCTTTACAGGGTATCTGTGCCGCCTATCATTTATTTACAGGGTATATCCTGCCAGAACGGCGAAAAGTAAGCATAAGACTTATCTAATTAGCGTTTCAATATGATATAATAATAAGCCATACACTCTACAGGGTATCTATCAGTCGTTCACACTGTTTTACATGAATAATATAAGCTAAGATATTCAAGGGCTTAAAATCAATCAATAAGCCCTAATCTAGACCATTTCTTTATATTATGCAGGGTATCTATCAGTCGTGCATACGCCATATACGTAGGATTTTATTGGAAAAGACAAGGGAAGTCAGTTCACAGAACATTTAAAATGTTCTAAAACATGGATTTCTCAGCAGCCTATAGGATATCTATCGGTCGTTCATACACCTAATAACATTTGCATAGGGTATCTTGCAGTCAAGCATAGTCCAACAAAAGAGTTAACAACGAAAAACTGACAATTTATATTCATATATATTATATTTTTCTTAGCATTCGATTTTACTTTACAGGGTATCTAACAGGCGAGGACTCTAAGGACACACTTTTGAGGGATATCTAACAATAATGATGATAAAATGCAAATAATGAAATCATCAAAGAAATGTTTAACTGGAACATGGAATTGAAACACAAAATTATGCAGCGATACCCCTACGATTCTTATGAAAACCCAATATCGTTATGCTCAATGCATCTAGAACTATTTGCAGAATAGTTCCGTTTCCCGCAAGCTAAGCAAGTGTTTCAGCCTCTTTCTCTCTCTCTATGTATATATATATATATATATATATATATATATATATATATATATATATATATATATATATATATATATATATATATATATATACATATATATATATATATATATATATATATATATATATATACATATATATATATATATATATATATATATATATATATACAGAAATAATTGTGGTTGTAAGACTTTAACCGGATTGTGGGCAATACGAGACGCGATGAGACTTATGATCGGCTTTACGTAAGTGTGAAACTGTCCATAAACTCTATATTTAAGTGGCACTCGTCAAATTTGGATATGACTTTATAACCTCCAAACGATATGTATATATAAATATATACATATATATCCACTTCGATATGATCGAGTTTAGAGAAAAGCAAATTATTTGTGAATACATGTATGTATATAGTTAGAGTCGGCTTATGGCTATTGCGTATTATCTAGTAAAGTCTATATGTGCCCTATGTCTGAAGCGACCTACAATGGGTATATTAACTAAGGGCGTGACTGATATGAGAGTATTTTAGAGTATGGAATAGATATAGTGATGGATAGATAGAGCAATAGGTAAATAGGCAGGAGGAGGGATAGATAATAGATAGAGCAATAGATAATATATAGGTGAATTGATAAATTTACCGATAAGTAGATGTGTGATATATAGATATATAAATAAATGGATAGATAAACTGAAAGACTAGATGAGATCTATTGATAGATAGAGATCTATCGATAGATAGATATATATAGTTAACAGATACATATGTAGATAAATAAATGGAACTGAAAGTTATGTAGATAGATAGATATAGATATAGATATAGATATAGATATAGATATAGATATAGATATAGATATAGATATAGATATATAGATATAGATATAGATATAGATACAGATATAGATATAGATATAGATATAGATATAGATATAGATATAGATATAGATATAGATATAGATATAGATATAGATATAGATATAGATATAGATATAGATATAGATATAGATATAGATATAGATATAGATATAGATATAGATATAGATATAGATATAGATATAGATATAGATATAGATATAGATATAGATATAGATATAGATATAGATATAGATATAGATATAGATATAGATATAGATATAGATATAGATATAGATATAGATATAGATATATAGATAGATTCAAATAGATAGATAGATAACTTCTGGCAGTTAGATAGCTATAAATAGATTTGATTGATAGACTTGATAGTCTTCAGACAGCTGATAGGCTGGGGATAGTCTCAGCATAAGCCGCGAGCTTTCGGTGATTAATGGGAAAAGTCTTAAATAAGCATGAAAAGAATAGTTTTTGTTTTAGCAACAAATTAAAAGCTTTCATAAATTCTAGTTTTTTGTTTTTTTTTTTTTTTTTTTTTTTTGGTATACCCCCCGGCACAGGCATGTGTAATATCAGAAGAAGAATGAGTATAAAGAACTGTGAAGCGCATTAATATGTTAATGAAACTTGATCCAGATGGTGATGGAGAGCGGAGCTAAACTGGATGGATTAGATCATTAGGCGAGATTGAAGAAAATATGTGAATATTCCGAGCATACTCCAGATACTGTGTATATATGTATGTATGTATGTGTATGTGTATATATGTGTGGCAAACAGCTGTTCGATTTGCGATCAGGGTTAACACGTTTGTATACTATATATAGATAGTATTTATACGAATGATTTTAATTGAGATGTGAGAATATATATATATAATTTTTTTTTTTTCTTGCAAACTTGTTCTGCGTGGACCGCAGCTGCGCAGCCAAGCCCCAGGCTTTTGGGGGCAGCGACAGGCGCGTCCACTTGATCTCGTGATGCGGCTCACACACTTAAGCACTTACAAAAACAAAATGTATAAAAAAAATGTAATTAATTAGCATTTGGCATTGTCGAGAACGAGTTAATTTACATTTGATGGTGTACTGCTTTCAGTGCATTCGCAACTGTGCGCTGTGACAGTTTCGAGCTGGTTGTGCAGTTGGTTTTGAACAACAGTTACATTTGGTTGCGCGCTCTCTCGTACGCTCGTGTTCGTGTTCGTTCGTGTCGTCGTCGGCTTTGCGTGTGCTGCCAAACCGCGCGAGGCAACTTCTCGTTACGTACTGAACGCTGCGAGCTGTCCTTTGCTTTTAAGCAGGCGGCCGCCGCCAGCGGCAGCGACGCCAGCGCACACGGTTCGGCGCGCGCTAACGGCAAAACACACGCACACACACACACACATGCACGCAGAAGGCGAATAGAAAACAAAACCATTTAACAGCCGGCCGCATTAAAAGCTCCCTTTTGCTTACACACAAGGAAGTGCAGGCACACACACATACACACACATGCACATACACACACGCACGCATATATAGCGCGCTCGCTTTGACTAGTCTTGCAACTATAGTTCGGCACGTTTCGCACAGCCTGTGAGCCTGTGTCTGCCTGAGCGAGAGAGAGAGTGAGAGAGAGAGAGAGAGGGCGAGAGAGCGGGTGGGCAGGGGAACAGCGCAAAATGGACTGCGCCATTCGTTGGGCCGTTCTATCATTCCATCATTCCGCAGTGGCATTATCGCTGCGTGATCAACAGCGTTCCGCGTTGCCTTTCAACACTTTTCGGGTTGTCCGTTGCGCGAAAAGGGCGATAAGAACAGAATAATAACAATAACTTAACACATGTATTTGGGCGCAAATTAATCATAGTCAAGAGCAAATACTTGAGCTCAGATATGTTCCCTCCGATATGCCCGAAAGTTAATTGAAAAATAAAGCTTTGGCATAAATGAGCTTTAGGCGATTGATTATCTTAATTAATTGACTTTTGTTTTGGTTCATCTTGCGGGGCGCCAGTGCTGCCAGACTGTCGCAGTTTTGAGTATTGGCAATTTGAGAACGTCAGCGCGTGTCCCACCACCCACCACCCACACGTGGTCCGCCCTAAACCGGGCTTCTAAGCCCGCGACTTAAGATATTTTCGCCGTTATCGAACGACAGCGACGATAACGGGGGGCCTCGTCTAATAACCTTAATGCCGTGCATAAATAACTGTCATTTATCGATCAGCGAGCGCAACGCAATTTAAGCCGACCAACCGCCCAACCACCCGCACGCTCGCCGCCTAACGGCATACGCACAGTTCACACACAGACAGCAGCCAACAGGTGGCGTGCCACGGCGCACTAAAGAAAATCCTCGAAAATTGCGTGCGAATAGCAAACAAATTGTTGTGTGGGCGTGACCGGGCCAGGGGCGGAACGGGGCGGAGCGGGGCAGGTGTGCAGGCAGTAAGCGACAGTTACCGTTAGCCAAGCATTACCTTTGATTAGTTTTTGGCGCTAGAAGCCAGCAGCACGCGCGGCGGCGCATTTTCCGGCGCCATATGCTAGCCGGAAAATCGAACGGAAAACCGAAGAAAACAAAACTCGAGCGCACTTTCAATTTCAACTAAAAGCTTTTTCACAGCTATCTTTATTAAATCTAATTTATTTAGTTTTTCCTTCTTATATTTACTTAAAAATAAAACTTTTTATCCGTCACTTAGCCTGGCCGAAACGCGACTAAAAACTACAACATTTCTGCCGCTGCCGCAGCAAATGCCAAAAAAAAAAAAAAAACCACCCGCCTGGGTGGGAGAAGCTTTTTGGCTCACAGCAAAGACATAAATAATGAAAAGCTTTCGCACACTTGTTGAACTTAACTATTAAGGGAGACAGAGAGAGAGAGAGAGAGAGAGAGAGAGAGAAACAAAGAGATTAACCGAATAAATTTGAAATGTAATTGATAAATTAATCGAATATTTATGTTGCCCGATTAGTTCGATTGAGATCCGTTGTTCAATACGTCGGATGCATGAGTGCTGCAAGAGAGAAGAGCCGTTAGTATGAGGTCAAAAAGTAACGAGTGGCGAGTAGAAGTTGACGAGTAGTTAGTAACGAGTATTGAGTAGCGAGTAGACGGGAGAAGCGTGATGAGGGACGAGTAACGAGTAATGGGTAAAAGAGTAGAGTAGGAAGTAACGAGTAGTTGGTAACGAGTGGAAAGTAAAGAGTAGTGAATGGGCAGGAGAAGAAAGGAGGGATGAGTGAATAAGCAGTGAAGACTAACAGCACTAAAAGTAAAGAGTAGAGAGCAACGAGTAGATAGTAACGAGTACATAGTTGCGAGTAGATAGGAGATAGGAGAGGAGACGTAAGGAGAAATACTTAATAATTGAAGAGTAGCGAGTGGTTAAGTAGCGTGTGATGTGTAAAGAGTAGAGAACAACGAGTAAGATAGTAACGAGTATAGAGAGGAGAGTGATGATTGAAGAGTAAAGAGTAGGTAGTAACAATTAGATAGTAACGAGTATAGAGTAACGAGTATAGAGTAAAGAGTACAGAGTAGATAGTAACGAGTAGATATTAACGAGTAAATAGTAGATAAAAGAGATGTAGAGAGATGAGTAATGACTGAAGAATAAGAGTAATGAGTGCTTAAGTAGTGAGTGATGAGAGTAGAAAGTAGGAAGTAACGAGTAAAAGAGTAGAGGATAGAAAAACTAGTAAAGGACTGAGTGATTAAGTAGTGATTGATGAGTAGAGTTAACAGTAAAGTGGTAAGAGTAAGGGTATCGAGCAGAAAGTAACGAGTAGAGTTTACGCTTGAGGGGGGGAAAGGAGATGTGAGCGAGTGATGTGTGAGTGACGAGTGAAAAGTGAGTGAGTAGCAACGAGTGACGCGTAAAGCGTGAGTTGTACTACTCGTCCATTACAGTACTCGTTACTTATAATACTCTTTGTCTTACGTCCTCTTCATCTCTATATATACTTTATGGAACTTACCGCCCAGTAGCGCCGCGCAGAATACAAAACACAATAAAACGCTCCATCTGCGAAAATGCACAAATGTCGACGTACGTTAGTTAAAACATATAGAACTCACTTATACTGGGGTTGGCATGCGCGGTTAACATGGTTCGGGATCAAAAACATTTTTTCGACATATGAATTATTGTAATCAAAAAGAGTCGGCTGGCACCAAGAAAGATAAGAGCTAGTCGAGCCAATTCAATATGTAGCCAATAGTCTAACGGGGAAAGTCAAGAAATAAATATCGATAAGCGATCAAAAGTATTAGAGGAATCATAAGAGGAATCGATATAAGTATCGAACCAACATGCAACTAACTACAAATTTCTGATAAGTGTGAGGAATATGCATCTGTGTATTCCGATAAACATGGAGTGTGTCTACCACTAATCGATAAATATCGAAAAAATACAATTTCTGAAAGTGTCTGCAAAGCACAGTTGAGGCATCGGGAATCTACAGTATATCGATAACTACCGATAACATTTGAACACAAGCGACAAGCAATCTAAATACACGAATATATCGATTACCGATAAATTCGACTAGTCTTACCATCATCGTCAGCGTATTGTACTTCTTGGAGAAGCGCACGGTGTGCAGCACCTGCAAGAAGAACTGGTTAATCTCGGTGCCGAAGTCCTTGTACCACCCGTGCTCCTCGAGGCGATTCTCATAGGTGTTCATGATGAGCGCAAAGGTGCGCAGCATGGCGAACATGTCCGGCTGACGGTCCTCGACAATCAGGCGCATCCAGTCCACGCGCTTCACCATCTCGAAGGCCACGGCCACCTGAAATGGACGGGGACATGGGATGAGCATCTCTCTCTAGGTATTGCTCGATATTTCATGGCTATATTACGACATCTTTGAGGTCATCGGGCAGCGTGTTTCCGGATATGACTGAGAATATGCCCAAGAGTATGACCATGGCGATCTGGCGATTGGTCTCGCCGTGACCGATGAGCATCACCATTGCGCCGTGCATGTCGATGATCCGCTGCATGCGCTCCTCGTCGACGCCAATGATAAGCCGCTTGCACAGGATGATCCCGACGTACTCGATGAACTGGTGGGGCAGACGCAGGCTCGTGCTGCACACAGCCTGCAACACTTCGCGCTGCTTGGCCTGATCGTGGACGTCCACCTGCTCGTAGCTGTGCATCTCGATGGCCATCTGATACAGATCCAGCACCTGCGCCAGCTGCACGTGCCCCATGCCGTTGATGCACTTAACCATCTTTGCGATTTGCTGAAACCACGGAATAATCATGATTACGGACGGCTGCGGCTGCTGCTGCTGCTGCTGCTGCAGTTGCCAAAAGTTGGCAGACGCACCTGAGCATGATTGTCGCTCTCGAAGATCTCTGCCGGCGGCAGAACTTCACTCAATGAAGAAACGAGCAAAAATTGCTTCAGGTGCTGCTGGGTGAAGCCCGTGGGGAACACTTCCGGCGGCTCCACTGGCGGCTTGGCCAATTGCTTGCACAATGAACGCAGCAGCTTGTGCCTGTCAATGGGTCCTTCTTCCATTTCGATGTTTTTGCTGTTTTTGCTGTTTCTAATATTCGTGTTACTGTTACTGTTACTATTACTGTTTGTGAGCGGAGCTCGTTTGGATTTGACCCTTTTCAGTGTTGACGCTTTAGGCTGCGCCTTCTGTGCCTTTGGCAGTTTGCCCTTCGACGAACGAGTTCTCATTCTCAAAGCGCCGCCCTCTTCGCTCGTGTTTAGTTCATCCATTGAATCGAATCCTTTTAGCCGCAGCTGCGATCGAGTCAACGAGCGCCGCGCTTTGGCGGGACTTGGCGGTTTCTTATCGACAGGCGCTGTTTGAATGTGAATCATATCTTAGTGAAAGCCTCTACATTAATTAATACCATTAATCCAGCACTTACCCATTGTATTGAGGTCTCATTTAATTTAAATTTTGATTTTTAGATTTCTGCGATCAGCGCAATTGCTTGAATGCAGACTTGCTTACGATCGGCGCTTATCGATTAATCGAGTGCGTTTCTCGTGGTGTTGCCAGACTACTCACAGCCAGTCAACCGACAACGCAATTGTGCGCATATGGATGTGTGCGTTCGTGTTCGCATCGCCTCTCTGTGTGCGTGTGTCTGTTGGCCGTATCAGCATGTCGTCGTAGCATATAGAATTGCAGCTTCTCCTTAATAGCGCATATTCACTTGTATTTGGGCCGCTTGGCAAACACGTTCAAAGTCTCTGCGTGTATCGTCTCTTTGTTTTGCTATTCTCATTTGAATGTTTTACGTTTTGTAACTAGTTTTTAACTCTTACATTTAACTGACAAGTTTTTATACCCAACGCAACGGGGCAAAATGCTTCATTTACAAACTTGGCTAATAGCAGCGCTTTTATTTATAATACCGCAACTCGCAACAGCTGACGACGACGCTGCCTGCAGCTACTTGGAACGCCATGAAATCGAACGCCGCCTGTCAACCAAGACGCCATACCGTGCCATTGCCAATTACAACGAAACGGCACCGTTATACGATGGTATGCTGTTTTGTTATTATATTGCTAAAACGAGCAGACGAAAGGCAAACAGCTGTTTGCACCACGCACACACACGCACACACACACACACACACACGCACACACACATACTCATTTGTATCGCTTCCATTCCACAAGGTTGCCACCCGACACGAATATGGGCAATTATTCGCCATGGAACGCGCAATCCGAGCAAATTGGTTATTTTGCAAGCGAAGGAACGTCTGCGCGCAATACAAACTCAACTTCTGGATCAATCCGGATCGACTTTATGCGCTGATGATTTGAAGCGGCTGCGTCGCTGGTCCTGGGCCAGCATCGAGCCCGACGATGAGAAGCTGCTGGTCGCCGAGGGCGAGGATGAGCTAATCGAGCTCGCCGAACGCTTTCAGTTGCGTTTTCCCAAACTTCTGCCCGATCTATACGATCCGGAGTGGTATTATATGAAGTATACGGCCACGCAGCGTACGCTGAAGAGTGCCCAAAGCTTTGCCACGGGCTTATTCGGACGCCATCGGATACATGCCATCAGCTATCCTCAGCCTTTGCATCGGGATCCTGTGCTGCGGGTGAGTTTACATATATATACATATATATATATTCCATATGACAAGAGAATGAGAGAGAGAAAATACTAGTAATAGTTAATTGCAATAATAAAATAAAAAAAACTGTATATATGGTAAGTTTATTAACATTTGTGGTATATTCAAATTTGGCGCCAAAGAAACCGCGATGTGCCATCACTAGCAAGAGTCGAAATGGTGGAGGGTTCGACACACAAGCGACGACACGCACACATTCTCAAGCACGCGCACACACACACACTGGCAGGCGCCTACATGTATATACACACTTACATGTGCACACATGTATATATATAGACGCGAACACATGCACATACGCAGCGAGAAAAACCGTAAATCTAGTTAGTATTTCGACGTGCTGCGCGTGCATATTATTTTCCTGTGTACGGTTAAACACTTAAAAAGCATTGTTTACATTATTCGCGTTTGTTTTCCTCGAGCGGAGGAGACACTGCCGCCGCTGCAATAGCCAGATATGCGCCATTGAGCGCCATTGAACCGATCGGGGGCAGAGAAAAAAACGTCGTTGTCGATTTAGTGGAAAGTGCGACGGCAAAAAAAAACCAAAAAAAAAAAAAAAAAAACTGTGTTTGGGGTTATGTGCACTGGTCGACGTATTGGTTGTAGTTGTAGTTGTTGTTGCTGCTGCAGTGGTGCTGGTGGTGGATGTCCTGTGCGAAATTCAATCAATTTAAGTCTTATGTAGTGCAAAGCAACAACAACAACAACAACAACAACGACGACGACGACACGAGGAGGAGCACTTCACCAAGTGCAACAAGCACAGCAATAAAAAAATAGTAAATATACAAACACACACATACATAGGTAATTACATACATATATATACGAATATATATATATATATATATATAGCAAGATGCCGCTGCAGGTGCCGATGTCTGGCAGAGAGCGCAACAGCAGCGGCAGCACAACAACAACAACAACAATCGGCCGCAACAGCAGCGGCAACAGCAACAACAACAACAACAACACCATGATGAACAGCGATCCGAAGTGCCTCGACGGGCTGCGTAATGTCAAAGAACTGAGAAGTCAGCAACGACTGCAACAACAACAACAGCAACAACAACAACAACAGAAGCAACAACAACAACAGAAGCAACCATTGATGACAGAGGAAATTCCGCTGCTCTACGAATTGGAGTCGGAGCTGAAGCAACGTTTGCAGCTGGAGGACAAGGAGTGCCCCTTGAGCTTTACGGCCATGCGGCACGTGGAGTCAATTGAGGAGTACCCGTTCGCGCCGCAAGCGTGGCGCATCAGGGAGCGCATGAAGACGGCCAGTGTGGCGCTGGTGCTCTGCCTGAACATTGGCGTCGATCCGCCGGACGTGGTCAAGATCCAGCCGTGCTCGCGCCTCGAGTGCTGGATCGATCCCAGCTCCGTATCGGCCCCCAAGGCCATGGAGCTCATCGGCAGCAATCTCCAGATGCAATACGAACGCTGGCAGCCGCGGGCCCGCTACAAAAAGTGCCACGATCCGACCGTCGACGACGTGAAGAAGCTCTGCACGTCGCTGCGCCGTAATGCCAAGGGCGAGCGCATACTCTTTCACTACAACGGGCATGGGGTGCCCAAGCCGACGGCCAACGGGGAGATCTGGGTGTTCAACAAGACCTTCACCCAGTACATACCGCTGAGCATCTTCGAGCTGATCAACTGGATGGCCGCTCCGTCGATCTATGTGTACGATTGCTCCAATGCGGGCATCATCATCAACTCGTTCCAGCCGTTCGCCGAGCAGCACGAGCACGAGCTGGAGAAGGCTCTGGCCGCGGGCACCACGCCCGCCGCCCAGCTGGTGAGCTACAAGAACTGCATCCATCTGGCCGCCTGTGCGGCGAACGAGATCCTGCCGATGAACGCCCAGCTGCCGGCGGATCTGTTCACCAGCTGCCTGACGACGCCCATCAACATCGCCCTCAAGTGGTACGCGATGCAGGAGAAGCTCGGCATGGTGCCGCGCATCCAGAGCGAGCTGATCGACAAGATTCCGGGCAAGGTCAACGATCGCCGGACGATGATGGGCGAACTGAATTGGATATTTACGGCGATCACGGACACGATTGCGTGGAATACGCTGCCGCGCGAGCTCTTCCAGCGCCTGTTCCGCCAGGATCTGCTCGTGGCGAGTCTCTTCCGGAACTTCCTGCTGGCCGAGCGCATACTGCGCAGTCACGACTGCACGCCGGTGTCGCTGCCCGCGCTGCCGCCGTGCCATCGCCACGCGATGTGGAAGGCCTGGGATCTGGTGGTGGATCTCGCGCTGCAGCAGCTGCCGGACATACTGGAGCAGCAGGCCACCTATCGCCAGCTGCCGTTCTTCGAGCACCAGCTGACGGCGTTCCAGGTGTGGCTCGACAGCGAATCGGAGTCCCGGACGCCGCCCGAGCAGCTGCCGATTGTGCTGCAGGTGCTCCTGTCGCAGGTGCATCGCTTGCGAGCTCTCGAGCTGCTGGCCCGCTTCCTCGACCTCGGCCCGTGGGCCGTCAATCTGGCCCTGGGCGTGGGCATCTTTCCGTACGTGCTCAAGCTGTTGCAGAGCTCGACGCGCGAGCTGCGCCCGGTGCTGGTCTTCATCTGGGCCAAGATCCTGGCCGTCGACCCCAGCTGCCAGGTGGACCTGGTCAAGGAGTACAAGTACTTCCTCACCGTCCTCCAGGACAACAGCGTCAGCAAGCAGCACCGCACGCTCTCCGCCTTCGTGCTCGCCTCCATCGTCCACAACTTCCTGCTGGGCCAGACGAGCGCGCTCCAGGGACCCTTGCTCTCCATCTGTCTGGAGCAGCTGAACGACAGCAGCTGGCTACTGCGCCAGTGGCTGGCCATCTGCCTGGGCATGCTCTGGCAGAACTTCGAGAAGGCGCGCTGGTCGGGCGCCCGTGATCTGGCCCACGAGAAGCTCTACGTCCTGCTCCAGGATCCCATACCGGAGGTGCGCGCCGCCGCTGTCTTCGCCCTGGGCACCTTCATCAGCTCCGTGACGGACCGCAGCGAGGGCCAGGCCAACAACATTGATCGGATCATAGCCGTGACGCTCCTGGAGACTGTCGGCGAGGACATGTCGCCGCTGGTGCGGCTCGAGCTGGCGGCGGCGCTCCAGTGGATGGTGCTGCTGTTCGAGTCGCAGTTCGTCACCGTCTACATGGCGGAGCACATGAACAGCCACAGCTCGTCTCTGGTGTCCTGCGGCGGGGAGCGCAGCGCGAGCATCACCCACGGCATGCCCAATGCTCCGTCCGCGAGCTATGCCCAGTACACGCACAGCCTGGAGCGGCACGGGCATGCGAGCATACGGCGGGGCGTCAGCTCCAGCTCCATCTCGAACATGGCCAGCTCCAGCTCGATGTCCGGCAACTCGGGCGGCGGCGGCAGTGGGAGCGCCAGTGGCGGCAGCACCGGCTCCGGCAACTGTGCGGCTGCCAACTCCGCCGGAACGGCGACCACCAATGCGATACCTTTTCAATACATCTTCACCAAGCTGTGGCAGGGCATCTACAATCTGGGCCAGGACCCCTTCCCGACGGTCGCCGCCACCGCCCAGAAGATCATCGCGCACGTCCGGGACGCCGCCCTCTGCCTGATCACGGCCAAGGAGGCGACGAACGCCACGGCCGCCGTGGGCATCGGCAGCTCGACGGCCGGACGGGATCAGCAGAAGCTCAACAGCAGCAGCAGCATACTCAGTGTCAGCCTGCCGCCCAGTCCCAATACGCGCGGCGCTTACCTAACCACCGGCGCCGGTGGTGGCGTTTACATAACCACGACCGGGGAGTCTCCGCCCGTCGGGGGCGTGCCAGCCGCTGCGGCGGCAGCTGTGTCATCAACCGGCAACAATCGGTGGTCCCAGAAGCCGCGTCTCTCCGGCAGCAACGAGGCGCAGCAGCGCAAGCTGCGCACCACCTCCATGAACGATGAGACGGACAGCGGCGCGGGTGCGGGTGCGGGTGCGGGTGCGGGTGCGGGTAACGGCTCGAATGCCGCCACGGGGGGGCTCAGTGCGGCCGATGGGAGCAATTCGGCGCGGAGCAGCGGCAGCGGCAGCGAGACGAATCACTATGCGGACGCGGGCAGCGCCAAGGCGCAGCAGCGGAACCCGATTGTCCAGACCAAGTTCATACCGTGGGCCATCTCGTACTTCACGCGTCCGGGCAAGCAGCGGTACAGCAGCGCCGAGGGCGGCACCGAGGAGGAGGAGGGCCAACAGCGCTGGCCCGTCGACCGCAACTCAGCGGAGCTGCGCACGCGCGAGTATCGCTATCAGCGCAACGAGCAGATCCGGCGTACGGCACAGCGGGAGCAGCAGGAGCAGCGCGTCCATCGGCTCGACGCGTTCAGCTTCGTGCGCAAGACGCAGTCCACGCCGTCGATAGTGAAGCTGCTGCCGTACGAGCAGCAGATCGCGGTCGCCTACAAGGAGCGCGTCCTGGTCTACGACTTCGAGCGCAACCTGGTCCACAGCTACATGACGGAGGCGGTGCCGGACGCCGCGAACGGCCACTCGCTGGCCGGCAGCCTCCACAGCAACGGCGGCGCCGGCAGCCTCGGCCTCAACAACAGCAGCAGCGGCGGCGGCGCCGTCAGCGCGGGCAGCGGACGGAAGATCAGCCGTTCCCATCCGACCAACTTTGCGCGTGTGAGCAGCTTCGAGCTGCTGAATGCCCAGGACGTGGGCCTGATGCTGGTGGCCTACGACGATGGCGTCATACGCGTCTGGCAGTCGTCGGGCGGGCCACAGGACAACTCCAGCAGCAGCAGCAGCAGCAGCAGCAGCAGCTCAGGCGAGCCCCAGGCCATAACCAAGCGGCTGATCAGCGCCTGGGACGCCTTCCCGCGCACAGGCTCGCACAGCGGCGGCGCTGGATCTGCAGCCGGCAGCAGCAGCAGTGGCGGCGTCGGTGTCGGTGTCGGTGGTGCCAGCATCAACAGTTCCTATTTCCACCGTCTGCTCAAGATGGATCCAATGACGGCGATCGGCAGCAGCCCCTACGGCCCCCCCTTGATCAGCATGCAGACGGCCGCAGCGATGATCAACTATAACTACAGTAACTACCGGAACTACGTGGACATTGTGACGGCCTGGCAGCAGTACAGCCAGCACCTGGTGGTGGGCAGCGAGTATTTTCGGTTCCTGCGCATTTGGGATGTGGAGCGGGAGCTGCGCCTTAACGATCTCCAGCTGGGACGGCGCGAGACCAGCGTGCGCGTCCTCTCGCCCTTTGTGGCCAACAAGCGCTGGGATCTGATTGTGGCCGGCTGTGCGGACGGCAGTGTACGGCTGTTCGACAAACGCTGTGCGCCGCAGGAGGCGCGGGTGCGTGTCTATCGCGAGCACGCGGCGCCCATACTGCACGCCTGTCTGCGCTCGAACGACACGTCTCTGGTGACGGGCTGTACGGCGGGCAAGGTGAATGTGCTCGATTTGCGGGCGAGCGGCGCCACTGGTGTCCTGCATCAGTGGGAGGCGGGCGGCGATATTACGGACATGGCCAGTCATCAGGTGGCGGATGCCATCGCCTGCGGCAGCGCCTCCAAGATCAGCATCTACTCCCTGAATGGACGCACCCAGAGCGTGCTCCGGAACAACGAGGGCTTCATGGGCTCCAAAATTGGACATCCCACATGCATGTCATTTCATCCGTACAAGGTGCAACTGGCGGTGGGCTTCGTGGACAACACCGTAGCTGTCTACAGCCCCACACCAGGTAAACTATAGAGCAACGCAGCGAGTAATCTCACTGACGGCGAGTAGTTGTAGCGAGTGACTGGCGGGACTGTGGCAAGTCGTTCGCTGGCGTAGCTGCAACGAGTAACTTAAGCGAGTCGATGCAGCGAGTAACTTAAGCGAGGCAACGAGTAGCTGCAACGAGTAACTTAAGCGAGTCGAGGCAACGAGTAACTTAAGCGAGTCGAGGCAACGAGTAGCTGCAACGAGTAACTTAAGCGAGTCGATGCAGCGAGTAACTTAAGCGAGTCGAGGCAACGAGTAGCTGCAACGAGTAACTTAAGCGAGTCGATGCAGCGAGTAACTCTTAACGAATAGCTAGGAGTAACTGCAACGAGTATATGTAGCGAATAGCTAGGCCTAACTGCAGTTAGTATCTGTTAGTCACAACGAGTAGCTAAAGCGAGCATTTGTAGCGAGTAGCTGTAACGAGTAACTCCAGCGAATAGCTAGGTATCGGTAGCTAGTATCTGTTAGTCACAACGAGTAGCTGTAACGAGTAGCTGAAGCGAGCATTGTAGCTAGGAGTAACTGCAGCGAGTGTCTGCAGCGAGTAGCTGCAGCGAGTAACTGCATCGACTAGCTAGCATCGACTAGCTTGGGTTAACTGTTAGTCACAACGAGTAGCTGCAAGGAGTAAGACCAACGAGTGAACTTAGAGAGTAACCACACTGAGTAGATATTAGGAATAGCTGCGCTGATTAGCTAATCAGGTTGCATACGGGAGCTAGCTGTTATAGTAACGAGTAAAGATAGCGAGTAACCATAGCGAGTAGATGTAGGAAATATCTTCTCAGCGAAGACAAGTTGAATCAGCTGAAAGTTTATCTCCAACATAGAGAGTACCTCTCAGCTTGGCAGATCATTCTCTCTCTCTCCCTCTCTCTCATTCTCTCTCTCTCTCTCTCTCTCTCTCTCTCTCTCTCTCTCTCTCTCTCGCCATTAAATCTGTACTCATTCGTCTCCATTTGCACTCTTTGCAGTTTTATAAACTCTGCAGCCGCTGGAAAACGGACGTCGATAAGAATCCTGAAACAATGTTTTATGCACGTAGCTTCAACGCGGAGCCCGCAATGCAGTCAGCAGTGGCGCATGTGCGTGCCGTCACCAATATAATGGACTTAAGCCCCCAGGATGTCCAGCTAATGTATACCGTGTGCGCCTTCGAGACGGCCTGGCACCGTCGTCTACCCCCCTCCGTCTGGTGTCGCTTCTTCGATGTGGACGCACTGAGCGCTTTGGAATTCGCCGAGGATCTCGAGTACTACTGGAACGATGGCTACGGCTACGAACTGACGCATCGCATTGCCTGTCCGGCAATCGCAGACATGTTTGCGGCCATCGAGTGAGTAGCTGAGATAGGGCATGGAAGAGCAGAATGGATATGTCCAAGGCGAGAGTCTAGTGATTGTTGTGGTACCTGGAGACAGACCTCGATAGAAGCATTGTAATTGCATGATTCTTAAGTTGACTCATCTGGGTCTAACTGGTCTATGCTATATCTAGTCTATACTAGAACTAATTTAGCTAAGTTAAGGTAGGGGGCCTATAGTATAGTCTGAAAGGAGGAAGAACTAGTTGCTCGAAAGGGAATTGCTTTCGCCTGGATCTTTATCGACTGGGCCTGGATTTATATAGTAATAGTATTATAGATTATGCTATTCAGTTTGTGAGTTAGGGATCTTTATCTTGGATCTTTATCGATTGATCTTGGGGAAAGCGAATCAAAGAGAGTTGAGGCAACTCGAATCGAGACAGAGAAAGTCTACATAGAATCCTATTTGTATAGTTATATAGTAATCTATTAATGTAGAAATCGATTAATGTGGTTATATAGTAATAGTATTATAGATTATGCTATTCAGTTTGTGAGTTAGGGATCTTTATCGATTGATCTTGGGGAAAGCGAATCAAAGAGAGTTGAGGCAACTCGAATCGAGACAGAGAAAGTCTACATAGAATCCTATTTGTATAGTTATATAGTAATCTATTAATGTAGAAATCGATTAATGTGGTTATATAGTAATAGTATTATAGATTATGCTATTCAGTTTGTGAGTTAGGGATCTTTATCGATTGATCTTGGGGAAAGCGAATCAAAGAGAGTTGAGGCAACTCGAATCGAGACAGAGAAAGTCTACATAGAATCCTATTTATATAGTTGTACAGTAATCTATTAATGTAGAAATCGATTAATGTGGTTATATAGTAATAGTATTATAGATTATGCTATTCAGTTTGTGAGTTAGGGCCTAGGGAAATGGGTCTTTGCCCTTTGGCCATCCTCAGCAATTGCTAATTTTGCGTAACTTTCTTTGTCCGCAGCACTTTGAAGCCACGCGCCAATGCCACCTTCTACTTTACCCATTCGGGAACGCTGCTCAAGATGCTGGCCCATCTGGGCGTGGCCAAGGACGAGCGTCCGCTGACGCACAAGGATTTTGAGTTGAAGCGTCTGTGGCGCACTAGTGAAATAGATGCGTTCGCAACCAATTTGGCCTTTGTGCGCTACGAGTGAGTGAGATGAGATGAGATGAGATGAGATGAGATGAGATGAGATGAGATGAGCTGAGCTGAGATATATATAATCATTATTTTGACTGAACTTTCTCTCTACCATTCATTGGCAGCTGCAAGGAGAGGGAGCCGCAAATTTTGGCAATGCATCAGGAGCGGGTGATACGTCTGCCCGGCTGTCCACAGGATGACGATCTTTGTCCGCTGTCAAGGCTGCGTGCCAACTACGCGGATAGCGTCGAGCGCTGCGACTTTGAGGCGCTCTGTCAAGCGGCCAACTAAGCGGGAGACAGCGAGAGAGAGAGACAGAAGAGAGAAGAGAGCTGGCTGGCATGGAACGGAATCGGGTATTGGGAATTGGGAATTTGGTTGAACTGCTGCTGCTGTTGCCTGCCCGCAAAACTATGTGAAATTTAACATGAAACAAGGGATTCGTCGGAATATGTAAACGGAATATTGAATTGATGTCGAGGAACGAACCGAGAGAGAGAGAGAGCGAGCGAGAGCGAGAGAGTGCGAGAAAATGGAATGAAAATGACTAACGGTAGAAGCTTAGACGATAAGAAATGCTAAATATCCAAGTGTGTTGAACCGAAATATGTGTATGTATTTTGTGTATGCCTTATAATCAATGTGGACCATCCAATCCAACAACAACAAAGAAAGCAAATGAAGCGAGCGAGCGGGACAGAGAGGGAGAGAGAGAGGGAGAGGGAGAAAGCACAAGCTCGCGCGAGCAAGGGCGTAGGATGAGTTGTGTGAAAAGCTAAGGATTGCTAAGGATAGCCATGCCGCCAAAACTGAGAAAGTTGTCTAAGCATATATATATATATACTATATACACTATATATACTATATAGACCTTATATGCTATATATGGAACTGCTTAGGGAAATCCCGTGCGATTTGATATAATTTGCTATTTTTTTTTTGTTTTTTTGTAACTGTACATAAACCATATCTATATATATTAGAACTATATATATATATATATATATGCGTGATATCAGATAGAAAGCTATGCTATAATGTACTCGTATATAGGCTCTGCTATATATGCCTCTAACCATTGTAAACGCCTCTGAAACCCAACAAAGAAACCCTCGATAAAATATCGTTCGCTTTATGCATGTGTCTAGAACTTAGTCTGTAGTAAACATAGAGATAATATATACATACATATATATATATATATATATATATATATATATATATATATATATATATATATATATATATATATATGCATATATATGTGTAAGTGATATTTGTTTTGTTAACAATTCATTTTCTCTGCCCATAAAATGTAAACTAGAATTGCTTAAATGAAAAACTGTTAAAAACCTAACGAAAAGCGAAATTCGAATGGAAATGAACTGATCAAGAAGAAGCAGAAGAAGATGTGGAGAGAGTTCAACAACGAACAATCAACAACAACAACAACAATTTTGTTTTTCATATTTCAAAAGAAGAGAAAAATTTGATAATTTAACAATTTGTTGATTCGTTTAAGTTTAAGTTTTTGCTTTGATATATAAATATTTAATTTTTATATAAAACAAAATATATTTTGAAATTAAAAACTTGACAAAGCTAATGTACATACATACATATATACCTATATAGCTGTCCGATTTTGTGCCTGAAACAGAAGTTTCTCATAGTCTATAGTCCATGACTATATGCTATATAGCATACTATATAAAACATATATTGAGACTCTATTATACTGCAGCTGATGCAACCCGGTTGGCGCATTTCATACAGGGTATTTCGAGAAGTTCTTGAAACAGAGAGAGAGACAGAGAGAGAGAAAACCGAGTCGGCAAGAACTTTAACTTCGTTTACCTACTATATATGTATCAGTTATACATATATAATGGATCACTAATACAATACTATATGTATCAGTTATATATAATGGATCACTAATACGACCAGAGAAATGCTTTGATATTATCTGAATTGTACAAGTTTTGGGTTACTCAGAAAAATAAATTTGAAAAACGAAACGAACATTGTGAATGAGACCTATGAGACCTATGAGATCTATGATATATCTGTCTTTATGGTATATAGATATGTCTGACGTGTATATGAATATGCAGCTAAAGCGCTCAGGTGTGCGAGATCTGTGCAAAAACTATATAGAACTGAGACTTTTCGAGATATATACAGTGAGACCTCGATATAACGAAAAACTCAACCTTGACTCCCAAGGGTATACTAATAAGTGGCTATAGCGAATCAATAGGTATAGCAAAAAGTTTTCTGGTTTCCCTCGGATGCGTCATGCCGACGTTTCACTGTATATCATATATATATATATATATACCCCCAAAAGTCTCAATTCCATATATTTTTATACCCTGAACCCATTGAAACTGGGAAATCAGGGTATAATGGTTTTGTGAAAACGTATGTAACAGGCAGAAGGAGGCGTGGCAGACCCCATAAAGCATATATATTCTTGATCAGGGAGACAAGCCGAGTTGATATAGCCATGTCCGTCCGTCCGTATGTATGAACGCGTCGTTCTCAGAACCCACAATAGCTAGAGACTTGAAATTTTTTATGTAGGTTCCTGTATAGCGCGAAAAGGTCGAGTTTGTTTCAGAAATTCGATAACTATTATCGTTTTATTGTTATCGATTAAAAACGAAAATCTAAATTAGGCTATAAAAGTCTATCTAATTCATCTTTCTAGCTAGAGTCTTCAAGTTTTGCATTTAGTGTTATTTAGACCTTACGCAATTTCGGTTTATTTTTATGCCACGCCCCCTTCGCCTAAAATTTGTAACTCCCGTATATCAAATACTAGAGACTTGTGCTTTGGCACATACACACATATGGATGACATGATCACGCCCAACAAGTTTGATTAAAATCGTTGTTCTAGAAAAAAAGTTATTAAACATTTCCATGCAAATAGCAGCCGAAGAACAGCTGACTCAGCGACTTGCGTTTGTGTGTGCTTGCGCCTGTGTATGTGTGTGTGTATGTTCTGTTTGTAATGAACATATATATACTTATGTATATTAAAGAAACGGAGATTGCTTGGAATAGCGGTTCTTCGCAGGGTTCAGGGTATACCCTAGTCGAGCGGTCTCGACTAGAGTTTTCTTACTTGTTTGAGCAGATCTCGCAGGCTAATGCTATGCTGTGTCTGCCTGAGCTGTGCAGTCTATATCATACGTGTGTTCGGTCGTTAAATATTTTTATTACTATTTCAACTCGAGGGTACTTTGATTCCTGAATAACCTGAAATGTCATCAATAAAGCCATTTTCGAACAGTCAACAGTCATATTTCGAATACTTTAAGAGCAGATCTCACACACACATACGCATACATACATATGTATATATAGTCTATATAGACACTTAGTAGATCTTTAGTCAGGCCCCAGCACTTCGCCCTGTAAAGCAAACTTCCCGTGTTTGCACAGCGTGCGATTTGCTAATTGTGCATTTTGCTCGATTCGAACATTTTGTTAGCGTTAAGTGTTTTCTTTCGCTTCGTTCTACTCTATAGAGGCGCGGGCATATCAGCTGCTGGCCCGTGGGCAGCTTACGTCCCCCCAGCACCACCAGCACCACCACCAGCACCACCAATTAGCATACATATAATTGTCATCGTGCAGCTGCTGTGGGTACGATCTCAATTTTAGTGATTTCGCATTTTCGATTTCAGCTTCAATTAACCAAATTAACCTATATAGAGACTTACAGGTTTTATATATATATATATACATATATGGGGGACTTTGGGTAGACTTGCGGATGCTCTGATGCGCCTAAGACCTGGGGAATTTGAGTAGGCATATGGAGATGCTAGCTATAGAGTGGGCATAAAGAGTCAGATATATATGTGATATGATCTCTATATGACATCTATATATATATAGCTGATTCTAAGTGCTGATTCAGTGTGTATATATAGCCATATATATACTATACGCAGAATGATGTTATATAGCACCATAGTTAGAATCTTATATATGGCTTTTCAGCTATATATCTGCTATATTATGCAGATCTTCTATATATATATTACATCATATCTGAGATTTTGGTTCCATTTCCATTATCAGGCAATATACAAATCAGATTAGATCTTTTGTTAGCTATTGCTATATATAAAGCCTAGAATCAGCTATATATATACATATGTTATCATGTAAAGCTCATCTAAATGAGCTCAGATCACAGTTTCCAGCTATAGATTGGCATAGTTAGTACTATATATGGCTACTATCAGCTTATCTAGATTAGCAATTGCCGGCAGAAGCTTTAAGCTTCCAATCAGAGCTTTCTCTGCGTTGCACTTGGCGTATACGTGATATTTGCTATAGAGCTTTAGCAGAAACTGATTTTTCAAGCACTCTAAATTTAAAACTCTACACGAAAAGGTAAGCTGTAAGTTTATAGTGCTTAAAGCTCTTTTGCGCGAGCTTTCATGATCATGCCATTAGTCCAGAAATTGCAAATTTCTATTTGAATTGCTTGATATGAACTAAAGAGCTTGACAACCCTGCAGCTAAAGCTTAAAGAGCTTTGCAGGCACTGAACAACCCCTAAGCCAAAGCGTAGGTTAAGCTGGAAGCTTTCGCAAATAGAGCTTTGTGCCAAAAGCTCTCTTATATATTACACCTCAAGTTCAATAGAAACAACCCTTAAGGCAGAGCTTTTAGCAAGCTTTTGGGCTATGGGCCCTTGCAGTCGTCTAGGCTGCGCCCGCACTTAGGGTATTTTTTGTCAGCGCGCGAGCTGGCTGGCTGGCTAACTAGTTGGCTGACGGGTTGGCTGACGGCTTGGCTCAAAGAACGCACGGGCAGAGGACTTTGCATTGTTTATATACATGTACTATATAGTATATAGTATATATATGTATATCGCTTGTTTACTCTGTTTACAAGTGAATCAACAATAGCAGCCAAAACACTCGAAATGCAGCTGAGGAATTTAGCTTTTTTCCCGCTTGAGGAAAGCTCTCTGGCCACGGCGCAGTCGCAGTCGCAGTCGCTGCCAACGTCGCCGGCAACAGGTTCAACCCCAAAATAAAAGCTTTCGCTGGCAAAGCTAACGCCGAGGATGCCAGCAGCGCTGCCGACGCCGCTGCCGCTGCCGCTGCGCTATTCAGCGTGCGGACGGCGTCAGGCGAACAGCATTTGTTGGCCAAAAAAAACAAAAAAAAAAAACAAAAAAAAAACAAAACACAAAAATAAAAACAAAAATGAAAAAACGGTTTTAGTGCGCTGTCGTCGTCGCGTTGCGCTTGCCGCGTTCCGTTAAACAAAATACACAAATTTCTGCGCTTTTTTTTTGGCTTGTTTATAGCCAAAGGAGCCTCCGTGTCCGTGTGTGTCCGCATAGGTGGCCGTATTCGTGTCCGTGTCCGGCAAAATATGACCTAATTCGCCTAGGCAGCCAGGACAACAGCCCAAAAACTGACAAAGCAGAGAGAGAAGGAGGAAGAAGAGGAGCCAGAGGCAGAGCTAGAGCCACAGCCAGAGCTAGAGCCAGAGGCAGAGCTAGAGCTAACGGCAACAAGAGTAGCGCCAGCTGTAACTGTATTAGAAGCTATTTATAGAACGCGTTTCAGTGGCTTCCGCATTTAATTAGCCTACACGACCAACCACCAGCCACCACCAGCCACCACCCGCCGCTGGCCACCCACTGGCCATGGAACAGCTGTGCTACGTGGCGCTCAGCTGCCTGCTGGCCATCGTCGCGCTGTACGGGCTGCTGGAGCTGCACTACTTCCTGCGCATGTGCCTCTGCGTGCTGCTGGCGCGCTTCGTCAAGCGCCGCTGCCACATCCTCGAGACGACCACGGTGAATGGTAAGTGTGAGGGAGGATGGGGAGGATTGCTGCAGTTGCTCATCTCTTGCCGTAGGTCTCTGCCTGAGCAACGACGTGGACACGCTGCTCTACCACATGAACAACGCGCGCTATTTCCGTGAATTGGATTTCGCCCGCGTCGACTTCTATGAGCGCACGCAGCTCTACAGCACGATCCGGCGGCTGGGCGGCTCCGTGTTCCAGGGCGCGGCGACCATACGCTATCGCCGCTTCATACGGCCCTTTCATCGCTTCACCATAGACTCCAGGGTAAGCCAAGAGAGACAAAGAGAGAGAGAGAGAGAGAGGGAGAGAGAGAGTGAGAGGGGGAGACCTAATGCGTGCTTCCGCTTGCAGATCATCTACTGGGATGAGCAGTCGCTGTTCATGGAGCACCGCTTCCTGCGTCCGGCTGACCAGTTTGTCCACTGCATCGTCATCTGCCGGCAGCGCGTGATCGACGTGCCCATGGACGCGGTCATGGCGGAGCTGCTGGCCAAGACGCCGCTGCAGGCGTCGCGGCACACGCTCAGCTCCACCGCCAGCCTGCAGCCGGTGGGCATGGGCAGTGCCACGCCCATGCCGCAAACAGCACTGGAGGCGGGCCAGGCGGAGAACGGCCATGCAACGGCAGCGACGGCAGCGACGGCAGCGACTACGGCGTACAGCATCAAGATGAAGCCGCCGCTGCCGCCGGAGCTGAGCAAGTGGATCGAATACAACGAGATGTCCAGCAAGAATTTACGCAGCGGTTGCTGACCGGAGGAGCAGTAGGAGCAGCAGTTGGAGGAGCCGGAGAGGTAGCTGGAGACGGAGCCGGAGAGGGAGCTGGAGAGGTGGCCGGAGAGGGAGCCGGAGAGGGAACCGGAGAGTGAGCTGGAGAGGTGGCCGGAGAGGTAGCCGGAGAGGGAACCGGAGAGGTGGCCGGAGAGGGAGCCGGAGAGGTGGCCGGAGAGGGGGCCGGAGAGGGAACCGGAGAGGTGGCCGGAGAGGGAGCCGGAGAGGGAGCCGGAGAGGTGGCCGGAGAGTGAGCTGGAGAGGTAGCCGGAGAGGGAGCCGGAGAGTGAGCCGGAGAGGTAGCTGGAGAGGTAGATGGAGAGGTAGCTGGATAGGTAGCCGGAGAGGGAGCCGGAGAGGTTGCTGGAGAGGGAGCCGGACCCGGAGGCAGCATCCACTCAGTCGAGATGGCTTTAGACGAACTGGACATACTCTACGTTCCGCCTAAACAACCGTTATTCGTGAATTCTGTTTTTTTTTCTATGTAGTGCGTGCGTGATTGTGAACTGTGTGTAAATTGTGAACTGTATGTTGTGAATGTTGACTTTTTAGCTCTAAGTCGAACTCTGTGTCTGTGTCTAGGCCTGTGTCGGTGTGCGTCTCTCTGCCCCTGGCTGAAACCGTTTTGGCCTGGCCAGCAGCCACGGCTGTCGCAGCGAGTCGAGCACCCACAGCTAATAACCCACAATTAACTGTTAATTTACGGGGGTTAATATAAATACTACATAGATGCGAAGCTAATGGACTTTTTCTGGCTTGGGGTGTGCGCAGTGGGCGGGCAGTGTTGGATAACCAACGAAAAGTGCTCGAAATTACAGGGTTGTCGAAACTGAAATGCATAAAACTTGAATCTACATTCAGTTATAGCTCCTGCTACCCTACATTGCTATAGTAGTATAGTAGTATAAGGAATCTGTACACAAAACAGTGTTGGTAAGTGCTGGAAGGTAGATTCAACAAGCTGAATCTATGCAAATTGATAGCCTAATCACTCAGTTTAAGCTCTAATTAAGCCTATACTTTGTTCTAAAAAAACAGTGTTGGAAAGTGTTGAAAGTCGCCAGTTAGCGTAAGCTCAGCTGTCTGTATGCACATAACATTCAAAGTCAAAGTCATTTTGAGTCATTTGCCAAACTGTGGTCTATTCTAGAAAAACAGTGTTGGAAAAGGTGTGCAAGCAAGGTAAGCTTAGACTCATTTAAATGCCTGAATGTATATAGATTTTCAAGTCCAAGTGAGTTATGTATGCATATTTCACTGTCTATCCAGAACAGCAGTGTTGTAAAATGCATGCAAGTGTTGGGAAGTGCCTAAAGAACGTAGGCTTATATTAAATGCATGAGCTTGCATATACTTTGCATAGGAGATCTACGAACTAGAGCTCGAATTGAAATACTGCCAGTGTTGGATAGTGTTGGGCAGAGCAAAGTGAGGCTAGCAACTATTAAACTTAGGTGCCAACCTATAAAACTGTAGTTAATGAATCTAAGCAGAAATTCAACAGACAAATAACAAAAATAATGAGGAAACAAAACCAATAATGATTCAGGCGCCAGTGTTGAACAGCGTCACAGTGACTGTGCATGCGAAACGTGACTAGGATCAACAGACTGAAGTGCTGCGAGTCGCTTGGCAAACAATCTGTGTAGTTCTAAAGGTGGGTGGGGCAGTTTAATTAATCAAATAGTCACAGCCACTAAGCAAATGCGATAAGGAAATAAAAATCTGAAAAAAATCGGAAAAAATGGTAAACAAAAATCGAGAGAAAATCGCAACCAAATACGTTATAGATAGATGATGAGCGCGACTTATTTGCTCAGTTGGCTGACCTTAGACCAATTGTAACTACTATATATACATATGTATATAAAGTGAAAAAAAAAAACCGAAATCCGCGTTCTAAGTGCACTGCGCGCTGAGCTTTGGGACTGTCAACAAGCTGAGACAACAAACTGTAAACGCTCAGAGTACAGTTGCACGATGACGTTTTCGGGCATGGCCTTTTCGCATGTGTGGAAGTGGCATGGAGTAACGGTAGATGCGCTGAATTGCTGAATCGATTCAATTCAAGTTCAAGTGCGAGCGAGACCGCGCCGTGACTCAGCAGGTTTTCGGCTGAAACTGAAAGTGCCCGAGCGATAGCCTGAAGCTCCAATATCTTATGCTAGTTATTTTCCTATTTCCTTGGTGCATATACATATATCTTATCGTCGACCTGCTAATCTGTTTCATAGATAGTATACAGTAGTCGTGTGCTTACATTTATTGTTTAAAGACTCAACTTTGATTGAAATTGTTTAGTTTCTGTTTGTTCAGTGTGGTTCGATTTGCATTCGATTTGAATTATCAGTTGAACCTGTCACACGCCTGCTTAGCATATATGCAAATGCAATGTGGACTTTAGGCGCTCTCGCTTTAGCCTGTGATATGCTCATTTCAACTGTTGCTTTCACACAGCGATTGGTCAAGCTGAGCCAATACTCTCCTTTAAGATATAGCGCGCTCTCATTTTCACTAATGCTAATGGGTCAACTATGCTCACACGCAATTTCATAATTTGGGTCGCGCTGCTTTAACTCACGCAGGCCTATGCCCTAAGCGCCCTCTGTAACTCACACTCTCACTCTTCCGCTTTGTCCTTCACATATGACATAATGTATGCTCGCGCTGCTTTAACTCGTGCAGATTTATGCCCTCTCTAACTCTCCCTCTCACTCTCACTTTCATTACTATGCTCTCCGATTGGCCCGTGATCTATTGCTTTGCCTGCCAGCTGCTGGTTCGGCATTCAATTAACCGTTCCTTTGGCACACATACACATGCAAGCAATACGAATTGGCTGAGCTGCTTCAACACATGCAGACCTTTGCCTTGAGCGCGCTCTCACACTCTCACTCTCACCGTTTGGTCAACGATCTTTCGTTTTGCTTTGCTGCTGTTTTCGCACTGCTTGTTTGGCATTCAATTAACAGCTCAACTTAGAATGCGCTTCTTTGGCATATTTAAAGTCTGCACTCTCGCTCGCTGTCTCTCTCTCTCTCTCTCTCGCTCGCTCTCTCCCGCTCATTTGCATGCTTACGCTCATTGCTGCGCTCTCCCGCTGCGATTGGTCAACTTTCTTTCGTTCGGCGCTTGCAGCCGTTCCGCCACTTGAGCAACTTTTTGTTTTGATATCTTCGCACCAGTTGCGTTCGGTCGCTTGCCGCCAGCAGTTGTTGATCCTCTGTGCCTGCCGTTGCCACTGCGCGAACTTCATTATCAAGATTATCGACATTATCGCACGCCTTTCGACTATCGCGCGTAAATAGAATTGAGTAAGTGGACGCTGATATATATGTACATATCTATCTAAATACACTTGTATATCGATACCTTTGCATATGCATGAGGAGCAACTGCAGCGCTCAGGCCCACAGACAAATCCAAAGTTTAATGTAAAACTTTCTCTTCTTCTTGCTCTTCTTCTTCTTGCTGTTTGCTTTTGCTTTCGTGCTTCGTGGTGGATCCAAAGACCATGTCGCTGCTCGTGCTGCTGCTCATTTTGTACGTCATCTGGGACGTCAACTACTTCATACGGTGCATCTTCACGGTGCTCGCCGGCCGGCTGTTCCAGGGCAAGCGCAAGGTGACGGACACCACCACCATCTATGGGCTGTGCACGTCCCAGGACGTGGACATATTCCTGCGGCACATGAACAACGCGAGGTACCTGCGCGAACTGGACTTTGCCCGCTTCCACTTCTATGCGCTGACCAATCTCTATGAGCTGGTGCGTCAGCGCGGCGGCGGCGCCGTCCAGGGTGCGAGCAGCGTGCGCTATCGCCGCACCATACCCATCTTCCATCCGTACAAGATCCAGACGAGGCTCGTCTGGTGGGACGACAAGGCCATCTACCTCGAGCAGCAGTTCATCACGCTCGCCGACGGCTTCGTCCGCGCCGTCGCCCTCTCCAAGCAGTGCATCACCAACTGCAACGTCAGCGATATCCTCAAAACCTACCCCGAGGCGGCCAAGCGGCCGGAGATGCCGGCGGATCTCAAGCTCTGGCTGGAGGCCATCGAAGTGTCCAGCCAAAAGCTGCGCAAGGACAAATAAATTCCACTTGGCCGGCTCCCATTGGACGTGATCTTCATCCAGCTTGCTTTACGTACTTAGTTAAGTCTCTTCGTCGTCTTCCTCTTCCTCTTCTTCTTCTCTCTCATTATTATTTGTTTTCTCACTCTTTAAGCTTAGTTTCTGTTGCTCTTTCCTCTTTCTTCATCGGTTCGTTTGCATAAATAAAAATAAATATTTTTGTATGAGGCTAAAAGACGGTTTTGTCTTTCATTTCATCGTGGCTAACAATGGCGTTACGTAACGTAAGTTTACATAACGTAATGTGTTGCGTAATCAATGACTTAAGTTGTTAACTTTGAGTATGTCAAATCAATCTATGACGTATTGAATTTGGCTGATATGGTTACGTAGCCTTACGTAACTAGACGTAAGGGTAATCTAGATACTAGAAAGCTTAAACAATATCATTGAGAATATATTGTCATTTACGACAAGAGATTGTAACGTAACGTAGTGTTATTTTATGGAAATCTGTTTACGCTATAACGGAGCGTAATGTTCCTTAACGTAACGTAAGCAACAGTTAGTTTAAAAGCACTCATACGTAAGGCTAGCAAGTCCAAGTGTGCACATATATCTCCATGTAACTGTCTTACGTTACGTTAGCTTCCCATGCCAACCGTTATCTAAAGCTCATCTACTACAGCGTAACTGTTCGTAAAGCTTTTACGCTTAGTGTGCAAAGCTCTTTGACTTACGAAGCTTATTTTCTGAAATGAGTAAAAAACATAAACATCTCTTACGTTATTATCACATAACCAATTCATCAATTACGTAAAGAGAGAGACAGCGTAAGGCTGCAGCTTTCTCTTGCAACATTAAAGCAAATTTTTCCCAAATTGTTTCCAAATATAAACATAAATTATTTTAATCTGTGATACCCTGTAATTTATGGAATGCGCCAAAATGGGCCGACCAACTAAATGCTTTGGATATAATTGTATATATAGACTAGCTGATCCTACAAACGTCGTAACGTAACGCACGTAACGCAATTGCGCTATTACGTTACGTCGCTTATTCGTTATTCCGCTATTACGCTCATGACTCTTACGCTCTTACGCTATTACACGCTTACGCTCTTACGCTATTATGCTATTACGCTATTGCGTAACTGAACTCTATTACGATCTTTTATTCTTACGCTCTTACGCTATTGCGCTATAACGCTATTACGTTCTTACGATATTACGCTCTTACGCAATTACGCTATTACGCTACTTCGCTACTACACTCTTACGCTATTACGCTATTACACTCTTACGCTAGGGTATCTAGCAGGCGACTACTCTTAAGTGCCACAATGTAGCGAATATGCTTGATAATTCATTGCCCTCAGGCAATGCCTAATTTGCATAAATTTTAAAATCACTTTACATAAGAGCTTAAAGCTTTTGTTTTCATCTGAAGCTTTAAGCTTTAGCGAAGGGAATTCACAGAAAACTTCAATAAACAGGTAAGAAAATGCTAGTCGGACAAACTATAGCGCCATCTAATGGACATACAGCATACAGCACACACAGCACATACAGCATACAGCATAGATAGCATACACAGCATACAGCATAGATAGCATACACAGCATACATCATACATCATACATCTTACATCATACATCATACATCATACATCATACATCATACATCATACATCATACATCATACATCATACATCATGCGTCATATATCATACATCATACATCATACATCATACATCATACATCATACATCATACATCATACATCATACATCATACATCATACATCATACATCATACATCATACATCATACATCATACATCATACATCATACATCATACATCATACATCATACATCATACATCATACATCCTACATCATACATCATATATCTTACAGCATACATCATACATCATACATATACATCATACATCATACATCATACATCATACATCATACATCATACATCATACATCATGCATCATACATCATACATCATACATCATACATCATACATCATAACATCATACATCATACATCATATATCTTACAGCACACACAGCATACACAGCATACACAGCATACACAGCATACACAGCATACACAGCATACATCATACAGCATACACAGCATACAGCATACAGCATGCAGTTTTCATATTATATATTTTACAGGGTATATTTTAGTCGTATACTGACTGTAATAGTTATAATTTGGTTTCCAAACAATCTTAAAAAGATATATCGTCATCAAGCTTATGCATACATATTCAGCATATTAGCTGAATCAATTGCTGCTTTACAGGGTATCTGCTAGTCGTCAACAAAAGACGAGCCCTACTCTCTTTTTGATTTAATCACATTTAAAAGCATAATTCACGAGTTTACACACTTTCCGCATATCAACTGGCAACTGTTTGTTGCTCTACAGGGTATCTGTGAGTCGTATACTTTCTGTGATTTTAATAAGTTTAAGTTTTTCAAACAAATATCATTGCAAAGAGCATACATAGTGCATATATGCTCCATATTGGCTCTGTTCCTGTTTTACAGGGTATCTGCTAGTCGTGAACACATCATATTTTTAACTAAAGCAAGCTTAAACATATTTTACCAGAGTATATAGGATATAGACATATCTGCTGGCAGTTGTTTGCCGTGCGACAGGGCATCTCCTAGTCGTATACAGCCTGCAGGGTACATAGTTAGTTAGTTATGTTTATTAAAGAAATCTCTTAAATTATATTACACCACTTGTCCACATAGCTTCGGCTGCACCACATTCCCATTCCCATTCTCATTTCCATTTCAATTTCAATTTCGTTGTTGTTTTAGGCTAATTTATTTCGTTGGTCTAACGCGGCGTATGCGCGATTTAATGGCGATTTATGGCGGTTTATGGCTGTTTATAGCACTTAATATAGGTTCTCTGTTTTTTTTTTTTTTTTTTTTTTTTTGAATTTCCTCAGTTTTATAGGCCGGAATATGGATCAAAACGTGACACTGAAAAACCCAAACATAAATCCCATTCATAAGTATGCAGCGAGCATACGAAGAGAGAGCGAGAGCGAGAGAGAGAGCGAGAGCGAGAGAGCGGAAGAGCGAGAGCTTGCAACATGCTCTATTGTGTGGCAGCAGCTGCAACAAAATTTCGTTGTCTCTTCTGTTGCTGTTGTTGCTGTTGTTGGTTTGCGTCTCGGGATTTTGCGACTATTTTTAACGTCGACAGCGCAGAATTTTCAGTTTACAATTTTCAGTCGATTTTGAACAGTCGCTGCGAGCGCATAGAACGAACAGCAGCAGCAACACGCGACGAGGCAGCGAACCAAATACAAATATAAATAAATCGAAATATATATATTTAAAAATAAATATATAGAAAATATATACAAAACTCAAATATTTATAGATAAAACCAAAAAAAAAATAAATAAATAAAAAATAAAAGAATTTTTTTTAGTGCCAAAAAAAAAATAGTAAAAAAATATTTTAAAAATCTAAAAAAATTGGAAAATATTTAAAATTGATTAAAAAATATATAAAAAAGTGTTTTTGTTTTTTATAAATTTTGTTTGAGTGTTTTTTTTTTGTTGCATTTGTTGTTATTTTGGTGTGCGAACGACAAGCGAAGCGCTATAAAAGCAAAGAGTATGTGCTGCCAATATATAGACTATATAGACTACATACATACATACATACATACATACATACATACATATACATATTATCTATATACATATGCCTAAGATCGTGTGTAGATATATATGTACATATATATCTATAGTTAAGCATGTGCTGCTGATACTCAAGCAGCTCACTTGTTACGCCCTCGTTTCAAGTTTATTTATTGTAAATATTTGTTTATTATGCGAGCTCTGGAGACATCGTATAGGGTATTATGCACAGCAACAACAACAACAGCACAGTTTATTGACAGCAGCAGCAACAGTTGCCGCCGCCGCCGCCGCACAAAAACCAGATTCCAAACGACTTGAAGTAATTTGCAACTGAAAAGAAATGTAGAAGAGCCAAAGGGGGGGCTGAGGGGGCAGGCTGTGCGGGCGGGGGCTGGCCAGCAGCGCTGGCCAGCAGCAGCTCTCAAAGACAGAAGAAGAAAGAGAGAGAGAGAGAAACAAGGCAAGCCGGATAGATGGCCATAGATTGGCCCGCTTTAAGCACAGCCAACAAACAGACGCCGCAAAAAGAGAAAACTTTTTTTTCGCTGCAAAACGCGACACTTTGTACAACAACAACAGCAGCAACAGCAGCAACAGCAGCAACAACATTGACAGCAGCAACTTTGGCGGCTGGTCAAGCGTCAGTGAAAATGTCTGCAGAATGCCGTCCGCGAGCCAAAACGACAATTGTTGGCCATGAAAACGAACAGCAGCAGCAGCAGCAACAGCAACAGCAGCAACAGCAGCAATAGAAACAACAACAGCAGCAACAGCAACAGATTTCGTTTTAGCGCGGCTTTTGTCAGTGTCAAAGCAGCTTAGGCCTCTAGCCTGTTGCACAACAGCAACAATAGCAGCAGCAGCAGCAGCAGCAACAGCAACAGCTGTTGCCTTAGCCAGCACAGCAGCAACAGCAATTGCTTGAGACCAATTTCAAGCGCTGCCTGAAGGGAAATTCTGTGCAATGGCTGCTCTTGGCACAACAGCAGCAATGTAGCAGCAGCAGCAGCAGCAGCAACAGCAACAATAGTAGTATCAACAGCAGCAACAATAGTAGCAGCAGCAACAGCAATAGTAGCAGTAACAGCAACAACATCAGCAATAGTAGCAGCAACAACAGCAACAGACACAGCAACAGTTGCTCTTAGCCTACTCGCTCAGCTCACTTTTGACAATCTTCCACTAGCAACAGCATGCTGAGCATCAGCAATTCGTTAAGCAGCACTCACAGCAACAGCAGCAGCAGCAACACTTGAAGAAGCTGCCACAACAGCAGCAACATTGCTAGCTCAACTTCTGGCGCTGCCAGCAACACGCGCTTTCCAAACTTAATTTAGCAATAGAGACAGCAACAGCAACAGCAACAGCAACAGTTGCTATAGAATCGATAAGCTGCCCTAGCTCTCTATCCTTTTGCCTCTAGAGCCGCAGCAACATCGAGAGCATTGCTCGTCTCATGCTGGCTCAGCTTGCTGTCATTTTGCTCAACTTCCGGCGCAATCTATTCTTCGTACAGCGACAGCAACAGCAACAGCAACTGGCAATTGCCAGTTACAAAAGCAACAACAACAACAATTTGCTTTTGCCTTAGGCTGAGTTGTCCTTTCGCTCAATCATCCTGGCTGACAACAGGAATACAAATGACAGCAGCAGCAACATAAGCAATAGATATGGTAGGAGCAGCAACAGCCAAGAGCCAGCAGCAGCAGCAGCCTCCTCCACTTCCGGCTAACTGTCGCTCTACTCAATTTCAGCTCTTGCCTTATGTTGACCCAACAGCAGCAGCAGCAATATTTGACATAAGTAGCAACAGCAACAGCAACAGCAATGGCAATAGCATCAGCTTAGCATACAACACTTTACACATGCCAATACAGATTAGGCTGACAGCAGCAACAGCAGCAACAGCAGCAACAGCAACAGCAACAGCAGCAACAGCAGCAACAGCAACAGCAGCAACAGCAACAGCAGCAACATTTGCCTTATGCTAACTGTCATTCTGCTCAAACTTCTTTGATTTCTGCTCTTCCTCTCCTTCTTTCTCTCCCTTTCTCTCTCTCTCTCTCTTTCTCTTATACACCCTCTCTGCCATGTCCATCCTACCCACAGCAATGCAGTCCACAGCAGCAGCCACTTCATCTTGCGTGCAGCTTCCTGTTGCCCACAGCAACAGCTACTCTCCTGTACAGTTTCCCTTACCCCACAGCACTATGGGCTATATAAGTAGCAGCACAAACATCAGCAGCAGCAGTAATAGCATTAGCAACAGCAACACTCCTTTACCCATAGCAATATGGAATAGAGCTGCAGCAACAGCAACATGAGTTGGCTTCCGCTGAATGCCATTCTACTCAGACTCTTTACGTGCAACTCTTGCTCCTTTGCTGCCCAGAGCAGCTACCCCACAACAATACTTAGCAGCAGCAACAGCAACAGCTACAGCAGAGGCAATAGCCATAGCTACACTCCTGTGCAGCTTCCCCTTGTACCTATGTGGCAGCTATATGGCATGTAGCAACAGCAGCAACAGCAGCAACAGCAGCAACAGCAGCAACAGCAACAGCAGCAACAACAGCAACAGCAATAGTAGCCAGAGCAACAGCAGCAGCAGCAACAGCAATACTTTCCCATATACCTTTCCCTTTTCCCGTAGCAACACATTCTGTACCAGCAACAGCAACATCTACTCCACATTCGGCTGGCCTTTTCCCCACAGCAATACAGGACACAGCAACAGCAGCAATAGCAACAGCTACTTTCCCTTACAGCTTCTGCTCTCCCCACAGCAATGCGGCATGTACTGGCAGCAACAGCAGTTGCAAGCATCAACAACTGTTGTAGCAGCAACAGCAGCAATGCCAACAGCAACAGCAGCAATAGTAGCAGCAACAGCAACAGCAGCAACAGCAACAGCAGCCACAGCAACCTGTATCTTCCCATGCAGCTTCCTCTTTCCCCGTAGCAACACAGCCTGTACCAGCAACATCTACAACATCCACAGCAACAACGAGAGCAACATCCACTCTGCCGAAGAGCTTGCCTTTCTCATATCTTTGCCCTCGCTGGCGAGAGACTCTGACCTCCGCCCGTCAGCATAGCCCTTTGATAGCTTTGGCAACTTTTGGACCTATGAACCATTTGGGCAATTTTTGATGTGTGCACATAAATCACTCTCGCACATCCGCACACACACACACACACACACACTAGATAGCTGCTAGTTGATGTGGGCAGCGGCTGTGGGCGTGGCGCAGAGCGCACAAGTAAATCGCAAATTTCCAGCGCCAAATGGCATTAAGTCCGTCGCGTTATTGAGTTAAATTGAAAAATAAGCGAGCGACAGTTACAGTTGTTGCTGCTGTTGATGCTGTTGCTGTTGTTGCTGTTGCTGTTGTTGCTGTTGTTGTTGCTGTTGTTGTGTAGAGCAATTGTTCGCACTTGTCGCACTGCTCAACTGTGGTCCCCAAGGCATGTTGCGCATTATTTGCAACTATTTCATTGAGCCAACATCATCATCATCATCATCATCATCATCATCATCATTATTATTATCATCATTATTATCATCATTATTATCATCAGGGCTAGGCAACTGTTGCTCTCGTTGCATGCAACACTTGTTGCTTCGCCTCCTTGGCGCGTGCTCATAGTTTTCGCCTGCTCCACGCCTCTCGCCCCTTCACACCACGCCCCCCACCCCCCCCCCCCTACCCCTCCATTGGCACATTCCAAACCCTCCACTTGTTTGTTCTAATGAAAACTGATTGCAGCTGTGCCCTTGCCTGTCCGCTTCCATGATATATGCTGCCTCCAGCTCTGCCTCTGCCTCCGCCTCTGCCTTTGCCTTTAACTCAATTAGCTACAAAACTTTCGTGCCTCAAACAGATTCGAAGGAATCAAGGCAAGCTAGCAGCGAGAGGGAGTGTGCCCTCTCAAGCTTCTCTCTAGCTATGCCTTCAGGCATATGCCTCAGCTGACTTGTGGATGCTGCCTGAGCGCTTTCTAGACATCTCTTCAAGCTACGACACGTGCTGTGCCCAGACTTGCATCAGTTCATCTTTAACTCTGCCTATATCTATACCAATTCCATATAGTCTTACCCATCCAAAGTTCCCTCTCTAAATTCTATTCTTAGCTCTCTCCCTATATTATCTACCCATATAGTCTATGGCAGATATTTCTTATTAGAAATAACTCTTCGAGCATAGATCTCTTATGGCAGACTTAGCCTAGAGCTGAAGCCTCTTCCATGTAGCTCGATATATAATATAATAATAATCTCTATATCTCGAATATTCGATTTATCTCTGCCTAAAGCTATGTTCTACATATCTCTATCCATATCTCTTCTATATGTATCTACATATCTATATAGCTACATATCTATATGTCTATCTATATATATATATTCTTCTATCTCAACATCTACTTATATATCTCCTCATCTACAGCTAAGTCTGCAGTGGCATTCTCTAGAGTTCTACCCAGACCTCTATAGGCTTTCCATATATATCTCTCTCTCTGCTCATACTTATTCCTGTTTCTCTCTGTATCTTTATATCTACCTTGACAATATTGGGATCTCTAACGATTTTCCTCTTTTCCTGGGCATCTCTCACTTAAGCATGGAAAATTTTCCCATCTGTTAAGTCTATCTCAGTCAGGCGCTGCCTAGCCCAAGTTGTTCATTTGTCTAGCTATAATTAGTTGCATGTCTCTAGACTAGCTTAGCTCAGACTAAGTCAGAGTCACTAAGATCTGTCTCTACCCCCTCTCTCTCTCTTCCTCTCTCTCTCTCTCTCTCTCTCTCTCTCTATTGTAAATCTAATGTAAGCTAAACAATTCAATTGGAATTTTGGGTCAGCTGTGATTCGAGTGAGCTACGTTTTGGATTTTACAAATCTAGTCGCAGCTGGAGAAAACGAGTAGGCAAATGGGTTTATTTGTTTCACTCTGAACCAAGTACTGCCCCCCGTTGCTGCTGCTGCTCGCCTTTTTCTGTAATTTGAGCTCTAGAATTTCATAATAAACGCAGTCGTTGTCGTTGCTGGCAACTTATTAAGCTATAGAGAGTACAGAGTATATACATATGCAACAGCTGCAATTTTTTGTTATTTTTGCGGCTAGCCAATTGCTTATATATATATATATATATATATATATATATATATATATATATATATATATATATATATATATATATATATATATATATATATATATATATATACATATTTCCATATATATATATATTATAAATATATATAATATATATAGCTCCCGCTGGCATTTATCCAGTTACATTGTTGCAAAGGAAATACAATGGAAAAATGAGACAACAAAAATAATTTGTTGAAATTTATGAATTAGAATTTATTTATACAGCAGCGACACACACACACTCACACACACACGCACACACACAGAGAGACACACATGCACACGCTCTCTGTGATATCCGAAAAAGCGCGCATTTAATAGATACAAATGTATCTAATGAATGCAGCGCAACGCGCGTTCAAGTCTCTGCGCCTGATTTATGCATACACGCTCCCCCTCCCTCTCTCTCTCTCTCTCTCTCTTACACACTCTCTCTTACTCTCACTCTCTCGCCCACTTTAGCTGCTCGCTTGAAGATGGGCAACGCCGGCTACACATGCATCCGTCGCACCTTTTGCTGGCTCAACATCATTTTGTGGGTGAGTTTCTTTTCTCTCTCCGTAACCAGCTGACAACGCGGCCAGGGCCGGATATGCTGCAACAGCAAGAGCAACAACATCTGCAGCAACAATGGACAACAAACAGCAAATCGATGCGACGCCGGCTAAAAGTTCTCAGCCTCGTCTGCAGCGGAAACGTCAAAGTTGTTCCATTGTCTCTCTCCCTCTCTCTCTCTCTCTCTCTCTCTCTCTCTCTCTTTTATATATATATATATATATATATATATATATATCTCTGTGTCTCTCTTTCCCTTCTCCCTCTCACTGTGTCTTTTGTTTAGCAACAGCAGCTGCAGTTCATTTATAAAATTCGTGGAATGAAGTGGAATGGAACAGCATAGGTACTCCAACCTACAGCCTTAGCTCTGACTAGACAAGCATTTATGGAACATATGGGAATGGAACACAAAAGTTTAGGGAACATTCAATGAGGGTTGCTTATCGACACTTGAAATCGGACATCGACTGCGGTATAAATGGGTACATTTGAAATGAAACAAATTGGAATGGAACATAGCTGTTAGAAACTGTTAAAGCTCTCTATTGATATGCTCTTTTCGATACTTGTCGCATTTCGACAGCACTTAAATGCTGAAAATCAATCATTGGAACAGATTGGAATGGAACAGCATATTAAGAAATGAAACAAACTCTTCTTTTTTCAATTTTTTTGATCATTTTTGACTATAAAATATATTGCAAGATCTCTGGGGAGTATTATTATAGGCGAATTTCGTAAATATCCATCAAAAATCCGATTCAGCCGATAGCAAATTGGCGCCAATTTGTAGAATAATCGACGAAGTCAATCAATGTCGGTTATTATCGACTATTAATTCGCCCGCCTCAGTGTTTTTCCCCACTTACCTCACTCGACATATGACATAACATTGCACGGGTAATACGTGTTCATAAATTGCGCTTTTGTAGCCTCGATTGATGGCTTTAATGATGGCTTTAAGCCCAGAGTCGAGCTATTAAAATTGATTACAAATCGATAAGCTACACAAATTGCTGCTAAGCGATAAGCGATAAGTCTTGTCTTAGGCAACACTGGCTGCAGATTTAGATGTTTGTTTGTCTCCCTCTCTCTCTCTCTCGCTTTCTAACGCTCCTTGGCTCATGTGTGCCACGATTATTGTTATCGATAAATCTTCTTTACTTTATCTCTCTTCATTTCAACTCCATTATCCTCTCTTTATCTCTCTGTCTCCCTCTCTCTCTCTCTCTCTCTATCTCTCTCGCTTTCTAACGCTCCTTGGCTCATGTGTGCCGCGATTATTGTTATCGATAAATCTTCTTCTATGCTCTATCTCTCTTCTTTTGAACTCTATTATCCTCTCTTTATCTCTCTGTCTCCCTCCCTCTCTCTCTCTCTCTCTCTCTCACACACCCTTTCTAACACTCCTTGAATCGTGAGTGCCACGATTATTGTTATCGATAAGTCTCCTTCAAGTCGATCTCTCTTCTTTTCAGCACTTTATCTATCTCTCTCTGTCTGCCCGTCTCTCTTTCTTCTCTTCTCTACTCAGTTCTTCCTCTCTTTCCTCATTTGCGATCGATTGTTATCGATAAATTGTTCTCGATTCGCTTTCTTGCAGCTTTGCAGCTGCGCCTTTCTCGGCGCCGGACTGTGGCTGCGCCTCAGCTACGAGGGCTACGCAACGCTGCTGCCGCAGCACGCCGGGCTCAGTGCGGACACGATCTTCATGTGCATCGGCGGCATTGGCTTCGTGGTCAGCTTCTTCGGCTGCTGCGGCGCCTGGGTGCAGTCGCGCTGCCTTCTCGTGCTGGTAAGTGAAAGGGGCGAGTATACATACAATCGAGCTAATACCTGATGTCCGATGTCAACTGCAGTATTTCATGCTGATTGTGATGCTGTTCATGAGCGAGTTCCTCGTCGGCTCCATTGCGTTCCTCTTCCGCGGCGGCCTCGGACGCACCCTGGCCAACGAGCTGCGCTTCGGCATCGAGCGTCATTACAATGCCAGCGACCGGGGCTCGCTGGTGGCGCCATCTGTGGCTGCCATTTGGGACAGTGTGCAGCAGTCGGTGAGTGCCATCGATAAACGAATACTATCTTCGTGTGCGAGTGGGGTATATCGGTTTTCAACATTCTTACATTTCTTTCTCTCATCTTCTTCCACAGTTTGAGTGCTGCGGCGTCTCCTCGTACGAGGACTGGTACGACATTCAGTCGTGGAGCGGCAAGCGCTGGGTGCCCGACTCCTGCTGCCGCCAGCTGTACGATCAGCGCCAACTGCTGACGGAGGGCTCCGGCGATGGGGCGGGCGCGCTGCGCGTGGACTGCGGTCGCTCGGAGAATCCGTCGCTGTGGTGGGACAAGGGCTGCGCCCATTCGCTGCAGAACTGGTTCAACGGTCAGCTGAACGTGGTGGGGGCCATCGGGCTGGGCATCGCCTTCGTGCAGCTGTTCGGGCTGATCACGTCGATGCTGCTGTTCTGCACCGTCAAGCACAAGCGAGCCACCGACACGTACAAGTCCTACTCTCCCTCGATTGACCCGCAGACGCGCACCAGCAGCTGGGAGGATTGAACTCGATTGTAGCTAGCGGCGAGAATTTCTAAACCGAAGCCTCGACCCGAGGCTCTACTTGCATAATGATTATTTCTATATATATACACATATAGATAGATATATTCTTCTTCTTCTTCTTCTTCTTTCTCTTCGTCTTCTTCTTTTGCGAAATGTGCCAAAAATTAATTTAAATATTAGTTTCCGTATTATTAGTCCGAGTCCCCCCCAGCTGAGCCCGCCCTTCGTCCACTTAGTATTCCTCTCCTGTTCAGTATTCACTGCAAGCGACAAAGGCTGGCTCAGCTCTACGACCCATATCCGACTAGCTTTCCGGCATATCCATATTGTGATGTGCCCATCTAGTTTATAAAGCTATTCCCCATAAACGTACATATACATAGATCTATTGGAACAACAACTGCCCACAGATTTATATATGGAATATATACATATATACACATATATACCACATACTCATCGTATGCGTATATATATCAAGCACATTCCTAAACAAAACCAATTACAACAAATTCTCTCTAAGTTATCAAATAAATTTAACTATTTATTTAAATAAAGCTTATAAAAAAAAAAACATTAAAAATAAAATATTAAAAAAAAAATTATATTCATTTCTGGAGTTGCCAGGAGTTTGACGGAGTTTGACTAAGGAGAATGCAGTAGAATGAGTAGGAATGGACGAAGGAGAGGCGAAGGACTGGAATAAAAGGGATAAAAGGAAGGGCGGACAAGAGGAAAGGAAAGACAGGATGATGTACAATGTGAGCTTTTGGGAAACACGAGAGATAGAAGATAGAACAAGGAATGGAACTACATACATACATATATCCCAGCTGTCTACCCTCCATACCTACCTAAGGGCTGCATGATAAACAAAACTATCGTTGTTGATTGCGAATAATCGACAGTTTCGTAATAAGTTTTATTGTGATTTCCAAACGTAAAAAAAAATATAAAAAAATCCATCTAGGGATGACATGTACGGATGCCTAGGACAAACGAGATCAAAGCACAGGAAAAGCGCTCCAGCTTCGTTGCGCTGCGCGGCTTCATCAGTTGATACATAATGATCACTAGTGCGGCGACACCCAGGGTGCATAGTATAATATATAGGTAGTTAATCTTCTTCTTTACGATATAGGCATATAGGTGTGAAATGTTCGGAATGCGTATGGGTGCCCCTTGCTTGGTCAAGAGCTCGGTCAGTGTATCGAGCCGCTCATTGCAACCGCAGACCTTGCGCTTCTTCTTTGCCTTCAATGGAGTCGGCATCTTGGTCTGCGAAGTTTGGAATGTGACCTTTTTCTTGGGTTTTTGCTCAGCGTGGGCTAAGATCCTGACTCGGGGAATCACCTTGGGCGAAGTGAGAATAGACTTTCCCTTACTGCGCTGCTCTGACTGCATAAATCAAAACAAGAGAAAGATCTTAATAGATCTCTAGTTGGAAGCAGTGGATCGAAGGATCAATGGATCGAAGGATCAATGGATCAATGGATCAATGGATCAATGGATCAATGGATCAATGGATCAATGGATCAATGGATCAAAGGATCAGTCAATGAATGGATCAATGGATCAAAGGATAAATGAATGACTTGATCAAAGGATTCATGGATCAATGAATCAATGGATCAATGGATCATTGGATCAATGGATCAAAGGATCAATGAATGAATGGATCAATGTATCAATCAATGAATGGATCAATGGATCAAAGGATAAATTAATGAATTGATCAAAGGATTCACGGATCAATGGATCAATGGATCAAAAGATCAACGAATCAATGGATCAATGAATCAATGAATGAATGAATCATCAGATCAGTGAGTCTTTCGATCATTCGATCTATGGATCAATAGATCGGACGGACAGGCAATATCCGAGAACGAGCTTACGCATTGCACGCATTCGTTTACCTTTGCCTTCTTATCCTTAGCATCCTCCTCATCGCTACTCGAGTTCTTCTTATTCTTCTTACGTGGCTGGAACTTCGTCAGTGAGTCCAACATATTGGGTTGATCCAAGCATGGATCCACGTACTTCTTTACCCGTGCTGTCTCCGCGATACCACGGCAACCATGTGCGCCGCCGCCACGCTTCCATTTCGAATTTGGATTAGTATAATCCGAGCGCATGTCCACCGCATCGTCATACGGACACCGCGGCATATTGTGTGAATACATTTTTATTATCAAATTTATTTCCTAAAACTTTTTTTTTCTCCTGTTAAATAAATTTGTACATGTGTTTTAGTGATGAAATGTATTCGGAATGAGCTCCGATATACATTTGAGCATACACGTGCTCGTCTGAGGCCACATGAGCCTACTAGATTGCTCGCTCTCTCTCTCTCTTCGCCCGAGCAGGAAACCTAGCTGAGCAGAGTGTGTTAGAGTGACAATAGGAACAATAGCATTAACTATATCCCTATACTATATATACAACAAATTCTCTTTAAGTTACAAATAAATTAAACTATTTATTTAAATAAAAGTTATAAAAAAAAAACAATAAAAATAATATTTAAAAATATATACATATAAAATATATATATATATATATTAAGAAAATTGTATTCCTTTCTGCAGTTGTAACTCTCGATGCTGCTTCTTCGTCTTCTCCTTCTTCAGAGACCCACTAGCTTGCCGCCAATAATATCCAGTTGGGCCGTAATTCCCTTGGAAACACTACGCGCTAGCTCCTTGGGTTTCTACAAGAGGGAGATAGGTTAAGTCATAAGATAATCCTCAATATATATTCATATAAAATCTATATATATATATAGAGCGATCAAATGTTCTTAAGTAGAAGGTTTTCTACCTGGAGATGGAGGATGGGGATATCTGACAGAGTTGAATGAAGGAGTTTGACTAAGGAGAAAGCAGTAGAGTGAGAAGGAATCGCTGAAGTAAAGAAGAGTTGGAAGAGAAAGGATAAAGAGAAGGGCGGGCAAGATGAAAGTAAACACATGATGATAGGAATCACGAGAGATAGAAGATAGAGCTTGAACTGGATCTATGAAGGAGCTGTCTACCCTCCTCCAGGTATTACCTGCCCTGGAGGAGGTAGGCAGCTCCTTTATAGTTCCATTTCTCTCTACATCTTCTATCTCTATAATAATTGACGCAAATACAGTTATTGTTCACGAATAGTCGATTATTTTTGTTATCGTTTTATTTTGACTTCCAAATTACACAAATAAAGAATTAAAAGAAAGGAAAACAGGCACGGATAATGCGCTGGAACAATGACATGCGGCGCGGCTTCAGAATGAGATACAAAAGTACCACTGTGACTAGGACACACAGGACGAGAAGAATCGGGAAGTAGTAATTGATCTTCTTTTGCAAAAAGGAAAACACTGGGCGAATGCTTGGAAGTCGAATGGGTGCTGCCTGCTTGGTCAAGAGCTCCGCCAATTTATCAAGTCTCTTGATGCAAGAGCAATACTTGCGCTTCTTCTTAATCTTTAGTGGACTCGGCTTCTTGGTCAGCGGAATTTGGAATGTGACCTTTTTCTTGGGTTTCTGCTCAGCGTGGGCTAAGATCCTGACTCGGGGTATCACCTTGGGCGAAGTGAGTATCGACTTTCCCTTTATGTACAAATCAAAGAGTTAGTGGCGATGACCTGCGACAAAGTCGGGCGTAGCCGACTGTGCTATACTCGTTCACAGCCCAAAATAAGAGAAAGATCTTAATAGATCTCTAGTTGGAAACCGTGAAGCAAAGGATCAATGAATCAGTGGATCACTGGATCAATGGATCAAAGGATTCATGGATCAATGGATTCATGGATCAATGAACCAATGGATCAGCGGATCAATGGATCAATGCACCAACGGACCAATGAACCAATGAACCAATAGATCATTCACTCAATAGATCGGACAGACAGGCAATATCCGAGAACGAGCTCACGCATTGCACGCATTCGTTTACCTTTGTCTTCTTATCCTTAGTATCCTCCCCATCGCTACTCGAGTTCTTCTTATTCTTCTTACGTCGCTGGAACTTCGTCAGTGGGTCCAACATATTATTGTGTTGATCCAAGCACGGATCCACGTACTTCTTCACCCTGGCAGTTTCTGCAATTGCAGAGCAACGTTCGAAGCGCCTACCTGCATCATCTTCATACAAATATCGTGGAGTATCGCGTGGATACATTGTGATAAATATAAATTTCTCCGACTTTTATATTTTCAGGAAATGAAATTTTTGATTTATGTGTTTTTCTGTTGAGAGTATTTTGATTACTGAGCCCTGAGCCCGAATGCTGGCGAGCACATCAAGCTGGTCGGCTCGAAAGCCTACGCTGATTGGGAAATTGGTGCTTGGGGAGGAGACTACAAGGAAATTAGTTCGATAACTGTTTAAGTTATCGATAGCCTTTGACTGTGGGCATATTCAATTAGATCGAATAACCTAAGCTGATGGCCTTCAAGGCATTAGTTGATGCCTTTAAGCCCGTGGCTAACATTCAGAGTTGATCCGAAGATGCTATTATCGGATTAATATATTATATTGTATATGTGATACATATCATTATGGATATGGACTATCGCTGCTTGGGTCTAGCCCAAGCAATTGGAAGTCCTCAGTCAATTCCATTAATGGAATCCCCGAAATATTTGCATATATGACTGATCGTATCACATTCCATAAATATTTCAGCTATGCGATAATTAAATAATTTATGTCTTTGACTGTTTGTTTGACTTCGACCTTCGGGCGGAACCTTAAACAAAACCAGAAGGTGGAGGGGGGGAGGGGGGGGAGTTGACAGCGCTTGTGCAATGCAACGTGTGAATGAGGCAACGCCAGCGCAGTCAATTCACACACGAAACGCGCTAGAGCTAGGGGGAGAGAGAGAGAAAGAGAGGTGGACTGACTTACCTGTATGAAGCTGTTGAGCAGATTGGAGAAGGCCTCATACCCATTGACGATTGAGCGCGAGATGTTGTCGAACTTGTCGCCGTTGTTGCCATACTTCTCGTGCTCGCTGATGCTGTCCAAGATGGGCACAGGCTGCAACGAACACAGGTGATCAGAAGTGATCCGGAGTGATCAGGAGTGATCTGGAGTGATCTGGAGTGATCTGGTGTGATCAGGGCTGATCAGGAGTGATCAGGATTGATCAGGAGTGATTAGGAATGATCAGGAGTGATCAGGAGTGAACAGAAGTGATCAGGAGTGATCAGGAGTGATCAGAAGTGATCTGGAGTGATCAGGAGTGATCTGGAGTGAACAGAAGTGATCAGCAGTGATCAGTAGTGATCAGGAGTGATCAGAGCTGATCAGGAGTGATCAGAGCTGATCAGGAGTGATCAGGAGTGATCAGGAGTGATCAGGAGTGAACAGAAGTGATCAGGAGTGATCAGCAGTGATCAGCAGTGATCAGGAGTGATCAGGAATGATCAGGAGTGATCAGGAGTGATCAGGAGTGATCATTAGTGATCAGTGACTTACGTGCGTTAGATCGGCTAGCTTCTGCTGCGTGTTGTCGTAGGCGGTGAGTACCTTGGAGGGCAGGGCCTCACGCTCCAGGTTGACAGACTCCGCTGTCTTGGCTGGGCTGGGCAGCAGCGAGATCTGTGGACGTTGATCGCGCTTAGCGAGTGCTCACTGTGCTGTGGACTTTGTCGATACGCACCTTGAAGCCCGCCTCGCTGGCTGCTGAGCTCTCGGAGCTGTCGGCCGCATCTTCAGCGAAGGCGTCGAGCGCACCAAAATCGGCGGCCGAAACTTGTGCATCGATGGGCGTGGCACCGTCCGAGGTGGTGGGCGCGAGGGGCAGGCCCAGCGCCAGCTGCACCGCCAGCAACAATATCAGCGAAAACCTGAGCATTGCGTGAGAGATTGCGAAACCTTAGGCTTACGAAACGAAAGTAAAAGCGCGAAAATGAAATCCGGAATCGCGAGCACAGGCCGAGTGGTGGGCGGCGAAGGCGGTGAAGGCGGAGTAGGCGGAGCTGCTTTTGCGTACGGTCCGAGCGCGACCAGGTCCAACTATCAACTGACTTAAAGCGTCTGCGCAACGATTTGACTTCTTTTTCCATTGTATTTTATATGTTTTTTTCTTTATGATTTGCTTTAACCTGAACGCTCGGCCATTGGCAAACACACACTTAGCGCCGCTCCACTCGACGTTACACATATGCCTATATCTATATATATTGAGAGAGAGAGAGAGAGGTACATAATTACATACATATATTCGGTTGGTAAACGTGCAGTTTGCTAGTTGCGACAACTGCTTGGCTGGCGGGCAGCTGCACTTCAAAGGGAAAAGGTGACACCTCATTAAAAATATACAACAAAAAAAAACTATCATAAAACAGGCGGACGGACGGACGGGGGGACAGGCGGACGGAAAGCTCAATTAAAGCAGCGGAAACAGACTGAGACTAAAATTTAGTTAAAGCAAAAACAGAGAGAGAGAGAGAAGTTCATATATATATCAGCGTTATAGTAAAAGTAATGATAATGATAATGATAATGATAATGATAATGATAATGATAATGATAATGATAATGATAATGATAATGATAATGATAATGATAATGATAATGATAATGATAATGATAATGATAATGATAATGATAATGATAATGATAATGATAATGATAATGATAATGATAATGATAATGATAATGATAATGATAATGATAATGATAGATGATAGATGATAGATGATAGATGATAGATGATAGATGATAGATGACAGATGATAGATGATAGATGATAGATGATAGATGATAGATGATAGATGATAGATGATAGATGATAGATGATAGATGATAGATGATAGATGATAGATGATAGATGATAGATGATAGATGATAGATGATAGATGATAGATGATAGATGATAGATGATAGATGATAGATGATAGATGATAGATGATAGATGATAGATGATAGATGATAGATGATAATGATAATGATAATGACGAGAATAAGAATTATATTGATAACCGTTATAATCGTTATCAATATCATTCTTATTCTCGTCATTATCCAATCATTATCATCAGATTAGGATAATGATTATTTTATGTATTACAATGATAATGATAGTGATACTGATAACGATAATGATGGATCCATTACATTATAGTTCATTGCTATTACTCTCTGTATTAAGTGTGAAGTCGTTCGAAGCTCTAGTGGCGCCTGCCCGAGCAGGTCTTGGCCTGTCTTCAAGTCATTGTGGCTTGGCCTGTTATTGTTATGCAACGCGGCTTAAACGGCCTGTGGATCAAGTGGTTGCAAGTGGTTCCCCGCCATCAATGAATTTATTTATTTATTGACTGCAAATTGTTGTTCGTTTTCCTTATTTACCTTATTTTTCGAGCAGTGTATTTGGCAATTTGTTTCCTCTTTAACTGATTTTTAGAGTGTATTTAATTCGTATAATTTTTTAATGAATTTTACGTGTTTTTTTTACTATTTTTATTTATTTATTTTTCATTTGCGCTGACATTTTGTAAGTGTATAACAGAATTCGTCTTGTTTTTCATATTTTTCTTGTTTGTGTGTCGATTGAGTGTGTAGTGTATGCGATTGCATAGTATACAAATAGTCGGGTGTATACGAATGTATTTTTTTTTTTTTGGTATTTTTTGCGCATTAAGCGAGTGTAGAGTGTGCGAGTATTCGTATTGACCACCGACTATTTTTCCCTGCTTTCTCAGTATTCGTTCTTGTTTTGTAAATGATTCGCATTCGTTTTCTTGTTTTCTCGACATTTGCTTGAGCTCTGTAGAGTATAGAGTAGTTCGGTGATTGGCCGCTGACTAAGTGTGATTAGTTGGTTGTTGTTGCTAGTTAGCTAGTTAGCTAGTTAGTTTCTGCAGGCGGCTATTCGTTCATGGAGAGGTCGGTGGGTATGTAGAGCATGTCGCTGTTGATGTCTTCCTCTAATTCCGATTCCTGCCGCACTTGGTTCACGGTCGCGGCAGCGGCCCTCCCGGTGGAGGCGGCATTCTCCGGCTCGGCGACTAGGTCCACGACGAGCTCGGCCTGGCTGCTGCTGTCGCTGTCGACGACTTCGACGTTGACCGACTCATTGGGCAACTCGTTGCGTGGCTCCTCGTTCTGGGGCTGAGCGAGCCCAGAGTTGGCCCTGGGCGGTATATACCAGCGGGGCAGCTGGGGCGCCGTGAGGCGAGGCGCCACCAGCCGTTGCTGGGCCGACTGAACGTTGGCGGCGTGAGTGCGGTTTGCCGTGGCCACGGCATTCGGGAATCTCGGGTAGGATATCCCGGAGGGATGGACAATCTGATCGGAGTCCGGGAAGAGCTCCTGCTGCACGCGCTGCTCCTGCAGGCGCATCTCCTGCGGCATGTGGTTGCGCTGCTCCAGGCGGTTCAGATGGAACGTCAGGCGCTCCTGGCGCTCCAGGCGCTCCTGGCGCTCCTGGCGCTGCTGACGCTCCTGGCGCTCGCGGCGCTCCCTCTCCTGCTGGCGATCCAGCTCTTGCTGCTGGAGGACCAGCTGGTGCTCCTCGCGCAGCTTCTGCTGCTCCTGGCGTATGATCTGGTGCTGCTCGCGCAGGCGGGCGTGCTCCATGTGCAGCTGCTCCTGCTGCTCGAGCTCGAGAGCGCGCTGCTTGCGCTCTACTTCGCGCTGCCTGAGCTCCTCTTCGCGCTGCTTGCGCTCCTCTTCGCGCTGCCTGAGATCCTCTTCGCGCTGCTTGAGCTCCTCTTCGCGCTGCCTGAGCTCCTCTTCGCGCTGCTTGCGCACCTCTTCGCGCTGCTTGCGCACCTCTTCGCGCTGCTGGCTCTCCCGATCTTCGGCGAGGCAGAGCTGGTGGTCGCGGCGCACCTCCTCGTCGATGCGCTTCTGCACCGCGTGGCGCTGCTGGCGATGCCAGTCGTGCAGCTGGCGCTTCTGCTCGCTGCCCTGGAAGCGCTGCATGCGCAGGCGCCGATGCAGCTGGTGCAGCTCCTCGATGCTCTGCTGCTTCAATCGCTCCTGCTCCTGGCGCAGATTGGCCAGCCTGTCCTCGCCCACGCACAGCCTATCCAGCGTCTCCTTCAGCTTCTCCAGCTGCAGCTTCTGCTGCGCCTGCTGCGCCTGAATGTGCCGCTGCTGCAGCTGCTGCTGCCGCCGCTGATAGTCAGGGGCGAAGTAGTGCGAGCGCTCATAGCGGCGCCGCTGCTGGGCCTGGCTCGGATACGGCCCATACTGCACATACAAGTCCATGTATTCATCTGCATATGCATACACACACACAATATATATATATATATATATATATATATTTGTACATATCAAGATCAAGAAAAGGCAATATTCTATAGCTAAGAAGGCAGCTTACCCAGACTCAGATTGAGCACTTCGTCACGCGGCGGTACATCAGACATTTTCGAAAATGCAATTTTTTTTTCTCCAAATTTGTTGTAAAAGAAATTAATTTTTCACGTTAGCTGTAGCGTGTTGTTCGCTTGCTGGCAATGAAGTGAGAATAATTGCTACTGAAGTCGAGGCCAACTTAACTAGCTCCGGTTAAATGTCATTTGAGATTTCAAAAGTGTTGAAAAAGGACACACACAGCAAGTGCCAGAGCCGATGCTGTCAAGTGTCAACGGCACAGCTGCCATCTCACTCGCACCCGACATGCAACACAATTCAAGCACGCCAATAACAGCTCAGGCTGCACGCAGTCTTTGCAGTTAGCGCAAAAGTATGCTTGTCTCGCTCGCACTCACGCCATGCTGCGCTCAAGGCAGTTTGCATTTTGCTTTGGCCCGTTTACCGTTATGTGCAGTTGAGACTGGCAAGAGATCGCACGGTGCAGTGTGACGTCACAAGTGATCAAGACACGAGTTAGTTTTACATGCCAATTTGATGTACTTATAATTGAGTTGTTTGTATATATATTTTAAATGTATTATTAGCATTATATAACAGATATATATATATATTATACATATACTATTCTCATCATCATATGAGCTCACTTGCTGTGACGTCACGTTCGCGCTGTGCATGAGCAATCCAAATTTTGCACTCGCCCTTGCTTTGCTCAGTTTGTCAAATGCATTTTCGACTGGCACCTAAAAGTATGCAATAATTTTGAACTTTTCGCTCTGGCGCCAAATTCAAAGCGCCAAATGCTGGCCATTGTTCGCCTTAATTGGAGTGGCCAATCGAGTAGATAAAAAACAGTAAATCAGCGCTGCTAAAATTGAGAATATGACAATCGCCTTGCGCCGCCTTTGGGGCTTGTCTAATACACAATTTGAAGAGCTGACGCAAGCAGCTAAATATTTTCACAGCTTATCAATGTTTGTTCTTGTTGTTGTTGTTGTTGTCGGTTTTTTTGTCTGTTTGCTTTCGGCTTTTATTACAAATCGTTATTCATATAGTATATAGTATAAGTATAGTAATTACGTACATTAATTAAATAGCGGCTAAGCAGTTAATTGTTAAATAATAACAAATATTCAACAAAATATATCAAAAAATATATATATATAAAAAAAAATGTTTTTCATAAATTCTACAGTTTTTGTTTTTTTTTTCTTTTTTCTTGTTTCGTTTGTACTACGTCTGCCTAAAACATATTGCACAAATGTTGTTTTTTTTTGTTTTTCGATTTTCTTAGTTGCCAAATTTAATGGATTTCTCTGGCTGCTGCTGCTGCGGCTGCTGCTGGCGACTGTTGCTGCTGCTGCTGCTGCCGTTGGTGTTGGTGTTGCTGAAGCTGTTGCTGCTGCGATTGCCGTTCTTGAGTATGCCATTCGTTTGGGCGCTGCGCAGGGTCTCCCGCTTGCTGCGCTGCTCCCCGCTGTATTCCCCGATGGTCACCGTGCCCAGGCGCAGCGTGCGTCGCTGCTGCGTCCCGTTCGCCGCTGGCGCCGCTGCGGCTGCATCGTAGTCGGGCTGTGGCATGGCTGGCGCACGCATCTGCACGCTGTTGGGCGACAGAGGCGATGCTGACGTTGATGATCCCGTGTTCAGCTGCTTGCTGCGAGCGGACAGCTGCTGCCCATTGCCGTTGCCGTTGGGTATGCTCAGCTTGAGCTGTGGTGGCGGCAACTGTTGTTGTTGCTGCTGCTGCTGCTGTGGATTGGCAAACTGCGGTGGCTGCAAAGGGAGAGAGAGAGAGGGAGAGGGAGTGAGCGTGAGTGACTGACGTTCATAGATAACTTTTGATAAGTTATAAATATAAATAAAGTTGCGAGCGTGGCAAAATAGAGAAACAAAAGAAGATATCGGAAAGCAGCTAAGAATGTGGCAGTCGGGCATAAGCGACTGCGCAATGCTCGCTCAGGCAATCAATTAGAGAGAGAGAGAGAGAGTAGAGAGAGAGAGAGAGAGAAAGATAGCGAGAGAGAGAGAAAGATAGCGAGAGAGAGAAAAAGAGAGAGAAAGATAGCGAGAGAGAGAAAAAGAGAGAGAAAGATAGCGAGAGAGAGAGAGAAAGGTAGCGAGAGAGAGAGAGAGAAAGATAGCGAGAGAGAGAGAGAGAGAGAGAGAAAGATAGCGAGAGAGAGAGAGAGAGAGAAAGATAGCGAGAGAGAGAAAGATAGCGAGAGAGAGAGAGAGAAAGCAAGAGAGAGAGAGAAAGCGAGAGAGAGAGAGAAAGATAGCGAGAGAAAGAGAGAGATAAACAGAGCGAGAGAGATAGAGAGAATAGAGTAGCTAAGCAGTAGCTAAACGCCCTCAACAGGCACTCAGATGCATTATGAATTCAAGCTCAGCGAGAGTTGATTAAAGCTCTTTAGAGCTCACTGAAACTCAGTGTAAATATTAAAGCTCAACGCAAAGCTGTATGAGAGCTATGTAAAGTAAATTGAAGTTCGATGAAAGCTTAATGTGCTTTGCAGATTAGTATTTAGTTTAAAATTAAAACAAGCTTATGCAAGCTCGATTTAAACTCTGCGTAAGTACAGCTCGTTGCAACTACCACACTATTATGGCTAGACGAAAGCTCATTAAAGCTCAATGACAGCAGTAAAACGTGCACTAAGGCAGTACACGTGCTCTAAATCCCACTTGAACTAAATTAAAATAAGCTATTTCAAACTATTTGCAGCCTAAAGCTCATTATAGCTGTAAACTGACAGAAATAGAATCTTAATAAAGCTCATTGAAGATGCTTAAGTAGGTAAGAATTAAAGTAACAACTAGAAGCTTGAATTTAAGCCAGCTTAGCACGAAAGCTTACGTAGGCTTTCCATAAGCACATTAAAGCTCATGCAAAAGCTTAAGCAAATAAGCCCGAAAGCTCATGTATGCTTAGGCTTAGTCGGAAAAGGCTTGTCATAAGCACATTAAAGCTCATGCAAAAGCTTAAGCACATAAGCCCGAAAGCTCATATATCCTTAGGCTTAATCGGAAGAGGCTTGACACAAGCACATTAAATCTAATGCAAAAGCTCCACTACTGCTTTTAAGCTCGCTTTATGCTCGATTCATTGGGCTCGTTGCATTTCAGCTTTCAGCAGCTATTAGCTCTAATGGGGCTATTCACTTACCGGCGGTGGCAATTCCGGCGTTCCATTCACGTTGTTGTTGTTGTTGTTGTTGTTGCCATTAAGCAGCAACATGCGATTGCTTCCGCTGTTGGCAATATTATTGCTGCTGCTGTTGTTGTTGTTGTTGGTGTTGGTGTTGTTGTTGTTGTTGCGATAGCAGCTATCATCGGGCATAATCGAAGTGCGCTTCAGCGTCTCGCCGCGCTCCTGCAAAGTATGAAAAGAAAAAGCGAAAATCCAATTTGAATGAAAACTGATTGATTTGGCCAATTGATTGATTGATTGATTGAGGCGCAGCGCTACCTCGTAGGTGGACATCACGACCAGCGGGCGACCCATGGAGACGGGCCGCATGGTGGGCATGTCGCTGGCACGCCCACTCGCGGCCACTTTTTTGGTACGTAGCAAACTCATTTGAAAGCTCCAGAAGTTCTAGTTGTTGCTGTTGTCTCGCTGTTGCACCGTTGTTGACGCTCGCCAATCGCTCGCTCGACTGGAGCTCGCACCGCTCGAACAGAGCAATAGCAGCGCGTCGCGATTTGCTCACCTGTCGCCATGAGATAAGATAACACAGACAGCGGGAGAGAGAGACAGAGAGAGAGAGAGAGAGAGATACGTACACCTGCCCGCTATTTGAAGAGGGGATGAGTCATGGGCAGTGGTGCGGGTGGTGCAGCCGACAGCCGACAGCCGACAGCTATTGTTGCAATTAGATACAAAAATGCTGCCCAAAAAAGGGAAAGCCAGCTAATTGCCTAACGTAAACGTTACTTTCAAGAAAACTACACAAAAATCCCCAGTGACACAAGGTCAACAAAATAAACACCTCAGCAGACGCCACATGTAAGTGGTTGTGCGTGTGTGTGTGTGTGTGTGTGTACTATTTATCAAAAATTTAACTGATTAGCCTATTGCTTAGCCCTAGCAATATGGCTTATGCAATTGCACGTCAGAGCAGCAGCGAAGGGCATGCGCGACTAGCAGATACCCTGCACGACAGCTCGAAGAAGAAGTGGGAAGAAAGTAAGGCTAACTGATCTTGATCAAGCATCAGGCTTATATCTTCATTCAGAATATGCATATACATATATAAAGTATATAATATCTAAAGGGTCTACTCTCTGTAAGCTATGATATATATATACATATATATATTCATATACAATCTTATCTATATCTTAAGTCATATCTCTGAACATCTCTGGATCTCTGATCTACAAGTTGTGCATCAAGTTCTAATAGCTCTCTCTCTCTCCCTCTTGCATCTCCAACACTAGATTAGATTAGCTTGGGTCAAAATACCCCCCTCCCAACCTATCTATCTATCTATCTATCTAGTAAAACAATAGATTAGATCTAGATTATTGTTTTTTCACTAGAAAAAATAAAACTTTGATTGCGATTAGCCTGGGGACAAAGTCAACTGGGAGCTTCGTCAAGCTAATACCCATTAGCCAAGTGAGAAGCGAGTATATTGGCTTCCCGAATTAGCCATAGATGCACTTGCGTGGATGCTTATCTAACACTAGGCAGTTCTTTACCTCTTTTCTACTATTTGACTGATATTGAAGCGAGAGATTTGGGAAAGGCATAGCTCAGGCAGAAAGCCAAAATATTGATAAGCCGCTTGTGCAAGAACTTGGCTATAGATAAAGCAAATATGAATAAATATATGTAGATATAGATATATATGCAGAGATAGTATGATATATATTATGGGGGGGTGTGGCATTATGAATGAATATTTGGGAGCTCTTCGATTGGCTCCCTGATAGACAGATAGATAGATAAGAGTCGGAAAATAAGCACGCTTTGGCATTATGAAACATTCCAGAGTATTACTGCTGGCATGCCCTAGTATACCCCATTAATAGTTCTACATACTTTTAGTTCCCAATCAGTTATATGTCTGAGCTCAACTCTCGGCTGCATTGTGAGTCTGCTCTAAGTATTCAAGCAGCTTAAAGTCGGGAAAATAATGGGAAAGGAACGTGGCCTCACCCATTTGATGAAGCTCAAAGCTGTGCTGTGCAGAGATACCCTAACTTTTTTGAGGCACTGCACGCTGGGAATGCCCTCTGCCGTCTCAGCCAGCTCTTTGAAGGAGCCCAAAGTATATGGAAAGTACAGTGAACACCCTGCCAGAGGATCAGCTCTACTGGTTTAACACAATTGATTTACCACAGGCATAGATTAGGCCTATTTGGTGTTCACTGTGCCTTGTTGAGCTCAGCTTAAGCTAACTCAAGCAGCTCTCTCTCAGCTCTACGCATCAATGTGTTTAGCAGGAAAGACCAATCCTTAGACTTCTCTCTCTCTCTCTCTCTCTCTAGCAATTTACCTGGCTGTCGTTGTCTCAGCCACTTGCTGTGGTGCCCTCATTCACTTGACTTCAGTCAAGTGGCTAACAAATGCTTCACATGCCTTACAATCAGCAGCAACACCACCAACAACAACCACAACTTGAACAACAACAACTACTTACGCTAACTACAATCAACAATCAACAATCCACAATCCACAATCAACAGCAACAGCAACGGCAACGGCAAGTGCCGTCCGCAGCTCTCTTGACCTTTGCAAGTAGCCATTGTTGTTGCTGCTTTGCCTTCGTGTGTTGCAACTAGCAGCAGCAGCAGCAGCAACGCCACCAACACCAGCAGCAGCAACAACAACCACAACAACAACAACAACAACTATGATTATTTTTTGTTTTGGCCAGCTCACCTTGTGCTCGCTCTCATGGAACCCGTTCCGAAACATGCGCTGATGCGCGCGCTTAAATTCATCCATCAGCGCCGTGTGCTGGTCGCCAGTTGCAGGGGCTGCACCACCCGCACCACCGCCAGCTGCAGCGCTCGCTGCATTGCGTTCGCGTTTGTGCGACACTTGTGCAATGCTGCGGCTGCCGCCAGCGCCATTGTGTGCTCGATCCTCAGCTCGCTGATCGCGATCTCTGAGCCGATCGCGATCGCGACTCAATTGGTTGCTCCGCTGCCCCACCACCAGCTGCTGCTGTTGCTTCTGTAAAGAGACAGAGAGAGAGAGTGAGTAATAGAGTGTGGGCATGCTCGGTTAGCTGCTGATGTGTAAAGATGGTATCGATACACCCTAAGGCTGATTACAGAGTATACACATGTATATCGATTAATTTGAGAGTTATCGATAAACGTTCGTGAAACATGTGACAACGACAACTGTAACGAGTTACAGGCTGCAGTCATGCAGTTAGCATCTACCAACTCTCTAGCCTATATACCCTACACAACTGTTTACAGGGTATATTACTGTGCATAAGCTCTGCTGCTTTATCTGCTTGATGGAATGGCATGGCATCCAAACACCCGCAAGCCACACGGCTGATTACAGGGTATATATGTATATCGATAAATTTGACGATTATCGATAAACGTGCATGAAACACGTGCTTTCTGTATTAGATTTGCAAGTTATAGACTGCAGTCATGCAGTTAGCATCCACCAACTCTCTAGCCTATATACCCTACACAGCTGTTTACAGGGTATATTGCTGCCTTACCTCCTTGCGCTTCTTGAGCTCCTCGGTTATGGCACTGGAGAGACTGCTGCCAGCACTGCCGCTGCCGCTTGGCGGAGCCGCTGCGCCCGCTGCAGCTGGTGGCGGTGGTGTGGGCGCAGCCACCGAGCAGCTGCGTCGCATTGTGGTGCTGCGACTGACCGACAGCTGTTCCAGGCTGTGCTCCTGATCAAGCTGCTGCTGCTGCTGCTGCTGCTGGTGCTGGTGCTGGTGGTGTGTGCCGCAGGCGTTGGCTATGTAGGTGCTGTTGATGGAGGTGCCATTCTCGGTCAGCTTGATGATGGTCTTGTTGAGCTGTTTGTGCACCTGCACCGCTGCAGGACTCGCTTGGGTGGGCTCCTCGCGCACGGCCGTCAGCCGTTTCGATTTGGCGTCCGCCCAGCAGGGACTCTGGTCGCCAGTGACCGAGCTGGCGGAGCTGTTGTAGCCGCTCGATTCGCCGGGCAGCAGATCGCAGCCGGCGGCGGTGCGCACCACCATGTCCAGCTTGCTGGAGCCCTTCATGACGGCCACCGCCTCGCTGAAGAGCACGTCCGAGAAGTCGATGCTGTTCACGCTGAGTATCTGATCGCCCGGCCGCAGACCCGCCTCCCGGGCCACGCTCCGCTCCTTGGTGAACTGCACGAAGATGCCCGGCTTCCACTCGGGCCCCTTGCAGATGCCCAGGCCCAGCTTGGTGCGCGGCGCCACGTGCAGCACCACATTGATGTCCCGGCTGGCCGTGCGACGCTCCGTCGTCGCCTTGAACGAACTCTCCGACGGCGTGCCACTCACGCTGGGCAGCTTCACCACGCTCCAGGACAGCCGCTCATCCGGCTGGCTGCAAAGGTGCAGGGGAAGGGGTTATCAATGAACTATATGGGTATATATATAACGCTTACTCCTTGACTGGCAGCATGCCCACTCCGCGCACTTTGAGCGTCACTCGGTCCTGGCTGGCCACCAGCTGGATGAACTCCTTGTGCACCGCATCCTCCAGTCGATAGCCGTTGATGCGCAAGATCTGGTCGCCGACCTGTGGATGTGGATTGGGTGTGGGCGTTAGGGAAAGTCTGGTGATGGTGGTGTGGGTGCAGCAGTCACGTAGTCGGCTACGTGACTGACCCACATTCTAGAGCTGATCCACTTACGCGCAAGCCCTTCAGCTGCGCCTCGCCGCCGTGCTCCACGTGCGAGACGAAGAACCCGATGCCGTGCTCCTTGCCGCCCCGCACCGCGAAGCCGAACGTGGCGCTGCGCTCGGGCACCACCAGCAGCCGGCGCTGATGTGGCCGTACCAGCCGCACCACACGCACACGTGTGCTGGCCGGCATGGCGCACCACGACGACGCCGCCGTTGTGGTCAGCGTCATCACATCGCTCGAGGCGCTGCTCGTCGTCGAGCCCTGCATGCTGCTGCTGCTGCAGTCGGTCGATGCTGACGCCGATGCCGATGCCGATCCCAATGCTGGCGACATCATCATCATCATCATCTCTGCTGCTGGTGCTTCCGCCTCAGGCGCAGCTGCAAAGAGAGAGACAGAGGGAGAGAGAGAGAGTGAGTGAGTGAGAGAGTGAGAAAGGTGGCACGAGTACAAACGTGCGCTGCGTGTCGATTGAGACAAGTGAAAGAATGTGCTTGAAGCAGAAGCGAGCGAAAATGGAGCTGAAGAGCTAGCACTGATAGACGTGTGAGATACCCTGGAAGAGTTGGAGAGAGGGTGAGATGGAGGGGGGAGAGAGATAGATAGAGAGAGAGAGAGAGAGAGAGAGAGAGAGAGAGAGAGAGGGAGGAAGAGAGAGAGAGAGAGAAAGAAAGAGAGAGAGAGAGAGAAAAAGAGAGACAGTAAGAAGAAGAAAAAGTAGATAAACAGAGAGAGAGAGAGAGAATGAGAGGGAGAGAGAGAGAGTGAGAAAGAGAGAGAGAGAGAGAGAGAGAGAGAGAGAGAGAGAAAGAGAGACAGTAAGAAGAAAAAGTAGATAAGCAGGGAGAGAGAGAGAGAGAGAGAGTGAGAGAGAGAGAGAGAGGGAGGAAGAGAGAGATAGAGAGAGAAAGAAAGAGAGAGAGAGACAGTAAGAAGAAGAAAAAGTAGATAAACAGAGAGAGAGAGAGAATGAGAGGGAGAGAGTGAGAAAGAGAGAGAGAGAGAGAGAGAGAGAGAGAGAGAGAGAGAAAGAAAGAGACCGAGAAAGAGAGAGAGAAAGCGGGAGACAGAGAGATAAAGCTGGACACAGAGAGAGAAAGGGAGCGAGACAGAGAGAAAGGGAGCGAGACAGAGAGAGAGAGAGAGTGAGAAAGAGAGAAAATTGAAGAAATAGAGAAATAGATATAGAGAGGTAGATATAGAGAGACAGTGACAGAGAGAGAGAGAGGGGGAGAGGAAACACGAAAACCGAGAAAGGTACTGAAGAAAAAGGATAGATATAGAGACAGTGAGAGCAAAGGGCAAAAGAGAGAAAAAGGATGACAAAAAGAGATGGCTAAAGAAAAGAGACAGAGTGAGAGAGAAGAGAAGAAGGAAAGGTATGACAACTAAAGTCTGAGACCAGCCCTCAAAGCCAACAGATAAAGCTGAAGTATAGGGCTGCAGTCAACTCAGTCAATTGAGTCGCACATACCCTGTACCAGCTCTAATGGGTATATATGTAAGCCAAGATACATATAAAGAAATAAAACTTGAACTTGCAATTGAATTTGGAAATTGGGTCGCACGCATCGAATGGGGCTTTCACGCATCAGACTAACAGAGAGAGAGAGAGAGAGAGAGAGAGAGAGAGCGAGAGAGAGAGAGAGAGAGAGAGAGGGGGGGGGGGCAGACAGACAACAACTGTGACAACGACAACTGTAACAACAACTTGTTGTTGCGTTTCGTCTGCACGCTGCATAATTTCACTTTTCTTTCACGTAATTCTACGCTTCACTTGCAGCAAGCAACAACAGCAACAACAACAACAACAACAACAACAACAACAACAACAAACAACAATCAGCAATCAGCAACAACAACAACAACAACAGCGTCGCCAATCGACAGCAAAACAAGTTGAAAATTATGGAAATTTATTATTGAAATTATGCGCGAGACAAATGTTGTCGTTCGCTCAGCTCAGTTTTTCCTGGCCCGTCGCCGTTCCATTCCCATTCGATCCATCACACAGTCTGTATGCAACGTATTTATTAACTGTTTATGTGGCTCCATAAATCATTTGGGCCCCGATCTTTACATAATGCCCGCCCCAATGGTAGCCTGGCCACCAAAAGTTCAAGCCACTCGGCACTCGACACTCGACATCCGAACTCCGAACTCGCGCAACGAAAGACTTAGGCAACAAACTCGAGTTTCGGGTGCAATCGACGAGGCGCCACCAAAATCTTTTCATAAATATGTGGCGGCAAATTGTTGCGAGTTGCGTCCCATTTGATCGCCAATAGCGGAGCGAACGATACGCCAGACATTTCATTTTGCGAATTTTGAAATTGGGTTTCCATTTTTCATTTTTTGGTTTTTTGTTTTTTTTTTTTGGGGTTGCTTTTTGGGGACAGCATTAAAAGAGATATAACGCGCGTTGATGCAAACAAATAGAGATTAAGTATTGCGGCAATGGCTGGGGCTTGAAAGCTACTGCCGAGGGGGGAGAGGAGGAATGGAGAAGAGACAGAGAGAGAGAGAGAGAGAGGGAGAGACAGATAATGAGACAGAGAGAGGGATAACAATCCCATCTCTGCATCTTTCCCTCAAGCTAACATTTCCATGTTATTTACATGCTACGCCTATGTAATCTAATGTTAACGCAATGTTAAGTATGCTAGGTGCTGCTGCTCTATGTCAACGCCATGTTAGAGCTATGTTAAGGCTATGTTAAAGTCTTGGTAAGAGATAATGGAAGTTGAAGCCGGCACAAAGCAGAGCCGTAGCAACATTTGACAAGAGTTTGACATGAGCTTGACAAGAGCTTCAGCTGGTATACCGAAAGTGGTCTTTTGGCTGTCATCGCAATATATTCAAATACGATAATCTATCGATAGGTCAAGCGTGAAGTTTAGCTAGAGGCCACTGCCACACACATTTGACAAGAGTTTGACATGAGCTTGACAAGAGCTTCAGCTGGTATACCGAAAGTGGTCTTTTGGCTGTCTTTGCAATACATTCATAATCGATAATCTATCGATAGGTCAAACGTGAAGTTTTGCTAAAGGCAACTGCCACACACATTTGACATGAACTTGACAAGAGGTTGACAAGAGCTTCAATTGGTATACCGAAAGTGGTGTTTTGGCTGTCTTTGCAATACATTCATAATCGATAATCTATCGATAGCTTCAGCTATAGGCAACTGCCACACACATTTGACAAGAGCTTGACAAGAGGTTGACATAAGCTACAACTGGTATACCGAAAGTGGTGTTTTGGCTGTCTTTGCAATACATTCATGATCGATAATCTATCGATAGGCCAAGGGTGAAGTTTAGCTAGAGGCAACTGCCACACACATTTGACAAGAGCTTGACAAGAGGTTGACATGAGCTTCAGCTGGTATACCGAAAGTGGTCTTTTGGCTGTCTTTGCAATACATTCATAATCGATAATCTATCGATAGGTCAAACGTGAAGTTTTGCTAAAGGCAACTGCCACACACATTTGACATGAACTTGACAAGAGGTTGACAAGAGCTTCAATTGGTATACCGAAAGTGGTGTTTTGGCTGTCTTTGCAATACATTCATAATCGATAATCTATCGATAGCTTCAGCTATAGGCAACTGCCACACACATTTGACAAGAGCTTGACAAGAGGTTGACATAAGCTACAACTGGTATACCGAAAGTGGTGTTTTGGCTGTCTTTGCAATACATTCATGATCGATAATCTATCGATAGGCCAAGGGTGAAGTTTAGCTAGAGGCAACTGCCACACACATTTGACAAGAGCTTGACAAGAGGTTGACATGAGCTTCAGCTGGTATACCGAAAGTGGTCTTTTGGCTGTCTTTGCAATACATTCATAAACGATAATCTATCGATAGCTTCAGCTATAGGCCACTGCCACACACATTTGACATGAGCTTGACAAGAGGTTGAGCACATGAACAAATGGCATACCATGCGATCGACCGACCGCCTGTCAGGCGAAATGTGAAACTTATTTGTGCAGCTGCTCTTTGATTGGCAGCTGTCACGAGCCTGCCACAGCGTGCGCAATAGATAGCTTATCGATAGCTTAATAATGGACTACCCCCAATGTCACAGTCATCGAATTGATTGGCGCTGGAAAGCATAGAAAAGGCATGCGCGGCATTCCACTGCCACTCCGAGCGCCATTCGGCTTTCATCAGCAGCATCCGTTTGACTGTCGCTCAATCGTCAATCACATCCGCTGCTGCTGTTGTTGTCGGCGTCTTTGTTAGATCCACGCGTCCGCTGTCCAATGGAGTGTCGAGATTTCGTAGCGCTCTTGGCTAATCACGCGCTACCGCAATCGCAATCGCAACCGCATTGAACATAATTATAATGATAATCGCTTAGCTCGAGAGCTGCGCAACAAATTATTTGGCAGTTACAATTACGGCCAACAAAAAAGAAAAGTAAAAGTGGCCACTGCTCGACTTGGAGATACACTGCTTCAATCAGCCTGAGATAGATCTATAGTCAGATCTATAGTCAGATCATGAGGAAGCTTGATCTGCTGAGCTTGACTAGCTTAACACAGTTCAGATCTTTGGATAGATAAATACTGAGATCTAGAACATATACTATATACTCTCTGTGAGTCTTCTTCTTCTTTCTCTCATCTACATTCCCATCAGCCTATCATGCCCCATGGGTAACATGTTCCATGGGTATAGCAACAGCGAGACTCCCTACAATCTACGCCCACTGCCCACCACTCACTCTCTCCCTCCCTCTCTCTCTCTCTCTCTTGCTCACTTTCCCTCTCTGTTTCTGGCAGGCGCTGGACAGGGGAAAGTCAAGCGCAGCGAGGCTTAGCTTGGCTTGGCTTGGCTCACCGTTGGCCTTTCACCTGTCGCTGACCTCAAGCGGCGACTGTTTCTTGTTTACTTGGCAATTAGTTCTAAGCACTCGTTACTTCCGGCCACGCCCACTCGTCGTTGACAATTGTAACAACAACAGCAATTGCTGCTGCTGCCTTCTTGACCGTCGCATTGTCACGGCTCTTGATTTTAATATACGAAAAGTCATGTTGAAATTTCCATAGAAGTCGTTAAAGCACTTTTTTGGGCCATCATCACAAATCGCTGTCATCCAGAGTGAAATGAGCAAAGAGCTCTGATAGGGTGTGTGCTATATACAGAATATATTCCTGATCAAGGCAATAGCCGATACTGTTGACTTGTTCTTTGTTCGTTCCATTTCAAGAATGTCCTCATTAGTCATTAATGAAGTCAGAAGTAGTAGTAGAATAGTAGTAGAATAATAACTGTATATATGTATATTAATATACAGTTATTATACTATATTTATTTTAGTATAGAGTTATTATACTACTATTCCTTTACTACTATCAGCTTCTATTCTGCTCCTATTATACTACTCTTAGACTACTTTTCTTCTTCCACACTGTTTATGTGCTGCGACTACTACTCTTTTACTACTGATATTCTGATACTATCGCATGTCAATGCCAGTGATATTCTACTACTCTTTTACCACTAGTGAACTGTTTGGCTACTACTATTTAACTACTACTCTTCGACTACTATTTAACTACTATTCTCCGTCTACAATTTAGCTACTGCTCTTCTACTAACATTTAGCTACTACTATTTAACTACTACTTTTCTATTACTACTTAACTACTACTCTTCTACAATTCAACAACTACTATTTGACTACAACTCTTCTACTAATATATAGCTACTACTATGTAACTACTACTCTTCTATTAATATTTCACTACTATTCACCTACTACTATTTAACCACTAGTCTTTGACTAATATTTAACTACTACTCTTCTTCTATTATTTAACTCTTGCTCTTCTACTACTATTTGGCTACTACTATTTTACAACTACTTAGATACACCTTTTTTACTACTATTTAACTATCAATCTTCTACTATTATTTCAGTACTATTCTGCGTATGCTCTTAGACTACTTTTCTACTGCTGCTACTACCTATCACATTCTCATTCTACTCCCATTCTACTACAGTTCTACTACTATTCAACTAATATTCTACAATTATGCTACTCCTATTACAGCGCAATAATACTACTCCTATTATATTGTTATTATGCTACTATTGTCTCACTGTCGTACTACTTTTCTACTACTACTTCTACGAGCTTCTATATATGTATATATCTTCCACTTATTCGAAGCTTCTACTTCTACTACTCTTACTACTACTTCAACTACTACTACTACTACTACTATTACTACTACTACTTCTCCTACTACTTCAACTACTACTACTACTACTACTACTTCTCCTACTACTACTACTACTACTACTACTTCTCCTACTATTACTACTACTCCTACTCCTACTACCATTACTACTACTACTACTATTATTATTTATGCATCATCTAGCACTCTGCCGTTATTAAGAGCCTTCTAGCTTCATTCTTTGTCCACTTCTTCGCTTCCCACAAACAAAAACGAAGTAAATGAAATCCAACAAATTTCATTACAAGCAAGTATGTTGTTTGTTTTTGTTGCTTTTGTTGTTTTAGGCTGTGTTGCGTGTTCTGCTCCTTCTGCTGCCGCCTGTTCTTCTGCCTCTTCTGTGAGCTTGTTTTACATCGTGTTTGCTTGTTGCTCTTCGAAATATAAAGTAAGAAGACGATAAGCAGCAACATGAGGCAGTTGTAATTATTTTTGCCGGTTGTTTTTTGTTTTTGTGTAAATCGTGACTTTCTCTCATAATAATATATGCTTGTTGTTGTTGTTATTGTTGCTGCTGATGTTGTTGTTGTAGTTGTTGCTGCTGTTACTTCTGTTGCTTTAACTGCTGCAGCTCTCTCGCATGTCCAGCCTCCAATAAAAAAGTGCGGCCCAAGCCCAAGCTCGAGCTCCACTTTAACTTTAATTATTTAGCAGCCATCACGTAGCACTCGACTAGTTCTCGTTGTTGTTGTGCGTGACAGCTCAGATTTTTTAAAGCTTTTTTTTTTTATTTAAATATTTCACAATAAACTCGCACGATTGATAGATCAAGTAAAGCAAATTTCACTTGAGCTGAGCTGAGCTGAGCTGAGCGTGCATTATCAGCGAATAGCTAAAGCAAGCAGCTATCTGGAGATCTGGCTGTGGATCGATGCTTAACATTTCCCAACAGTAGAAGATCTGATAACAGCACTGTTAAGTAAAGATACTTGAGATGTAGAAACAAGTGCAGATAACTCATCAAAGTCAAATATAATTATATACATTCTTAACAAGCTGTGGATCTATGCTGAGCATTTCCTAACAGCTGCTTAACAGTGGGAGATCTGATAACAGCACTGTTAAGTAAAGTATATATATATATAGCATAAGAAACAGATCTACTCTATGCTACAGATATCTACTATATAGGCTTATATAGTGTCTCAACTGATCGCATCAACAGCAGCAGCAACAGCAACAGCTCGAGCATAACAGTTAGCTTATGGCGTTTCATTTCTTATCTGACAAACATTTTTCAAGCTGAAATAATTTCTGCAGCTAACGCCCGACTCCAATTTGTGGCTGTTGCCACAATTTGCGGCATGTGCGGCATGCAGCGGGCCGAAGGCAAGAATTTGCAGACGCACAAACGACAAATGCGAAATATTTCGCAAGTCGCAGCGCTGTTGGCCATGGCTGCCACTGCCGCTGCGTTCTCCAAGGGCCGAGCAAGTTCATTGCCTAAGTCTTTCGTTTTGTTTGGGCAGGCGAGTAGCAAAGGGGATGACACGACTAGAAGATACCGAGCAATGGTTGGAAATGCTCCGCTTGAGTAGAAGATACACTGCATGACTAGACAGATACAACTAGCGGATACCCTGTATGATTAGACATTACCCCACGCAACTAGAAGATACCCTCTAACATATACCCTGTGTATACTCGACGACACCGTGCAAGACCATGCAATGCCCTGCATTACTAGGAGATACCCTGCATGATTAGACAGATACTACTAGAAGATACTACAATATGCGCGGCTAGCAGATACTCTGCCCGAATAGGAATACATGACTAGGAGTTACCCTGTATGACTAGACAGATACGACTAGGAGATACCCTGCATTAATACAATATGCGTGACTAGCAGAAACCCTGATTGAATAGAGAGACATGACTAAGAGATACCCTGTATGACTAGACAGATACTACTAGAAGATACTACAATATGCTCGACTAGCAGATACCCTGCCCGAATAGGAATACATGACTAGGAGTTACCCTGCATGACTAGACAGATACGACTAGGAGATACCCTGCATTACTACAATATGCGTGACTAGCAGATACCCTGATTGAATAGAGAGACATGACTAAGAGATACCCTGTATGACTAGACAGATACGACTAGGAGATACCCTGCATTACTACAATATGCGCGACTAGTAGATACCCTGGACGACTAGACGATGGACCACATATACTTTCCGGTATTGGCCATACCGTTTGCTACTGCCACAGCTTGTCACATACATAAGCACAAAAGCCAATATACCCTGTTTGGACATGCTTCAATTCCCGTTTGCCGCCTCGGCTGACAAAGGCAGCGAGTGCTTTAATTATGCGCATATATGTTTTAATTGCCTCGACAAAAGCAAGTAGCTAAAAAATATTTACATGCAATTTTATTAGCTTTTATTTTAGCTTTTTTTCTGCCGTTTTTTCTCTTTTTTTTGTTTTTGTTTTCAGCTATTATTCAATGCGCATCATTTTAATATTTGATTTTGTGTCGTGAGAGACAAAAGAAATTGCCATAAATAAAAGAGAAATTTCGCGCAATTGTCGAATTGCACACACAGACGGAGACATGTGCATGTGTGTGTGTCTGTGTGTGTGTGTGTGTGTGTGTGTGTGTGTTGTACGTTATTTATTTAGCTGGGATGCGCACCTGCAGGCTTTTACTTCCGCTGCTGCATGCGGCCAATCAGGCAAACAAATAAACGCACGACTGGCCAGCAACGTGACAAATTGTCGAAGCTGCTCCTCACCCGCCCCGCTCTCCACTCCCTTTTTTCTGGCCCACACACTCTCCTGGCCCGCCAAGCATGTAGCATTTTTCTGGTGAAACTTATTTTATATTTACTTAGCCGTTTGCTTTTTTTTTTTTGGCAACTTATCGGCAATGTCAACGTGGGTTATGCCACCAGGGAAAGAGGGATGGCTTAGAGTAGGATGCTGGCTGCAGATGCTGCATTTGGCAAGGAAGCTAACTGTCTGGCTGTACAGCGACGGCTGCTGCTGCTGCTGGCTCCTTTGAGGTGAAAGCTGTCTGCGACTTTTACCAGATATATCTTGATCTGGCCCCAACCCTCTCGGTCTGTCTGTCTGGCAGGCATTGGCAGCCAACATGCTGCATGCGGCTCATTTTAATTGCAGAACCATTGGCAGCATCTTGAAAGGATGCGCGCTTTCACCCACGACGCGACGCCAATTGGGCTTATGCAACGCGCACGCAGAGAGCAGCAACTGTTGCTCATATGTGGCAATGGAACAGCAGCAACAGTTGCTGCAACCAGCGAAACGACAGCAATTTTTGCGCTTCAAATCATACGACAATCAGCGCAGCAGTAAGAGGGCGGCTGGCGGGGCGGTGGCGGGGCTCGTCTTGTGAATAGCCAGATATTTGTTACAATGGATTTGCGTGCAAATGTGAATAACAAAATGGAAACGTCTTCATCTGCAAAAGATGCTGTCTGGCTCTGTTTGCCGCTTGCAATTGCGTCAGCTCCACAGAGAGAGGGTAGAGAGAGGCAGAGGCAGAGGCAGAGGCAGCGGCAGCGACTGCGTTCAGGTGTTGTGGTGGCTTAGTGGTTAGCCAGCCACCCACTCACTCATTTATGCAGCTAATAAATACACTTGGCGAAAAGCTGAATTCTAATGCTAAGAGTGGGCATATTGGTTTTGTGGCAGGTCTCACAGCCTTTCCTTTCTATTGAGCAATGCAAACTAGCATAGGATAACTGAGTTTTTCAGTTAGCATTTAACATTACATTAGAGTAGAGTATAGACGCCCATATATGCCCAATTTCAGTCGCAGTCTGTAGCTTAGCGGAGAGCAATACGGATATATTCCAAAAGCCAATATACTCATTCGACTTCCATGAATGGGTATACAAATTGATTAAAATTCATAAATAAAATTTCCATTAATTTGATCAGTTTTTCTTTCAGTGTAGGCAATAGCAGCTGCTGCTGTTGCTGATGCTGATGCTATTGAACTTTTGCTATTTCGCCAAGATTCCCACACACCTGCAGCAGCAGCATCAACCTCAACAACAACAACAACAACAACAACAGCCTCCCACTTGCTGCAGCGTGTGAAACGTTCGACGATGTTTTTGAGGCGTGACACGAAACTTTGTTTCAAGTACGTTTAGCTTTTGTTGTTGTTTTTGTTGTTGTTGTTGTTGCGCCCTAATGCGATTGTCAGGGTAAATGACCGAACGAGCGACGCGCAAAAATTGAATTGTTTTGCATAAATTGATGTTTGCTCGCCGTTCGCTCGTTCGTTCAGTCGTTGTTGTTGTCGTTTTTAATTGAAGTGCGGCAAGTTTGTTGCCTAAGTCATTCGTTTGCCCACGCGCACAGCTGCCGCTGCAAACTGAACTGACGCGCCGCCACAGCTGGCAAGCGCGCTGGCAGCTGCCCACAGCGACAACAACAACAACAACAACAACAACAACAACAGCAACAGCAGCAAGCTGTCTGCCCCACAAGCAAAACTGGCTTAACTGGGCGTGGCGCCTGATAAAGTCAGCTGCAAAAAGAGATCTACGCTCCTGTCAACTCTCCTGCACCACACTGCATCCTTCTCGGCGGCACAGCGAAAGTTGCAACAAAGCTGAAGACTTCCTCTCTCCCTCTCTCTCGCCTCAAGTGCTCCTATTCTCTCTCTCTCTCTCTCTCTCTCCCGCTCTCTGTTCTGCTTGCATTTGGCAAATGAAAATCAAAAGTTCAAACTGGTTAGAACACGAGATTTGCTATAGTATCTAGAGCCATTTGCACTGAGCGAAAATTTCGACCAAGAAAAGGTTTGAAATTTATTTGAATATACTTAGATATATGCAATATAATATATATATATGTATATATATAGATGGACAGATTGCTTTCAGCTCCAGCTTACACTGAGCGAAATTTGAACTTGAACAGAAGCAGTGTTGCTTGCTGCTTAAGAACAAACCAAGTAAAAGTCGGCAGCGCACGACTACTATATACCCTGCAGGCTGCTCAGAGCCAAGCTATGCAGTGACCTCTCCTTCGTACAGTCGCCTTCCATTCCAATCTGATTGATATTCCCACTTAGACTAACAGCCTCAGCCTCAGCCTATCCAATAGTCGTATACTCCCGATGCCGACTCGAATAGGTATAACTGCTAGTCGGCTACTCCCGGCGCGCACACTGCTACCCTATTTGCATGTGCCTACTTAGAGATACCCTTGCAAGGTATTCAACAGCAATTGAAATTGTTTGCTTGTCGGCTGCTTTTGTTGTTGTTGAGTAAAAACTGGCTCGCTTGTTTGGCCGGCTGCGGGGCTGCGGCTGCTGCTGCTGCTGCTGCTGCTGCTGCTGCTGCTGCTTATCCTACAAATGCCAATCCGCAGCGCCAACCAGTCCCCAACTCCGTCCGTCCGTCCAGACTGTTAGAAATGCCGTCCGAGGCGGCCAACTGGCTGGGCAACTGCAATTGGGATTGGGATTGGGACTGGGACTGGGACTGGGCCGCTGGGCGTTCAACTGGTTGCTGCTTTATTTCTCTATATATGCATGCTCGCTCGGCGAGTGCGAGTAGAGCATATTGGTTTTGCTCTGCAGACCTGAGCTTGGTTACAAGTTGGACACATAGAAGTATTTCTATTCACTGCTGGGAAATTCGGAATTCGGTGTATCCATAAGGCATGGCAATATGTAGTTAGATATGCCATGCTCATATGGCCTCTCCTCTTACTGTCACTACTTTTCAGGTGAGTCATGCCAGATCTTCTCTATGGACTGAGTCTCTAGACTCTTTATGTATCTCTAGGGAGTGGCAGTATCTTTCACATGCATAAGGCCAGCTGCTTTTCCATAACTACTCCATAGATCCATTGAGCCCGCATGCCGCAGTCGTCTATGCCCGTTCAGCATCTGATTTTCATTTTAGCTGCCTTTTTGCCGGCAGTTTTGAATTACAAAAGGAGCCTTTTTGTGGGGCCGCCTGCAACAGCAACTGCAGCAGCAGCAGCAACACTTTTTATAATTTCAATTTTGTGTATCTATGAGATACGCCGCAACGTGAATTGGCATTTTGTATTATGCATTCTATGCCCTGTCCGCTGTGCTCAGATGGGGTCGCTTGCATTTGTGGGCAGTCATTAGCAGCAATACTCATAGTCTGCTGCTTATGCTGAAAGCTACTTCAATAGCTTTTCGAAACGCTTTCTCGTTGCCATGGAGCTGCCTCTTGATATTAGGCAAAGCTCCCACAGGTCGTAATCCTATTCTTATAGCTATATTTGTCTTATAGGCTAAAGCATAGTTCTTATATCTTATGAGTCTTAGCTTAGCTTTCTGAAGGTTCTACCGATACGATTTCTTATAAGCTAAAACTTAGATCAAAAGTTCTTATAGGAGAAATTTTCACATTTTCCACGTGCAGCGCTCTTTTCCAGTCAAAACTGTATAGCTTACATGTCTGCCTAGTGATATAGCTAGGTATTTTAGCTAGCCAAATAGAGCCCATTCCATTTCCTAGGCTTAGCCTTTTGGCTCTCATTTAATGTTCTTCTTCATCTAATTACAGGGTATTTGCTAGGCATGCCCGCCGCTTGTTCATGTTTGTTTGATGCATTTTGCAATACTGCAAAATACCGCAATTTTTTGCAGTGTGACCAGAGCACGGCAACGACAGCACAGCAACTCCAACGCCTGGTAATTAAAATACAATTAACGCTACAAATTGATGATGATCATCATCATGATGATGATGATGATGATGATGATCATTATAATGAATGTTGAATGTTGATGATGACGAGTGGCCAGGAAATGCAATTAACCGATTGGCCCACAAGTCGCCAAACGCCAATTCGAAAGTCTTTTGCCTGATTGCATCTGTCTATCTCTCTCCCTCTCTCTCTCTCTCTCTCTCTCTCTCTCTGTCTCTCTTTGTGCAATTGCATAAGCTTGGCTTTGGCAGCCGCTAGGCGTTTCAGGCCAATCGCTCAATCATAATCAATTTGCCACGCATGGAAAGTGGCCAGCCCACTGGCCAGTGGGCGTGGCGCACGAGAACTTTCTAGCTGCGCCCCATGTGGAGCAAACATCATTAGACACGATGACAGTGACAAAAGAAGATTTTTTGTATTTAATTGAAGTTTTCTAATTGAAGGCCGCACGCAACGGGCGACGGCGATTGGTGTCGCGCCGTTAGGCGGCTTACGGCGAACGATCTGGCAACGCTGTGGCTCAACAATAGCAAAACGTAAACAAAGGCATCAAATTACAAGTGTTGTAAAATTGCCAAAGGGAGCTGAGTGTGTGTGTATGTGTGCGAGTGTGTGTGTGTGTGTGTGTGTTTGTTTGTGTTTTTCTTTACCTCATTTGTGTGTGGGTCGCTTAGCAGAAGAAGATAAACACGCCCAACAACAACAACAACAACAACAATTGCAATTGGAGCGCAGCGAACGACGCGCGAAATTCTCGAGTTGCAAAATAAAAATAAAAAAACAGAAAAAACAAAAACTTTTGTGTTGCTGTTGCTTTGTGTTTTCGGCTTAATTCTGCTGCTGCTGCTGCTGGCGGTGCTGGTGGTGTTGGTGGTGCTGGCCAGTGCACTTTACACTTTTGTGGCTTGGCCCTTCAGGCTTCACTGAGTGCGCAGTCACACAGGTGCATTTCGCTGCATAGCAACATATTTTCGTTTTCGTTTGCGATGAACAAAAAATAAAAAAAAACACAATTTCAGCACATTTCACACACGGCGAGGCGCGCGCATTGAACTCTGCGTTTCAAAAGAACAAACTAAATTTCAATTTTAGCGTACGTATGCTATTTGAACAGCCGGCGCGCACAGCACACACCAGAAGAAAAAAAAACGTTGAAATTAAAACTGGGTAAAAATTGCGTCGTTCACAACTTGAGCGCACGAAGATCAGCAACAAATTGAATGTGCGACTGAGCAGTGTGGCCATGCTGGGGCGTTGGCAAAATACCAGCGCGATATTTTCGAAAATACTGCACACGACGAGCTATCGAATGGCTTTACTCGTTCACTCGCAGTTTTTTTTGGTATTTTTATGATAAAGTTTGAGAAGCATTGTAAGCATGTTATACCAAGTTAAATGATTAAATAGTTTAAAAGTCGAATTATATTGTGCTTACAAAAGATATGCAATTGTTTTACAAATTTAAATAGCGCTACAACCGAAAGACTAGCAAAGGTTTTATTATGCGTATTTATATAAGCATGTATTACAAGTCTCTATGTGCTTATGTAAAATTGGCATAGTTTAAAATAAAATAATAATAATAAAAGTAATAAAAGTAACTACAAATTGATACACTTAAATTTGGAATACATTAAACTTGCCGCGCTGTTTGCATTGTTTACACCTATCGATAACATCGATGCTTGTTCTTGTTTCTATCGAATATGTACAAGTGAGACGCAGCGCGGCCGAAACAGCTGATCGTTACCGCTGTTGTGCGACAGCTTTTTTTTTTTTTTGTATTTCATAATATTTTTGATCGAACATTTAGTTCGCTGTGCTAAATTAGCCTTAAGCTGTATTAAATAACGATGCAAACGACGCGCAACCTGTGCAATCTGACCCGCTTCCTACTCAGGCGCACAGTTGCGACAGCTGCCAATGAAGCAGGCGGCGGCGGCGCCGGCGGCTCCGAGCAGACAACACATTTTGGCTACCAGACGGTCAAGGAGAGCGAGAAGGAGCGAAAGGGTAAGGACATCATATGTATATATGTATCCACTCAACCACTACATTGCCTTACCATCATAATCCCTGTAGTACATGAGGTGTTCCAGCAGGTGGCGGAGTCTTATGATCTGATGAACGATGCCATGTCCATGGGCATTCACCGGGTGTGGAAGGACATCTTCGTGGAGCGGCTGGGACCTGAGCATGGCATGCGTTTGCTGGACATGGCCGGTGGCACGGGCGACATCAGTTTTCGGTACCTCAAATACTTGGCCCAGAAGCCAAATCCAAAGCAGCGGGAAAGTCATGTGACTGTCTCCGACATCAACCAGCACATGCTGAATGTGGGCGAGGAGCGCGCCCGCCAGCTGGGCCTGACCGTCGAGCGGCTGCCCAATGCCAGCATTGACTGGCAGTGCGCCGACGCCGAGAAGCTGCCCTTCAAGAGCGACACCTACACCGCGTACACTATCGCCTTTGGCATACGCAACTGCACGCACGTGGACAAGGTGAGGCGAGCTGGCACCTGTACTGCACCAAGCTAATCCCAACCTTTCTGTTTAGGTGCTCAGCGAGGCCTATCGCGTGCTGCAGCCGGGCGGACGCTTCATGTGCCTGGAGTTCAGCCACCTGACCAACGAGACGATGCAGTGGCTGTACGATCAGTACTCCTTCCAGGTGATACCGCCCATGGGCCAGCTGCTGGCTGGCCAGTGGCAGGCCTACCAGTACCTAGTGGAGAGCATCAGACGCTTTCCCCGCCAGGACCAGTTCAAGACCATGATCGAGCAGGCGGGCTTCTCGCACGTATCCTACGAGAACCTCACCTTCGGCGTGGTTAGCATACACTCCGGCTTTAAGCTCTAGGAGCTGCCTGCTGTATCGGGGCATGCCGAGCACGTTCTCCCATGCGTTTAAAAATAAACAAATATTTAAAAAAAAAACTTTTCTTTATATTAAACAAAAAAAAAATAAGTAAACAAACGGACAGTTCAGGGCTATTAAAAATGGAACGATACTATACTATATAAATCAATAAAAAAATTTACAATTTTGAATTATAAATCTGTGTTTTCTATCAAAATTACCTCTTGCGTGAGTTTTGGGACACCCATCATTTCTTGCGTTACTTCTGGGACACGCTATATAAACCACAGATTTATGGTCAGTTCGTCCCGCTGGGGCAAGACCTTGACTGGCCCCACTTCCACTTGGGTCTCCAGATCGTTGTTGATTTTCCCAAAAGTGAAAATCTCTAACTGTAATTGAAAGTTCATTTCTGATGCAGATAAGTGTGCGTGTGTGCGTGTGTGCGTGTGTGTGTGTGATATAATGTCAGCTGCCACGCCTTCATTATGAGCTGAGCTCGATCAAATTTAGTGCAAGTGAAATTTATGCGTGTGAATGTGGAATGCCAACTAGAGCTGAGCCAAACAGGCAATCAAATCAAAATCGAATCAAACTAATTAACAGTTTGTCGAGGTACTTCAATTGGCATTTCTTTTCCTCTTCTGCTCTTCTCTTCTACTTATCTTCTCTGCTCACATTTGAGTTTTGCTTTCGCTGCCTCTAGCAGGGCAAATTGGCAGCACTTTGGCCCAGTTTCTGTTTGCTTCAGCCCGCGATGGGCTGCACTTTGTGATGTAACCGGGTCATAAAAGGCTTCGCCATCGCCGTCGCCATCAAAATATCGCCCGAAAGTGAAAACAACAACAATAAGAAATGCGGAACATGCTAAATGAAAACAAAAGTTGTTTCGTACGTGCAGAAACGTGACAGCGCCACAGGTGGCTACTGGACAGACAGTGGGGACAGTCGGTGCCCACCCGCTCATCATAATGAACAATGGTCATGAAACAGAAAAGGCAGAGGCATAAAGACTCAGTGAGACAATAGGATATACTTTGCAAGCGGAACATTGGGAAATGAAACACTATTATGACAAGGCATAAAAATTCTCTTTTAGTAACATACTACAGGACTCAACAGTCACAGTGTTGGTGCTCAGTGCCAAACTGCTAGAGAAACGATTGGAAATGAAACAGTGCTTTGGATTATTGTAACTGTAACAAAAGAGTGCAAAAACATGTTTCAAAATACAAGTTAGTTTCAATATATTTAGCTGTATATGAGTTTTAATCAAGTGAAACAAATGGAATTGGAACAGATGTAGATTGCTGCAATAAAACAAAAGTAAATTCATTTATTAACAATTTGTTCGAATTTAAGTTATAATATATCAATTTCAACCGTTGCGTGGAACGAATGGAAATGAAACATATTCAAAATAAAATTAAAAATTAGTTTTAAAATATTATTGTCTCTTTCATATTCAAACAGAATGTTAATTTTTAACTACATTGAAAATCAAGTGGAACAAGTGGAAATGGAACACTATATAAAACAGTTATATGTTTAGCATCACATACAAATTATTTTTATTATTATATCAATTTCAAAATAATTTCATAACTTTTTTTGTGGTTGTGAGAACTGAACAGCTGACCCACTGTGCGGCATAGATTGTGGTGCTCGGCTCGGAACGTGGAACGGTATCTGCTTGGCGTTAGCATAATGAGCCACTGTCCGGCGAGGTGAAATGGACGCGTAAAAGTCATAAACTGCCCAATTGCCGCTGGCCATGCCGATGAGCAGCGTGTGGTGCGTGGTGCATTTGATGGTACTTGGTATGCAGCTGCGGTGGCTCACGGCTACCTGCTGGCCATTGCACGTCGACATCCGCTTTATAAATACAACAAACACCAAGGAAGTTCATTTCATTTTCTTGGCAACAATCGACGCGTTGACATAATCCAACGCAAACGCTGATACGGATTACCCCAATCACACAGTGGAACCACCAACAGCTCCCTCTCTCTCTCCACATATCTCTCTATACGCGATGAGTCGCCGCTCGAGTGTGATCTACTGTGCCAGGAGCAAGTCTCTGCAGCTGCTGCTCTTGCTCTGCGCTGTGCTGGCCAGCGGCAGCGTCGCCCAGGCCGCCTTGCGGCTGCGCCACTCCAGCCGGTTGGTCAGCACCACGCCCACCACTGTGGCCACCACCAGCGGCAGCTCGACGGCTGAGGCCGACACCGCGGAGCAGCAGCTGGAGGAGTCCTCCTCTGTGGCGGAGGAGCAGCCCGCGCCCACCCCAGCCAAGCACAAGCGCGGCGTACTCCACGGCGCCGCCGGCCCCTGGCCCGGACGCACCTATGCGGCTCAGTACGGCTACAGCCTGCAGCTGCCAGGTGCGGCCACTTTCCTAGCCGCAGCGCCTGCTCATCGCCATCATGGCTTCATCAAGTATCCCGCTGGCTACCACATCAAGCAGTTCGCCAGCGCTGGCTTCCTGCCCGGAGCCACAGCCGTCTCGGCGTTGCCCGCTGTGCCCGCCGTGCCCGCCCTGCCCACCCTGCCCTCTGTGCCCGCCCTGCCCGCTGTGGGCGGCATTGGCTCAGCCGTGGGCGGCATCGCCTCCGCCGTTGCCGGCGTGCCCTCGTACGTGCTCCGTCCGGGCAATGCTGTTGTCTCCTCCTACAGCGTCAACTATCCGCATCAGCACTTGCATCGCCCCCTGAAGCCCGTCCACTTTCATCATGCCATCCAGGTAAGCCCACCCACCACCAGCTGCAGGTGGTTGTCTCTGATCTAATCGCTCCGAAGCCTTCCTATGTACAGACCGTCGCACCTGTGCCTGCTGCTCCCGCCGTGCCCATTCAGCCAATACAACCCGTGCAGCCCATTCAGCCCGTGCAGCCCGTGCAGCCAGTGCAGCCCGTTCAGGCCGTTCATCCTGGCATTAGCTTTGCCACCGCCGAGTTTCCAGTTGTTCCACAGCTCCCGGCTGTGCCCACGTTTGCAGTGCAGCCAGCCGTTCCAGCTGCAGTTCCTGCTGTTCCAGCTGCGCCCACCACCCCGGAAGTTCCGTTGATTTCACAAGTTCCACAAATTCCGCAATTCCCACAAGCTCCGCAAGTTCCTCAAGTTCCGCAAGTTCCGCAAGTTCCACAAGTTCCCGAAATACCACAATTCCCACAGTTCCCCACGTTCCCGCAGTTCGTCGGCGTGCCGCAGTTCCCCTTCCCGCAGGTTCCACAGTTCCCACAGGCGCCGAGCACACCCGCTGTTCCAGCTGTGCCCGCCGTTCCCTCCACGCCAGCTGCGCCCGCTGTGCCCGCCATTCCCACCGTTCCGGCCATACCCACCGTGCCCGCCTTCCCCCCCGCGCCCGGCATTCCGCCCAACAGCCAGTTCTTCCCGGCCGCCGTGCAGCCGCCACTGCCCCAGCAGCCGCCCAGCTTCGGCCAGCCGGAGGCGCAGTTTCCCGGCGGCATAGTCCCCCTGCCCGGATCCTCGCCCGTGCAGCCAGAGACGGGCACGGCCATTGCCTCGCCGCAGATACCCAACACGCCCGAAGCCGAGCAGCCCGAGCAGCCGCTGCCCTCGCCACAGCCCACGCAGCCGCAGCAGCCCTGGAGGCCGGTCTACTACCAGCCGCCAGCCACGCCCGGCCGCCCATCCATCACCCTGCTGCCGCCCTACGGCAGCACGCCCACTGAGGGTGAGTCCTAGTCGAATGATCAAAGTTCTCTATTTGCCTTTGCTTATGCAACGCCTCTCTATGCGCTTCTCAGGCTATCTGCCGCCCGTCAGCACGCAGGCCGCACAGCTGACCGCCGGCAGCGCCGGCCACGGCGCCCAGGACATCTTCGATCAGCTGACCAATGCCGAGATCGAGCACATCTTCGCCCAGGCGAACCTCGCCCATCACAACCACCACCACCACCAACAGCAGCAGCAGCAGCAGCAGCAGCATGGCTATCAGCACTACTAAATGGGCTGCCAACTCGATCCGCCAGCTGTTGGGCTTCATCTTGTCCACAAACTTTCTATAGAACCTTTTTTTTTGTTTTTTTTTTTTCCATCTACTTCTATCTATGATATTCTTTCCACATATCTATAAATTAAATTATTATTAAATAAGTTATTTATCAAAATCTAAATTGAGTTTTTATCGCCACGGGGAGCAGGTCAACGGTTGCCAGAGATCTCTGCTATAACTAATCTCTCTCTCTCGCTCTCTCCCTCTCTCTCTCTCTCTCTCTCTCTCTCTCTCTCTCTCTCTCTCTCTCTCTCTCTCTCTCTCTCTCTATCCGTGTATCTGACTCTCATTTAGAGTCGTTTTCTCTATCTCTCTTTATGAATCTCTCACTTTTAATATCTTTCTCATGCTTCATCTCCTTCTCTCTCCTTCTCTCTCTTTCTGTCTCCTTCTCTCTTACTCCCAATCTCTGTTTCTCTCTCTCTATCTCTCAATCTCTCTATGTCTCTATGTCTCTATGTCTCTATGTCTCTATGTCTCTATGTCTCTATGTCTCTATGTCTCTATGTCTCTATGTCTCTATGTCTCTATGTCTCTCTATGTCTCTCTCTGTCTCTCTCTCTCTCTCTCTCTCTCTATCTCTCTATCTCTCGCTTGCTCTTTCGCTCTCTCTCTCTCTCATCTTCCTCATCTCTCTCTCGCTCGTTTTGCCTTTCTATCTTTGTCTATCTCTCTCTCTCTTTTTCTCTCTCTCTCTCTCTGTTCATGACTCTCCATTTCTAGCTCTCTCTTCCTTTCTCGATTTATCTTTATTCCGATCTCTCTCCCTCTCTCTCCCTCTCTCTCTCTCTCTCTCTCTCTCTCTCTCTCTCTCTATCTCTCTCTTGCTCTTTCTCTCTCTCTCTCTCTCTCTCTCTCTCTCTCTCTCTCTCATCTTCCTCATCTGTCTTTTTTCCGTCTCTATATGTCTCTCTCTCTCTCTCTCTCTCTCTCACATTCTCGTTTCCCATCTCTCGCCCTACTATTAGCTAACACTTAGCTTAAACTGAATTCCCAATATCCATCTTCCAGTTCAATTGCCGTTACTTTCTGTTAGCTTTCCCAGCAGGCCGAGTGCTTTCGCTGCAAAGCTCTTCGCCTTGAACTTGGGGAATGCCGTTCGCAGCTTTTTTCATTCATAAACACGTCAGCTGTTGGCTCATTGAAGGCTACGGTTCGGCAGCGTTCAGCTCGGGGCATCGGAGCATCGGAGCATCGGAGCATCGGGGCATCGGGGCATCGGGCCATGGGACCATCGGGCGCCGGCAATTGGCATGCCACATGTTGCAAGCGCTCGTGTTGCTTCAGTTGTTACCGTTAGCTTCGCGAGCGCGCTGCCATCGGCTGCGCGCAAAACACAAACAGCCCCAAGTTTCTTTTTTTCGAGTGCTCAAAACCAAAACTCAGAAATTTTCAAAAATCAAAAAAAAAAAATTTCAAAAAATTTTATTCAACATTTTTTCCAAATGTTTACCGAAAATTCGAAATTGAGTTTTAGAAATTTCCAAAATTTAAATAGAAAACTAAACAGTTCGAGTGTTTGTCGAAAATTCGATATCAGAACTTAGAAAACTTCGAAAATAAAAATTCGAAATTACGAAAAAAGAAAACTAGAAAACTTAAAGTTTTGCTGTATCGAAAATTTGACAAAGTTTCGGAAACTCCGATATCGAATTCGAAATTTGGAGAGCCTTAGAAACTGATCTCAAGTGAAAAGTGAATAAACTCGTCGCGTGCTGTTTGTTGTTGTTATTGTCATTTTTTTTCCTGGTGCATTGTTTTCATAGATCTGTGCCGATTGTTTATTGTTATATATTCGAATCGGAGAGAGAGATTTTCGAATCGAAATCTAAATCGAAATCGAGTTCCAAGTAATCGCCGCAGCTGACATGACGATAATGATGATGCGTAAGTCTTGCACAAATAAACAAACTCGATGGGAACTGTTTAGGCACTGGGAACACATTCGTGTTGTTTTTTTGTTCGATTCGATTCGATTGTTTTATATACTCGCTATGTTGGCAGCATTCCCCGATCAATAAAAACAAAATCTGCCACAGACATTGCCCATGTGGACCTGTTGCAGAAGAAGAAGCAGGAGAAGCAGCAGAGGTAGCAGCTGGCTTTCAAGTAACTCTCGCTCGAGTAGATCGTGGCACAGTAAATAGGGGAAATCCTAGGACAGGGAATGGTATGGGAAGATCTCTTAACAAAGTAAAACAGCTAAATATATGTGAAAGCCGGGAACAGTTTGGAGAGAGCTGTTGAAAGTTAATAAAGTTAATAAATAATGGGAACACGGAATAGAGTTGGTAATAATGGGTTTATATATGAAGAGTAGCTAGGAGAAAAGAAGTGATTGAGGAGCTGGGACCACTTAGAAGTATGTGAAAAGTGAGAACAGTTTAATAATGGGAATTGAAATTAATTAATGGGAATTGAAATTAGAGTTAGAAATAATGGTAATTGAAACTAGAGTTAGAAATAATGGTAATTGAAACTAGAGTTAGAAATAATGGTAATTGAAGCTAGAGATAGAAATAATGGTAATTGAAATAAGAGTTAGAAATACAGGTAATTGAAACTAGAGTTAGAAATAATGGTAATTGAAACTAGAGTTAGAAATAATGGGAATAGAAAGAATTGGAATTGATTACAGAGTTAGGAATACATTAATATGAAAGAAACTGGGAAAAGTGTGCAGAGCCTTGTGAAAGCTGAACAAATAATGGGAAGAAGGCAGTTACTATAACTAGACTGCAAGCAAAGCCAACTAAATATGCTCAAAAAGTGTTAATAGCAACATTACACAAACGTTTAGCTGAGACCAGTGTGGGGAACAGTTATGACAGCTGATGTAATAATGGGAATTGCTCACAAAGCACAGAGTTAATTGCATAATTGCAAATTAATTATCATAGCTGTTCTTTCACCACAATTATTTTGAATTGGCGAATTTCCCTGCCAGCCAAATATCCATCTTCATATTTCAAGCACTTCGAATTGGGAATTTGTGACCTATTTTAAAGTTGGCTACCTGAAATTTCTCACATTTATTTATAATCGAGTTTATTTTGGGAGAGAGAGAGATCATAGAGATCTCAGACATAATTGGGGTTTGCATAATTTGTTTTACATAAATAGAGTTTCGATGATTGCTATAGAGGAGACCTATCTAAATATATCTAGATTCCCCATCGACTTACCTTTGAGATATTCTGTATAGCACTCTATATAGAACCCTCTATCTAGAGTACTTTCTCTATAGATATCCACAGATCTCTTACCCTGAATATGGGTAGACCCCTTGAATACCCTCTAGGTTATGCCCATATAAGCCAATTCAAGCCCATTCTAGAGGGTATTCAGTGCTAGAGTGCAAATGTCCTGCTGACTAGGTATCACAGGCGCAAACAGTTTCAATTTCTTTGTCCATTGGTTTAAATGAAATTCTCAATTTGCATATTAATTTATGTTGATGAGCAGTTGGAGCTGGACGAGTTGAGGGCATTATAGGGTATGGGCCGTGCTGCTGATAGCCGCGATGTTTCGTGCTCGAGAACTCTATTAAATTTGTAATAAAATGTCATTAAGCGCAAATGCGAGATGTCGCTTAGATTTATGGCTAGGGTCGAGGTGGAGGCCAAACGAAAGCCTTAAAGTGTGCCAGTGTATGTGTGTGTGTTGGTGTGTGTGTGTTAGTGTGTGTGTTGGTGTGTTGCGGTCAGTGCGACTTCAGCTATCTAGTTGCCTCAGCTTCCAGTCCAGTCCGTGTCCACGTTCACGTCCAATGGGCCAAAGTTGGGTTATTAGCTTATGCAAATGCGACCGCTAGATGGCGCTCTACACACGCTGCATGATGCGTGCCCACACCTTTGCACTCACTTAATACGGCAATTGGTTAGGATTAACAAAAAGCAACATCGCCAAAACGAAACGAAACGAAACGAAACCCAACAGCTGTTTGATCTTTCCAAATGAAGGAAGGCTAGGAAAGGGCGGTGGAGGGGACTTATGCGGTCTTTAGTTGACCTAAGCGTGGCAAAAATACTGCTTTATGCTCCTTCACAAAGTGAATAGAGTATATTCGGTTTAGGCAATGTTTGCCTGGCTGTTCGTCCGTCAGTCCGTAGACCTTTTTTTATTGCTGTTGCAGCCTGAGACTTGATAGCGGGAGTCTTAGGTATACTCTTCTCATAAAGTGTATTATGCAGTCGGTCATGCCCGATTGGAGCATGCTGTCTGGCTTAGTAATGAAATGAAATCAAGAGTGGAAGAGAAATAGGCAAAATATTATTAATTTTTTCACTTTGTTGAGACCTAAGTAAATACCCGAGTCTTAACTTTAGCAATTACTTAGATTAACAGAGAGACGGAGAGAGAGACAGGGAAACAGCTGGAGAAGAGAGCGAGAGAAGCATAAGAGACAGAGTGGGGAGAGGCACAGAGAGAGAGACAGAGAGAGAGACAGAGAGAGAGAGAGAGAGAATAAGAAGCAGAGAGAGTAAGAGGCAGAGAGAGAGAGATAGACAGAGGGATAGGGGAAGAGCAAAAGAGTGAGATAGTTAGAGAGCGAGATGGATTGAGAGAAAGTGAGAAAAAGTGAGATAGAGAGTGTGAGAGAAAGTCAAATAGAGAAAGAATAAGAATGAGACAGTGAGAGAGACAGGGAAACATTGTGAGAAGAGAGAATATAGAATGAGAGACAGAGTGAAGAGAGGTACACACAGAGAAAGAGAGAGAGAGAGAGAGAGACATGGGGAGAGTGAGAGAAAGTGAGAATGAGAGAGACAATGAGAACGAGAAAAAGGAAGAGAAAGAGAAATAGGGAGAGAAGAGGGAGAATAGAATCAGATATATAGCGGGAGAGATAGAGAGGGAGGGAGAGAGAGGAGAGAGAGAGAGAGAGAGAGAGAGAGAGGGAGATTTAAACAGAGAGAGATTGAGATGTACAGATAGAGCATTACAAAGAGAGACAGAGAGAGCGAGAGACTGAGAGAGTCATCGCCTAAGCTACGCCTTCTCCCTCCTCTCCTTCTCCTGTCAAAGTTAACATGCACTTTTGACTTCAATGTTAATCTAATTTAGTTTATTTCCCCATTTATTGATCGACTCAGGGCCAAGCTCACGACATAAATCCAATTAGCTTTCTGTGGCAGCCTCTCAATCGGCTTGCCTGCGTCTCCTCGTGCTGCTAACTGCTTACATAACCCCAAATATACTTATTCTAGACTCACAATTTCCGCCCACTCAGTCCAAAAACAAATTTGTTTCTCTATTTATTGAGCCACTTTCCAAACTTCGCAAAACCACCAGCCAAAAAAAAAAAAAAAAATAAATAAATACACAAATCCTTTGTGTAGCTAGGGCGTGAAAGGCAGTGCGACAGGAAAAAACAAGTTAGAGTACGTCAGTCGGGTATGCTCGACTGCATATGTACCTCTCCCTCCCAAGATCACCACAGAGCTGGGACTGAGAGATAGATGGACATGTAGAAGGGCAGACAGACATTCTACTGGCAGCCACGCCCTCTGCTGCCAATTACATGCAATTCCATGTCATACCAAGATTCCTCTGCCCAAGTACACGTCTACCCCTTAGCCCCGACTACAGGGCATATACCGAAAACAAGAAAGAAGAAACAAGTAAGAAAACTCTAGTCGAGACCGCTCGACTAGGGTATACCCTGAACCCTGCGAAGAACCGCAATTCCAAACAATCTCCGTTTCTTTAATATACATAAGTTTATATATATGTTCATTACAAACAACACATACACACACACATACACAGGCGCAAGCACTCACAAGCGCAAATCGTTGCGTCAGCAGTTCTTTGGCTGCTGTTTGCATGGCAATGCTATGGGAAATTAAATGTTTAATAACTTTTTTTCTAGAGTAACGATTTTGATCAAACTTGTTGGGCGTGATCACGTCATCCATATATATGTATGTGCCAAAGCGCAAGTCTCTAGTATTTGATATACGGGAGTTACAAATTGGAGGCGAAGGGGGCGTGGCACCCAAAATTTAACAAAAACCGAAATTGCGTAAGACCCAAATAACACTAAATGCAAAATTTGAAGACTCTAGCTAGAAAGATGAAATAGATAGAATTTTTTAGCTTAATTTAGATTTTCGTTTTTAATCGATAACAATAAAACGATAACAGTTATCGAATTTCTGAAACAAACTCGATATGCGCGCCCTATACAGGGACCTACAAAAAAAAATTTGAAGTCTCTAGCTATTGTAAGTTCTGAAATCGACGCGTTCATACATACGGACAGACGGACAGACGGACAGACGGACAGACGGACAGACGGACAGACGGACAGACGGACAGACGGACAGACGGACAGACAGACAGACAGACGGACAGGGCTAAATCGACTCGGCTTGTCTCCCTGATCAAGAATATATATACTTTATGGGGTCTGCCACGCCTCCTTCTGCCTGTTACATACATACGCCTTCCAACAAAAACATTATACCCTGATTACCCATTTTCAATGGGTTCAGGGTATAAAAACAAATAAAATATTATGAAGGGCTTGTGCGTTAGTTCATAATAATGGACTAGTTGCATGGAGCCATGTTAAGTCAGCCGGCACGTCCATTGGCTGCCACACACGGAAAATGCTCTGAAGTCCGATTTTCGATTTAAGCTCGTGTCGCCCACGGCTGATGCCGCCACAGAGGAGGGAAGGAACGGGGGGTGGATTTTGAGCGGAATATGCGTAACGGCCGAGCAGTCAGTGGTTTGTAATTTGAATACTGAGCCCATTCAGCGAGCCATCATTATTTATGGGCGGCCTGCTTCGAGATGTGCAGCTAATGACATGGGCCGCCAATGGAGCCCCGCTCGCAGCCCCGAAGTTTGCACTAATCGACCAAATATCAAGTGACAAGTGCCAGAATTAAGCGCACAGAAGATGGCTGATTAGAGCGATGCTCTGTAAAGAGTGAAGTGAGCAGAGGGAGAGGCTGGACTGGAGCATACCCTATAACTGACCTGGGCTATCGGCTGAGTACAGATATACCCTGTAAGCAGTCACATGCGCCAAGAGGGGTTTGACTTGACATACGTACAATGAACACCCTGTAAGCATAGAACATGTTGAGGAGAAACTTGCCTCACTCCGAGCACAAATATCTGATGACACGCAGGTGAATACCCTGTAAATGCTGGAGTATTCTTTGGAAGGCATTTAAAAAGTTTCAAGGTGCTAAACTCTCTTCCAAAATGTGAATTTCAATCAGAGCTATTTAGGTTAATGTATAGCTAGGCCCATAGCCCCGTCCAGTAAGACGATATAGATTCATCTTCTTCATCCCCATCCTAATTGAATTGTCGACAGGTGTAATGGCAGGCTAAAAGGTTACGCATCATTAGAAGATGACGATGACGATGACGACGCCGACGAGGGTTCGCCTAATGAAAGTGAAAACCTGAGCATATTCGCTTTGGGATACCTCTCAATGGCTGTAATTGAGCTAAGTGATGGAAGGTGGGAGCGCCATCGACCAATGCCCATTGAGTGATTGTCTTAAAGGAATAGATGCCAAATGTTTATGAGCCTCTGGATTACGGACAAAGCAGCTGTCCGAAGTGCCAGCCCAAGCACTTAGGCCCAATGATAGGAACGTGTTAGCCTAAACAGTCCAGTCAACTAGTTTCCCATGTCGAATGGACTTTGTTTTTCCTCTTTGCAATCAGCTTTGAGGATTTTAGCAAATCGAAATAAACATTTATTGCCAGCTTAGGGCCGACCAACTGAGTGCCCAGTGACAACTTCAGCCGACGCTTACGAAGTCTTTTCGGTTATTTGAATTAATGAAGCGCCAGCGAGTCGAGCCTGAACTTTAACCGAAGAGCAAAGCTTACGGCTAGTCGAAGTCTTATGCGGAAGGAATTACCAGGAAGCTTACTCTTAATGGATTTCAAAAGAATGCGAGTATAAATGAACTGATTGATGGAATGAATTAGTGATTGATTGATCGATTGATTGACTGATTGGTTGAGATGGACTGAGGGCTAGACTAACTGATTGATTGATTGACATAGACTGGGAGGTTGATTAACTGATTGATTGTTCTGCTGATAGACTAACTGACTAATTGATTGACTGTCTGAATGATTGACTGATTGAATTGTCCAGCATAGATAGAGTGGAGGTTTTAGAGAGTCTGATTGAGTGTTTGACTGATTGAAAGACTGTTAACTGGTTGCTTCTGAAGCATAGACTGATTGATGGATGGACTGTTTGATTGCTTTTGCCTGATTGACTGACTGACTGATTGACCAGCTCAGTGATGCAGAATTTGGTAGAATGTCTGAAGATTTGAAGGCTGTGAGTCTTCACAGAATGCTGACTAAAAGATAGACTGACTGATTGATTGATTAGTGGCTGACTGATTGACCTTATAACTTACTAACTGATTAACTACCTGAGTGCTTAACTGTCTGGCAGGCTGATTAATGGAGAACTGAATGAACTGTTTGACTTCAACTGAACTGATTAATTCGACTGCCTAAATGATTGATGGATGAACAATGCAAAGGTTTTCCCAACACTAATGTCGTCAACAAATATTGGAAAACTCCTGTAAAAACTCAACTTAACTTACGAATTCGTTGGAAAATGGACAAAATTTTCTAGCGCAGCGAAAAATTAACCTTTTAAAAGGTTTCAACTGTGAGCTCAACCGCAGGGAATAATGGAAGTGTGTGGGTCTTAGGGAATGCCTAGACATGCTAATGTCAGGCTGCCTTCAAATAATAATTAACATTTGGTGCTGGGGATTTCGGCTGTCTGTCACTGTCAAACTCTGACTTTTAGCCAAACACAAATGAAGAAGCAGAAAAAACCGAAAACAAAACAAGGGAATAGGCAACGCTACGTGTGGGTGGGTGTGTGTGTGTGTGTGTGGTAACTCAATGAAAAATGTCATGCGTAATTTTTTGATTGAAGCGCAAAGGCGGCCAAAGTCTCATCTGAAAGGCCACTCAGTAAACCGCTTAATTTAACAGGAAGCGGATGCGAATGCCCTACCAAATGTGAGTAGGGATGTGCGTGAGTCGTGCTTGTGAGGGACTAGCACGAAGCTATCACGAGGTGTTACGAGTCTTCGGAGTTTGAACTGTTTCCTATCTGTAGAAGCTGAATCTTGAGCCAGCCAAAGCTTCCTTAATCAATTGTTGATTTATCGATATATATCGATAGGCACACACTCTCTCTCTCTCTCTCTCTCTCTCTCTCTCTCTCTCTCTCTCTCTCACTCCTTCAGCCTTGATCCACCAAGAAATGAGTGCAAATAGAGCAAGTCTATAGTTTATTTAGTGACACGTCCATCTCGAGCACGCCTTATCGTCCTGTCACACATCCTGGCCCGACCTTGCGCCTCGTACAACAAACGGCATTTATATTCATTTGTGCTTTGGTTGTTGCCATTTATTGACTTCCCGGTCCCGCTGACTATGATTAATACACTCGGCATTTCGACGGCGGCGGCGGCGGCGGCGATAGCGAGGCGAGGCTAGGCTGGCCAGAGGCTCATGAAGTAATTAAATTTCTCGAGCAAACAATGTACATGGGTCTTTAATGGGTTAACAATTAACCCATTGGTATGCGGCAGACATGGCTATCTGCCTAAGTGCTCCACTTCTCTGGCAATACATACAGACATCGAGAACTATATATATGTATATGTACATGCTAAAGCATTTAAATATTTGCCTAAATTTGCTTTAAAAATAAAGACTCTTACAGCATTTTCAGCACATTTTCAGCAGTTTCATACTTTTCAGGTGGGGCGGTGTGGGGGCTGGGCGGTCTTAGCTGCCCCATTTGTGTTTATTATCAGCAATTCGTGTGTGTTTTTGTTTTTGTTTTCGTTTTCGTTCTCAGTTCGTGGCTGTGTTTACAGCAACTCTCGCATCGCAGCACTGATTATGCCCATCGACTATGATCTCGGAATAGAGATATATCCGAAAGACTCGTGATCCCAGCCACTCCAGCTGAATGAGTGCAAAAAACAGACATCGCCGGCAGCATTTTGAATCTAAACAGCGGCGCAGAGTGAATAAAACTTTTGGAATTCCATTTCGATTTGCTTATCTTAAAAACATATAGAAATATACTCTATATATATAGAGAGAGGGAAAGACAGAGAGAGAGAGAGAAATATAGATATGACGGCGCTTACCTCAGCGACGGGACAAAAACAATGCCCGCAGCATTTTTGACGGCTCTTAAAATATATGAATTATTTAAATTTTCATCAACATAAGACTTTTCCACAGCCAAAGGCCGAAATCAACCTAATTCGATTTCAATTGCTTTTCCCTTCCATTGTGCGGAGCGCGCTCGGCTCATGCTGAGTTTTGGCTTTTCAGCGTATTCGTAAACGTTTTCTTTTCATAATTGACTTTTATTGTGAGCAGAAGGATGATGAGAGAGACAGAGAGAGAGAGAGAGAGAGAGAGAGAGAGAGAGAGAGAGGGAGAGGAGATTAGATTCTCTCTAGCTAAAGAATGAGAAGAAGCGAACGGATGGAAGACTAACTGAAGAGAGAAACAAGAGGTAAAAGGCAAAGGATAACGAACGATGACTCTCTACTCCGTAGTATAGAAGGCAGAACATGAATGAGTATAGAAGGAGAGAAAAAGATGAAGAAAGAAGAGATGAGAGGGAGAGTAGCTGAAGTATGTGAAAAAAATGAACGAATATTCTGTCTTACTTAGTAGGCAAAGTATGAGAGGCGAGGAGAGAAAGGATAACAACTGAAGGTAGGCGAAATGGGAGCAGACGAAGGACAACAGGATAATCTCTGCCCAACTTTGTAAAGAAAGATGAAAGGCGAGAAGGTAAAAATATGATGAAAAGAAAATTTATTACAGATTATTGAGAGAAAAAGCAGAGCAAGAAGAAGATACGATAGTAGTGAAGATAGCAATAGATATATATGTAAAGATAGTATTTAGTAATGATAGATGATAATGATATATCGATATATCGATAGATAGATAGATAGATAGATAGATAGATATATAGATAGATAGATAGATAGATAGATAGAAAGATAGATAGATAGATAGATAGATAGATAGATAGATAGATAGATAGATAGATAGATAGATAGATAGAAAGAAGATAGATAGATAGATAGATAGATAGATAGATAGATAGATAGATAGATAGATAGATAGATAGATAGATAGATAGATAGATAGATAGATAGATAGATAGATAGATAGATAGATAGATAGATAGATAGATAGATAGATAGATAGATAGATAGATAGATAGATAGATAGATAGATAGATAGATAGATAGATAGATAGATAGATAGATAGATAGATAGATAGATAGATAGATAGATAGATAGATAGATAGATAGATAGATATGCAGATAGATAGATATATAGATAGATATAAAGATGCAGAGATGCAGATAGATAGATAGATAGAATTAAAACTTCCATCAGATATTTTACTACAATTCAAATTTCTACCAACTCTGTTCTCTCCCAGTGTAAATTAGCTATTCTAGAATCAATTAAAACAAACAGGGCTAAAATTTGTTTTACTTAAAGAGCTTAGTGCTGCCCCAGTTCGATGGCTTCCAAGTCCATTTCTGGGAAAAGAGTTTACAAAATGTATTACATTGCCCTTGCCCGGCTTTGCCCGCCTGGGGCCGCATTCTATGGGGCTCTTTAAGGTATATTTAGTGCCAATTGGCATAGAACAGAGAACAGACGTCACAGACGCCGCGCACTTGGCGGGTCATTACGAAGGGGTTGGGTTGGGGCGGGAGGTGGGAGGTGGGAGGGAGGACAGGCTCAACAGAGCAAAGCAGAGGATCCTATAGCGAGGCCCTCGACCCATAATCGACAAATTTGACAAGTTGTTTACACGGCCAGACCTCAAATAAAAAGAAAAACACGAAAGGAAAGGCAAACCCAACGACGACGACGACGACGAGTCGATGCGACCTGCTTTGACCCGATAACATTTCTCGAAAGTATTTCGGGTGTGCGAGCGTCAGTGTCTCTCTGTGTGTGTGTGAGTGTGTCTATCTGTGTGTGTATTGGCATAAGTCGATCGTTTTCTTTATTCTTTATAGCTGTGCTTTCTATTTTGGTGGCACGGCAGCCTCCCCGCCCGGCCAGCCGGCAGGCCCCACGTTAGCGTTTGCCTGGTTGCATGCAAAAGCATTTGCTTTAATTATTCGAATTGGACATAAACAAAAGCGGCCAATTGGCATTGGGCAAGTTGAAACGCTTTGCTGTTTGCTTATGGCCAAATGATAATTTGGCCCAGACTGTGAAAGCGTCAGGTGGCCCCGTTCTGGGGCCCGCTCTAGGCCTATACTCGCCACGGCTCCAACACAAGGCCAAGGCCGTGCCGTGCCGTGCCGCAGCTGGGCCTGCCTGCGTCTGCTACCTACTTTAGCTATAGCTCATCAATCACAGCGCAAACATTTCAATTGCTGGCAAATGTGTTGACAAACGTCAGCAGGCTCGACAGCGGCGGTTTGAGCGGGTTTCCGAACGACCCATCCATCCCGAGCGCCGCTTGCCTCTCGCAACCCCTTTCTGGCGAACGCCCGCACATTAGCAACACGTGTCAAGTGCTCGCCTTGCCTTGCTCCTCGCCCCCGGCCGGATGGCTTACTCTGCTCGGGCAGAAGTCGAGAGTCCTTGCCTTCCCCGAGGTCGTTATTCGAGCTCCTTGCGCTTAGTCCTGCTCGAATTGCTCATTCTTAGACCCCGTCGGACGCCTCACACTTTACCCCCGTTCCCATCTCTTTTCCTTGCTTCCTGCTTGGGCGCCTCCCACGCTCTCTCTCTCTCTCTCTCCCTCGTTTCTCCGACGTCACACTCCTACGCCTTAGTCTTCAGCCCCAGCTGCAACGCCTCGAACAGCCTCCCCGTCGTCCCGCCGGTGGACCCTGCTCTAACCCCTCAGTCCGGCCGCCTTCGTTAGCTTCCCTGCTCGGGTGCACTTAATTACACTTTTATGGAGTCATCCGGCACGCCAACTCGCAGCCATTGTTGTCGCTGCTCGCAATTGTAGCTGCATTCCGCTGACTTTGGCTTTCATTGCTGTCAGCTGAGTTATGAGCTGATGCAATTGCTGGCCTCCCTCTCCCTTGTTGTTTATCTATCTGAACATTGTTTTGGACTTTCGCGACTCGCATGGCTTCCACATGAGCCTGACTCACTCGACTCCAGCGGCACTTGTGCTCCCAGCCATATCGGTAGATCTATCTATAGCCTCCCCCCGCCCCCATCAAATCTTTTGTTTCTTTGTAAACTGAAGTCTTTCAGTTCCCGAATTCCTTTGTTTCTGGCAGTGCTACTTTTAGCTTATTTAGTTTATTATAAATATGATTTTTTATTTTGTTTATTATGGAAAGTATTTAACAAATCCCAGCGATATTCTCTCCCCCTCTCTTTCCTTATATTTATAAATAAAGTATTTCCACACTGAATATGCGAATATGGCAGCTGCCCTGCCAGCGGCTCTTCCCAATGCCAAACAGTTAACTGACCAGCAACAACAACTACCCCTAGGCTAATGGACCTATCAATATCAATTGCTTCGACGGGCATGTGTCTGCAATATATTCTCGGAACTTTTTACTTTTGCTTAAAGTTTTGATGGCAGAAGAGAGCCTAGATGTTGCCTGGAGTTGAGGCTTTCCTAGTGTGAAGTAATAGGAGAAGCAGTAATCTCCTCTGCCTATCTCGCCTCTCTCTCTCTCTCTCTCTCTCTCTCTCTCTCTCTCTCTCTCTCTCTGTCTAGCCTCTATTTGCTATAAAGAGAAAGATAGAGAGAGAGACTCATATTTAGTAAGGTGCTTTATCCGCATTTATCTTTCTCTCTCTCGGTCTCCCTTTCATGTTTTATCGATTTTATTGGAGAAGTTACTTGATCTCTGCCCTTCTCAAATGCTCTCTATCTCTATATATATCTCTCTTTATCTATCTTCTTATCTTCATCTTCATATCTCTATTTTCTTATCTCTATACTCATATCTCTATCGTCTTCATCTCTCTTTATCTCTCTCTTTTTCTCTCTCTCCCTCTCTCTCTCTCTCTCTCTCTCTCTTTCTCTCTCTCTCTCTTACCATGCATCTCTCAGTCACTCCTTCGCACAGTCAGTACCTGACCTCTTATACTATCTTTTTACTCCCCTACCTTTCTCTCATTTTCGGTCTCTCTCTCTCTTTCTCTCTCTCTCTCTCTCTCTCTCCACTCCCGTTTGTTCAGAATTTAATTTGATTTTCTTTTCGGCTTTCTTTGCTTTTCTTAATTTGTTTCCAAGCCAAAGGCCCAAAAGTTTCGTAATGAGCAAGTTGAGAGAGCTTCGCGAACTTATAGGGTATGCATATTTGATCAGCTCGCCTCCCACATTTGATTTATTTCTGATTGTTCTTTATTTTTTTTTGCGTCTGCTTTTTGTTGTTGTTTTGTTGTGTCTGTAATTCGATTTTTGTTGCTCTTTTTGCCTGATTTACATTTATTTGTTTACCTTTGTCTGTTATTTATTTATTTGTGTGCTCTTTTTTTGGCTTCCTTTTTTATACTCGTTCGTCCAGTGGTGACGCGAGAGTATATAGGTTATGCCGAAATCAATGCATGAATGTGTTGAAGCTAGGGATTTGGTATATAACTATTCAGACTAATCTTATGAATATGAATATGAATATGAATATGAATATGAATATGAATATGAATATGAATATGAATATGAATATGAATATGAATATGAATATGAATATGAATATGAATATGAATATGAATATGAATATGAATATGAATATGAATATGAATATGAATATGAATATGAATATGAATATGAATATGAATATGAATATGAATATGAATATGAATATGAATATGAATATGAATATGAATATGAATATGAATATGAATATGAATATGAATATGAATATGAATATGAATATGAATATGAATATGAATATGAATATGAATATGAATATGAATATGAATATGAATATAAATATACAAATATGTACAAAAAATATATTTATATTCTAACGTGCGACAAATAAGTATTATGCAGTCGGTTATGCTCATCGCAAATATGCTTACATGTGTGTTTTTTCTGGTTTTGAGATTCTCATTTGGATTCGAGCAGCTGTCAGCGGCGCTATCAAAAAGTCAACCACATTGATGGCTTATCGGTGATGCGGAAAGTGTCTCCAAGTGTCATTCCCAGGGTTACACCTACGCTCACTGGCCCGCCTCCTGCTCCGTGCGGCTGCTCGCCGTGGGAGCATTTCACGGTCCATTGAGCCGTGGCCCAAATGTACTGTGCATAATTTTTATTAAAAACAATTTTATTGCATATTTTACATATTGGCATGTTCGCCGCTTCGCATATTCAGCGCTCGGCGATTGCCCCCAATACGATTTTCCATTTTCCATTTCCCATCCTCCATCTGGCGAAAATGCATCGTAAAAAATGCTCTGCATTAAATGCAATCGTTAAAAATGATAAATGTTCAATAGCCAAGTGCTGCGGAGCTGGAACTGGAACTGGAACTACCACTGGAACCAATTGACCGAGTCAATTTCATTGTTACAAAAAGCAATTCCATTTTCATTTCGATTCCAGTTTCATCTTCAGTAATTAATATGAACAGAAACAGATAGACTGGCTATGCTTACAGCTACAGTACTCGCTCGATATGAAGCGAATATAAATATACAGCAAATTATATACGACTAGCATATACCCTATAGCTTAAGCTTGCCTATTGATATTATCTAGGAGTTCTTCTATACGCCTCAGCTGGTCTACGACACCCTCTTACATGCCTCCCATACTGACTAGCTGAACTGTGTAGAGTATCTGTCAGCTGACGCAGCTCTCTCAGTCTCCTGCTGCTGACCTACTTGAGTCTGTGATTTATTTGTAATCAAATCAAAGTCGAAGCTGTTGTTGTTGATCTCAAATCTCAAATCTCAAAACTGAAAACTGCATTTCCCAAAATTTAACAAATCAAAAATTAAATTGATAATTTACTCGACGTCTTCCGAAACTATTTGGCCTTCGCTTCGACTTTTGCTTGATTTTTGTATATTTTATGAAAATTTCAATATATTTTCAAATGTTTTTTTTCTGAACTTATTTAAAATGAGTAAATGGGGTATATTGGTTTGTTGTCTGTTGACTAGCTTGATTAGGATGAGGAGCTGAGCTGAACTAGCTCTAGATATACCTCTTATCATAGAGCTAGCTCAACTCAGCTCCTCATCAATCAACAGACATGAAGCCATATCATACCAAATCGTTTCCTTATTATATATATTTCGGTTCTTTCTTGAGCTTCAGGGTGTTTGCTAGTCAGGCACTCCCAATACTCTAAGTTGCTTCTTGTTTTGTGGCGATTAACCCAAACAGTTTAGTGTTTGTAAATATCCTAGGGTCTGGCGAATTGATTATGCATTGCTATATCAATTTGAAATGCAATGATGCACTTGATCTTCTAGCACTTTCTGAAAGAAGTAAGATAGATAACCTCCCCACTCTCCATCTCTCTCTCTCTCTCTCTCTTCCACAGGCCTCTTCACTCTCTGCGCGCTGCTCTCGCTATCATCAGTGACTTGGGCCAGCTTTACGGCCAGTGCTGAGCAATCAAGTTCCGGTATCAAGGCCAGTGTTGGACAGCGCCAACTGATGCTCCAGCTGAGCAGCACTGCCATGGACAGTGAACTAGGCGACGAGCTGAGTGCCATAGACACGGGCATATTGCTGCCGGACGAGAAGGACAACTGCCCGGCCGGCTACTTCCACTGCAACACGACGGCGCAGTGCGTGCCGCAGCGCGCCAACTGCGATGGCAGCGTTGACTGCGACGACGGCTCGGACGAGTGGAACTGCGTGAATAACTTTGAGGCCAAGTACTGGGATCATTTGTTTCGCAAAAACTCGTTCGGGCGCCAGGGCATGGACGACAGACCGATTGGCGAATGCTGTGAGTGCTCAATAGATATTCCATATTCTGTATGTGTGCGCGGGGCGACAAGGTCAAAGTAATTAACAGTCGTCAGTGGTGCCAGTGGCGCCAGTCACTCCCCCTCTCTCTACCCCCCCCCCTCTCTGTCCCTATTATAATAATAGAAATTCGCATGTAAATTTTTTGCATTCAGCTTTCATGCGTTTAATTAAAAGAGTCGAATGATAATTATCCTTGATATCCTCGATGCGCGCATCAGATGCAATGGCCACAGTGAACACACCCTAAATGCGATTTCCTTTACTCTTGTTTCCTTTACAGTTTGGCCGAATGCGAAGAACTTCAGCTGTCCCTGCCGCGGCTACGAGATGCTCTGTCGCTTCCAGCAGCTGACGGCGCTGCCGCTGCAGCTGCCCAGCAGCCATCTGGAGACGCTGTAAGTATCGAGCGAGTGTCTTCTCGATTTCTGCCAGTGTATTTAGTATTTACCTTGATTGCTGTCTGTTGATGGCACTTGAATTGATTCTCGTCTCATTTGGTTTCACTTCCAGCGACCTCACGGGCAACAGCTTTGGCTTCATCGACGCGCACTTCTTCGACGCCCTGCCCGCCGTGGAGAGTCTGTGAGTATTTGCCGGGGATATTAAGCTCGTTCAGTATTCGCAGCGTCAGACCAACTGCGAATGCAACTCGAAATTCGTAAATGGTTCCTTCGCAAAATGTCCTATTAGCGTCCTTCGCCTTCGTATTCAAAGCAGCCAGAGATAGCCCACTCGATAGCTGGAGTATGTAGGGGTACGGACGGAGGGGACTATGCTCTGGCAGGGCTGACAGCTCGTATCGTGTTTTGCAGGCAGTTGCAGTTTATGCGAGTCTATGCTAAAGGACACTCTCTCTACGGCCACGGCACAAGCCGTAAAATCGTTTTAACATACGACACAATGTGGCTCGCTTCGTTAACACTGCGAAAAATATGCGAGGAAAATACCGAAAATTTAGCCACAAATGAAATTATGGCGAAGCTGTTATCAAATTTATTTACTGGAAGTGGAAATCTAATATGTCGCAGCGCATGGGAGCTGGAGAAAAGTTATAGATAGAGAGAGGGGGGAAGCGAGTAGAGTTCCGTAATATAAAGCTGCTGGAGTGTAACTGATATAAGTGTCTGATTATTTTATTAAAGAGTTGTAGGAATGGGAAGAGGGTAGGAGGGAGAAAGGGTAGGGAGAGAGGTATAGGGAGGGAGAGGGTGTGCGGGCTAACAGCTGTCAGGGAGAGTCTGATAGAGGTAGACCATATGCTTAGTGGCGTGTGTGGACGATTGAGGAAGAGAGAAAGAGAATGAGGAATGGAAGATAGAATAAAAGAGGACATAGAGAGAGAGAGAGAGAGAGAGAGAGAAACACGAAGAGAATTGCAGAGAGCAAGGGCTTAAAAGGCGTAGACAAAAAGAGTGAAAGAGAGAGAGAGAGAGAGAAAGAGAAAGAGACAGAATGAGAAATAGTTCGAAATGGGAATTAAGAGCGAGATATAGATGCAGGGTGAGAGAGCGTGAGAATTGGAAAGAACAAAAGCGAATTATGGAGAAGAAGAGAGAGAGCGAACTATATGGAGAGAGAAAATGACAGGGAAAAAGATTGAGAGAGCAAGAGAGCGAATGAGAGGAACAGAGAAAAACAGAGAGAGGTAGAGAGAGAGAGAGAGAGAGAGGGAGAGAGCTCTCGCCATGGAGAGGAAAAGAGAGCTCGAGAGGAGTATCGAATGTAATGAAAACAGAGAACCAAAGGCAGAGAGGGAGGTACTCTGAGAAAGGGCAACGGAAGGGGAAAGCAGTCAGTGAGGCGGAGAGCACTTTTAGCTGGCTTTAAGTAAGCCTCTCAAAGGTAAATGCCACAGTTGATTCGGTCAACTGCCTCAAGCAGCTCTGCCTTTCGCTCAGTGCAGCTGTCGTTGATTCATTTGCCATGGGCTACGTGGCCGGACTTTGTAGTTAATGGTTTCGGCCGTCTGTTGCTATACGACTATATTGCCTATTGGCCACATTGCTTAAGCCTAAGCACTTGGAAATCCATCACCGGGACGGGAGAGCTTATGCCTGGCCACATGTGTGAGATGCCCTGGCCAAGACTGCCTCCAGCAGCTGCGCCGCAGCTGCGTAAGCCGCTGTCAAGTGTTGCTTTTCTTTTTGAAGCTGACAAATTTGTGCAACGCCCTAATTATATCGCCCGAGACTATCAAATGGAGAGATAAAGATGATGCCTCGTCCAGCACGAGGCGGTTCTCCGTGTGCGTGGGCGATGGACATGCGTGAAAATTAAATTGACCGTAGGCTGTCAGAGCGAACAAAACAATGTTCAAAGTGTGTGGGAGTTTACAATGTGCGGTGAGAGCAACAAGATGACTGGCTCAGAGATACCCTCTACAAGAGGGCCTCTTAGGCAGAGTATCAGAAATACTTAGAGAATTAGAAGCAAGTGAAAAGGTTTGCATACTACAAGTATGCCAAAGAGGTTTGCTGGCAGGGTGAATACCCTGTAAATAGTTTAAGTGGCATTCAGAGATCCTGCGGAAGGTCGGAGAGCATACCCAAGGCTAAGGTTGAGATACCCTAGATTGGCTATATCAGAAACACATTTCCTAGAGTGAAGTCAGCTTTTGAATACCCTGTAAATACAATTTTTGTAAGGAAGAAATACGATTAAGATCCAGATCAACTTAAGGATGACCTTGAGACCTAGGAAGTATAAGAGAGTAACAAAGCCAAATGAAAGCCAATAAAACAATCTTTAAGCCACCATAGAAGCAGCCGCCTACAGATATCCTATCTATCCATTAAACGTGCTAATAGAATCCTCAGCTCGACCTTTCCATATTCAGATGAAACTATTTGCGCCTTTGTCTTTCCACTCAACGCACGTAGACAAAGTTTTTCTTCGTGGTAATTGAATATAACTGAATTTGCCAGTTGGGAGAATAGAGAGAGAACGATGGAGTGGGCTTCCTGTTGCGTTACTCGCTTCATGCCTCGACTATTCCTTGGCTAGGCATAATAAGAGATAAACAAAAATTCCTCGCCTTTCTTAACGCAAACTTTTAGTTTTGTCCGTCCGCAACTTTTGTAGTCGCATTTCCAGCGAGGAGAAACGCAAAACTCGACAATTGAATTTCTGAATTTATTAAGTTTTATGCATTGTCTCGATGTGTGTGACGTAAGCCTATATAAATGTTAGAGGACATACGGATAATGGAAGAGTTGTGTATGTGAACATGTCTGTGAATAAGTACTACCTGAATAGCTGTATCTATATCTGTATTTGCATATGTATCTCTAAATTGTATCTGTATCTGTATCTCTAAGGGTATCTGTATCTATTTCTCTAAGGGTATCTATATCTGTATCTGTATCTGTATCTGTATCTGTATCTGTATCTGTATCTGTATCTGTATCTGTATCTGTATCTGTATCTGTATCTGTATCTGTATCTGTATCTGTATCTGTATCTGTATCTGTATCTGTATCTGTATCTGTATCTGTATCTGTATCTGTATCTGTATCTGTATCTGTATCTGTATCTGTATCTGTATCTGTATCTGTATCTGTATCTGTATCTGTATCTGTATCTGTATCTGTATCTGTATCTGTATCTGTATCTGTATCTGTATCTGTATCTGTATCTGTATCTGTATCTGTATCTGTATCTGTATCTGTATCTGTATCTGTATCTGTATCTGTATCTGTATCTGTATCTGTATCTGTATCTGTATCTGTATCTGTATCTGTATCTGTATCTGTATCTGTATCTGTATCTGTATCTGTATCTGTATCTGTATCTGTATCTGTATCTGTATCTGTATCTGTATCTGTATCTGTATCTGTATCTGTATCTGTATCTGTATCTGTATCTGTATCTGTATCTGTATCTGTATCTGTATCTGTATCTGTATCTGTATCTGTATCTGTATCTGTATCTGTATCTGTATCTGTATCTGTATCTGTATCTGTATCTGTATCTGTATCTGTATCTGTATCTGTATCTGTATCTGTATCTGTATCTGTATCTGTATCTGTATCTGTATCTGTATCTGTATCTGTATCTGTATCTGTATCTGTATCTGTATCTGTATCTGTATCTGTATCTGTATCTGTATCTGTATCTGTATCTGTATCTGTATCTGTATCTGTATCTGTATCTGTATCTGTATCTGTATCTGTATCTGTATCTGTATCTGTATCTGTATCTGTATCTGTATCTGTATCTGTATCTGTATCTGTATCTGTATCTGTATCTGTATCTGTATCTGTATCTGTATCTGTATCTGTATCTGTATCTGTATCTGTATCTGTATCTGTATCTGTATCTGTATCTGTATCTGTATCTGTATCTGTATCTGTATCTGTATCTGTATCTGTATCTGTATCTGTATCTGTATCTGTATCTGTAACTGTATCTTTATCTATATTAATTTGTATCTTAACCTTTTGACACTCTCCGTTCGCAGGGTCCTCAAGTTCTGCGCAATCCGTGAGATTGCCTCGCATGCATTCGACAGGCTCGCCGCCATTCCACTGAAGACACTGTAAGTAGCTGTTCCTGATGTGGTCGGGGCGCTGGCTCCACTTTAGGTTGGGGCATAACTCATAATTAGGTCTTATTATTAATGTGTTCTTAATTTATTTGCTGCTGTTGCTGCCGCTGCGTCGGCTGGCTTTCAAAGTGGCCCCCTCTCTGTGGCCCTCGCTCTGGCTCTGGCCGCGGCAAAACAGTTTTTATATCCGATTCTTCTTCTTCAACGTCAATATTTTCTCCTGCTTTTTATTAACTGTTTTTTTTTTCGCTTCGCTGTTTTCCAGTTATATGGACGATAATGAATTATCGCGTCTGCCCGAACACTTCTTTGCGCCGGGCACTCAATTGCGCATTTTGTAAGTATTATTAACTATTTTACTGTAATGAATCGCATAATTGAGTGTTGAGTGTGTCGAGTCGAGTGGCGGCGACTTTAGTCACACTTTACGCTTCATTTACCGTTATACGAAGGGGAGAGAGGGGGAGTGGTTGAGAGGTGATTAAGGGTATTTTGGGCTTTGCTGGAGATTAACTACTTTTGCTTCATATTTATTTTTCTATTCTATGCCAAGCTTACGGAAGTAGCAGTTTCTTACAGGTTTTTTGTGTGCTATTCTATACCAGTATATGATTAGAAGAAAGAATATCTTAAGGATGATAAATATATCATGGGAAATACATGACTCACATGAGAATTGAAGCCATCAGTTGCTCACCTGGTGATCTGGGCTGGGTCCTTGATATGGGCAAGTCAGCTTCGGCCAGCTTCCAATGCATTTCTTGACCATCTCAAGGTCATAGTCAAGCCAAATAGTAGTCACCTCAAGCTAACTCAACTTTGAAATATGTCAAAGTCAAACCAAATTTATGGCCTACTGAGAAGGCTACACTTCGAGTGCTGAATATGATATATGACAACTATATATTATACTAGTTAGCCGATTCACCTGATATTAGTTTATGTGTCATAAGAGGTATTCTGAAGTCACAGTGCCAAGTTTCAAGGCCGTATCTCTGCTAACAACCGAGTTCCTATAGAAAACAGTCCTCCATATAACATCTCTTTTCTTTTATTATAATTGTTTTTATATCACAAACCTGCCTCCCATCATTTCCAATCAGCCTTAAGCCCGTCCTCATCATAATCTTTCTGCTAAACACTTGCCCGACTATAGACCCCGGCATATTGCGCATACGCCACGTGCGCCGCATTCGATTCGCAAATGTTTTAATATTTCATTATTTATTATTTATATTGATTATTTATAAAGATGGGGAAAAAACACTGCCTTGGCTTGTTTATTATGGCTGCTATTTGCATTTTGGGTTACAAAAATGTTTCCAATTTATTTCAAAATATTTTTGTTAATAAATTTTGTTGCATTAACGGTTTATGTGGCAGTTCGCTTAGGAAATTTGCATAAATTGGAATGAAAATGGACGAGAATGGGGCAGTTGGAAGTCACCGACTGCTGAATACTCTAGCTAAGTCTTATGAGGAAGTCTGCATCTTACTGGAGTTGCAGTCGGACGGACGGACAGGTGAACGGACGGAGGAAAGAACGGACGACGAATAGACAACAAAACTAATACGCTGTTATCGCTTAGCTGAAGAGTAGAGCTTAAAATAAATTATTCTCATTACATTTTCAGTTACTCTCGTTTATAATAAAATAATAGGGGTAGCCCCTTGCACGTTCATTAGCTCAAATAATTATTGAACTTTTTAAGCTGAGGCTTTATCCATGAAATAATCAGTTTCTGGCAATCCCTAGACAGGCCCAGCTAGTGCCTTGCATAAAAATCGATGCAGCGATAAACGATTTTAATAAATGCTGCCAAACTTATAAAGTTGTGTGCACAACTGTACCTGCGGGAGGGGAGCCAAAGCTCTCAGGCAGCCGATAAAATTTGTTTATTTATTTTATTTTGTGCTTTGTCAGAGCTCGTGGGGGAGGCAAAAGTGCTTATTAACGCAACTGGCCTGAGGTGAAAGGACCAACAAAAAAAGGCTGTAATTGCCAATAACTATATAGAAGATAAGGACACACACACACACACACACACACACACACATATGCAGCTTGGCTATTGCAGAGAGGACAGTTATGTGCACTCGCAATTGTTGATTGTATCATCATTTCCAGCCATGCGTGTGTGTGTAGATGAATGCCAGCTGATAATAAGCGTATGTGTGTGTGCGGTGTGTGGGTGTTGCAGCCACTGTGGCGTATACGCAACGCCTGCCAGTTGGGGCCATAAAGTGAGCCATTGTTTGGCCTCGGCTGAGGGTTTATTTTCGGGCGGGGAGCTTTGCAGCTAGACAATAAATATATTAGCCCACACACACATACACTCATAGAGATGGGCCGCAAAGTTTTGTGGGCGTGGCAGTTCCGGTCTGAGCAGCCGACAACAACAAAAAAGCAGCCAACAGCAGCCGGCGACAACAGAAAACTAAAGCGGAAAACAAAACAAAAACACATAAACAACTCAGTTACACTTTGCACATACCCTGTGTAAAGGGCGAGGGGAGAAGTAAAGGGGGTGAGTGGCTGAGGTTTGCTTGGCATTCGGTAGTTGGTTTGACTGCAACGGAATCACAGCTGCTGCTGCGGCAGCATTGACACGCAGCCAAGGCACGGCTCGGCATGGCCAAAGGGCGCAGCGAACAGAGTTGCATTTAATGGCTTATTAAGTTGCTCTCTAGGTGTCTCTGTCTCTGTCTCTGTCCGTCTTAGTCTCTGGCTATGCCCTAACTTTTTATGGCCTAACAGAGGGCATAGTGCATGTTGCAGGAAGTATGCAACGTGTGGTGGTCACATCTGCCATATAGAGAATTTTATTATACTAACTCTTAAGACTCCATCTCTGTATAGTGAAAATCAGAGGCGAATCAGTTGCGTACTATGACTCATTATTCAATGCTTTATATGTACTAGTTCAGGAAGTGAACGGGAACACGGTCAGACGGGCATACGGTCAGATGGGCATACGGTCAGATATGCATACGGACAGACGGGCATACGGACAGACGTATATTATGGCAGTTGAGCATACGGTCAGACGAACATACAACCAGTAGATCGAACGGACGGCCGGATGGCCATATGAACAGATGGATATACATACGGGCAGTTGAACATACGGTCAGATCGTCAGATGGTGTGACGATCAGAGGGACGGACGTATAGACTGAACAACACCATCTGATAGTTGGACAGATAAACGAACCTACGGAGAGGCAGTTGGATGCTAGTAAAGTCGGAAAATCCGACGTACAGCAGGCGGAGAAAAATATACTTCAGCTTTATGCAATATGCACCTCGCTGTAAGTCTCTTTTACGAACTCAAGTCAACAACACATATATTAGTCTAAGTAACTACTCCACCCAACTATATGATTAGCTATTTCATTTATAATGGCCTTCATATAGCTTCAACATAATACTAGAAGTAATGTAATATCTCAATAGTTTTTACTTCAAGTCAATTTCTTTTCATATAGCTCTTATCTGGTCACTCATAGAGTTCATAGATATCATATACTCCATGCCCTATACCCTAAACCTATACAGCAGCAATGCCCTGTCAGCTGCTCTGAAAGTATTCTCATATGCCTGAAGAGTATTCAGTCTTCGCCATATAAGGCTTCTGCCTCTGCCTGTTCCACTCTCTGCCCTTGTCCATTGCTTTAGCCGCATTAAAATACAATTTTTGGTCGAATGTTTCAGAATTTTGGCACGCAATCAGCTGAGCAGCTTAAGCAGCAATAGCTTTCGCTATCTCCAGCAATTGGAGGACCTGTAAGTAAAGCCCACTTCCTTTGCCTAATCAAATCAGTAACTAGAGTTGATGCCTGCTCCACAGCGATCTGAGGGGCAATTTGATAGCAAACTTCGATTCGCAGGTTTTCGCGCATCTGCAGAGCTTGGAGGTGCTGTAAGTAGCTTTGATATTATCTGGAAGATCTGCCCTATATAGATGTAGGAAGTAATAATCATTCCCCCGTCCTTCCCACAGCTATTTGAATAACAATCGTTTGCAGCAGCTCCATTTGGGCATGTTTCCCAGCAATTTGCTTCATTTGCATACGCTGTCCTTGGCGCACAATCAAATTGCGGATATCGAGGCGAACACGTTTACATTTCCACAGCTTCGACACTTGTAAGTATGCCCCAATGGGCGAAAGGGAGGGCGGAAGCGAGAGTGGGTGGGAGAGTGGTGAATGCCTTTCGAAGCTCTAACATTTTATGCATTTCTTTTGTGGATTCTGCAGATTTTTGGCTGGAAATCAATTGTCTTACATACGGGAAGGAACCTTTTGCAATCTCAGCTATCTGCAAGGACTGTAAGTTACAAAGGGAAACAAACAAACAAAAGGAGTCGAAAAGGTTTCCTCTCTGTGGGTCAAGCAATATGCTCGACTAGGTGTATACCCTGTTAGTGTAGCTAAAGCTCAGCTAGCATTGTGACTGCAAGTCTTAGTGGAGACCATTCAAAGGGGCTAAGAAAAGTGTGTTGAAAAACATGATAGACTAGCCATATACCCTGCACATGACGAAATCCTTGTGGGATTCGTTTCAATCAAAAGATAACTTATTAATTTGTTACACATATATAATGATGGGAATATGTGTTGAGCTTTGCAGACAGCATGATAGACTCCAAAATACCCTGTAATTGGGAAAAATTCTATTCAATTCGTTTTCATCAGCTTTGTTTCCAGGTAAACAGCAAACGTATTGCTCACATTGCTTTTGCTCTATCTACAAGTATGATAGACTGCCTAGATACCCTGCAAATGGGCAAAACGACTTAGCTGTTGCATAAGCTTAAAATATATATTTGTATATACACATTACGATGCCCAGCTTACGCAAATGATAGCCTAACCATATACCCTGTAATTGCGCACTTATCGAAGGGAGTCCCTGCAGGCTAAGTCAGAGAATGATTTACTATAGCATTATTATCAGATACTATATATGCACATCTAGTTCAACACGACCTTTGGCCACGCTTATACCCCATTTGTGCATCTCCTTCCGCCACAGGGTCTTGGCGCGTAAGCTATGTTGTTGAGCGAAAGGCGAAGCTTCTGATAGCCGCATAAAAATGTGTCGCGGCTTATCTGGCCCATCGAGTTTTTCAATTTGGTTAGGCTTAACCACAAGAGAAAAAAAAAGCAACTGCGAACAAAGGGCGATGGGGAGAGGTAGGGGGGAAGGGAGGGGGCGGCAGTTGGGCAGCAAAAGGGTTTGCTTTGTGGCTAGTGGTTGGTAGTTGGCTTCGATGCTCAGGAATTTCATTTATCAAAGGGCACGCGACAAACGCTTCAGCTGGAATGTCCAAAGAAAAGCGCAAAATGGGAAAAATATTTGAAAAAAAAAAATATAAAATAAAATATATAAAAAGTAAACTCAAGTTGAACTAAGCTCAAGCTTGGCTCTGATTCTAATGCATATTGCATATCAAGCAGCAAATGATGAAACTTTAATGACTAAACTTCAGCGAAAACTTGCAAAGACTTCTCTGTGTTACAGAGAGAGGAAGAGAGAGAGAGAGAGAGAGAGAGAGAGGGAGAGAGAGAGGGAGAGAGATTAACCTTTGCATCAATATTCTGCAGGCATTTGAATGAGAATCAAATCGAGAAGTTCGATTTGCACGCCTTCGACTGCCTGGAAAATCTCAACTCTCTGCTGCTAAATGGTAATCGCTTCAAGACCCTCCAGCCGGCCGTACTGCAAAATCTGACAAATCTTGACTTCATGTAAGTATCTAACGAAATACCCAGTAATTGCCCATAAGCAAGCTGATGCTCTGTTCACAGACAGTAAGTGGGGTATATGGATTGGTAAGGCTCAAGACTTCAGAGTTGAAATAATATAGGGATATTGTCCAGGTCTGTCTGCTATTCGTCTGTATATAGAGTAACAGCCTTAAAGTAACTCTTGAGGTTACAGTTGGAGAGTCAGCTTAGCTTACAAGGCACTCTCCCTTAGAGATTCGAAGCAGCTCAGTTGAACTAGTCCATAGTTTTGAGGGCCCTTTGGGGCTTACAGCTCGAGAGTCATCTAGCTCAAGTCAGAGAACTGTGAACAGAGTATGGCCCAGTCGGCTACAGTCGACTCAGTCGACAATACTTTCGCTTCTTCTGTTTGCAATTGCCAAATCTTGCTCTCTCTCTCTCTCTCTCTCTCTCTCTCTCTCTCTCTCTCTCTCTCTCTCTCTCTCTGTCTCTCTCTGTCTCTGTCTCTTTTCAGCTACTTCTCGTGGTTCCATTTGTGTCGCGCCGCGCTGCATGTGCGCGTCTGTGATCCCCGCGGCGATGGCATCAGCAGCACCTTCCATCTGCTCGATAATCAGGTGCTGCGCGGCAGGTAAGTGCCCTCAGTCAGCTGCTCCTGCTGCTGCTGCTGCTGCTGCTGCTCCTCTGCCTGCTAATCCTTTGCTGCAACTGACGACATCCGCTTTCCAGTTTATGTTTATGTTTATGTTTACTGTTTGCCATCTGGACTCTGTTTATGTTTTTGCATATTCCTTAGCGCAGCTGCTTGATATGAAAGATACAAAGTATACCCTGTAATGAGACTTACAGAGAGATGGAGAGTCTGAGGGATATGGTTGAAGAAACTTAACTATTCATTATAATCAGGAACTTAGTACTTAGTACTAAACATAATATACTGACTCAGCATTCCCTATCTCGGCAATTGGCAAAGAGTACAGGGTATGCAGAAGTTATATGCTGACAATTATGTAAGGCAACTGCAAGTGCAAACAGCGAAAATCTGTTGAGCAAGTGTAAGCAAGCGTTTTACAAAACTTACAACAGTGAGAGGAAGAGGGAGAGATGCTGATTGAGACTGAGTAGATAAATGAGAGAAGGAGAGAAAGACAGAGAGAGGGAGAGACAGAGAGAGATAGAGAGAGACAAAAGGACAAGGAGAGAGAGATAGAGATAGAGAGGGAACGAGATAGAGAGTATAGTGAGATTGAGAGAAAGACTGAGACTGAGAAGAGAAGAGACCCGAAAAGGTGGAGAGAGTGAGAGAGAAAAGAGAAACTAGACAAGCCACAGATCGAAAAAGAGCAAAGAGAATGATACTAGAGCCAGGGAGAGGATCCAAATTGAAGGTGAGATTGAGAGAGAAAGAAAAAGAGGAGAGATGAGATCTAAGCAGCCAAACCAAAGATAGAGAGAGAGAGATGAAGATGGAAGGTAAAAGAACTTAATAGAAGATACTAAACACAGAAAGAGAGGCTCACTAACAGAGCAAAGTCGACGACTGGGGAGAGCCAGCTAGTAGAGCTAGGGAGAAACTTGAGGCACACATTTGTTTTCTGATAAATGTATATTGTTTCGCCTCAATGTTTGCATTTGAATTTAGTACTGTACGGCTGTGGCGCGTTCCCGGTCTATTTCATGCTATTCCGCCTGACACTGACGGGCTCAGTTGTAGAGGGCGCGGCGGAGTCGCTCGCGCAGCACCAGCAGGCGCATCTGGTGCTGGTGATCGGTGCTGGCCAGCGGCGTTGTCGATGGTGGCTCCACCATGAGGCCGTTCCGGCCGACGCATGGGACGCCGCCGCCGCGATTGCGCACAGTCTGTTCCATGTCCACGATTTGGCCAGTCTCCTGGCTCTGACGCTGATACTCGAAATGCATGACGACCCCTCCTTTGTCTGTGATTTTCCCAAAAATTTGGACTATTTCTTGCTTGTTTTAAAAAATATTTTTGATTTGTTACGTGTTGCTACGACAATTTATAAATGAGAATGTGAATTGAGCCCCATTCCGTAAGCGACTAACGGCTCCCTGACAAGGAACGCCCAGGCACCTCGACATGGCCAGGTCTAGCTGGAGTCGACTTGATCTGTCTCTCTGTGTCTTCATGTTCATTCGTCAGACTCTTCGACTCTCCTTCTGTCTTCCTATTCGTTCATCCGTCCATTCGTCTTCCTGCGCCTTCTCCTATCGTTCACAGGCTGATCTGCTCTTAGACTAAACCCATCTACAAGCTTGAGCTGGAGTCGACTTGATCTGTCTCTCTGTGTCTTCATGTTCATTCGTCAGACTCTTCGACTCTCCTTCTGTCTTCCTATTCGTTCATCCGTCCATTCGTCTTCCTGCGCTTTCTCCTATCGTTCACAGGCTGATCTGCTCTTAGACTAAACCCATCTACAAGCTTGAGCTGGAGTTCACAGTCAGCTTGATCTGTCTCTCTGTGTCTTCACGTTCATTCGTCAGACTCTTCGACTCTCCTTCTGTCTTCCTATTCGTTCATCCGTCCATTCGTCTTCCTGCGCTTTCTCCTATCGTTCACAGGCTGATCTGCTCTTAGACTAAACCCATCTACAAGCTTGAGCTGAAATCCTTCAAGGAGTATGCTGTATCCGTTTCTGCCAGGCTGCGAGCTTCTTGCATTGTTTTGCTTGCATATGGAGCTTGGGCAAGTGCCCAAGGACCCAGCAAACGACTTTTCCATTTGGCATTTTTCATTTTCATGTGGGAAAGGCAACCGACAGCAACCAGCAGTCAGCAGTCAGCACTTGTCATCGGCTGCTAACTGGGCTGAGTGATTATCTGGCTGGGCTGTCTGTTTGTGCGGAGTGTGAGGGAAGATGCTAAGTGCCACGCCTACCCCGACGCCCTTGCTTGTGCCAAGTGAAAATGAAAATTACGTTTTTCCTTGAGTTACCCTCACAGCTCGCATCTAGCTATCTATCTATCTATCCATTCGTCTCTGTTTGTTTGTTTGTTTTGCTTACATTTACACGCTCTGCGTGCCGTCTGAGTTTTTTCTCCAAGCCTTTTGCACCCCTTTAAAGCCCCAGCCCCCGCCCCCGGCCCCGCTCCCGCCTCGCAGCCAACCGAGCGTATGCTTAATGTAAGTTTCAGCATGTGTTTGAGCATACTCATTCGAATCTACAGCGCGCTGCTGTTCGTCTAAGCTGCCTGGCAAATATTAACAGCTAGTCTCACTCTCTAACTGTGTGGGGGTGGGGGTGGGGGTGGTGGTAGGGGGTTGTTTGTGTGTGTCTCTGAGCGACTCTGGGATGCCTGCACGTCGCGCTGTCTCTGTGGCATGTGCCAGTAACATTATCATATTATTTTTAGTTGACGCTTTCATAAAAATTAAATACTTTTTCACAGTTCTTTGTTGGTTTTTCCCCCTTTCCACCCCAACCCCTATTTTCCATTGGCTCCCTTCCACCTGCTGCTGCTTAAAGCGTTATTTGAGCACATGTGAGAAACCGCTTCGGCAACTTGTAGCAGCAGCAAATGCCACACGGCTCCAGTTACGCACACACACAGAGCATAAACTTGAAGGTATATGTATGCCTACAAGGAACAGTGTTGTATAACAGTTGAAAATAGCCTCTAATTTATTCAAATGGTTTCCAACTTGGCGCAAACTTTGGCTGAAGCTGGCTTTAAGCGCTCGACTGGGCTTTAAGCTAGTCAGGGTATATCCGACTGGGAGATACCCTGAACTCTATGCCTTGCCTTGGGTAAAGGTTACTTTTCGTAGATACCTCAAGCTACTTTCCCTGCTATTCGAGCCCCTTCGCCTATAGAGTATAGAGTATAGCTCAAAAACTCGAAAGCTTTCGCCTTCTATGCCCGCCTCGATTAATTATTTATGCAGCTGGCGAATTCCATTAAGCCAGCTTCCATTAAGCCTGTTAAGGCCAACAGCTGACAACAGTGGCAACTTTAAGCAAGTGTCATCCAATCACAATTCCCAGCAATCTCTGCCTTAGCGCTGTGATTTCTGTAACTAGAAGGAAATGTTTGCACACCAAATGAATGGCAGCGAGCATGAATTACAGTAATTTTATGATAACTGTACAGACCCCGGACCCACCCCCCTCCTCACGCCCGACTCCAATAGGCAATCAAATCAAAAGTAGAGGCGAAGCATTCGCAATTGTCACAAATAGTCGTGGACTCTCTCTCTCTCTGTCTCTCTCTCTCTCTCTCTCTCTCTCTCTCTCTCTCTCTCTCTCTCTCTCTCTCTCTCTCTCTCTCTCTGGCCAAGCGAATCCTAATTTCCGCACCAACTATGACTGCAATAATGAGCCCCTCTTCGACCACACCCACGCCCAACACGCCCACACACATGCGTGGCACACAGCTAATTGGCCAACATCATTCGGCTGAAGTTGCCTTTGAGTTGCTGTTGCCACTTAAATTTCCTTTAATTGCCCAAAATTTATGCCAATTGATATTCCACTCGCATACCCAGTGGGACAACAACTTTCTATCTCTCTCTCTCTCTCTCTCTCTCTCTCTCTCTCTCTCTCTCTCTCTCTCTGTCTCTGTGCAAAGCCCTTCTCATTAAGTTCTGACTCTATTTATATTCTGTTCTATTAATAATTCATATTTACTGGAATATACTTATGTATACACGATAATTGAACTACCCTAAACGACGACTAAGGGCTATTTCGTGCAGCGTTAGCTTCAGAGCTGTTCATGTTCAGTCAATCAGTCAATCAGTTAATCAACTCGCTCATCAATCAGGAACAACTCTTCAATCTTTATATATAAATTGTTTAAAAGTGATCGCTGCTTATACAGCCACTTTATATGGGATGCTATCAATCAATGAGTCAATCAATCACTCAATCATTCAATCAGCTCTTAAGGCTCTAACAGTTAATCAAATGTATTCATAGATAGTTCGCTTGTATCTCTGTGCTGTACATCTGTTAGTCAGTCAGTCAGTCAATCAATCAATCAATCATAATAAACTCTTTATCTATTCATATATGTACTTTATAGTATCCTCTCTCTCTCTCTCTCTCTCTCTACCTGTATCACGCTAAGAACAACTTAATCTATCAATCAATCTACATGTCAATCATTCAGTCAATCAATCTATCAATCACTCAACCATAATAAGCTCTATTCAGATTAATATTTTTACAGTATCCTCTCTCTCTCTCTCTCTCTCTCCCTCCCTCCCTCTTTCTATCCCTGAACAATTTAATCTGAAAATCAATCTGTCTATCAATCATACTATCAATCAATCAATCAATCAATCAATTAACCATAATAAACTCTATCTATTCAGATATGTACTTTTATAGTATGCTCTCTCTCCCCTTCTCTTTGTCTCTGAACCACTTAATCTACCAATCTAACAATCAATCATTCAATCAATCAATCAATCATTCAATCAATCAATCAATCACTAAAAACTCTTTGATCTCTATAATTTCCTAGTCTTATAGCTGCTTCATCTCTGCAAACCAGTTTTATCATATCAGTTATGCTTTATTCATGCATCAATCAATCAATCAATCAATCAGTCAGTTCTACTAATCCTTCCCTCTCATCCCTCTCTCTCTCTTTCTCTTTCTCCACAGCGTTTGGATCATGGCCTCCATTGCTGTCGTTGGCAATCTGCTCGTTCTGGCCGGCCGCTATTTCTACAAGTCGCGCAGCAATGTGGAGCACTCGCTGTACTTGCGCCACCTGGCGGCCAGTGACTTCCTCATGGGCATCTACCTGACGCTTATCGCCTGCGCTGACATCAGCTTCCGTGGGCAATACATACGGCACGAGGAGTCCTGGCGACACAGCGAACTCTGCGCCTTTGCCGGTGGGTATAAATAGAGAGAGAGAGAGAGAGAGAGAGAGAGAGAGAGAGAGAGAGAGAGAGAGAGAGAAGGAGAGAGACAACTGAGAGAACTAACTGTATTCGCAGGCTTTCTGAGCACCTTCAGCTGTCAGTCGTCGACGCTGCTGCTCACGCTCGTCACCTGGGATCGCCTGATGTCCGTCACAAGGCCCCTAAAGCCACGCGATACGGAGAAAGTGAGGTAAGTTGCACGTTTCCATTTAGCAACACTGCTGAATAGTGCTGTAAAACATTCGCATATTGAATATTTTGGCAGAATTGTATTGCGCCTGCTGCTGGTGTGGGGCATCAGCTTCGGGCTGGCCGCAGCCCCGCTGCTGACCAACGACTACTTCGGCGAGCACTTCTATGGCAACAACGGCGTCTGCCTCTCGCTGCACATCCACGATCCGTATGCCAAGGGCTGGGAGTATTCGGCGCTGCTGTTCATCTGCGTCAACACGATCTCCCTGGTCTTCATACTCTACTCCTATGTGCGCATGCTGCAGGCCATCCGCGACTCTGGCGGCGGCATGAGAAGCACCCACAGCGGACGCGAGAGCGTGGTGGCCACGCGGTGAGTATTGAGTGGTGTTAGCTCTATACCCATACCTCTAGCTCAAATGGGGCATATTGGTTTTCAGGAATATTTATATAGATACTATATATTGGCGAGCAAAACCACTTTTCGATAGCTTAGTACTCTTTATAGTAAGGATATATATATCTTAAAACTATATATATTAATTTTATAAATCATACCGACTGCATAATACCCTTCTACAATGATCTCCATGGTCTCTGGAGCGTATAGTCCTAGTTAAACTTCACTTTACTCGAGTATTCAGTTCAAGTATGAGTATAGCTGTCTCGCTCATTCCATACACATTAAGAGCCTATGCAATCTATCTGCCATCTCTTTCTAATTCGCAGAGTTGAGCACTTCACTAATGGCTTTCCCTTCTCTTGCAGCTTTGCCATCATTGTGACCACCGACTGCGCCTGCTGGCTGCCCATAATCGTGGTCAAGGTAGCTGCACTCTCAGGTAAGCAGCTCTCTCCCTCTCTCTCTCTCTCTGTCTCGCTCTAACTCATGCTTCACTCATGCTTAGGCTGTGTCATCTCGCCCGATTTGTACGCCTGGCTGGCTGTGCTGGTGCTGCCAGTGAACTCGGCGCTCAACCCGGTGCTCTACACCCTGACGACGGCCGCCTTCAAGCAGCAGCTGCGCCGCTACTGCCACACGCTGCCCACCTGCTCGCTGGGCAACAACGAGACGCGCTCCCAGACCCAGACGGCCTACGAGTCGGGCCTGAGTGTCAGCCTGGCGCACATGGGCGGCGGCCTCGGCGGATCGGGACGCAAGCACATGTCGCACAGGCACATGAGCTATCTGTAGAGGATTCCCGATTCCCTGCAAATGTGATCTAAATAGTTACGAAAGGAAAGAAAAGTTAAATTACCATAAATTATTCTATACATATATATATATATACATATATTACAATTGTATTGTAAATACAGATATATTTGGAATTTCGGGTGCAGTTCGCAACTGCAAAAGGGAAAATAACATTTCTTTCTCTCGTCCTCCTCTCGCTGTAACTTACTCACGCTGGAGTCGACTAAAACCTTAAGTACTATCTAGATGGGGGGGGCTAGTGGCATTGGTACTGCTACTGGGGCTCGGTGGCTACGCTCACTTCAGTCTGAATGTGATAGGGTCCCTCGTTCACGAAGGCGGTGAAGCGCACGATTTCGGTGGCCGAGAACTCGTTGCTGGCGGACAGCTGCTCCATGATCTGCCACTTGAGGTACTTCACGTCCTTGTGCAGGTCGTGCTGGCGCGAGAGCAGGAACTCTATGGCGCCGCCCGTGCACTGCACGGCCTTGCAGCCCCACTGGTACTGGCAGAGGGACTTCAGCAGACCCAGCGCGGCGAGCTGCAGGTCCGGAAAGGGCGTCTGCAGCAGCTCCATGATGTGATTCACCTGCTGCCCGCCAGCGAAGCACTCGTACCAGTTCTTCAAAATGACACTAAGAGAGACAGAAATAGAGAGAGAGAGAGAGAGAGAGAGAGAGAGAGAGAGAGAGAAGGATAATAGATAAATTAGCTATAAATAATCCCATTTGCCGCTCACCTGAGCTCCTGGCTGACTGGCGTGCTGATGGCGTAGATCACATCCAGCGAGTTGAGCATGCGGATCTTCAGCGGCGGCGAGAGACTCCTGGTGTAGGCGGAGTATTTGCGCCACATCTGCTCCATGGCCGGCTGGAACTGGACGTGCAGCAGCATCTTGCCCTGCACCGTGCTGGCCAGATTGGCCAGCGTGTCCATGGCGGTGGGCAGCGCCGTCTCGTCGCCCGAGGCCAGCAGTTCGAAGAGGCAGGCCAGCATGTGCGGGTAGCCGGTGATGATCTTCTGGGGCTGGACAGCGGCGACCTTGCCAAAGAACTTCATAATGCTCGGTATGAGCAGGTTGTCCAAGGGATTCTCCTCGATGCGCTGCACCCGGGAGCTGATAATGTCAAAGACGCGGCGTCTCTCCATGAAGCTCAGGCCGTGATTCTGTTCGGCCAGTGGCACGAGTATCTCCATGACGCTCGCCTGCAGCAGCACATCTTCGTTGTCCAGTTCGCTGAGCGCTGCATCCAGAATGAACTCCACCGAGGAGAGGGAGTCGGCGCTGCGCTTGGCCAGCGTGACGCCCAGGTCGTAGACGCGACAGCGCACCACCTCGTTCTGCTTGAGCAGCTGCAGTAGCTTCGACTGCACGCGCTCGTCGTTCAGCCACTGGCTCAGCACAATGGTCAGAATGTTGATGGCAGTTGTGCTGCTCTGGGTCTCTGGCTGCTGGAGTTCGTCGAGCACATAGACGAGCAGCTCGTTGCTGGGCAGCGTTGGAGTTTGTTGGCGGCGCAGCTCCTTCAACAGATTGTTCAGCACCAGGGCACGCAGTGCCGGATTCGAGTGGTGCAGGGCCGGATCAAGCAGCTGTGGGAGATTGGCATCGGTGGGGTCCAGCTGCAGCTGTTCGATGCAGCTGCTCATGAAGTCGGTGCACAGATTGACCAGCGGCTCCTTCTCAGTGCCCTCGACAACGGCGCATTCGTAAAGCGCCGGCGCACGCAACAGCAGCTCAATTATTTTTCGCGGCAGAGCCGATTCTTTGTTGATTTTCGTATACATGGTGGTGAGTGTCTCGAGGCGCGTGCCCTTTGCATTCAGTTCGCGTAAGTTTGTTTGCCACCATTCCTCCTCCATATTGAGATTTTGGCCTGACTTTTCGAATATGTTTAAAAGTAAATATTTTTTGTTAAATGCCAAATAAAACTAATCAAGCAACTGACTACTTATCGATAAAACGAATTGAGACTGTCGATTAACGCCAGTCACTGTCACTGTGTGACCGTTAGTGGGTCACTCTCAAAATACTCAAAATACCACATAACGTTCAGTGATGTGAAGGTGAAGACTTGATCAAAATATAGCAGATACCTAAACTATACATTTATGTATTTATATTCTTTATATATATTTATAACAAACACAAAATGTTCCACAAGAGTATTGTTAAAGTGCATATATCACAAAAAAAAACATGCGCAGAATATATGAAACTGGATCTACTATTAGCATGGAAATGTCTAATATTTTTGTTAACATCTCTCAAGTGAAGTGAAAATAAAAATAATAAATAATTTAATAAATATAAATATTTATTTCATATATATAAATAAAATATAAGATAAATAATAGTATTAATCAGAGTACCGAAAATATCACTACAAACGATATATTGTTATTCTAGTATTTATTGCACTGGCCAACTATCGATACACACTTTGTATACTTTCCAACCCTAAGTACGACGCCATTTTACGGAGAGTTTTTTTTATGTGACGCAGCGTTGTTGTAATCAAAAAGTTGTAATTTTTCGTGGATTGCAGCTAGTGCAAAGGTGAAAGAGAATTAAAGATGTCGCAACGCTTTGCGCCTGGCCAAGCGCCGGTGCAGTCGCGCTACCAGCCGCCACCCCAGGCCCCCGGCATGCGGCCGTATCCGCCTGGCACCGGCTCCACTTTCGCGGTAAGTGAGGGAATCAAATCATCGATTAGTTCTCAATTTTCACACTTAACTCTCTTCGTTCTTTTGTTGTGGTGGGCAGCCACGCGGCTTTCCGCTGCATCCGAACACAACGCAGCCCGTGCCTGGCAGCGTTGCCGCTCCAGTCGGACCCGGACCCGCTCTGCTGCAGCGCACCACCCAGCCCACTTTCCAGAGCGGCTTGCGAGGCAGTGGCTCGGGTGGTGGTGGCGGCGGCGGCAGCAAGCGCTCCGCGGAATCGCGCAGCCTGAACAGCGGACCCAACAAGGGTGAATTCGTCGCGGGCGCCAAAAAGAAGAAGAAGCTGGCGGACAAGATCCTGCCACAGAAGGTGCGGGATCTTGTGCCCGAGTCGCAGGCCTACATGGATCTGCTGACGTTCGAGCGCAAGCTGGACGCGACCATCATGCGCAAGCGTCTGGACATACAGGAGGCGCTCAAGCGGCCAATGAAACAGAAGCGCAAACTTAGGATCTTCATCTCCAATACATTCTATCCCAGCAAGGAGCCGAGCAACGATGGCGACGAGGGCGCTGTGGCGTCCTGGGAGCTGCGTGTCGAGGGCCGGCTGCTGGAGGACGGCAAGGGCGATCCCAATACGAAGATCAAGCGGAAATTCTCATCGTTCTTCAAGTCGCTGGTCATCGAGCTGGACAAGGAGCTGTATGGGCCGGACAACCATCTGGTCGAGTGGCATCGCACACACACCACCCAGGAGACGGACGGGTTTCAGGTGAAGCGACCCGGCGATCGCAACGTGCGCTGCACCATCCTGCTGCTGCTCGACTACCAGCCGCTGCAGTTCAAGCTGGATCCGCGGCTGGCTCGGCTGCTGGGCGTGCACACGCAGACCCGACCGGTGATCATATCGGCGCTGTGGCAGTACATCAAGACGCACAAGCTGCAGGATGCCCACGAGCGGGAGTACATCAATTGCGACAAGTACTTGGAGCAGATCTTCAGCTGCCAACGCATGAAGTTTGCCGAGATACCGCAGCGCCTGAATCCGCTGCTGCATCCGCCAGATCCGATCGTGATCAACCACTTCATCGAGAGCGGAGCAGAGAACAAACAGACCGCCTGCTACGACATCGACGTCGAGGTGGACGACACGCTCAAGAATCAAATGAACAACTTCTTGATGAGCACCGCCAGCCAGCAGGAGATCCAGGGACTGGACACCAAGATACACGAGACGGTGGACACGATCAATCAGATGAAAACGAATCGCGAATTCTTTCTCAGCTTTGCCAAGGATCCGCAAATGTTCATCCATCGCTGGATCATCAGCCAGACGCGGGATCTCAAGGTAAGACTGCACACCACAATCAATCCTCTCACGCCATTCTAATCATCCCTTCTCCATTCCCACGTGCAGCTCATGACCGACGTGGTGGGCAATCCTGAGGAGGAGCGCCGCGCCGAGTTCTACTACCAGCCCTGGACGCACGAGGCTGTCTCGCGCTACTTCTTCACCAAGGTCAACCAGAAGCGCGCCGAGCTGGAGCAGGCACTGGGCATACGCAATGGCTAAGCAGAGCTGAACACTCCGCGCTGCTGTTCCATCAATGTCCATGTCCAAGCCCAAGTAATGCGTCAAACTCTTTTTTCCTTCGGCAGTTTAGTTTAAGCCCTAAATGCTACGTCTACCCCATATATATATATATATAAACTATATACATAATTATATCATTTTTTTGCCAACGACAACAAAATAATCAGCGACAGCTGCTATAACGTAATAAACAAGTGTAATACAAAATGACGGAAATTGTTAGGATATATGTATATGGATTGGATCTGGGAATTGGATGTATATGGCTTGCTTATGACTGCAGTGGCCGTGGGCTAGGGCGTGCTGTAGAGGCATAGATATAGACTATATGTCTATATATGTAGCCTGGAAACTGGCAGGGCGATATGATCTAGCTTTGCTTAGGGTCTGTCTGCAGTCTAGGATGTGGCATAGCATGAGGTCTAACATTGCCTAAAGTCAGGCATTGTCTTGACTCTGTTCAGAGTGTGGCATAGGCCAGACGCCGGTGTAGTCAAGTCTATTATAATCCATGAACTGGCATTGTCTATGATCTCTCATAGATTTGGATACTTCAATGTATAGGATCTAGCACTCCAGCTATCGTCTTCGAACACACAGAGATATACAAATGTGAACAGGAGAAGAGCTATGCTATAAAGTAGGCCAGATATGCTATAATCTGGTATAGATATGCTACAAACTGGTATAGATATGCTATAAAATAGTCTAGATATGCTATAAAATAGTCTAGATATGCTATAAACTACTCTAGATATGCTATAAATTTTCTTGATATGCTATATAGTCTAGATTTGCTATAAACTATTGTAAATTTGGTATAAACCAGTACAGATATGCTATAAATATTCCAGAAATGCTATAAACCAGTCTTGATATGCTATAAATTTTCTGGATATGCCATAAAGTAGTCACGAAATGCTATAAAATACTCTAGATACGCTATAAAGCAGTTGACATATGCTATAAATCTAGATATGCTATAAAGTGTTCTAGAAATGCCATAAACTACACTAGCTATACTATAAATTAGTTCAGTTCTGCTATAAACTACACTATATAAACTATAAATTAGTCCGGATATGCTATAAACTAGTCTAGATATGCTATAAACTACACTATATATACTATAAACTAGTCCAGATATGCTATAAACTAGTCTAGATATCAAGTCCATATACCTAACCAGCGCCAGTCTTCTGAAGAGTAATCGCGCTGCTACTTTCTATATAGAAAGGATGCTATTATATAGGACTACCTTATACCAGATGGAAAGTTTTTATAGCAGGAGTATCAATATCAACCTCCACTCGGAATCAACTTAGTTCGTCTCTTTACGTAAGGAAAGCACTTGACATTGAAAATTTTGATTAATTGATGCTTTCATTTACTACATTAAACAGTTACATGTGATGTGTGAGTGTGTGTATGAGAGTGTATGTGTGCGAGTGTGTGTGTGTGTCTGATGGATTACAGCCTAAATTGATCGACGGAATGTCCAACTGCAGATCAATATACATATGCATATATCGAGTACAGTTCTCTCTCTCTCTCTCTTCTCCTCGCGCTGGCTCTCTCTCTCTCTCACTCCCTCTCTCGCCGTGTCTGTCTTGGAATCTTTGTTTAGTCTCGTTTGGGGCGGGAGCCGCCACCTCCGCCAGCGCCACGATGGCGTCTGGCTGCCGGCTGCACGATGGCCTGGCCGGTGTCGAGGCGATTCTTGTCGACCGGGTAGAGCCAGCGCTGGTAGAGGTAGATGAGGAAGACGATGTCGTCGCGCAGGCAGGCGACGCGGTGGGCCGTGGGCATGGTGATGATGAAGGCGAAGAAGTCGTCGATGAACGTGTTGAAGGCCTTGTACATGAAGGCGCGCCAGGGCAGGGCGGCCACGGACTTGAGCTTGTAGTTGACAAAGAGCTGGGGCAGCATAAAGAGGAAGCCGAAGGCGTACACCCCGTTCACGAGGGAGTTGAGGGTCCAGCTGTACCACGAGCGGTGCGGCTGGTAGAGCAGCGAGTACACTGCCCCGCCCAGGCACAGCGGGTAGAGCAGGTAGCTCAGGTAGCGCATGCCCTCGCGGTCGAACTGTTGGGTCTGCTGCTCGGCCAGCTGGCCGGGCTCCGGCTCCTCGCCCTCCTGCAGCTTGCGCGTGATGAACGAGCTGAAGCTGAAGTGCAGCCGCAGGATCTTCTTGCACTTCCACAGCTCGATCAGAGTGCCCAGCCCGACGGGCACCAGCACCAGGTAGGACGTCTGCTCGTCCATCAGATACAAAAAGATGACGAACTGCGAGAAGGCGCGCCACAAGGTGGTCCGCGTGGAGAGACCCTCATAGGACTCCTTCTTGCGCCAGAAGGAGACGTCGTTCTTGAAGCTCAAAAAGTCGAAGAGCATCTGCAAGGCATCAAAATAGGAGCAAGTGCATCAACCCTCTCTCTCTCTCTCTCTCTCTCTCTCTCTCTGTCTGTCTGTCTGTCTCTATCTACTTACGTGCACGCTGGAGACGAAGATGGTGCCACAGAGGAGGTAGACGTTCGTGTCGGAGAAGATGCCCTTGACCTCGTCGATGTCCTTGTCGGCGAAGCCGACGCTCTGCAGGGCCTGGGTGGCATGCTCCATGAGCAGCATGAGGCGCAGCTTGCCCACGCCGACGGGCTTGTAGTGGAAGCTGAAGGTGAACTCTGTGGTGTTGCTGGTCACGGGCATGAGGTGCTTCAGTCTCGTGTTGAACATGTCCGTCTGCAGGATGGGCAGGATCTGTTGCATGCGGTTCACGCGGATCAGCGGCGCCAGCTCCGGCGGCAGATCCTCCGGCGACAAGGCAAACACGTCCGTCAGCAGCGTCACATACACATTGGAGCGGATGTGGGTGCTGGGCAGATCGGATTTGGCGTTTTTCCTCGTCTTTTTCTTCTTCTGGTCCTGCTGCAGCTGCTGGTCCTCGCTGGGAGCTGGCTTGTCCTTCTGATTGATCAGATTGAAGGCCTCGGCACGCGGCACCATGTAGTCGCAGAGATTGAGCGTGTGCAGCACGGTGGGTCCATCGCGCTTCAGGGTGCGCCACTCGAGGGGCTCGCCCTCGAGGGCCAGCACGACGTGCAGGAAGAGGGTGCCATTGCGGCGTGTCTTCAGGGGCAGGGCGAGCCGGAAGTCCTGGTCGAAGGGCTGGGCGTAGTTGAAGCGCTTCGCCTTGTACAGATCGGTCACCTCGCTGGCGATGGGGTTGCGCGTCTGCGAGCTGAACAGGGCCAGCTGCATGCGCGGCCGCTCGGCCAGGAAGGATGTGTAGCAGGGCGAGCTGGTGCACTGGAGGGTCGTGAAGAGCTGCGACATTTGGTAGATCGAGTGGAGGATGTACGCGAGGAACACCACGCCCACCAGCGTCGAGATCGAAGGCATTACCATGATGCGGCCTCTCCCTCTAGCACAACTCCGCCAAGCGATGCGTCAATGGAAGTTACAATTTTTCGCTTTTTAATTAATCGCCAAAAATGCCGGCGTACACAAGTTGCAGTGTTGCAAAGTGCGCGCAAGCTTTTGACAAATGGCGCAAGCTTGTGCCGGCCTCTGAGACGGAACTTTGAAACAGAACAGCAACAAATTTTGGACTATTTGAATTTTACAGATGAAGAGTACGAAAGGTGTGGAAAGTTATGTGGAACTGACTGACATTACACATTCGAACTTTCAAACAAGAGTAAAATTTCATGGCGTAAACTTACAGTTCGAAAAAGCGAAGCGCTAAAAAATACCAAAAAGGCAAGGCTGCAAACTTAACAGTCTGCTAAACTCGCTTGGGACTGTTAAGATCAAATGCTTAAGAGATGTAACGGAAAATAGGTACGAAATGTACTAAACTGTTGGTACAGTGCAGCAGCAACTTATGCTAGCTTAACATAATAGGTACCCAAATTAGGTACACTTCAGCCGAGTGCAGCCCTGGACGCTGTTATGGACAGCCGTTTCAGTTAGGCGCCAATCACATCGAATTCAAATTCAAATACAAATTTTCCGTTTTTTAATTTTTTATTTGGTAGCAGTTTTATTTAAAGGTTTATACATATTACACATATATATGTAAACATTCAGTAAATATATACATGAACTTGTAAAATTAGGTACTAGAGTTCTCTTTTTGTCGATTTTCTCATTTTTTCTTTTATATAATTATAGCTATTAAGTACTATTTATGTTTTCGTCACGCACAAAAATTTCCAAACCTTTGGAATAAATTAAACGACTAAAATGTACACATTACGAAACAAAAAAAAGGTATAGAATATATAGATAGGTCTGCGATCAAAAGTGGATTAGCAAAAAAACAGAAGGAATCGAAATGTGAGGTTATGAATGAACGATCGATGCTATAAATATGTGGACAATTTCGTTAGAGAATGTGCGAGAAGAGGGCAGCGAATTAGAAGAGTAAGCGAAAAACAGAGACAGAGAGAGAGAGAGAAAGGAATGATGGAAATGTTCGCTATATATGTATGTATATGGTATATATATTTATATATATATATATATATATATATATATATATATTTAGTAGATATTCGCATAAATAGAGAAGGGAGAACCCGGACTTAGGCGAGCCGTTTTTTTCGACTGGGTGACAAGATTTTGAGCATTGTGACAACGGGCGCCTCGAACGACATCGAGACGACAAAGGATAGGAAGTATGAGGCGACCGTCAGACCAAAGAACATGACGACCTGCGAGAGAGAGAGACAGAGAGAGGAGAAAGAGAGAGAGAGAGAGAGATATAGTCAAAGAAAGAGAAGGAAATATGAGTTCCACTCACCATTAGATCTCCGCCCAGATGGAGCGGCGCATCCGAGTTGAGCGCCATCGAGCGTATGACTATGGGATGCACCAGGTAGGCGCAGTAGGTGACCCGGGAGAAGGGATAGAAGCAGGGCGCCGAGAGCAGCGAGTTGATGTAGCCACCGTAGCCCGTCGAGCAGGCGATCGTTATCCAGGCCAGCGAGAGCGCCCAGGCCGAGTGACTCAGCGAGCTGTAGGCGGCCGCTGTGAACTGCGAGAGGTCGGCCCGGTAGAGGCCAAAGACCAGCACGAAGAGGTTCAGCATCGCCAGCGTCCAGGCCGTGGCGACGGTGAGGCGCGGCAGGCGAATCTTGCAGTTGGTGCGGAACAGTATCCAGCCGACGGCCATGCCAATCAGATAGGGACCCAATCTCGTCCAGGGCTTGTCGTAGATCTTGTCGAAGAGCGCCAGGGGATCGTCCGTGTTGGGCCTGTGGTTGTTCGTGAACGCGATCACCCCCGTCGTTATCCAGGACAGCACCAGGAACACCAATGTGGTGATGGCCGACAGCTTGAAGTGACGCACGCCCACGATCAGGATTATAGCACCGATCATATAGAACTGGGTGTCATTCGCCAGGTACCAGCTCCACAACATGCACTGCAAATGGCGACAGAGAAGGAGAAAGAAAGAAAGAGAGACAGAGTGGAGGAAGTTGAAGATTAGTAGGGCTTATGGGGGAATCTAGGGAATCGAGGGATATAGCGATGAATCTACCGAGGGATCAATCGAAGGATCTATCGATGGATCTACCGAGGGATCAATCGAAGGATGTACCAAGGGATCCATCGAGGGCTCCTTAGAGGGATCTACCGATGGATCTACCAAGGGATCTATCGATGGAACTACCGAGGGATCAATCGAGGGATCTATTGAGGGATCGCTTTACCCACCATCTCATCAACGGGAAACAGCGTATTGATGTAGAGTATGTTGCGCCACCAGTAGTCAGGGCAGGTCACGTGGTCCATGGTCGGCGGATCGAATATGGAGTAGGCGGCCAGGTATCTCATGGTCACTTGGACCACGCCCAGCACGAACAGGTAGGGCGCCGTGAGGCGCATGAAGCGGTAGGCGACCAGGCCGAAAAAGTGAGCGGTGCCCGCTGTGAACTCGTTGGCGCCCTTGCTCAGCTTGTTCAGTTTGCCCTTGGCGTTCGTGCGGAAGTACAGATAGGAGATCAGAAAGCCGCTGATGAAGAAGAAGGTGTCCACGCTGAAGGGCCCGTTGGTGATGGCTTGGAAGAAGAAGTTCTGCTCGACCTCCTTGCGCATCTCCATGTTGTCCGAGTACTTGAAGACCACGATGCACGTGTGCCCCAGGATCACCCACGCCATGCTGAAGGCGCGCAGGCCGTGGATGCAGGGTATCGTGTCGGCGCCCACGTTGCGGTCGCAGATGGCATTGAAGTTCGTGATGGCCGAGAAGGAGAGCAGCAGTTCCGAGTAGATGCTCAGCTTCTCCGGCTCGTGCAGGTGACCCTCCAGGTGCTCGTCCGAGTTGCTGTTGTTGTTGCTGCTGCTGTTGTGCTTGTGGCTCGAGTTGGAGCCGACGCCGCCGCTGCTGCTCCTGCTGCTGCCGCCGATGCTGACGCCCTGATGATGATGACGATGATGATGGTGATGATGGTGCACGTTGATGCGCTCGTGATCGTGATGCTCCAACTCGTGCTCGTGCTCATTCTCGTGGTCGTGCTCGTGGTCGTGGTGATGCCCGTTGCCGCTGTCATTGTCGCTGGGCGGCAGGTGCAGCACCAGCTGATCGAGCTGCTTCAGCGAATCGGACTGATTCGACTGCTTCAGGGCCTCCTCGTGGGCGGTCATCGTGTCGCTGTAGTCGGAGGAGGCGCACCCAATGCCCGAGCTCGTCTCGCTGTTGTTCATCATCTCCTTGTCCTGCAGGCGCAGCGCCTCCTGCAGCTGGCGGTTCAGATAGATCTCGTAGAGCGTGCCGCAGCAGATCAGTCCCAGCACAATGCAAGAGACCACACTAGAGAGCGAGACAGAGAGAGGAAGAGAGAGAGAGAGAGAGAGAGAGAGAGAGTAAGAGAAGTTGACTGTTAATACGATAGCCAAACAAATGGAGGGCGTGGCGGGAATAGTTTGGCTTCTTTTTCAGTCGTTTCAGCTTTTTCGGGCGCGCATTTCACACGACGCCAAATGCTAATGGCTTAAGCCAACGCTGGGGAGCGGAGTCCGGCTGGGGCTGGGTAGTCACTGTTTGCGTTGCCCATTAGCGAGAGACTCACGCTTATTTTTGAAAGTGAGGTTTGGGCTACTTACATCAGCAGGCAGAAGGTCTTGTCCGACCAAATGTTGAACTCGGTGTCCGTGGGCACGCGTATGTCCAGCACGCGCAGCTCCCGGCTGGGCAGCTCCTGGCGCGCATAGCCGGACATGCGATTCACATCGGTCGTGCTGCAGCTCGAGGGCAGACAGACGCCCATATATAAAGTGCGTAGCTGCAGATGGATAAAAGAATGTGAGTAAAAGCCGGAAGAAGAGAGATAAAAGTTTAGGCGGGTTGAAGAGAAAGGTTTTTAGTGCTTGAGATGAGCGATAAGAAATACTCCGAAGGGCGGAGGAATGTGAGAGGTTGAGTGAGCTATATCTTACAGAGAACTGAGTTGGCTATAGCCTTTGAGCTGTATTTGGGTAAGAGAGGAGAGAAGCATTTAGAGAAGTTTCAAATGATCTTAGCTCTTCAATCTGTTCCCAGCTTCTCTACATGATCTCTCCCTTTCCCTCTCCCTCTCTTAGCTCATTCATTAGCTGACCTCTTTCTTCCACTCTGTCAATCTCTGATCACATTCGACTTACCATTTCAGTTGGCATCGTTTCGTTCAGCTGCAGCTTGAGCACATAGAAGCCCGGCATGAAGGGCGGCGGTGCGTTGTAGACGCTGCTGTACGCCTCCGCGTAGGCCTCGGCAAAGGGCAGTCCATTGTTGCGATTGCCAGTGGAGGTGCTGTTGGTGTCCTTGCTGCCGTTGGTGTTGTCGGAGCTGGAACTGGCGCTGGTGCTGGAGCCGTCGTAAATGGCTTCGCAGAGAGCCAACGAACCCATCCAATAATTGTTGCCGTAGAAGAAACCGGAAGTGTAGTGGCCGGAAGCATCGTCCACTGCAAAGGGAAAAAGCAGAAGCAAATGTTGAAAGTGAAGGGCATTATTCAATGCGAGCCCGATTAGCCCGACCCGTCAAGCCCTTACGATGCATAACTCTATGCCCTGAGCCAATGGGGTATATTGGCTGTTGTTAAGTGAAGGGCATCTTGAGCTGTATAAGCTCTATTGGGTTATAAGCTTTATTGGGTTACCCCATTGGGTTACTATCGGCTGAGCTGAGAATTTTAGATAGTTTTTCTTAAGTTTTGCTGATGTAATAGGCTCATTCCGGTATTGATCATATCTGGAGACCTTTCATGATTATTGATTAGCAAAGCTGTTTGAGTTCTCTTATCGCTTGGCAATTGGATGTTGTGAAGTAGCCCTCATACAGTGAGTATATAGGCACACTTAGCGTAGTAGATATACAGATTCTGTAGCTGCAGATATATATTTATAGCACCATAAATAAAAGTTAATATAAACACGCTTAAATGCTAATATCTCTATATCTAGTCTAGTGTTGGGCAAATATTTATGTAGAGATATATATTTAAGGAGGTAGAGGCAGAGCTAGAGGTAGGAGGGGTGGAGGTAGAGGTGAAGGTGGAGGTAGGGGTAGGGGTAGAGGTGGAGGTAGGGGTAGAGGTGGAGGTAGGGGTAGAGGTAGAGGTAGAGGTAGAGCTAGAGGTAGAGGTAGAGCACTTTCTCAAGTAGTTCTGAGTATCATCTTAGTGTGACAAGATTATTAGGAATACCGTTGACTATAATGGGTATGTAAATAAGTTCTATAGCTAGGGCAGCTATAGAGCTCCCTAGGGGGAACTACTGAGTGAGAGGGCCTCTGAGTGAAGCTGGCAGTTCGATTGACCGAATTGACTAAGGGGCATACTGGGAAGAGATCTGCAGGAGGGGCACGTCGGACCGTACAGGGGAAGGGAGAATGGGAGAATCTATGTAGAGACAAGTCTACATAGAGCTGTAGCTATATAGTCTACATATATCGTAAGTCATATGTAGACCTAAGTAAACAGTCTTAGTTTCCTTTACATTTGACAGATTACTCAACGAGACAGGGTATCTGCCGGCCTTTCACACCTCTCTCTCTCAGAGTTTATTTTGAAATGATTTTTCTTGTCGTTGCTTTATTTTTGTTGGTTTTTGTCGCTTGCGTTTGTTGGCACATAAAAAAGTTGCCGTTGCCGCTGATTATATAATGTCTCTCTCTCTCTCTCTCTCTCTTTCTCTCTCTGTTTTCCCTGTTCCCACTGCCCCGTGCCCCTTGCTGCATGCAACATGTTGTCGCATTGCGAATTTTACGGCATTTTTTTGGCCATGCGATCTTCTCCCATTTAGTTGTTGTTGTTGGCTGTTGTAGCTGGTTGTTGTTGTTGTTGTTGTTGTGAATTGTCTTGTAACCAGTTGCCAGTTGGAGCAAGCAACCAGTTTCTGTTGTCGTCAGTTCCCAAAAGGCAACAATAAAGCAATCTCAACTGCAGCTGCGCAACAATTTGCTGTTTGTTGTTGGTTGTTGTTGTTGGTTGTTGTTGGTTGTTGTTGTTGTTGCAGACATTTTGGCATTTAGGCGGACAACTTCCTTCTGTACGCAAAATTTGTTATTTGGCTATTTTTTGGCGCTTGCCTTGACCACAGCGCAGATTTACGATCGCATGCATGCGGCAAAGGCGTGCCATGGGCGGCGAGGGGGGCTGTCTCTGCCAAAGGGGTGAGCGAAGGAAGCTTGTAAGGGGGAAATCCGGCCTTACAGCCAGCTGCTTGTGGACCACGTCGCATGGCCATGACCATGAGCAGGTTTTTAACATGATTACTTTTCCGGGCAGAAGATGTCCGAGAAAAGAGAGAGGGAAAGAGGAAGACAGACAGACAAAGAGAGAGAGAGAGAGAGAGAGAGAGAGGATGAGAGTGTGGCATGCCAGTTGCTAAAGAGGTGCTGATGAGCATTTTAGCGCATTGTTAATTGCTTAGCCAAAGATTATTAATTAATCAAAGCAATTCTTGACCAACTCCGGGCTGACACACTTTCGTAATACCCTGTAATAATTGATGGGGCCACGATGCGCTGTTTGCTATTACAGAAATGTGTCAACATGTGTCGTAAGCTTATTTTTGCCATGAAAATTGAGTGATAGCAATGCTTAAGCTGAAAAGTAGTCGACATTGTATCGATAACGATAATTATCGAAATGTCATTAGCTGGCTTTTGCTAAGGCGCAAGACATGTTAAGCTACATCAGGCACAGTGTGCTGTCAAATCGATAACCGATAACACTGTCTCCACTCAAATCGATAAGTATCGACACGCCATAAGTTCTAGCTCAGCTACAAACGCCATCCGCCTTGACTTGCTTAGAATTTATTGCTTAAATCGATAAGTATCGATAGTAAGTCTAGCTCCCTTGTGCTAGCTACACTCATGGCTGGCATAGAGCATCTGCTTGTCGCCTTCACCTGCTGATCGGAACACTTTTACTTTTTTTCCCACACGCCCCACGCTCACTCGCTTGCCCTTTGGCGTCGCTCTTTCACTCTGGCCCCTTTGTCCACATTCGTCTTTCTACCTCGCCCTCTGTCACATTTTTGTAATGTTTAAACATGTTTTTGCTGCTGCTGCTGTTGTTGTTGTTGTTGTTGTTGTGTGTCTCTTGTTTTTTTTTCTTTTTTCGGTTTCAATTTAATTTGCGATTGAGGTCATTTGATTTCTGTTGGCTTTGGGATTTTGTTGTCTTGGCTTTTATGTAATTGTTAGGCCAACTCTGCTTTGGTTTTTTTTTTTTTTTTTTGTCTTTTTGGTAAGAGCTGAGGTCTTCGCAGATCTGTGGGACCTCTAACTAGTCAGATTTCATATTGTATTTGTCACTTCTCTCTGCATTTTTGCCCCGTCTTCTGCCGCTTGCCTTTTTGTGATGTCTCATGTTCAATTGAACGTGTCATTCAAGCGTTTAACGTCTCTTCAACAACAAAGCAGACCAGCACAAATAGTCAAGCGTCGACCGATCCACAGTAGACGCGAGTCACAGACTCCATCAAGGTAAGCGCCGCGATGTACATGACATAAAGCCCGATCGGGGCAAACAGCAGCCGGAAAAAGCCCAACCAGGTAGCGCTTGGACCAGTGTCGTCTCAGCCCCGCACCCTTTCCTCTCTCTCCCTCTCTCTCTCTCTCTCTCTCTCTTTCTATTGAGCACCGTTTAACCCCAGCTCGATTTGATCATGTACTCTCGTCGCACTCTGACTGCTGTAGCCATATCAATTCTTGTGTTGCCGCAAGGTCTTCGCTGCACAGACGAGACCCATAAAATCGTCCAAACAGCACGGTCAATGCCCATAGAGCGCAGCGGGGGCTATGGGGGCCTACAATTATCAGATCAGCCATAAGCATGCGCTAGCCTAATTGAAAGTTGTTGACAGATCTATTAAACACTGCAGTTTCGGCCTTCAAACTGTTTGTGAGCATTAAGTTGTTTGCCCCTCACTCACTCACTCACTCAGTCACTCACTCGTTCAGGCAGTCAATCAATCGATCAATCAAGGTGTCTATCAATCAGAGTTTAGACTTAAATGAACGAGCTCGCCGTTAGTCTGTTGCTAAAGAGACGTAAAACACACAGAGTCTGTATTATCGAATACGCCTTTGATTGATCTAATCGTTTGCATTAGCTCATTGTGCCCAGACACCATCGCCATCGAGACCCATCGACTACTTATCGGCTGTGGCGCCTCTCGCATACCTCAGCTGCAAATCTAAATATTTAGAATCTAATAAGTTTGCAGATAAAACATTTGAGTACGCTCGTCGCTGTTCAATGATAAAACATCGTCAAATTTGTGTTTGGTTAATATTTACGGAAATGTGTGATATGTTAGAAGCACTTGCATTGCGATGGGTGGCCGATGAGATACGCTGACAGGTGGGCGTGGGTGGGAAATGATAATGGTAATGGTAATGATGATGATGATGAGAATGAGAATGAGAATAATGAATGAGATAATGACAATGACAATGATAATGATAATGATGATAATAACGACAATGATAATGATGATGATAATGATAATGACAGTGAAGATAACAATGACACTGCTAATAATAATGAGCATAAGTATGACAGTGATAATGCTAATGACATTTACAATGATAATGCTAATGACAATGGAAATGGTAATGACGATGGGAATAGAAATGAAATTGAGCAAAAGTATGAAAATAACAATGAAAATGATAATGCTAATGATAATGATAATTATAATGATAATACTAATGATAATGACAATAATGATGACAATGCGAATAGTAATGATATTCAGCAAAAGTATGAAAATGACAATGCCAATGGCAATGACAATGCCAATGGCAATGACAAGGACAATGCTAATGACAATGGAAATGGTAATGACGATGGGAATAGAAATTAAATTGAGCAAAAGTATGAAAATAACAATGAAAATGATAATGCTAATGATAATGATAATTATAATGATAATACTAATGATAATGACAATAATGATGACAATGCGAATAGTAATGATATTCAGCAAAAGTATGAAAATGACAATGCCAATGGCAATGACAATGCCAATGGCAATGACAAGGACAATGCTAATGACAATGGAAATGGTAATGACGATGGGAATAGTAATGCAACTGAGCAAAGGTATGAAAATGATAATGATAATCATAGTGCTAATGACATTTACAATACTAATGCTAATGACAATGGCGATGATAATGACAGTGCGAATAGTAATGATATTGAGTATGAGTATGAGTAAGAGAATCACAATGCTGATGATAATCACAATGCTAATGATGAAGCTAATGAAAATAAGAGTCATACTGATCATGACCAATAATAAGCCTATAGACAATGATCACGATAATGAGCTGCTGGCAGAGGCCATGCATATACCCCACTCACTCTACGTGGTTCGCATGTTTCAGGCTACATGCCTAGTGGTAGATGCGGTATACCCCGTGCCGTTCGAGCATGGAAAGAATGCTTTAAAGACTTGTATTTATTATGTTGTTAAACAATTCTCATCTAACTGAGAATCAATATTGTCCATAGGAAGCCATAGCAAATTTGCCTCGCTAATATTGCCAGCAACAAGCGTCGAGCGATGTTTGGCAATCGCCTATGGGGTATTTCACTCTCGCTATATATGTATGTATGTGCCATATGCACAAATATATTTATGGATATTTCTTATATTTTTCATTGTCACCTGAGTGTCAATGAAATCGCCAATTGAAAACAATCAGCGAATTGTCAAGAGCCACTCGGCTCAAGTCGAGTTACGCTTGGAGGTTATGACGGGGATATATGCATACATATACATATATATATATATATATATATATATATATATGTGTATATATATTTGTATATAGAGGGTATATGGTATTATATTGGGGCGGCTGCGCAACATAGGTGTTAACACTAACGCCGATTACGGCACAAAAGAAAGAGGGCGGCTCGGGGGGTCGCTCGGCTGGGCGTGGCACACGCAACGCCCATTAAATGACAGCCACGAAGCTGTTGAAACTTTTTGTTTGATTGATGAAACGCAGCACGAAAATAATCATAAATAATGTGCTTAACACGCCAAACAACAACAACAACGACAACAACGACGACAACAACAACAACAAATAGTTGTTGGCCTGTCAGAGACACTTAATATTTTTATAGAGCTGCGCCGCGTCGCCGCATTGCGAAAGGTTTGCAAAAAAATCAAATCGAAACGAAAATAAAACAAAGCAAAAAATAGTTTTTTATTTTTCTTTATATTTTTTTTATATTTTTTGTTAATTTTGTTTTATTATTTTTATAACGCGCCAGAAATTTAAAGCGCGCAATTAAAGCAACAACAACAACAAAAAGTGAAGAAAACGTGCGTCAGAACCATTAAAGAAATTATGATTATTCATATACATATATATATAAAGTGCTACAAATATGTATATAAAATAATAAATATATATATTTATATAAAAATAAAAATATCTTAATGCGTCTTTCTAGCTGAACTGCAATGCTCGCCCAATGAGAGGTGAAGCGGGTGTATTGGCTTGTTGACTGTTGTTAGCTCGTCTAGCTAAAGACTTGATATGTGGACTCTCTCGCACTCTCTCTTTCTCACTCTCTCTCTCTCTCACTCTCCATCTCTCTCTCTCTATATATATACATATATATATATATATATATATATATATGTACATAAAAAAAAATATATGTATATATATATATATATATATTTTTTTTTTTTTTTTTTTTATATATATAATAGATCTCCTATAGTCTTTAGGATGGCATGTCAAATCGAAACAAGTAAGAAAGCTTCAGCTGGGAGTGCACGACTAGCAGATACCCATACCCAGGGCAGAGCTGCTACTCAAACACGCCCTTAGCTTGTGCCTTCCATGGGTTCAGAGAGCAGCACAAGTTATGGAAGTATTCTACAAAATAGTTATGCAATACTTCTATAACTTGTACAGCACGAAAAAGTGTTCTGCAGTCGTTGCTTGCCCATTTTGTATCACAATCTGGCCAAAAATAAAATTATTGTTTTGAGTTGTCTTTAAATTGTTTAATGGGCTTTACGTGTGTTTCGGCCTCTATGCTAGACGCCCCCTCACATACCTGCACAGACACACACACACACACACACACTGCCAACACTCTGTTTATGCACAGTCAACAGTTGAGGCCAACAAACTTCCCATTCGTTCTACAGTTGCCAAACTCCAATGAACCCAAAGGGCTAAGCACTCTCCCGAGCCATGTCAATAGAGGTGTGCGAGCAATCCTTTTCTTCGAGAACCCAAACAAATATTCAAACAACCTTTTGCCAAAAATAGCTAATCGGCATTTCTTGGTAGTCGTTTGAGCAAACAATTTGCCTGCAGATTCTAAGAAACTCAAAAGCTTCACTCAGCGCAAGTGCAAAAGAAAACTTTTCTATATTTGATTAGAAGACTGAGAATACAAGTAGAGTCAACAGATACATAGATAGATTGAATAGTTAATATTAGTGTTAAAGTTCTTAGAAGAGGTTTTTATGGTGCTTTCATCTTTGATGCTGTTCATCGATTCTTCAAATCTTGAGCTTCGCTAAGTTCAAGCATTTGTCTGAAGCATGACTAAGCTTCTCTAGGAAGCTATAGAGCTTGAGTTATAGATCTTGAGCTATAGATCTTGAGTTATGGATTTTGAGTTATATATCTTGAGCTATAGATCTTAAGTTATAGATCTTGAGTTATAGAGCTTGATCCTTGTCTTGATAGACAATTCCATCAAGCTAAGATCAGAGATCTCTGAAAATCACTTACAACTCTTCTTTTATACAAAACTTGATCAAAACGATACTTCACGCAGCTGATCTATCTTGTTTTCTTCAATATGTGTAATAATTATTCTAATGATCTCTTAACTCCCCCATAAACATCAAACACGCCTCCATACTCAGCCGAATCATAGAAGACTTTAATATTTAGTATTGGCAGCTGGGAAATCGTCGAGGCCTATGCCTGACTCACGGCAATTTGGCAACAGCTCAAACACGACTTCAAGGTATTTCACGCAATTTCTATGGCTGCTCCAGTTAATCGTGGCGATTTGTGTAATTGACTGCGTTTGGGGCGGGCCAAACGAGCTAAGAACACGCACTGAGCATCTTAGGTATGGAGTTTGAACTCTATTGGAGAGCTGTGAAAAAAGCGTGAGGCTATTATATAGAGATTTGTTTTTTCTTGTTGCCAAGTGTTGTTCCCGAAATACTTTTGCTAGATCTGGAAGTTGCCTCTTCTGGTTGGTTTCTGGCTGAAGCAAGGGAGGCATCAAGGCTCTGCCTCAGCTTCACGCCAATTAAGCTCGAGCTGTAGTCAAAGTTTGATTATGATTAAAAACAATTGCAGTCGCTTTATGCTCGAGTCACATAAAAAGAGTTGATTCGAGAAACTTTGATGATCGCGAGTTACGTGGCAGCGGCTAATCAGTTTTATGATCTGAACTTAGCAATTGAATGCTTGAAATAACTCAAAAAGTGTTGCTGTTGCTCTCGACTGTTGCCTAATTGAGTCACATCAAAGGTTTCTCCCCTCTCCCTCTCTCTCTCTCTCTGTCTGTTTTGGGCAATTTAACGCTTGGGCACGCCTCGAAAGATCGCCCAAGCCTTGATATGGCGACGTCTTCGCGGCTGGCTGCAGCTGGCAAATCTTCGCCTAACTTCCCCATTACAATCGAAAGCACAAGAGCAACAGCCGCTGTGCATTTGTTATTCAGGTCGTGAAACTGAGACAACCGAGGCACTGTCAGTTTCAATGTCAATGTTGGGCAGAAGTTGCTGTTGTTGTCGCTGCTGCTGTGGTTCAAGAGCAAAATGTTGCTGTTGCTGCTGTCTGGGCTAACAAGCAAGCCCATGTTGCTACTGTCTCAGCTGTTGCTGCTGAGGCTTAAGAGTCATATGTTGCTGCTGTGAGGGCAACTGTCGCTGTTGTAGTCGGTAAAAGAACTGCTGCTGTTGCCGGCAAGGCTTCAGAGCAATATGTTGCTGCCGTGTTACCTAGAAGCAACAGTTGCTGATATTGTTGTTGCTAGTTAAAGAATCGTTGTCAAGGCTTACATTGCTGATGTTGCTGCTGCTGCTGCTGCTGTTGCTGTGGGGCTACCTGTTGCTGTTGCTGCTGCCACCAAGGCTTTGTGTTGCCCGCCAGCAACAGTGATTAGTACACATGTTGCTGTCGGAGTTCAAGAGCAATGTGTGTTGCTGCTGTTTCGCCCACCAGCGACACTTGCTGTTATCTATCGCTATTGTGTCGACTTTAGGCATTGCTGCTGGGGTTCAAGAGCAATATGTTGCTGCTGTGTCGCCCACGCTGACATTGCCAAATATTAGACAATTGACAGACGCTGTCAACAGCAGCCGCAGCAGCAGCAACAACAACACGATCGCAGCAACAATTGCCGCTGGCGCTTTCGCCGCGAGCATTGACAGCAATTCGTGCTCCAATTCGCAAGAGACAGAGTGAGAGAGTGAGAGAGAGGGAGAGAGAGAGAGAGGGAGGGAAGGTGTCTTTGCTTTTGATATGTTTTCTGTTTGGTTTTCATTTATAATTCCGTTTCATATAAGTTTATTTCTGGCGGAGATTCAGCACAAGGTCAGCTGCATCTTCAGCAACGGCAGCAGCAGCAGCAGCAGCAGCAGCAACTTCGGCTTTAGCCATTGCCAGTGACGACCCGTTTTTGGTATATGACTAACTGGTATTTCACCTGGCCCCGCCACGCCCCCAACGGAGGCAGCGCAGCTCTGCACGATCTGAAGGCTTTGCGTAACATGCGTGCCAGATGGAATCGTTATAGATATAGATATAGAGAGAGAGAGAGACGGCGAGGGAGAGGGAGAGGGGGATATGTGCATGAGCTCAGGGCTGCATCTGCAGTGCCATTAATAACACTATTAACACTGCTAATGGCATTCCACAGAATAATTAGCCACACGAAATCTTGATGAACTTGTAGCCAAATGCCAAACAGTCATTGTGAAAATTACAAATCAATTATCGATTCATAAGTGTACTATATATATAGTATATATCTGTAGATCGAACATCGAACATTAGCTTTCCATTGCCTAATTACAGCAATTGCCCAATCGATTCATCTCGTCTAATGCATTGATTAATTAGCCTGTTAATGCGGGAAAATCTAATATGTTTTTCTGCTTCTTCTTATATAATATCTATATATACATCCGATAGAACTATATACATATCAGCATCTATTTATATATCAGTATTATAAGAACTTTATATATGCTCTTCGCTTTGCTTTCTATGCTCTATACACATTTCGTGGCAATATCAGAGCATGCATCATATGAGTCATATCCAATGTTTTTGTCTCTCTGACCTCATTGAACTCGAGAGTTATAAGAGCTAGACCTATGAAATTTGGTACGTAAGCACTCTAAGGCTTCGCAAGCTTAGTATGAGATACTTGTGCCGTTTCCCCTTTCACTTCACCCATTCAACCTCATTGAACTCGGGAGTTATCTAAGCTAGACCTATAAAATTTCTCACGTAAGCACTCTTAGACTACACGAGCTCAAGTCCATAAAGATTCCTGCCTATGGCATATACATTTATATATATGTTCATCAAATGATACTCTCTATACATTCCACACTATGACGCACTTGCATTCGATAATTTGTAATTGGCAGTAGGAAAAGCAATAAATCGTTTATGTCTCGGATATAGCCTAGTCGATCCATCGATCTGGCCATTTGGTCTGGCCTTTTTTGTTGGCCATTTGCGCAGTTATATCAGCTGTGGCTGCCGCCTGCCGCCTGCTGCGTAGTTATCAAATGGGCCCGAACGCGATTATGGTCAATAACCCCAAATAGAGGGCGCATGCCAATTTCATAAGCGATTCCAATTGCGACGATTTCAATTTGAGGCACGTGCCAATGGGCTTTTACCTAACGGAAGCGACGTTTCGGACAAGACTTTTACCCGGCTCGCCTCGGCTCGGCCCGGCTTGGCGTGGCGTGGCTCGTCTCAGTGTCAAGTCGAAAATGGGGCCAAGCCAAAAAGCGTAGCGAATGCACTTGCACTTGCCATAGAAACGGATAATATATATACGATAGATATATATATATATCTGGCTATACTCCATAGATATATATATCTCAGTCTGAAGGAACCTTCGAGTGCAACGAGCGCGACATAGAAATCGTTTGATTAACTAAAGCCAGCGCTTAGCCAAGATCGCGCGACGCATTATGCCTGAAGGTCGATAAGCGATTGCAATTACGATTACGATAACCGATTGCCGATGAGCGATTAACGCGGCCATTCCGTGTGCCATAAGCAGACAGCTTATGCGAGCATCAAAGCCAAACTCGTTGCTGCGACCGAAATTCGTAATACCATCAGATGCGATCGTCATTGTCATCATGATGACTATCATCATCATCATCATCATCATCATCAGCAGCTATGGTCCGGCCCCAAATTGCAAGTCAAGTGCAAATATTATGTGCGTGTAATCAAATATGGCATCCATCAAGTGCTCGCTTACATAATCCATAAGTCGGGCCCGCAGCCCCGATGTAATATGCAGAAACTGGTTCAGACTCGAAGCGCGCTGCCCTCCACGAGACTATCGCATTCATCAGCGAACCGAATTGTGATGCCAATAAAAAGCAGAGTGAGCTGAGCTGAAGAGCAAAACTGATAGAGAGAGAGAGAGAGAGAGAGAGAGAGAGAGCTCTGGGCGGGGCTGCTTGAGGAGGTAGTTGAGCTGACCTCTGGGTAGGGTTGATGTTCTAAGCAGTCTAGGATTCTTAGTCAGGTATCTAGCATTGAATTATAAGGGAAAGTCATATGTAGCTCTACTTGGGACTGCTTGACTAGGAAGCCGAGCAGGCGGAGATGGCTGGATCCACTCAGTCTTGAGACTCTCATATTAGTCATGTAAGACTTGTATACCCAAGTGAAGTGAACGAAACAGTTCAAGTGAAGATGCCTACATTAGCTCTCTCTTTCTCTCTCTCTCTCTCTCTCTCTCTCTCTCTCTCTCTTTCTCTTTCTCTCTATATCTGCAACTAGAGTTAACCCTTTCATCATTCCTAAGAACTTATCATATCATCCATCATCCACTTGAGCTTCATCTTAACTCTGTCAACTGCCTATATCCATACATATACTCTCACATACTCCATGCCTTATCCAATCTAAGCTCTCTCATAAGCAGTAAAAAGCCCATCAACAAACTTATCAATATCTGTCGCAGCTTCACACGAAAAGTTGTCGCTCGACAAAGCTGAAAATGGAAATCGTTCGGGAATTGCAACAGATCTTTTACGCCATAATTCATGATCAAGTGCCAGCTTAAATTGCGTTGAATACAACACTAACAATAACAATAACAATAACAAGAGCAAGAGCACGAGCGGCGGCAAACGTCAACAACAAACAACAAATAATAGAGAAAAATTGCTCTGGCCGCGCAAGTTCGTTGCCTAAGTCTTTTGTTTTAGCTGTGTGTGTGTGAGTGAAGCTCAAAACGAAACAGAAAAAATGAAATTAAACTAGAGGAAAAACGCGGTCAAAGTTGAAAGTGGCTGCCACACAATTTGAACCGTTATTGTGCCTGCCCGCCGGTCAGCCAGTCAGCCAGTCAGCCAGTCAGCCAGCCAGCCAGCAGCAGCAGCAACAACAACTTGAGCGAACGCACATTTGCCTGTGCCATAATTTCGTTTTCGCCAAAGCAACAACAACAGCAACAAAAACTGCAAGACATTGCAACAATCAAATTAAACTTAAATTACATAAGCTTAGCGCTGCCAGCGTCGCTGCCTGACCAGCGCAGGCTGACAGGCTGCAATTGTTGTTGTTGTTGTTGTTGCTGCTGACTTGGCGTGTTTATTTGTTGTGCAATGCCCCTCTCTGTCCCTGTCCCTGTCTCTGTCTCTGTCTCTGTCCCTGTCTCTTTCTGTGTGTGTGACTGTCTCTGCTTCTGCTTCTGCTTCTGCTTCTTCTTCTTCTTCTTGTTGCTTGCCGTACAACAACAATGGGAAAGCAGTAGAAATTATGTTGCGTGACGTTTCATTTTGCACAAAGACTGTAATTGGCAGCTGCCACGCCCCGCTCCGTCCCGCCCACAGCATAGTGGCCTAAAAATTGCGGCTATTGTCCGCAATAATCGTTAAAAACAGGCCAGGCACGAGCCACGGGCCATTTGCCAATTTGCAGCCAAAGTTTGGCCAACAACAATTTCGACTCTTGATTATAACTGTTCACACATATATGTATATATATATATAGATATTTGTATATATATATATACATTTTTTAATGTCTTTCTGTTAAACTGCAAGACGAGGTCGGCATCAAAGCGAATTCGTTTGGTAATCGACAAAAATTTGCAATTGCTGCCGAAGCGCGAGGAGACAACAAAGACTTCCAGGAAAAAAAAGCTAAAAAAAGAGCTGATGCGAAAGCAGCCAGCAGGAAGTTTGCACAACAAGCACACACACACACACATACACTCTTATATAGCCAAAATTAGATACATATATATAATCAGCCACACTCCAGCTCAGTCGAGGCAAACATTTGCTTTTTCCTTCTTTGTTTACGTTTCTTTCCACACCAAAGCCTTGGCCAAACATGCAACAACCACAACAACAACATTGACAACAACAGCAACGGCTAGAAAAGAGATCAGCTGCATTTCATTGCCAGGATTTTGGCGCACATGCCATGGCCCAGAACCAGCCAAGCCAACTCAAGCCAAACCAAACCAAGCCGAGCCGAGTCAAGCTATTTGGCCTTCGACCAAGTCTGCCGCCAAACTCGAGCCAACAAAATGGTAACAAAACTGCTTTAAGGAAGTAAGGGGCGGAGAGCGGGGGGGGGGGGGCAGTGGCTGCCAGCTGGTGGCCAATTGATTTCAGCAAACCGCCGAAAGGCAGCGAAGCGTAGTTGCCGCCAACAGCGCAGCAACAACTCAGAACATTGCGAGTTGAGAGCATGCGCAGCTAGGCGAATACCCGCACCAAGTTGCCATTATATGGCGATTATATACAGAGATATATCTTAGCTGTAGCTGTATATAGCGAGAGTATATTCCACTGAATAAACTAAGTTTATGTTACATATAGATAGAGCTTCTATCTCTTACTCATAGTTTGTATGTAGTGAGTGCATACCCAACTGAACAGATACCCGTGCCAAGCTGACATTATATGTGAATGGAGACTATATAGCTATATCTTAGCTGTGGATGAGTATGCTCAACTAAGCAAATACCAGTGCCAAGCTGACGTTGTTTATGGATAAAGCATATATCTCCTACTTGAGTGCTTACAGTGCGAGTATGCGCAGCCGAGCAGATACCCGCACCAAGCTGACATACACTATACAGACGTAGATTATATAGGTATATCTTGTGTGTAGAAGAGTTTGCTCAGCTAAGCAGATACCCGTTATGCACAGCCAAAGAATATATCTCTCACTCACTTATTGTGCACAGTGAGAGTATGCTGAGCTGAGCAGATACCCGAACCAATTCGACAGATTGCATTTAACTGTTCAAGATCTAGTTCAGTTAAGCCGACATGTTCTTTGGAACAAGTTGCCAAATTGAGTCAGTTCACTACAAACTCAAACAATTTTGCGACCTATGAACCATAATAATAATCTGACTCCAAATTAGATTCATAATTGTTCATATGAATTGTAAATTTCAAACTAGTTCACCAGCTGCATTGAGCCTTGATCAGCATTCTCCACAAGCAATAGGTAAGCTCTATTGCAGCCGGGGGTTCAGCACGGGTATCTAGAGATTGGCCATTGATCTTGGCCATTTGAGGCTGGTCTTGGCTTTTAAGTTTCAGCGGCTATGACGTGACCAAATGCAAACAGCAGAGCGCTTAGAGCACAATTAAAGCTAGCTGAGGCGAATGAATGCGGTTAGGCATATGAGGGGCAAACAGAGAATAGCAAAAGAATAAGTCAACACACACAAACTGTTTGAGCATTGGAATAGGCAACTGCTAATACCCTCTAAGCATTGGGTAGGGTCATACGGTTTTGTGACTGAGTGTGTGACAGGCAGAGGGAGACTGGATGGAGTTGATAAGCTATCTATATGCTATAGTAAGTCTCTTGAGCGAGAGCTGACTCTATATACTTCTCTCTCTGTGTCTCTGTCTCTCTCTGTGTCTCTGTCTCTCTCTCTCTCTCTCTGTCTCTCTCTCTCTCTCTTCATAGACTTCTTATCTTTTCTGCTCAATTATTCTCTCCTCCCATCTCTTACCCTATTCTCTGCTCTTCTCTCCGCCTCTATCCTCTTCCTTTCTTCTCTTTCCAGTGCCTTCTCTCCTCTTCCCATCTCTTTTCTGCTCACTTCTCTCCGTCTCTCTCTCTCTCTCTCTCTCTCTTTCTCTCTCTCCCTTCAGGGTATTTGCCAGCCGCTCACGGCCAACTAAATAGATCACTCTTACTTGTTAGTCAGTGAAACTTTGAAAGCAACTAAAATACAGTTGTTGTTGTTGTTGTTGCTCTTACTGTTACTCTTGTTGTTGTTGTTGTTGTTTGCCTCATTCGTTTTGCGTCTCGTCTTGAATGTGTGTTTCGTGTTAATTGATTGCATAACCAGCAGAAAGACAGCGAGACACACTCACATTCACTCTTGTCAGTTGGTCAGTCACTCGGACTGGCTCGCTCTCTCGCTCGCTCAGTCAGTCAGTCAGTCAGTTGGTCAGTTGGCCAGTGGAGGGGGCGTGGCATGCACTCCAATCGCTGGCGCAACCAAATCCAAAAGAAACCAAAAAACAGAAGAAAAAAAACCCAAAAACTAGTCGCACAACATTTATTCATCATTTGGCTTTGGCTTGCAACAAGCTGAAGTCGAATTTGCAGCTGGCTGTCAGGCGTTGCACTGAGTTTACCATGTACCTGTTAGGGTGCATGTTAACTATTTGACAGCCAGCTCGTAATGTGATTTACTTTTCATTAATTGAATTTGGTTTACCAGGCACCTGTTAAAGTTCATTGTAATATTTAACAGCTGCTGGCAAAGCTAATGTTTGTAAACTAGCAAGAGAATTGCCTTTGATTTCATTATAAAAAAAGTAGCGCATGTTAAAGAGCAAGCAAAGGATGACTAGACATTTTACCAGGTACCTGTTAAAGTTCATTGTAATATTTAACAACTGCTGTCAAAGCTAATGTTAGTAAACTAGCAAGAGAATTGCATTAGATTTCATTATGAAGGGAGCGCATGCAAAAGATGACAACTCTTGTTTACCAGGTACCTGTTAAAGCTCATGTTAAGTGTTAAACATTGCAGACACCCAAATTCTTGGCACCGCTGCCATATACTGTAGATGCTTATTCGCTTAGGTTTGCAAATTTAGGCAAATGTCAAATATTTGATGCTCTCTGCAAGTCTTGCCCAATCGCATTTGACCAGCAGGTGGCAACACTGGCTCGAGCCTCCCATTAGCAATAAACAACAGAATACTTAACAGTTAGATGAACTGCCCACTCAACTTTGAGAGACAGGCAGACAGACAGACAGGCAGAGAACATGAGCGTGAGGCAAACGAGTTACGACAGCCAGCGCGACTGTTGGTTAACTCTTTGACAGGAGTGAACGTGAACGTGAATGCGTTGCCCCCAAAGCTCTGATATCATATGCCGTGCTGCATTATGCGCAATATCCAATTACAGTTATAGTTACACGGGCGCCATTGTTCGGGCTGACATAATGACCAAACGATTTGCCAAAAAGCCAAACACCAAACACCAAACACCGAAAGCAGAAAACTCCAAAATGTAAATTACTAACCAAATCGAATCGAATCGAGACAACAACAAGGACGTCTGACTTAGCCAGACTGCATAATACTCGTTCACGGTCTGAAAAACAAATCGAATCTTTTTCTTTTTGTGGAATTTGACACGTGAAACAAGGGCGGAGGCAGCGAACGACTATGGGATGGAGCTGAGGGCGCGGACTTACGCAATTTGACATACAAATTGGGAAAAGTATGTCTTCCAGTCTTCCACTGGAGCAGCGAGCTATGCTGCAAGGTACTGTATGCCTGCTTGAACCTTCCCACAGTTCTACAACTGATCTCATATATCAGATCAGTCGAGATCAGCTTGGCATTAGCTTTCTCCATAGTCAAATTTGCAGTTTCTAGCTATAGAGCTGTGGGAGTTAACAGTGCCAGATACCTCTAAGTTTTTAGAGGTGATTTATCTTTCGTATCTTGCTTCAAGAGAGCCTCAGATAGTATCAAAGCTATAGTCCTAAATACTCCTTATTCCAGAGCCTCAGTATATGCATCTCAGATCAATGTATAGATCTCGCTGTAGCAGAGCTCAGGGAGCTCCATGTGTTAGATCCACTTCTTGGCAGGCCTCAGAGACAGACTCAGACTTGGCCAAAACAAGCAAACCGAATATGACCACTTCTCACTCGAGCTGAGCGAGCATCACAACTAAACTAAGCTAGAAATCAAAGAGCACAATTGAGTGGTTGTTGTCGTTGTTGTTGTTGCTTCTAGTTGTTGCAAGTTGTTGGCAGTCGGGCAAGAACTAATTGCGACCTTGGGCGTCCGCACACAGCCAGCGGCGCATGCATGAAGCCAGCCCAAGCCAGCGACTCTATGCAGATCCGAAAAACTTGAAATGTCGAGAATGCGCCAAGCCAAACGACACGTTCACATGCAGCCGAAACAAGACAACCACCAACAACAACAACAACAACCACTAACTGTTAGCCATAAAGCTTACATAAATATCTTAATACACGAATCGAAAAAAAAACCTATCAATGCATAAAAGTTAATCGAAAGTGATTTGGCGCTTTGCTTGATTGCTCGGATAATGGATAATGCTCGACAGTTTTGATATTTTTCTAATCTTTATGGATTGCCCAATGGATATATTTGTCAGCTTAAGAGGATGATTGAGGCAAAGGAATGAAATATGTATATTGAGTTAGGATTGGAGCGAGGGAAGGCGAGGCAGAGCCAGTAGAAATGGGCGGGAGATATATGATATATGATAGCTGTGCATCCTACCTACATATATGCATGACATCTATATAGCATCTATATTTCTTCTTTTACCAATCAGTAGAGGCAGAGCCAGTAGAAATGGGCGGGAGATATGTGATATATGATATGATAGTAGCAGTAGCAGTAAGTATAGTGTTTCAAACTGTTCTCATTCATTTTATCAACGGATTTCTTTTTGATATATGAAATATGATTTTCCAGATTTCCAGATTATATAAGATATAAGAGCTTACAATAGATTTCAAGCCTAAGGCTACAGACTGTTCTCAGTTCAAAACACAACGAGCCAAGCCACTGTTACCATTTGTAATCGAAGCCACATCCACGAGGCAACTGTTCCCACTGTCAATTATAGCAATTATGCAGGCTTTATGCGTATGAGAACGGTATCAATACCCCTTACTACAGCCAACAATGTTATACTAGTTTCATTCCCTACTATGTATTTCCCATCATTTTCATATTTCAAATCCAATTCTAGCTGTTCCCCCTTCAGTTCTTATCAACTGTTCCCAGTCACATTCAAAAGTTGTGCACAGCCAAGCAACTGTTTGCCTTGCGGTGCACAAACTGTTCCCACTTAAACCAGAACTGTACTCACTTTTGACTGCCCACATCTTGGCATCGTTGAGGCCCTGCAGATAGCTGCGCATGTCCTTAGTGCAGTTGACGCTCAGCGTGCGTGCGGCTTCGAGGCGCGGCCACTGCGCCGCCAGCAGCGACAGATCGAAGACGTTGAGCGCATCGCGCAGTCGCTGCCTGCGCGTCAGATCGAAGCCGGCGTTGCTGCTGCTGTTGCTGCTGCTGCTGTTGTTGTTGTTGTTGTTGCTGGTTTCCGTTTGCAGGCTCAAGTTGATGACATTGTGCTGGTCGGGCTGGCTGATGAGGGGCGAGGACTTGTTGTCCTTGCTGTCAATGGCCGCCAGCGCGACGCTCGCCGCCAGCGCTAGCAGCAGCAGCAGCGGCACAGGCAGCGGCAGCGACAGCGACAGCAGGCGCATGATTCAAATGAGAAGAAAAAAAAAAACAAAAATATCGCACAAATTGATGGGGCACGTTCGCCCTGCCCTGCTTCACTTTCACTCAAAAAAAAAAGTCGAAAAAAATCTCTGTGTGTGTGTGTGTGTGTGTGAGAAATTCCAAAAATATATATATAAATTATATATTAAGTTCCAAAATCTGTGTCGTTTGTTTTCGCTTTTATTGTGATCTCTTATTGATCTTGTATATATATATTTTTCTGACTCTTCTTTCTCTCTCTGCTTGAATTTCTTCTGCGAACACTTTGCTTAAGTCATTTTCACGCAGCGAATGAGAAAGAAGCAAAAAAACGCCGAGCTTTAATTATCACACAAGAAAGCACATAAAAAAAACTCTTCGACTGCAACTGCGACTGCAATAGCGACTGCGACTGCGACTGCGACTGCGACTCTGACTTCTGCTTCTGCTTTTGCGTTTGCTTTTGCTTCTCTTCTTCACTTTCGGTTGGGAGTTGTGTAATAAGCGCTTCGCTTTGCTTTTTGAAAACCGTTAGAATTTCTCAGTCGTTGCTTTTGCCTGCTTCTTTCGTATTTCTTTTTCGATTCGAGTTGCTGTTGCTGTTGTTGTTGTTGTTGTTTTTTGTCACTTTTACTTTCGTCGCGCACACGCGAGCCCTGCCTTAAAGGCTGAGAGAGAGAGAGAGAGAGAGAGGGGGGAGAGGCGAGGAGAGGAGGGCTTTACTCGGATGGCTTTGCTTTGCTTTGGGAGCTGCGACAAGCGACGACCGCTTGGCATGAACGCACGTCAACGAATTGCGGCTGCGCGTCTTGGCCAGCTGTAAAAATATGCTAACAATTTCAAAAACGCAGCCCCAAAAGTCGCTGCGGCAGCGCGCGAGAGCCAGCATAGGCTCAGGCGTTAACGGCGGCAGCGCAGTCGCAGTCGCAGTCGCAGTCGATGGCCGACTGCTTGAAAGCGCAAGTGAGCGCAGCAGGCAGTGCAAAATTTTTACCGTTAGCTTGAGCAAGCGCAACGAAAGTGCTGCAGACAGAGACGGAGACACACGCGCAGAGCACAAAGCAAACTCAATGAGAGCGAGAGTGAGTGAGCAGACAAAAGCAAAAGAGAGCGACTCAAAGAGAGAGCGACGTTGACTGCGACGGCGACGGCAACGTCGCTGCTGCTGGACAGTGGAAGAAAAAGCCCTGCGTCATCGGCGATGTTGTAATAAGCATTTTGTTAACAAACGAATGTCGTTGTCGCTATTGTTGTTGTTATTGTTGTTGTTGTTGTTGTTGCTTTATGTTATGCTGCTGTTGCAAAAGTTGGCCGCAAAAAAAAACCGAAATGGGAAAGAAAAAAGAAAGAGCGAAGCGAAAAAAAGTGAATTAAAATGCGATTGAATAAATGAGGGAAAGAGTGAATAGTTTGAATATGCTAGGAAGTGAATGAGCAAGTGAATAGTCGGAAGGAAGTGGCGGGGGAGTGAATACTTCGAGCACTGAGTGAATACAAGTGAATCAGATGAGTGAATAAAGCTGTGGGAGCATGGGAATGCATGGATATAGAATGAATGAATGAGGAGAGAATATGAATGAATATCAGAGTGAATGAATAAAACTTAGCAATGAATAACTATAATGAATATCAAAGAAATCTAAGTGAATGAAATGAATGAAATGAATAAAATGAATGAAATGAATAAAATGAATAAAATGAATGAATGAATGAATATCAGCATGAATGAATAATGAATAATTCATGAGGAGCAAAAGTAAAGTAAGAAACTTACAGGAAAAAGAATAAAACAAATGAATACTTGAATACTACGTATGAATGAATAAATACTAGAATGAATATGTATATAAATAAATGAGTGAATCAAAAGACAAAGTAGAGAGAAAGAGCAAAATGAATCAATTGCAATTGGCAATTGAGTATAGCCACGACTATGAGTAGTAGTCGAACTATTCAAAGCGAAGCTCAGGCAAATATTAATATATATGATAAAATATATCAATGAATTAACCAATTTTCATCACATCATCAAACGCACATCAATCAATCGCCCCAAAGGGCATTCACTTATTCATTCATTCATTTATTCACTCATTCTTTGAATACCGTGACAAATGAATAAACTGCTAATTAAGGTGCTTAAACTCACATTCCGATCATTAATCTAATCTATAAAGCGGGAAGGGGGGAGTTTCAGATTTCTGCTCGAAACGGTTTCGGCTGCTGTTGACCTGTTTACACACAGAGAAAGAGAGAGAGAGAGAGAGAGAGAGAGAGAGAGAGGGAGAGAGGGAGAGCGAGAGGGAGAGGGAGACACACACACTCATACACAGCTGTGACTGAACGTGATGCAGTCACAGCTTCAGTTACCATTTTAGCTCGATTCCAGTTCGCAAACAACTGACAACAACTTGTCGCTCCCCCTACTCTCTCCTTCTCTCTCTCCCTCTCTCTCTCTCTCCCACTGTTTGTAAACCCATTGTGCAATATAAAAGATCTCCAAATGTCGTGCAAATGCTTTTTCAATTTTCCAAAAACAGGCGAAATAACATGAAAAGTTGGGAAAATACGTTTTGGCCACAATGCTTTTTGGCGCTGCCTGAGCTTTACCGTTATCGCGACGCCGTGGCCAGAAACCAGTTCTTGAAGATCTCAAATGAAGTTGGCTTGAATTTACTGGAACAAACGATACCCTGTAATCCGTGGGGCAGAAGTGTCGAAAGTATTCGTGATCTAAAACTTAGAGGTTTATAAAGCTCGATCAAAAAAGGACTTATTTTATATATATCTATACTATATGTGAGTCTATATACCAAATTTGGCGTATATAACTGTTAGAGTCTTCGAGCTATGCCTTAAGCTAACTCTAAAGAGGAGTCTTATGCAGAGATTTCTATAGTTCAGATACAGTATATGGTATATATATACATTCTATCTGATATGCTATTCTGCTTCTCACATACTTCACCTCAGCAATAACATACCCCACTGGCCTGCTACATACAGGGTATATAAGTACTACCAAAAAGTGCAGCCACGACTGGAATTCTCCATAATTATGAGGTGGGCAATAAGAGTGTGAGTGTGTGTTGTATGAAGGTAAATACAAATGTAGATATATATATCTATATGTGTTTGTATATTTACATATCTGTATGCGAAGGGCGAACAAACTGCATTTGTCGGAAGATGCGACCAGAAGCAGAAGCAGAAGAAGAGGAAGAGGAGAAAAAGAATTCAACGAGATCGAAAATGGGAAACAGGTTTTGGCTCATTATCGTAGCGAAGAGTTGAAATGCATCGATCGGATTTTGAGCGCTCATGAAGATTGACACAATTCGAAAACAAAGGCGGAGATGGCACGACTAGCAGATACCCTGTAGAGGGAATGTGCGATGATATGCGACTGCGAGAGTAACGGGAAGGAAAAAACGGGAAGAATTGGTTGAGAGAAGAAGAAGAAGAAGGTGTAGATAGATCGAGAGATAGATAGAGAGTGATACAGAGGGAGAGATACAGAGAGAGGGAGAGAGATGAGAGAGAGACAGAGGGAGAGAGAGAGAGAGAGAGAGAGAGAGAGAGAGAGAGAGAGAGTGAGCGAGAGAGTGAGAGAGAGAAAGAGTGAGAGAGTGCGAGAGAGTGAGAGAGAGTGCGAGAGAGTGAGAGAGAGTGCGAGAGAGTCAGATATATAGAGAGAGTGAGAGAGAGAGAGAATGAGAGAATGAGACAAAGACAGAGAAAGAGAGAGAGAGAGAGAGTGAGGGAGAGAGAGAGAGGGTGAGAGAGAAAGAGAGAGATAGAGATAGAGAGAGGAAGAGAGAGTGAGAGAGAGAGTGAGAGTAAGAGAGAGAGAGAGAGAGAGAGAGTCACAGAGAAAGATTAGTAGCGAGACAGAGAGAAAGTTTGAGAGAGAGATAGGGAAAAAGATTGAGAGTGTGAGACAGAGTGAGAGAGACATAGAGAGAAAAAGGGAGAGACGAGAGAGATATATACATGTACATATATATTGGGTCAGTTACGGAGACTGAGAATGTGAGGGAGAAAGGGAGATATTTAAAATTAAAGAGAAAGAGAAAGAGAAAGGGAAAGACAGCAAGATATTAAGAGATATGTTGAGCTTGAGTGAGAGGGAGACTGGAAGAGAGAGAGAACAGGCAGCAAAAGAGGGACGAGGGACACTGACAGAGAGAGAAAGAGAGAGAGAGAGAGAGAGAGAGACAGGTGTGAGATACATATTTAGATGTGTCACATGTCATCTGTTAACATGTATCGGCATATATGTATGTATGTTATCGGGTCATATTCAGATTCACATTCGCAGTTTCGGCTATTGGTTAACGCATTGTAATATCGCCCGTCAGCCGAGGAAAAAACCTGTCTCGGCCCGGTCTCATATTTTAATGAGAAAAGTGAAAGTGTCAAGAAACAAAATTGAAAATAAAAAAAAAAAACAAAAAATACCAACAGCAACAACTAAAACTCAGCTTAACAATGAATAAATAATAAAGTGCTACTAAAGCCCAAATATACGAATACTAAATGAGTGTACGAATACGAATACGAATACGAGTCGTCGATGGGTCTGAAGAGGCGGCGGCAATTCGAACCGAAATGTGTGAAAATCAAATTTGGAATTGTCGAATCGAACGAAGATAAGCCAGAACTATGTGGACAGTGGGCGTGACCGACTGCATGATGCTGGCCCAAGAGCTGGTTGCATGTTTAGGGCAGAGTAGAGCGGGTCAGTGGTCAAGATCTCAGCTCTCTAGCTACAGTTTCTCTTTCCTCTCGCCACAACCCCAAAGAGGGGAACTTAGCATACCCAGGGCACTCTCCAGGCATCCCTAGGCCTACCCCAGGCATCCCCAGGCCTACCCCCCACACTACATCATCATCTTCTTGCATGTCAATATGCGCACTTTTCATTTGAGCTTTGGACTCTGCTTGGTCGATCTGTCGCACTTTTGCAACACTGCTTTTTTGCGCCGTCTTTTTCGAGCAGTGTTGAAAGCGGTTTTATGACGGCGGCTATAATTAAAGCCGTTTGCATAACGATGATATGATTGAAGATAGCGGATCTTTACATAATTATGATTACTTGATGCGAAGTAGTTCAAGTCGTTCGTGATTCGACGGATTCGACTGATTCGACCTGTTGCACACACTCGATAACGAAGCCAGCGAATCGAAAAGTAACTCGATGTTGCAGAATCCCCCTTTGTTTCACCTTTTCTGATAATTCAGTTTTGAGTTCTCTGTGAGTTGGTATTGGTTGGCTCGAGAGGATGTTATCGATAGCTGAGCTCGATATGAATTTATCGATTGATATACTTAACTCTCTGCCTTTGCGATAGGTTCTTCTGATGTTCTGATGTGTGTGATGTTCTCTCTTTTTCTTTCTCTCTCTCTCATTTGCTCTCTGTGCCTACCTTAACCTCAGATGTGATCTTTCCCTTTTGTCTTTCTGTTTTTCTCCCACTCTTTATTTCTCTCCCTCACTCTTCCTCTCTCTCTCTCTCTCTCTCTCTCGCTCTCTCTCTCTCTCATTCTCCCCACTCTCTCTCTCTCTCTTTCACTTTCTTTCACCCTCTATCTCCTTCTGGCATTCTCTCTATCTTTCTCTTCATCTGTCCTCACTCTGCTCTCTCTCTCTCTCCCTCTCCCTCTCTCGCTCTCTCTCTCTCTCTCTCTCTGTCTCTCTCTCTCTCTCTCTTTATCTATATTCGTTTAGGGTCAGTGGGCAAAGTACCGTTACATCACGTTTGACACTTTGACCATGAACGCATTTCACGCCAAGGAAAACGTTCAGCAATGCAACAACAACAACAACCAACAGACAACAGACAACTGACTTCAAACCGACTCGAACTACTCTAGCTGAAAACTGAATCAAATATGCCGTTAATTTTTCTTACGTCGTAACTGAAGTTATGTTTTATATGTTGTTTGTTGTTTGTTGCTGTTGTTTTATATCATTTGGTCATCTTCGGCATTTATGTTTGTTTTTTTCATCTTCTCTCTTTTTTTTTGTAATTTGTCGCCTGGTCTCGTCTGCTTCTTCAGTTTTTTCTTTTGATAATTACTTCATTTGCAATCTTTCATGAAGCAATAGAAAAAAGCGGCGTTAATTAAAAACGCAAACGCGAAGACAGAAGCCACATGAGCGTCGATTGCCTCAAATCTCTGATGGGCTTAAAGAGAGAGGCGAGAGAGAGCAGAGAGAGAGAGAGAGAGAGAGAGAGAGAGAGAGGGGGGTGCGTGGGTTAGGTGTAAGGGGAAGGGAATGTAAATACAGCTGAGATTGGAGCTTGAGACTGGGGAAGGGTTGAGGGGTGGGGGGTGTCTGACGGGTGGGCAGAGGGAGGCGTGGCAGTAGGTTCGCTCTTACGCAACAAAGAGAAAATTTAGCGTAAGACAGAGACTAAACAGAGAAGTGCAATGTCACTCGGCCATTAATAAACCCAAGCTGGGAATGAAGAGAAAGAGAGAGAGAGAGAAAAAGGGAAACAATGAATGGGCCTAGGCCCATGGCATGCGCGACCATCAGATACCCTGCAGAAAGAGAAGAAACTTCCTTGTAGAAACTCACTCTAATTCCCTTTTTGACCACAAAGAACAAAGAACTGAGCCTTGTTGAGGATGCTAGGCTACTGAATACCCTGTAAATGGGGAGAAACAACTGTTGTCAGACTGATGAATAGCATTGAGGTAAGCCAATATGGATTAAGTATGAAAATTTGCCTAGGCGTGTATGCTCGCTCCTGGTATACCCTGTAATGTAAGCAAGAACAGCAGATTGATCGATTACCCTGTTAAGTAGATCACTAACTAGGCTAACATAAGGTGCAACTGTAACTCAGTTGACAGTAGAATCATGACATAAGCATGGCTGCAGAATACCCTTTCATCGGGACGTCGTTGGCTTTGGCTTGATCCACAAATTGCCGTGCTACGTTGTCTCTCTCTCTGACCATAACTCTCTATCTTAGTCTTCTTCTGTCAGACACGCTGTCTCTCATCTTAATTGCAATTCTACCTACGTTCAGCAACATCTATCGTTGTCTCTCTCACATTGGCAATTGGCAACACAGACTCTTCTCAACACTATTTAGCTCTTCTCCAACATTGCTGGAGGCAATTCCAACTATGGCTATCGCTATCATTTCATACCGATCCGACATATATATGTATATGTACTTACCTGCCAACTAAGTGATGTCCACGTTGACATAGGCAACCATCAAAAAACATACTTACGCGCAGGGCAGCTTGGCATTTGCTTCATTTGCTATAAGCTGCATATATGTATGTATATGCCCTGTATTTAGCAGCAACCGGGTAGTCCACGGGTCAAACTAAGCTTTAACGGCCGTTGACAAAGCACAGCAGCGGCCTGCTTTCCACTGCTTGCACTGCTTGCCACTGCTTTCACACAGCTGCCAAGCAGTGCAAGCAGAGTGTGATAGAGAGGGAGTTGTCGCCGCTGTACGCTAGATGGCGCCAAATAAACTCAATCAATATTCGGGCTTCTTTTCAAAATTTCTGTTTAATTCATAATGCTCTTTGTTTTGCTTATATACATATTTGAATATGTCTGTGTGTGTGTGAGTGTGTATATGCATGCATGTATGCATGTGTGTGTGCGTGTGTGTGTGTGTTGTAGAGGCATATGTAGAGCGATTTCTGCGGTAGTTTCAACCATATTTTACAACTATATAATTATTCAGTATTTATTTATTTATGTTTTCAAATGATTTCTTTTTACGGTTTTTAAACTGTTTTTCTTTTTGTTTAGCTTTGTGGTTATTACTTTTTTTATAACTAGGCTCTAGGGACAGGCTGGAAAAAGTGCTCAATTTTTTACTCACTTTTTTTCGTTTTTTTCTTCTTCAACATTTACATAATTTATTCATATATATTTTTTTTTGATTATTTCTTTTGGCTAAAAGCAAATTTATATTTTTTATGTTTTTTTTTTTTAATTCAAATTTCTATATATCTTTTTTGGTTTTATATTCAATTTTTGTTTTTCTCTCTAATTTTGTTTACTGCCTTTCTTTTACCTAATTATTAATCAACAAGACGAAAAAAAACTGTTTATTTTTATCCCTTTCCTCTTCACTAACTTTGTCAAACGAGAGCAGCTGAAAGTATAAAGAGAACTTGAAGTAGATGCAGTTACAATGAGAGGGCGTGAGGGAGAGGGCTATAGAGAGTCATATTATCATATCATCATATCATCATATCATCATATCATCATATCATCATATCATCATATCATCATATCATCATATCATCATATCATCATATCATCATATCATCATATCATCATATCATCATATCATCATATCATCATATATCATCAAAGAGTTGTTCTACAATTTAGTGTCACAGTTGTTTGACAGCTTGCTGTTAAAGTTCATGTTAAGCTTAACAGTAAGTTAAATTTTCAGGCAATCAAAATTGAAACTTAAACTCAACAAGAGACTGAAAAAGTCTGTAAAAGCTGTAAAAGCTCTGTAAAATAGAGAGAGAGAGAGAGAGAGAGAGAGAAAAAAACGAAATCTCTCACTTGTGTTATCGATATATTATCGATTTAGTTGATAGTCAGATCAAGTGTATCAGAGGGAGTGTGAGAGAGAGAGATAGAGAGAGTCTTAGCAATAGGTAGCTTGAGCAGTTTTTACTGTCTGCGTATGTTGTCGATATACTATCGATATACACAATGACAGCCTGTGAGAGAGAGAGAAAGAGAGAGAGAGAAAGAGTTTGTAAAGAAGAGCACATGTGAAGTATGTATATATAGTATATAGTACAGTAGTTAGGTATATATCATCATTTGTATTTAGATATATATATATATATATATATATATATATATATATATATATATATATATATATATATATATATATATATATATATATATATATATATATATATATATATATATATATCGATATATATTCATAGAGAAAGGCACAGATGAAATTATTACATAATTAAATTTTGTGTTCTTCGGATTTTCTAAGTTCGATTTGTTGCAGTTGCACTTGCTGTATTGTGTCAAAAGTTTCTCTAAATTTGGGCATTTTTTGTGTGTTGTCATCGTCATCGAACCATCGACTGTCGACTATCAACTATCGACTTCTTCATCTAGTACGTCTACTACCTCCTGCCTCTGCTTCGTTTAGATCATGCTATTCAATTGACAGTTTTTCTTTCTACATTTCTAAGTTCAAGTTTAAAGAGAGCTCAGCTAACTTTCTCCTTTCATTTTGGCTTAGCTATGGTAATTCGTTGATAGTTTCACATTATATATATATATATATATACACACACGTAGATACATATATATAACTATATATATATATATATATATATATATATATATATATATATATATATATATATATATATATGTATGTACTAGATATACTCTATATAGGGAGCAATCGCTACAGTATTTGCTTTTTATTGTAAATTTCTACTACTTTTTATAAATGCTACGCCATAAAGTTCTTCAGTTTACCAATTTCAAGTTGGCTATATATGTATATATCTATGTATATATATAGACATATATATGCAGACAACAAAGTTGATTCTACGTTTTCTTGAAGCTACACTAAGAAAAAAAAATTGTGTTTAGTTTTTTTGTTTTTGTTTGTTTTTGAGCTTTACGCTAACAAAAACTGGATAGTATTTTCCTTTTTTTTTTTGGTATTTTTCGCAATTTGCATTATTGAATTACCATTTATGTGTGGCTATTTTCCGTATTTATTATATTTTTGGTATTTTTTCATTCAAAGGAATTTCAGGTATTTTTGTATGTTCAGTGTTCTGTTATACTAGATAGTTTTTAGTATTTTTTGTGTGGTTTTGCCAATTTTGAGCTGATATTTTCCTCTTTTAAATATTTTTTTTTGGTATTTTCTGTATTTTTATCGGCTTATCATTTTAATAGTTACCGAGCTGCGTCGTTTTGGACTACACAAAAAAGTTAACGTACACTAATTACCCTTACTCTGTGTGTGTGTGTGTGTCTGTACTTAGTATTTTCTAGTATTTTTTTAAAAGTTTGGCACAATTTATGTGTAAATGAGCGAGAGTTAAGGCCAGAAAGAGAGCGCGCCAGAGGTGTACGAAAGATTGTCTAAAATGAGCAACGCCAGCGGCAGTTACTGCTCTGAGTGTGTGTGTGTGGGTGTGTGTGTGGGAGAGTGTGTGTTAAGTACCTATGTAAATTCGTATTTGTTGTTAGATCAATTTATGTTTAAAGTGCCAACATTTTGGTATTATTTCTGGTATTTTCCGTTTGTATGTTTATGTTGGTATTTTAGTAGTTTTGTGTGTTGTTTCGTTTAAAGTTAGTTTATACCATCTTAAGAAGCTAAAAAATAAGATTTGCTATTGCTTATCCATTTGTGTGTGTATTTGTCATACTAAATACTGCATCAATAATAATACTAGACTACATAAAATACCAGACAACATATATAGTATATATATATGTATGTAAGATGCTCCTCTATATACATACTCTAGTATTTAACTTGTTTTTCCTTCGGCGTCTTCATCTTTTTATATAAATCCTTTCAAACTTTAAGAGCTAATCACAGAGTTGATGATTTTTCAATATATATATTTATAGATATATATAAGTATATATATATATATTTCTGTTCACAATATCCATACATATATATGTACATATATAGTTGTTGTGTATAACTGTGTATATAACTCTTGCATATAATATATATATATATATATATATATATATATATATATATATATATATATATATATATATATATATATATATATATATATATATATATATATATATATATATATATATATGTATATATAGTTCTATATAATCATCATAAATCAGCTTTTTGTTTTTGTATTTTTTACTTTTGTTTTGTGGTTGAAACGGAAAACGCTCTAAGCAACGATTTTATTTTAGTATTTTTCGTTATCTTTAGTATTTTTGTAGTATTTTTGTTGTTTTTGTTTTCGCTAAACTTATGAAAACCGTAGATTGCACTAAAAACAGTTGACAATTTGTTTGTTTTTGCTTTTGGTAGAGAATGCTCGATGAGTAGCTTTCGTAAATGTAATCGTTATCGTTATCGTAATCGTTATCGTTACAGTTAATTTGTATAGTTATAGTTACAGTTAAACGCCTAAACGCTAGTGAGTAATGTTTATCGTTTATCGTTAATCGTTATCGCCTAAGAGCTAACGCTTTAGTTTCTTTCTTCTTCTGCTTCTTCTTCTTCTTCTACTTCATCTTTCTTTGGTTTTTGCTTTTGCCTTCTTCAAACTGAGCACTTGGAAAATTGCCTAAAGTTCGAGTTACGAAAGTGTGTGTGAGAGTAGTAGAGAGCGTGTGCTCACAGGTTTGCTTCTGTTTATACTGTGAATGTGTTATCGGTTTATCGATAATGTGTAAATGCGCATGGAACTCTCTGTTAGCAAGCCCGCGGGAGAGATGGAGAGAGAGAGAGAGATATTAGTATGTGTGCTAACAGGCTTGCTCTGTGTTATCATGCTATCGATTTATCGATATTGTTTAAATGCGCTTAAAATACTCTTGAAGCAAGCATGCGTAGGAGAGAGAGAGAGAGAGAGGGGAAGACACGAAGAGAGCATGTAACAGAGAGGGGTGTTGGTAAGTCTGAGAGAGGCAGGGAGATGCGTGTATAGAGAACAAGCCTGTTATCGTTTATCGAACATGTTTTTGGATATGGGTATATGCTTACGCTAACAGGCTAGCTGTGTGTTATCGTCTATCGATAGTGCTTAAAACTACTTATCGTAAGCCTGTTTGAGAGAGAGTGTTTGAGAGAGAGTGTGAGAGAGAGGGGCTCACTCGAGCGCTTAGTCCGTGGAGGATTGCGGCGATTTGACCAGGAGGAGCTCGTTGTAGTCGCTGTCCTCGTTGCCGCACTGATCCCGCTGATCCATGCGCCTGCGTTCGCTGATGATGCGCATGATGTCCGCCGAATCGGATTTGCTTAGGCCCGCTGCGCTGCTGACGTCGACGACATCGAGGTCGCCGTCAACGTCGCTCGCTGCTGCTGCCGCTGCCGCCGCCGCCGTTGGGTGCTCCGCGCTGGGGGCAACCGGTGCCGCCAGGTGCGTGGCGGGCAACAGCAGCGAGTTCTCATCCATGTCGGCGTCCTCATCGAGCGCCTGCTGCTTGAAGAGCTGCTTCGTGCTGCCGCTGCGACTGCGAGGGGGCATCGAACGTGGCACCGACAGCAGCAAGCTGCTGCGTCCTCCAGGGCCAAGCAGGCAGCCCTGGTCCACCGACTGTGACCAGCCGAAGGGGCGACGCGGATGCTGTGGCTTTGACTGTGGCTGTGACTGTGGCTGTGGCTGTGGCTGCGACTGTGGCTGTGGCTGTGGCTGTGACTGGGGCATGGGCATGGGCGTGGCTGTTGTTAGGGGGGGCGACGATGGCGTCGCCGCTGGCTGGACTAGAGCACTGACCATGGGCAGCGGATCGAGGGACTCGTCGTCGTCGTGCGGCCTGGAGACCTCGGCGCTGCGTATGCTGCGCACGTCCAGATCGTAGCTGGAGGCGGGATCGGACTCGAGGCTCTCGAAGATGGTGCCGCGTCGGTAGTCGAGCGCATCGCCGCCCCACGGCAACGAGTCGCAGCTGGTGCGCTTCGCCTCCAGGTTGCGCCGCCTGATGGCCTGCTCGTCGAGCGAGCGTTCCTTGGACAGCACGCCGCGCTTGCGGAATCCGGCGGCGGCCGAGGCGCGTCGCCCGCGGCGGCCCAATGGCGGCAGCTGCAAGCCCAGCAGCTCGGAGCCCGGACCACTTGCCGCTGCCGTCATCGCGCCGCCGAAGGGCTCGCCCAGACGCCCGCCCAGGCCCTGAGGCGCCAGCGCGCTGCCCATCTCGGCCAGGCTCAGTTGCTGTTGCTGTTGCTGCTGCTGCTGTTGTTGGTTGAAGTACTGCACGGTCTGTCGGCGCTGGCCCGCGCCGGCGGCGGCGGCGGCGGCGGCTATGTTGTTGGCGGTGCTGCCGGTGAGGCTGACGCTGGGGAACTTCTTGTCGAGGGAGGGGGTGCTGTAGATGAAGTTCTTGGGCAGGGATTTGACCTTGGCCAGGGGTCGGGGCGGCGCTGGCAGCTTGGCCTGCGCCTCCGCCAGCTGCTGGCACAGTTTTTGCTCCTGGGCGAACTCCTGCTCGCGGACCAGCTCGCGCTCCAGCTCCACCTCCATGTCGAGCTCGTCTTCCATTTGCTTGTGGCTCTCCTCGAGATGTTTCATCAAAACAGCCACGACGACGTTCACCAAAACGAATTGCGCCATTAGAACGAATATCACAAAGAATATGGGAGCAATAAATGAGCTGACGCAGCAATTGCGTACGCAATCGGCGGCGTCATCGCAGTTATCCCTCAGCGTGTCCTTCATGATGCCGTTCCAGTTGTCGCCAGTCGCTACGCGAAACAATGTGAGGAAAGCCATGCCGAAGTTGGCGAAGTGCGCATGCTCGCCGAGTCCCTGGCACGGTATCTCGTCGGAGCACTCGAGCCGGCCGAACAGCTCCACGCCCAGCGCCGCAAATATGAAGAACAGCAGGAAGAAGAGCAGCCCCAGGTTGCCCACCTGGGGCAGGGCCTGCATCACGGTGTCCAGCAGGGCGCGTATGCCCTTGGCCATCTTGAGGAGCTTCAGCACTCGCGCGATGCGCAGGACGCGCATCACGCGGATTATCGTCGGGTTGATGGGGATTATGTTCGTCTCGAGCTCCTCGAGGACGATGCCCACGATCGAGAGCAGGACGATGCCCACGTCCAGCTGGTTCCAGCGGTCCTTCAGGTAGAGCCGCCAGCCCAGCGCCACCAGCTTCATGTTGGCCTCCAGTATGAACACGGCCGTGAAGAAGTAGTTGAAGATCTTCAGGGCGTACTGCAGCGGCATCGGCATCTTGTAGTACTCCATGGCCATGGTGACCACGTTCAGCCCGATGACGGCGGCGATGGCCAGATCAAAGTACTTCGACGTGACCACGTTGTGCACGAACATCCGGGTGGGCGAGTAGTTCGTGTAGTAGGGCGGCTCGTGCATGCGGCGGCGTTTCTTTTCCATTTGTAGCGCGCGCTTGGCGGCGCGCCGGATTTTCTCCTCCTTCTCCTGCTCCTCGCGGCAGCGGTGGAAGTTCTCGACGACCACGCCCACAAACATGTTCAGCACAAAGAAGCCGACCAGCAGGATGAAGGCGATGAAGTAGAGTAGGCGCCACTCGTTGTAGTTCACAATCGGCTGCTGGTCGACGCCGACGGCGTCGAGGCCCGTGTACATGATGTTGACCCAGCCATCGCGGGAGCTGAGCACGAAGAGGGACATCAGCGCCTTGCCCAGGTCATCGAAATTGTATTTGCGATTGGTCCAGACGTTGCCCGGAATGCGACGGCACTCGTCGGCGTTCCGTACGTTCTTAATGTTCTCGCCCTCGCAGTAGAAGAAGGTGCCCTTGAACAGCTGGACGCCGAGGATGCCAAAGATGATGAAGAAGGTGCAACAGATCAGCACGATGTTCCCGATGGGACGCAGGGACGATAAGAGCGTTTGAACGACTAGTTTCAGACCCGGCGCTCGGTTGATCACACGCAGCGGCCGAAGGGAACGAAGTAGACGAAACACCTGCGAACAACAATTGGGTTTGGAACAGCCATGAATCAGTATTAGTTCGACTTTAGTCTCTCTATTGTGCGTTTCGTTCGAGTACAACGAATCGTAGACGCAACACTGTGTGAAGCGATTGTAGCAACTGAAACGACTGCAATTGGAACAACACAAAAACGAAACAAGGCAAAGCAACATGATAATGGAACACTTGTATGCTAGCATAGACTGCAGCTACTTGAGCCTTACGGGAAGAAATATACTTAGATTGAAGAGGAAACGATTTGGAATGTGGAACACACTAATGATGAAACGATTTGGTATTCCAAATAATGATGCGAGCAGCAGCAGTAGATGGTAAGTTAATGATAATTGCGGAACGGAATGGCATGGAACTAATGGAAATGGGAATGAGCGATACGCTTGATGCAAAAGTGCCGTAAGCTGAATGTCGTGCAATTTAAAAGCTGAATTAACATGATTTGGTGCATAGCTCTATCATGGCGAGGAACGAGTGGAACTGAGAAAGACTGAGGGGAATGAATGAAAATGAAAGGACCAGATAATACAACGGAATGACAGTTGGATACAGCTAAAACATATTGTACAATAGTTAATCTCATGTTATAGGGTGGAACGACAGGAATTGGGTATATGAACGGGGAGTAATACTGAATAGCAGTAGCCGATTGCCAAAGGAAGGCTAGAATCGGGCTACAAACAATGATATAAAAAGCTTAACAACTTGAAACACATGGAATTGGAACAATGATCATTATATATGTCTAACAAAATAGTTATAAGATAGTATTAGGGCGATAATAGCCTCGTCGAATACGGAACTTGGGACTAACAACAATGATGTAAACACGTGGAACAAATGGAATCGGAATTTTTATAGTTAAGCATTGTGGTAGTAATATGGCTACGGATGCCTAGGGTAGTAGTGAGATTCGTGTAAAAAAATGATAAAGATTGATTTACAAGATGGAACAAATGGGAATGGAACAGTGATAAATAGGCATGTGATTATAGTACTAGAAGACAAACTTGAGTCTGGGAATATCAGAGCTGTAAGATCTATGCTACATTATAGATAGATACGATAAGCATGGAATTGAATTTTGAGGCTAGACCTAACAGCTCCGATAGGTAAATTTACAAAATGTGAGGTTATGTTGCGATTATTAGCGAAAGTTGTGCGAGGTTGAGGCATGACAAGGTCATAAAGCAATGCAAATCGTATTGTTAACAAATATAGATATATATATACAGAACGAGTTATAGCATGAAGGGTATTAACAGTTCTTAAGGGACTCTACACACACACACACACACATACACATACACACACAGACAAATAAAATTGGATTAATGTTGTAGATATTGGATTTGCCATTAAATGAGATATAGCAGCGAGAATTTACCTGCAGATCGGTTTTATATATATTTTTTTTGGTTAATGTTAGATTAAGATACGAATACCCAATTCAAAGAGACATAGATGTATATATATATATACATAGGTATATATATATATGTAGAGAGAAAGATAGAGAGAAAGAGATAGAGTTTCAGAGATAGAGAGAGATAGAGATAGAGTTGTTGAAAGATTTGTGTGCGCAGTAGGCGAGACGAGACGAGAGATGTGTGCATTAGACAGAGATAGCGCTAAGAAACAAAGTAAGCTAAATAGAGAAAGATAGAGAAAGAGGCAGAAAGAGAGAGAGAGAAAGAGCGAGAGAGAGAGAGAGAGAGCGGGCGAACGAGCGAACGAGCGAGGCGAGCGAGCGAGCAATTGCTAGAGCTTTTCTTAGCTTTTCTAGTTTTTGGCTTTTTTTTAATGATTCCGCAGCTGATTTGATATTTTTTTTGTGGTGCGTGGTTCGAGTTGTTGAATTTGTGGCTCGCACATTTGTTGGGCGCTGTATTCAGTTGCATGCTGCATGTGGCATTTGGCATGTGGCAAGTGGCAAGTGGCATGTGGCATGTGGCAGTCGCTGTGGGCGTTGCGATGCCACGCTTTTAGTTGTGCCACGCCGGCCCCACCTACAAACTTACCCTTAAAATCCCAAATATCCTCGGGCTCGACTCGCTAATCAATGACATTAACAAATCAATTATCGAAATTGTAACCAAAGATCCATCCATTATATTCCAGCCGGATGTGAAATACGCATCCGGGCCATAAAACATGCCCGTGGCAACTACCTGCGAATGCAATCAGACTTCATCAATACCCAAAATTCAATTACAAACTGTGAAACGCACAGTACACTCAGCGAAATAGCTGGGGCAGTTGAATATGTATATCATATAATCATATCCTACATATATCATATCATATCATATATTATCATATCAAATATATCATTTATATTTGATCATCATATCATCATATCACCATATCATCATATCATCATATCATCATATCATCATATCATCATATCATCATATCATCATATCATATCATCATATCATCATATCATCATATCATCATATCATCATATTATCATATCATCATATCATCATATCATCATATCATCATATCATCATATCATCATATCATCATATCATCATATCATCAATTCATCATATCATCATATCATCATATCATCATATCATCATATCATCATATCACCATATCATCATATCATCTCTATTATCATATCATCATATCATCATATCATCATATCATCATATCATCATATCATCATATCATCATATCATCATATCATCATATCATCATATCATCTCTATCATCATATCATCATATCATCATATCATCATATCATCATATCATCATATCATCATATCATCATATCATCATATCATCATATCATCATATCACCATATCACCATATCATCATATCATCATATCATCATATCATCATATCATCATATCATCATATCATCATATCATCATATCATCATCATATCATATACTACTTTTCGCTGAGTGTACTGCAGCAGTTAGTGAACTAGTTCAACTGGCATGGACTTACCTTGATGAACATTTCGACAGTAAAGACGACGGTGAACACGTAGTTGGCTGTTGCTAGGAACACTCGTTCGGTGCTGCTTGGAGGGATGTTTGGTCTTTCCATGGCGAGCGTTATGCAGTTGAGCGCTATAAAGAGCAGCACAACATTGTCGAACCACTTCTGGTTCACGAACCACGTGCAGATCTGCCGGAACCTGTGTGAGAGAGAGAAGGGCATCAGCTCGATTGGCGACAAAGTTGTATAATTGAATTACGGCGCTTCCGAGATGCACAAATCACGAATGAAAATTGAAAATGAAATCGAACTGTGAAACGTGCGCTCGATGGCTGTTGCTTGGGCAAGAGGCAAAAGGCAAAAGTCAATTGGAAAATTGTGAAATGAAAGAAGAAAATTTCTAGCTGTTGATTCATTGAATAGGAAATGTGCCTAATGGGCTTTAAGATGACTTAAAGCCACTGCAGAGAAGCTTTAATCAACTGAAAGCTCAGTGAAAGCTGTTTCGAGAGCTTTCCATACAGCTGGCTAAAAGTTCGTCTAATGTTAAAGCTTGTATAGAGTCTCTGGAAGCGCCTCAAAGGAGCTTAAAGCTCACGCCAAGTTTTGGTTGAAGGACTCTTGAGGGACGCACCTGTTATCCTCCGGAAAGACGTACATGGAGTAGGAGTCACGCTCGGCGGTAAAGTGCTTCGGCGTCAGGCGCTGTATGATCATCTTGAGCTTCGAGACGTGCTCCCCGCTAGAGCCGCAGGGCACCATGGAATGTCGTTGCATGGACAGCAGCTGCAGCTCCTTGGCCAGCTGCTGCGGCGGCAGCTGTGACTCCAGTTGCTGCGGCTGCTGTGGCTGCTGCTGCAGCTGCTGCTGCTGCTGGAGCTGCTGGAGCTGCTGCTGTTGCAGTTGCTGCTGATGCAGCTGCTGTAGCTGCTGCAGCTCCTTCTCCTCGAGCCGCTTCTTCAGGTTGTAGTGGCTGATGGAGTTCTTGCGCTTGTCCCGCGCCTCCATGTACTGCTGCAGCATGTCCGGCTCGTTGAGGGTCATGTAGGACTTCTGCCACTTGTCCAGGTCGATCTTCGAGTTGGTGTACGACAGCGACTTGCGGTTCGCCTCCAGATTGTGCAGGTTCAAGTGCGACGTCTTGCTGAAGGCCAGCTCGATGGAGCTCATGCGCCGCTGGCCGGCGCCCCTCAGCTTGGGCGGCTGGTTCAGGTTCTGGTAGACCTGCGAGTTGAAGATGCACGCCGAGGCGCGCCGGCTGCCCGGGCCGCTGCCAATGCTCAGCGTGTTGGACAGCCGCCGTATCGAGTTCTGTGGACTGAGGCGATTCGTGTCCTTGGCACCTGAGCCGCCCGCGGCCATGGCCGGGCTGCTGCGCAGCAGGAAGCTGTTGTCGCCGCTGCCGTTGTTCAGCTGCGGCTCCTCCTCGTCGACCAGATGCTGATCGTCGGCGCGCTGTGGGCTCGGCCGCTTCTTGGAGCTGGAGCGGCGGAAGCGCTGCTTGAAGCTGCTCGGCGGGGCCAGCGGCAAGCGTTCGCTGGAGGAGCTGCCGCTGGTGGAGGCCACGCTGCCTCCGGCGCCGCCCACGGCGGAGCTGAGCGACAACTCGGATAGGTTGAGGCTGTGGCTGTGGCTCTCGGTCGGCGGCTGCAGTGTCGATGCCGCCGATGATATGGTCGGCACATAGATGGGCGTGGCCGCGGCAGTTGTGCTGGAATTCTTGGAGATGTCGTCGATGATGACGCTGTGCATGCTGCTGGCCAGGGCGCTGGGCAGGAGGCTGCTCAGCTGATTGCTGCTGCCGCTGGACAAGCTGGAGCTGCCAGCCGCGGCACCACCGGCAGCCGCACCAACACCTGCACCACCCAAACCACTCACAGCGCCCGCATGCCCCTGCAGCTGGCTGGCATTCAGTATATTGAGCGGCTTGTGCGCCAGCACCGGCGACGGCGGTATGAGATCTATGGCCGGGATGCCCTCGTCCAGGGTCCGCTGCCCGCCGCTGAAAATGTTCGGTGGCTTCAGCAGCGACGGCGACGGCGGCACGGGCTGCGGCATACCCAAACGGAATTAGTACATGCGAATGAGGAAGGAGAAGGAGCAAGAGGTGTGTTCAAGAGTAGAAGCTATATATGTGCCAAAAGGTAGAATCGATTGGAGTCTAGTGGTGCAAGGATAATAACTATCCTATATGGACCATAGGATGTCTGTGAAAGACTTCCTAGCTGATGGGCATTTGAGTGGGAATGGCATAGCTCACCTCCATGTCGCCCCATTGGCGAAAACTCATGCCCGGCTCCATCGTGGTGCTTGGCGAATCTTGGGGCGTGGCCGCTGTGGTTGTGATGAGCGGCGGATCGCGCATGAGACGCATTTTCGATATGCGTGGCGCCTCGCTGCGTCGCTCCTTGATCGAGTATGTCTGAGGTACAACAAGTGGAGGGCGATTGGATTGGGTCTTGACTTCATGCTGATCCTCACATCTTCTTCTTCTTCTTCTTCAAAGCAGAAGTCGAGCGAGTTCACTTACCTTTTTGAGGCCACCGCGCGGCTTGGCATCGCCCTCCTTGTCGCCGGCAGGGCCGAGCGAGACAGAGCTGGCGCCTTGGGCGGGCAGCTCGTTGATCTGATAGTCCTGGATGGGCTGGAGGAGACGCTGCCGATGGATATTGCTCTTGGTCTCGATGTTCAGCTCGGCTGACTCCTGCAGCTGCTAAAGTGGCGATAGACGATAGACGATGAGCGATAACAATCGGTGATCGATGCTGATGGTGCAACAATAGACTACGGATACATACCGTTGAGGACTCTTAAGGGCACACGCACTCACTCACACTCTCTCACTCACACTTTCATGCATGCTGCCTCAGGCACTCTCCCAGTCACTGCGTGGCACAGAGTCGAGCTTGAGCTTGCGCTCTCCCTCGCTCTATCTCCCTCTCTCTCTCTCATTTCGATTCGGTTCTCTCGTTCACTTACCTTGCGCACATCCTCGGCACTGCGCCAGCGATTGCGTACCTCGTAGTAACTATCGTTTGTGGTCGATGAATCCGCTTCGCTGCGTGATTCATCGTACATACCATCGCTATAATTTTCGGCCAATGTCTCTTCGCGCAGTTTCTTAACCAATTCACGTTGTTCGCGTTCGCGACGTTCATTTCGCTGAGGGAATCAAAATTTCAAAATTAGACTTTTTCGTCAACGTTATCGATTTTGTTATCGCTGCTGTCTATCGTTTTGCGCGAACTATCGTTTTCGCTGCAAGACAGTGTCTCAATTATCGTTGATCGAACTTGTTCTTTAGCTTTAACTTTTACTTTAGTGGGTCTATCGATAACTTATCGAAGCTGAGCATATTGTCAATTTGGAGCAATAATTGAAACATTGTTTTGTTAGATTCGTTGCTAATCGAGTATCGATTAGCTATCGATATATATAGTTTTTGCAAGTGATTAGTAGGAAATCATAAAAGACAGCAAGAATTGAAAGATTAAGTTACTTGAAATCGATAATTTATCGATATGTTAGTTAGAATTGAAATTTACTTTAGAGCTTAAGTGAGAAAGCAGGCTTTAGTAGAAAATCAAAATATAGCAAGAGCTGAAATAGTATTATTTATCGATTTTAAAGACCAATTGAAAAGTTGATCGATAAATGTTGGCGTGGTTATCGTTTCGGCAATTGACTGATTGATTGAATCTAGCGAAACGATGACCAATGCGCGCCAAAGAAAGGGAAAGTCAATTAAATTTTGGTATTTTTGTTAGTATTTTTTGGTAATTAGTTGATGTTGGCAAAACTCTACCTCTGAACTGAATCCCTCAACTAAAATGGCGACCAATAAATTGAACAGCACGTAATTGCCAAAAGTCATTAGAGCCACAAAATACAATGCGGCCCAATGACTTGTCTTTTCCATGCCATTGAATAGGACAACGTTCCAATCCTCTTGCGTTAGTATCTAAAAACATTTTTGTTGTTTGTTCGTTTGTTGTTGTTGGTTGATGTTTGGTATTTTTTATTTTTATTTTGTATTTTTTTGGTTGCAGTTGCAGGTGGTTTGCGGGCGGCAAAACGTGGTGCAGTTAACGTTCATATTTATATATATATATATATATATGCGATATACGATATATATTTGTTATCGAAAGAAGCATAAAAAGAGAACGAAACACCATAAACATATGTGTGTGTATGTGTGTGTGTGTGTGTGTGTGTATGTGTATTGGTAAGTAAGAAAAAAGAGAGCATAAAAGAAAATACATCATGTTGGAGAAGCAAAAAAAGACGCAAAAAAACGTGTTAGATATATCTGCTTCTTACTTTCTGTTTGTTATCGATTATTACTATAGATGTATGTAAATATTATAGAATTCAATATATGTTAAGGTAATACGTAAGGATATGTATATATATATTTTATTTATTGTAAATATGTTAGGTAGTATATATGTAGCTTGTTGGCTTTTGGTATTTTTTTAGTATTTCGAACACAAAGTATTATAAGAACTCTTTTCTTGTTGGCAAACAAATTATACAAAAACTAAATTTGTTCAGTAAAAAATAAAGCATTTTTTCGATTTCAAAAATTATTTAAAAAATAAATAAAAAAGTATTTTTAAAAATTTTTCGACTATTTTCAAAATGTATTCTTTTGCCCTTATATCATTTGTTTTTTTTCTGTATTTTTTCATAATTCTTTTTTTTTTGAGTTCTTATTGAAAAAAAAAAAATACATTCAAAATGGAGTATGAAACACAAAAGTTTGCCAAGGCGCAGTTAAAGCAGTTGGCAACTGAAAGCACAATCACGAAACGAAACGAAACGAAACGAGAGGAAAACTTAGGGACTTAAGATTAAAGACACGCACTGTAAGTAACCAAAGCAAAGTTAAGTTGAATCGAACGAACGAATCTAAAGTACATGGTATTATACTCGTAATTCGTGGTGTGGCTTAAAAAACGATTAAAAAACACGTTTTCAACTCAAAATACAAACTCCAATTCCATAGAAAATACTGAATAATTAGAATTATGAAACGAAACAATGGAAATTCCATTAAAGAGCTGCAAAAGCGCGCAAAAAATATCTTGCATAGAAATTCAAATTCTTGTTAAATACTAAAGGTGGTATTTTTTTCTTCTGTCGAATATATATTTTGTTGTTGTTGGTATTTTTTATATATATATATATTGTTGATGGTTTTGGTATTTTTTCTTACACGACGTGCCAATATAATTTGTTGATGCTATATATGGGGTTTCATATACAAATCGGGCATATATATATTTGATATTTTTTAATTGTAAATATATATATATATTTTGTCGTGACTGTACATGAATAGTATTTGAATTTTGTTCTATATATATATATATGTATGTTTATAGTATTTTTTAGTTTTATTTTTTATTTTTTGTATTTTAAGAAAAGCGCAAAAAGCAGCAAAAAGCAATTGAGAAACGTGAGCTAGGCATAAACGCAAAACGAAAACAATAAAACGAAATCACAAAGCGTGGGAAAAATAACAAGAAGAATAAGTGGGAAAAGGAGAAGAAGAAAGCAGCAGCACTTGAAGGCGTAGGGGCGTAGGGCGGGGCAACAAGCCATAAAGAAAAACGCTTCTTATGGTATACTGATGTGTATATAGATAGATATCTATATATGTATATACACTTCATACGGTTCAGTTTTACAAGTGTGTGAAGACTAAAAAGAACAGAACGAAAATGGAATGAAAAGAAAAACGAAAAAGTTTTCGATTGAGCAGAGAAATCATGCAAGAAAAACGAAATGAGACTTTGGCTTATGTTACAGATGAGCAGTGTGTGTGTGTGTGTGTGACGGAGACAGAGAGAGAGAGAGAAAGAAAGAGAGAGATATAAGAAAGAGAGAGAGAGAGAAGATACAACTAAAGGGACGAGAGCAGGAGTGAAAGAGACAAAATTGTCAGAGAATAATTGTTGTGTGAGTGAACTTCGTGTGTGAGCGAGAGAGAGAGAGTTGGATGACTAGAGAGAGATAGGGAGAGAGAGAGAGAGAGAGAGAGATGGAGGGGAGTGAGCCAGATCAACAAGAGATAGAACCGTCACTGACATTCTGTACAATAAGGCAATTGTTCAGAGCTGCCAAACCAAATGGCAATTGCATGTGGTTCAGTGGTTCATGGGTGTGAGCCAGTAGTGGTTCATTAAAAGCGACTTTGAGATAGTTGAGAAGAGAGCAATAATTTTAAGTGGAATCTAATTAAGGTTCCAATAATGAACTGGTTCAGTTCATACTTGCTCGCAAAAGGAACTATTGCATTCAGTGGGTGAAAATGGTTTCTCATGAGTTAAACACACTTCAAAGTAGTGTGAGGTATGTGTGTGTGTGGGTGTGTGTATGTAAAGTTAGCTAAGAACTACTTTCTGATTGAAAAAGTATTTGAGAACTAAGTAAAAAGTTATGAAAGGAACTGAAGGAAAAACAAAAACTCAACCGAACCGAAAGAACTTTTGAGAGCCAACCAACTAAAGCTAGAAAAACGAGTAAAGTCTGCTCTTCTTCTTTTTTATATATATAGAAAGTTTAGAGGGATATATATATGTATATTGATAGATAGATGTAGGTGTAACTAAACTAAAACTAAGAAATCAGTTAACAGAAGAAAACTAGATAAAGTTTTGATAGAGCTGCATGTTTTGCCATAAAACTCAGATACATATATATAGAGGTAATATATTCAGCTTGTCAGCTTTGTACTTAGATAAAAAGTCGGCTACCTATATATATATATATAGATATATAAAGCTGGTATATATATATATATATATATATATGTATATATATTGGGTATATCTCTTAAGGGATGTGGTTTGGTATTTGTTGATTGTTGGTTGCTCTTACTTGAAAGACTGTGACAGTGGCCCACAAAATGTTGTTGAAGTGTTTGCGATCGCATTCACATTGCGGATGTCGGCTGATTATTTCGGGACACGTGCATTCGCGTTCGAGTCCGGATTCATCCAAAAACTTACAAAACTTACCGCCAAACAGATACATGCCGAGTATGCTGTAGGTTTATACGTATATATGTTTTATATATATATCATATATATCAGTTTTTTTTGTTTGTTTGTTAGAGAGAGAGAGAGATAGTTCTTTTTTGGTGTGTATATGCAGAGCATATATGTATATATATACATATATAGAGGTATAGATATATATATATATAATTGCGATTCGATTATGAGTATATATATATATATATATATGTATGTATGTATGTATATATATGTGAGTAAAGACTAGATTAAGTAGAGCAAGAGGCTCAGACAATTTGAACATATGTATATATGTATATATATATATATATGGGTATATGTAGGTATATATAGACATATAGAAGCAAAAGTTGTCAATTCGATTTCTTGCTTTATATATTTACATATATATCTATAAGATTCTTGACATATATGTATATATACCTACATAGATGATATAAGATATCTTATATACATATATACATAGTATTTTTTTTAAATTTATATAACGTATTTTTGTAGTATTTTGTGGCTGTTTTTGTTGTTGTTGCTGACTCCGAAGTTTATAAGAAACTTGAAGCTTAGTGGGTTTTTCTTTGGGATCGAATTGACTGTATAACTGTTTATTTCTGTACAGAGTATAGATAGAAAACTGGGAGTTTCGTGTTCTTTTTTTACAAATATTTATTTGATGAAGCAAAAAGTTGAGCAAAGAAAAAAACTGTTTTATTTTACAGAGTTTTTTTGTTTTGGTATTTTTTTTATTTATAATTTTTGTTTTGTTTTTAATAGTTCTGTAAACCTCATAAACTCTAGAGACTGTACTAGATATGTATAATATATATATGTGTGTGTTTGACTATGTATATGTATATGTGTATGTATGTGTGTGTGATATGTAGAGTTTGCTTTAAGAGGAATATAGTTTACAGTTAAGAGTTGAGAGTGCTAGTATATGTTGGTATGTGTGTGTGTGTGTGTGTGTGTGGGGGGGGGAGGGGGTTTCAGGTTAAGTGGACCGGGGGGAGTATACAAATTCTAAACAACTTAGAGTCTAGAGTATATATAGCAATAGATATGTACCATAGATGCATACAGAGATAGTAACAAATACTTAGACAGACAGAGGGAGAGAGAGAGAGAGAGAGAGAGAGAAAAACACAGAGAGAGAGAGAATAAAAAACATTTGTGTGTGTGTGAGTGTGAGTGCGGGTGTGTGTGTGTGACAAAGGCAAACGACGAGTGAGAACAAATCGAAAGAGTTGGAGTAAGAAGTAGAACGAGTTAACGTGTGTATGTGTGTGTGTGTGTGTATAGACAGCAGTAGGTGTGATCGATAACACACTTATCGATTAAGCAAGCCAAAGATAAGTATATGCAAAATCAAATATATATATATAAATACAGATACAGACATTAAATAGGGCAGGCGATTCTACACAACTGGTATGCTTACCTGTGCAGTTTATGAATATATTTATGTATATATCTGCCTTATGAGCTAAGCTAAATTTACAATCGATAGCTGGTCGATAACGATAAGTAAATAAAAATCGTATATACATAGAAGGAAAATCGACTAAAGCATGCGTATGCGCGTAGCTCGATAACAACTGGGCATGCCACATCAACTAGGCTCAAACGTGCAGGCACGAAACGAAATGGAATGGAACACAATGAAAATAAAGACCACACCAAACGGACTACACACCACAAATCAGTGCGAAATCTAATGGTAGCAAAAACAAAAGAAACAAAAGAAAAGAGACGAAAACAAATCAAGGAAAGTTTCCATTTTGCAGGCGTTCTTATGGGCCAAATTGGAATTGAAACACACACAAAACTGAATACACAGACAGACAGAAAAATAGATAGATAGAGAGAGAGAGAGAGGGAGAGAGAGAGGGGGAGAGACAGAGCACTAGTTTTTGGGAACACAAAAGAAAGCACAACAATTATAATCGAAATGATGTTATCGTTATTGTTATCGGTTATCGGCAAGGCCTAGCACATTATCGAACAAACCAAACAAAAAACTTAAACAAAATATCAACGGAAAACCAAACAAAACAAAATGCTTACATTTCGGTATTATTTTTGGTATTTCTTGTTGGTATTTTTTAAAAAGAAAAAATTGGTTCTGTTTTCATTGAAACATTTAAGTGTTAGTTATCGGTAGATTACGATTATAGCATAAAATTAGGTGGTAAACATACACACATATATATATAGATATATATATTTGTCGGTATACTAATGGTATTTATTTAGTATTTATATATATATGTGTATATATATATGTATGTATGTATATGTTAAGTTAAAATTATGCTGATAGCAAATGGGGTCTACCTGAAACACTGTGACGAGCGCCCATAGCAGGCTGTCGAAATTCTTACGATCGCAAATCTTCTCTCCATTAATTTTCTCGCAGAATTTACATCCGAACAGATTCATGCCGAGTATACTAAATTGATGTTGTTTTTTGGTATATTTTTTGGTATTTTTTGATATATATATGATATACATTTATATTTCGATAATATATATATATTTGGTAATATTCTTGTAAAGTTTTTTTTTTTTTTTGGTTTTTAGTTATTATTATTAATGTTGTTGTTAAATATTTTTGTGGGGTTTTTGTGGTGTTTTTTGTTTTTTAGTTTTTAGTTTAAGTTTTTTTTTTTTAATTTTAGTTTTTTTTTTTTTTTTTTGTTTAAAAGTCATTTTTAGTATTACAATATTTAAGAGTAGAGCAATTGTATGTGTGAGAGAGAGAGAGAGAGAAATAGAGAGAGATAAAGAGATAGTTAAGGAAGAAAGAAAGAGAGAGAGAGAGAGATAGAGAGAGAGTATGTGACTGTAAGTGAGCAGCAAGCGAGCGTTAGTTGGAAAATCAAAATAAATTTCTCAAAACTCAAAATACCAATTTTGAACTTGAGCTTTCACACAGAGAGGCGAGCTTGCGAAGCTCCCAAATCGGACAAACGGAACGAAAGTAAAAGTCGCTGGAAAATGGAGTGTGAGAAAATATATTTGTATTATTCAAATGGTATTAATAGTATTTTGCATACGCTTCTTCTTCTTTTTAGATCTACTATAGATAGACAGAGAGAGAGAGAGAGGCAGAGAGAGAGAGAGAGAGAGAGAGAGAGAGAGAGAGTGTGTGTGGGGGCATTGGGTCATCAAGGGAGGGGGCATATTCTAAGTATTCTTTCATTGCAGAGTTATTGTGGTATTTTTGTCGCTTGTGTTATATGTGTCAGTATGTGACTGTAGTATTTTTTTTTAGATATTTTTTAAGATATTTATTGTTTTTTTTTTTTGTTGGTTTCTAACTACGCAAACGTTTACGACTTTTTAGTTCAAGAACAGAGCAACTAAGCTAACTAAACTTTGGCTTAGAATAAAAAGTAGTTTTGGTATATTTTTGTTATTGGTATTTTTAGTATTTTTGTTGTTGAAGTTTTTTACGATTTAAATTTAAGTAAAATCAATAATTGTAAAAATGGAAATTTGAATAGTAGAGAGAGAGATATTTATATATAAATATATAGAGGAGAGATAGCGTGGAGTAGTACGAGTATTTCAGAGTTGAGAGAGTTGGATATATATAGATATATGTATACATAAGAATTATTATATATATATATATATATATATATATATATATATATATATATATATATATATATATATATATATATATATATATATATATATATATATATATATTTATACGTATTTATAGATATAGTTTGTATACTGCAAAACTACACGATAAGCGTACGACTTGATAGTTACTGTTCAACGTTTAGTATTATTAAAAATACCATTACTTTTTTTGGTGTTGTTGTTGGTGTTGCTGCCGATTGTGTTGTACGAAGCAGAATGAAAAGCGTGTGAAATTTCGAGCCTTGTGTTTGTTTTGTTTGGCTTTCGGTTATAGTTTTTGTTTTCAAGTTCAGTGTTGGCAAACGCTAATGAAGCTAAGACACACATTTAGTTAAGCCTTGGAACTAACTAATTGTTGTACGTGTTGTTGCTGTTGTTGCTGTCTGTGTCAAACAAGTGAGCATTGGTAAATGGCTTGTAACGGCGTTCGCTTGGCAGCGAGTAGCGAGTAGTGAGTGAGAAGTTAACACAAACGTAAAAAGAAGATAAGATAAATAAACGAGCTTCTTGGAGAGCACGCAAAATGGAGAGGGGCGAGTGGCGAGAGTAGCAAGTGACGAGTGACGAGTAAACAGAAAAGAGAGAGAGAAGAGTTGAAAAAGTAACGAGTAGCGTGGGTGAGAGCGAGCGAGAGGGAGGGAGAGAGGGAGAGAGAGATAACTAGCCTCGTTGTTGGTGCTCACAAATCGTTGACAAGTTGGTACAATAAAAGAGAGAGGGAAAGAGAGAGAGAGAGAGAGAGTTGAAAATCACTCGCATTCATTAACTTCGACTTGATTTTTCTCAGTGTATTATTTGGTTTTGTTTTGACTTGGAAAACAAAGTGTGCGAGGCGACGACAACTAACGCAGCAACGAATTGTGTTAGATAAAGACCAAGACAGAGTAGAGAGAGAGAGAGAGAGTATGTATGTGTAAAAGAGACAGAGGTAGAGCGTGAGTGAGAGTACAGAGACTGAAATAGTTGTTCAACTTGGATTTGAATTTGGAAAAACTCTAACTACGAATTGAGACACACTTAATTTAAATGAGAGAGAGAGAGAGAGAGAGAGAGAGAGAGAGAGAGAGCTAAAGTAATTGTACGTGTGTGTTGATGTGAGAGTCAGAGACAGACAGAGAAAGAGAGAAATAGAGAGAGAGAAAGAAAGTCTTACGCAATCGTTTACTCAAGTGGTACGCATAAAAACGAGTACAGTTATTACCAGGGCTAAGAACTTAAATACTTTTGTTTCTATTTTTGTTTTTGTTTTAGTTTTTTTGAGAGGGTTTTTGGTACGGTTTTTGGGGGCGAGTGTGAAGTGTTATATGATGCAGCAGAAAAGAGAGAGAGAGAGACTGATAAGTAATGTAGATGAGCGAGAGAGAGAGAGAGAGAGAGAGAGTGAACACGTATGTTTGAATGTGAGTGAGGAGCGAGTGAGCAAGAGAGAAATTGAGAGGATGAGCGAGAGATCAACTGGAGACAGCCAAAGAGATACGCAATGAGAATGAGAGAGCTCATATGCATGTATCGAAGAGAAAGCGAGAAGAGCAAGTGAGCAAGAGAGCGAGATCGCATATGTGAATGTGCAGAGCGAGAGACAGAGAGAGAGAGAGAGAGATTGTTATGTATCTGATGAGGTAGCAATAGAGATACAGACAGAGAGAGAGAGAGTGAGTAAGAGAGAGTGAGTAAGAGAGAGTGAGAGAGAGAGTGAGAGAGAGTGAGAGAGAGTGAGAGAGAGAGAGTGAGAGAGAGATAAAGAGAGCAGATGCACTTCTGCTATATAAGTATATATTTATATATACATATGTACTATATACTTGTATAGACAGATGCTCCTGCCATCTCCTTCCCTCCCTCCCCTCTCTCTCTCTCTCTCTCTCTCTCTCTCTGTGGACGTGAACGAACTGTGTGTGTCTGAGTGTGCGTGTTAAAAGCTATTTCTCTTAGATCTTAATTTTGTTGATGTTGTTGTTGCTGTTGTTGTTACTGAGGGGCTAATTAGATAGTTAGAGGCTAGCGCCGAGTAAGTACATAGATTAGTATTACGCAACTCTAGGTCATATAGTAGACGAGATGATTACTAAACCCCATCTCGAGTCTATTATCGCAGCTCTAAGAGCTATGAACTAACGAAAGAAAAAAAAAACACACTCAACTGTTTAGTGGGTCACCGACTGATGCAGTGGGTCAGTGGTTTAGTGGTTTAGTGGGTCGTTTTGTATTAATTGGATGCGCATCAGCATTACGATATACATGACTCTACATATCCATATATATGTAGGTATGTAGGTGTGTGTGTGTATACGGGTGTGTGTGTGTGTGTGTGTGGGGAGTTTGTGTTAAGTGGAAGTTGAGCTCAGCTGGAACCCCATGAAATCGTTGGCATAGAGAGGTCTGAATGAATTCTAACACGATTCATACTGAAGTAGAAGATTTCTGTAGAAAAGTCAGATTCGATTTCCTTTGATTTGTTTCTTTTGAAAAGTATTGAAGGGCAGTTCCCTTCAGGTTTGGCTCAGATGATAGATCTATAGCTATAGCTTAAGCTGATAGATCCATAGTTGGAGGCTTGCTTATAGATCTTATCTATCTGAAGCTTATCTGCTCTGATACTCTTTCATTATGTAAGCAATCTCTGTCTGTGCGTCTCTGGAGAGTGGAGACTCCCTATGCGCTCTGCAGCTTTGAAGCTTCTCTAGCTTCTGTATAGCTTGACTATAGCTGGTTAGTCATTCATATTAGTAGAGCCAGATATAGACATGGATTGGGTCTCCAGTTCGACAGCTCTCACTCATCCTCTGCTAGCCAACATCATTCATTCACGAGTTTTTTCAGCTCACTTTTCTGGCTCTTCTTCTTCTTCTTCTACTTCTTTTTATATAGACATGATATCTTTCGCATTTGACAGTTTGTTAGGTGTTAGGCGTGTGCCAAACAGGCGCCTGCCCCGGCGGCAGTTGCTGTTAGTACACATGCATATCAGGTGTGTGTGTGTGTGTGTGTGTGTGTGTGTGTGGGTGTGTGGGTGTGGGCGTGTCTCTGTGTGTACGTGTCTGTGTTGGCTACTGCAGAACTCACCTGAATATGAATATAAAGAGCACGAGCAGGGAGAAGAAGACGGCAACATTGTCCATGGTGCGCAGCATGACGAACAGCTGGCGCCGCAGGTTGGGCATGAAGCGGACGAGCTTCAGGATGCGCAGCAGACGGAAGGTGCGGAGTACGGACAGACCTGAGCCGCCGCCGCCAGTGCCATTGCCCGCAAACGTTTGGCATATCTCAATGGCGCTGGCAGAGAGCGAGCGAGAGAGAGAGACAGAGAGAGAGAGAGAGAGATGTGAGTTGAGCATCGTGGGAGCATATCTTAATGGGGGACTCACCTGAGTATGACTATGATGCCGTCGAAGACATTGAAGCCGTTGGCTATGTAGCGGAAGGGTCCCTCGGCCACCACCTTGAGCAGCATCTCGACGGCGAAGATGCCGGAGAAGACGACGTTGCTCGTCTCGACGATGGCGGTCAGCTCCTCGGGCTGGTTGTGGTACTCGATGCCCATCGAGAGCGTGTTGATCAAGATGGCCAGCAGGATGCCCTGCTGGAAGTACTTGTGCTCCACGAGCCGCTTGATGTAGCGCCGGATCCAGCTGCAGACGCGCATCAGACAGCGGTAGACGGCGATGAGCAGCCGCAGGGCGGGCGACCGCGGACGCTGCCGCTCGTCGAGGGGCGAGAGCGCGTTCTGGTAGAGGTCGTAGCAGCAGGCGTAGTCCTCCATGTAGTTGCCGGTGGGGGCGTGGCTGCGGCCATGCTGACGCCCGCCGGCCGCGTTGCGGCTGTGGTTGCTCTTGCTGTTGTTGTTGTTATTGTTGTTGTTGTTGTTGTTGTTTTGTTGTTGTTGTTGTTGTTGTGGGGCAGCTGCTGCCGCTCCTTGCGGCGATGCTCCATCGGCACCGCCGTGGAGACAGCAGCCAGCTCCAAACTGAGCGCCGGCGCCGGCAGCTCCGCACTCGAGTCGAGTATGTCCGCGGCAGCAGCAACTGTTGCTGGCGTCGTTGCTGCTGCTGCTGCTGCTGCTGTCGATGTGGTTGCTGCTGCTGTCAGGCGCTTCTGCTGCTGCACCTTGTTCAGGGCCTCCACTGTGTGAGGATCGCAGCGCGCCAGCGAGGAGTAGAACGACTCGAGCGTGCTCTGGCCCGTCGGCAGCGCCGCCGAAAAGGCCACCGAGAAGGCCAAGAGCTCCTGGCAAGTCATCGCGTCGTGTATGCCCAGCTCAGAGCACTCGGCGTACGGATTGGCTATGGTGCCGATGCTTTGCGGTAGATTCACCTGCCATCAATATTCCACAATAAGTCGATTGTGTGCACGCCACACCCACTGCCCCTCCCCCCCCACCCTCAAGACTCACCTGCCAGATGCTGCCGTCGCCTGCCTGCGTCATCTTCTCCATGGAGTGAATGCCATTGCCAGTTGCTGCTGTGGTTATTGCTGCTGCTGTTGCTGCTGCTGCTGCTGTTGTTGTTGTTGCTGCTGCTGCTGCTGCTGCTGCTGCAGTTGTTGCTGCAACTGTTGCTGTTGCTGTGGTTGTGGCGGCTGCTGCTGCTGCTGCTGGCTCGTTGCTTAAAGCTGGCGGCGTATGCAGCAGCACGTACTCATTGAACATCACCGAGGGACGCCGGCTGGCCGAGGTGGGCGGACTCAAAAAGCCCGAGGTGCAAGGATGGCTCTACAGAGTGATAGAGAGAGAGGCAGAGTGGGGGAATGTGGGTAGAATAGGAAATATGCATTAGCTCTGGCAACTTCGGTTCAAAATCGTTTAGAAATAGTTTAAAAATTTCATTTAGAATTGCGACTTAAAAGTTTTTTATTTTTATTTTTAGGGTTTTGGCTATGTACAGTGGGCACTGGGCAGGAAGCGCTCGACTAGCGACCATCAAGTGCTCGAAATAAACGATAGGGTATGACAGGCTAGGAGATACCCGAATAGATTACTGCTAATTGGTATTCTTGCTGCTCTTTCAGTGAAGTCGAGTATTCGAATAGAAAAGTGTGAGCTTATACTTATTCCTATTCTTATTAGGCATTTACCAACACTGGAACTTACTTTCTAGCACTTCAAGAGTGTTGGTTAGCTATAACTACGTCAACTATGCCTTTTCTCTAAGCACATTAAAGTTTCAAGCGAGCTTTTTATTGAGTAAAAGCTTAGTTTGTCTCTTAATAAAAGCTCGCTTAAACTGGCAGACATTTCTGCCGCATTGAACTGGTATTTGATAGAGGTATTTTGGGCAATTTTGGAGCTGTGTCTGAAAAGCTCATTCAGCTGTAAGCCAAACTTCGAGGGTTAAACTTGTGCACTTTCGATTAAGCTGATTTGCTATGAATAAAGCATATATATATATATATATATATATATATATATATATATATATATATATATATATGCGATAAGCCAATTATGCCGGGGCCTAAAAAGAGTTTCTAGTCTGGAGCTCTTCAATGGAATAATTACATCTAATATTCATAAAGCACAAATCTATAAAGCTTTCGCTCCTTTGTTGGGTGCGGGCCTCGTCGGGTCGAATGAATCTCAATTGCTATTTACATACGTAATGAAATGAAACAAATATTTGAATAATTAATTGGCATTTCAACAATAGCTCTAATAGAACAATGCACTCCAGTGGGTCGCTGGGGGCGCCTGGGGCTGTGGACGCGGGTCTTTTATACATTGCATTCGATTTTAATGGGCGTAACTCTCCCTTTCGCTTGGAGCTTTTATGTTTAATGTTTGGTTTAATTGCATATTTCCAAGACTTGTCAAAGACATTAACAACTCGGCCTTTGCAGCAATATGGAAGCATGACTGGAATATCGTAGATACCATAGTGTAGTCCATATATCGTATAGTCATCATAACGTAGTTTGGCAAGATTTTCGTTTTGTTAGAGGGAAATATTTGAATATCGTAAGATCGTAATATCGTAAAACTGTAATATCGTAAAACTGCAGTATTATGATATCGTAATGCATTATAATATTTGAATATCGTAAGATCGTAGTATTATAATATCGTAATATTGTAATTATTGCGAGTCGAACTATGTGATAGGCACATTTCGATTACTTCGGACAGACTTTGCCAACTATATATGTATATGTACATATATATATAATAGTAACGATCCGTTCCGTTCTCAATAGGCTCGATTCCAGACAGCTGCTTGGGCTGCTTCGGCTAGCCGAAGGTCACATTTATGTTTAGCTTGATTTATATATACATGTTTTTTACAAGGGTTCTTAAAGATTTTAGTTGTGATAGATTGCAATACCTTGCCTAAATTTCCCAACTGCAGCTACAAGTTGTGCAACGTTCGTGGCAAATATGAAAGATCATTATTAGCGGGATTACAGAGTTAATTAGAGGTTCATATAATTGTTTCTTGCTGTTGTGGAGTCTGTTTGTGGAGATTTCAAGCAAAGTCGTGGTTGGTTCTTCAAGACAGAGTATATCGAATATCGTATGTGGTTTATCGTATGTCGCAGTGTGGGATGTCAGCAATATCGTATTTTGTGTAGAGAATATCGTATTCAAATCATTGCTAATGGAATGTCGTATACGGTATACGGTCAGCAAAACTGTAATATCGTACTTTATTGTCAATGTTATTGTTGACTGTTCTATTGCCTATGGTATGGCTACTGGATAGAATACGATATATGATATACTGAATGTCGTAAGACATATATGGTATATCGTATATCGCGCTATATCGTATATCGTATGGTATATCGTAATTTATGTATTGTATATCGTTTTGGATCGCAGTATTTCGTTTCGTATATCGTATATTTTGGTTTCTCTACAGACTTTTGCTGGCCTACAATTTGGACATGTGCATGTCGTATATCTTTTTGACAGTTTTCTGGACATGGAATGCTGTTTCTTGACGGCTTCTCTCCTCCTCCTCCTCTGTTTAGTTGGTACTTACGATCAATTGGTCCGAGTCGATGACCTGTTGGGGCAGCTTGAGCAGAATCGTCTTCTGCTCGCCGCCAGTTGCCTCCGGCTTCAGTTGCAGCCCGTGGCCATGGTGGGCGGTGGGTTTCTTCATCGAGGAGGTGCGACGGGCCACGCCCGAGCCGCTGCCCTCGCCCAGCGACTGCTCCGTGTTGTCCGAGGAGGAGAGTTGCGCCTGGGACGCTGGGACGCCGCCTGACGCCACCAACTGTTGCTGCTGGGCCATCGAGACGCTGGCGGCGCTGCCATTGATGCCATTAATCAATGCCACAGTGGTGTGATTGTGGCTGCTGCCAGCAGCACCACCAGCTGCACCGTTGCCACTGCCATTGTTGCTGCTGCTGTTGTTGTTGCTGTTGCTGTTGTTGTGGCTGCTGTTGTTGTTGTTGTTGTTGTTGGAGTTAAGCGGCACCATAACGGTAATCATCTGATCCTGTATGCTGGACGGCTTGCGATTACTGTACTTGGGGCAATTCGGATGGTGGCACTTGATGCGCGACGGCGAGAACGTCAGATTGTCGGCGTTGGGCAGGAGGCCCTCGCGACGCTGTTGCCGCTGATACCTGGACGAGGACAAGGACGAGCACGAGGGCGACGCAGCAGCAGAAGGTGTTAAGGGCAAAGGACAGACGATTAGTGTATATAGTCAAAGGCAAGCTCATGCATTACATACAAACACACACACATAGACGCACACACACACACATGCACATGTGGTTCAGATGGGAATGTGTGCGGGTTCTGTTTGGAGGTTGTGGATTACGTGCGTGTGGCTCTCGGTGGCATCATTAGACATTGTCTAATTGTGTAAGTGCCAGTGTGTATGTGTGTGTGTGCGTGTGTGTGTGCTCACTAATTAGACAACAATTACATAATTCAATCAAATGAACAACGCAAATAAGCAAAAGCAACGACAACCACAACAAACGAGCGTCGAACAAGACGAATGCAAATGAAAATTAAAATATTTTATAGCAATTCGACTTAAGTCAAGAGACAGAGCGAGAGAGGGAGAGAGAGAGAGAGAGAGAGAGAGACAGAGAGAGAGAGAGAGACAGAGGGAACTCATGTGTTGTAGACGTGTACTAAAGCTAATGGCTAAAAGCATTCCGCATAGCTGGCATCAGGCCAAATGAAGCACTCGAGCATGACTCTCATTGAAATTGTTTTCAGACCTTGGGCAAACACTCGGCAGCAGCTGTTAGAAATTAATCAACTGTTTACTAACTCTGCCATTGAGTGTGTTTTAATCATAATAATCATTGATTAGCCACATTCACGTCAAGTGGACTGAAAGCACCTTAAACAGAGATTGCCCGAAACTCTTTGAAGTGTGATAAAAACATGGCAAATCTTATTAAGAAGAAAGCTCTTGACTTGAAGTTATCGAAATTTGAAAGCTGTTCAAAGTTTTTGAGTCGCTGTAAAAGCTCTTTATGACTCCATCATAATGTTGAGAGCTCAGAAATTCTTGAATAGCTGATATTTGCTAAAAGCACATTAAAAGCTCGCTGCTCAAGTGAGCTTTTGCAATTGAGTGACTAGAAATCGTATGAGTTTTGTGAACAAGATTCTTGCTGATTGCTAAGCATGCTACATGTATTGTCTGGGCTAGCATAGCTCACTTTTTGCCGAGCTTTATTGAGAGCTTTTTATTCTTTTGCAATTCTAGCTCATTTCTAGTATAGTCAATACGAGCACATTCTATATTATGCTATACTAGTCACAGTCAGAGTCACTGTTGCAATCGTAGTCGTAGTAGTAGTCACAGTGAGAATCAGAGTCACAGTCAGAGTCACTGTCGTAGTCACAGTCACAGTCATCAGTCGTAGTAGGCATCACAGTGAGAGTGATAGTTACCATCGTAGCCACAGTCACAGTCACAATCAGAGTCACAGTCAGAGTCACAGGCACAGTCGTAGTCATAGTGGGCATCACAGTGAGAGTCGCAGTCACTGTCGTAGTCACAGTTACAGTCAGTCACAGTCACCAGTCATTGTCGTAGTCGAAGTCCCATCGAGATTCAGAGTCATAGTGAGAGTCACAGTCGTAGTCACAGTTAAAGCTGCACTTTCATTTGCAGTCACAGTCACAGTCATACATAGTCATAGTTACAGTTTCAGTCATAGTCTCGATCACAGTCATTCACCGCTACATTCACAGTCACTGTTACAGTCGCAGTCACATTCTCAGTCACCGTCACAGTCACATTCCCAGTCACCGTTACAGTCACATTCCCAGTCACCGTTACAGTCACTGTAAAAGTCACCGTCACAGTCATTGTCACATTCATAGTCACAGTTAGAGTAACAGTCATTGTCACAGTCGCAGTCACAGTCGCAGTCACATTCTCAGTCACCGTCACAGTCACCGTCACAGTCACAGTCGCAGTCACCGTCACACTAAGCTGACTAAGGTGTCTAACTCTATGGGTTGCATTTGTTGTGCCCGTGCTGTACGAGACACAACAACGGCAACAGGAACAACACATGGGGAACAACACACGCGACCAGATGCAAGTGCAAATAATTGAAAGGCAAAGCCCATAAAAAATGCACAACCCAAAAAGTTGACAACTGTAAACGAGAAAACTAAAAAGCAGAAAAAAGAAAAAGTATAAAAAAAGAAAAACAGAAAAGGAAACGAAGAGAACGTGCGCTGCAGGACGTGAGAAGCGGAACGCATGTTAAATGAATTTTTAATAAATCACAAATATATATATATATACATATGTACATATATATATATATATATTTAGCCAGAGCTGTGGAAGATCCGGGTCCGAGGCTCTGAGGGAAAACGAATTCAAATCGAAGTATCGCAAATAAAATGCAATAAAAGCAGACGGCGCGCGGGGCAGAGGCAGGGGTCGGTCTGGTTCAATGGGCGGCGCTGCTCTGGATGGCAAATGAAAACTTTTGAGCTGAGAAACTCAATTTGACATAAAATACAGTTAACTTAAAGCCTCAACTCAAACTTTGGTATGGAAAAGTCAAGTTCTTGTTCAATTGAATAAAACTGACAGAGATTGGGCTGGGCTAAGATTTTTGGGCAGTTGGTCTGAGATGTCAGCTATAGGAACTAGATAGAAAGATCTAGATATTAAATCTATTAGACTCATATATATAGAGCTGACAGTGGATGATTGGGATTGGGCAGGACTTAGATTAGGATAGGTCAGAGGAATCAGGTTAGAACAAGATGAGACACACTATGAGAGACTGGGTTAGGATAGGTCAGGAAAGAGAAGAGAAGTCTAGGCTTGGTATAGACTGGTCCTAGGCTAGGTAAGCCAATGTTAAGCTGCCTACCAAGTCGAACGAGCTAAGAACTCAACTAATAAATCCCAGCTAAGGCTGGATGTTGAAGCAAAATAAGATCAAAGAGCATATTCCATGGGAAGCCGCAGTATTTTCGTAATGAACTTTCGAACGCAGCCTAATCAAAGCGCTTAGTGGAGTCTCAAGTCTTTGGCAAGGGGGCACAAACTGAGAGCTGAGAGCTGAGTGAATCGAGTTGTGGATTAGCACGAGGATTAGTCCTTCACTGCTGGGTGCTGGGTGCTGGGTGCTGGGCGGAACGACAGGGAGGCTGACCTGTTGCAGTTGTTGTCAAGCTAAGCAATTGTTAAGTTGATGTTAAAAATATTTGATGGCGTTTAGTATACAATGAGACGGCGAGAGAAACGAGAACAGTGTGAAAGGTAAACAGGTGAACGTAAAACGTAATTGAATCAAATCAAAAGTCGGACAAGCAGCATACTTATATAATCTGTACTTCTTTAACATTCGTCTCTTGAAGCGCCGCCACAGATGGGCGATGTATTTGACTATCTCGGCGTAGCAGGTGGCTGGCTCCGAGTTGTTGGTGCTGCTCGCCAGCGTCGAGGTGGACGTGTAGCGGGCGCGCTCCTGCCGCATCCGTTCCATCTCGCGCTTCTTCGTCTCCGAGAACTGGGTGGCGATGACGACCAGGCACAGGTTGATCATGAAGAACGATCCAATCTGCAAGTGAAAGGAGGAGACCAAATCCTTGTTAGAGCTCAAATCAAATCGAATTTCGGCAACTTTTCACATTTCCCTGCCACAGGCGACAAAACAAGTTTGCGACACAAATTGAGGCGAACTTCGATAGCGACGGCTGCAACAGGCACCACCAACAGCACCAGCACCACCAGCAGCACCAGCAGCACCACCAGCAGCTGCAGCAGGTCGGCAGGCGGCGCTACGAGTTGGGGGAACTTTTGATTTGTTGTTCGTTCAATGACTGCAAATTAGTTGAGCTGCCAATTTAGCTCACTCTTTGCCTTCCTCTTGCAAACTCTCTCTCTCTCTCTCTCTCACTCTTTCTTTCTATGTGCTGCTCTCTCTCTCTCTCTCTCTCTCTCAGGCTTTCTATGGATAGCCATCCATTAGCTTGCTGTTGCATTTTAATAGCTTTCTGGCAAAACAAATTTGCCAACTTTAAATTGAAAACATATTTTTGTGCAACAATAGCAGCAACAAAGAGCAGGCACTGAATAGCCAGACTAGCAAATACCCTGTAGTATGGTATGAGCTGCGAGATAGGATCGTGATTGATTGATGGACTTAGGAAAGGACTGTCTGACTGATTGATTGCTTAACTAACTTGATGAATCAGTCTTGGGCTCATCGTATCTTTAATCTGAGTGATTGACTGATTGATGAGCTGCCTTAAGGTCTTACACACTGATTGACTGATTGATTGACACAAGGATTGATTGATCGATGCAACGATTGATAGACTCTCCATTCTCCCTCAGTTAACAGTTCCATAATAGATTTAATGACTGAATGTCTGACAGACTAAATGATTGAGTGATTGATGGTTTGATTGACTGATACTCATAAGCAAACAGACAGACAGTTGCTGAGCAGCTTTCTCTCGAGTCAAAAGCAAGGATTTCAAAGAATTCCATCTCTCTGTAGGATGATCCGAGTCCGAGTCTCATCCACTCCAACCGCATTCACTGTGCCCAGGGTATGCCGAGCGAAATGTTTCTAATTTTTGAATTTGTGTGGCGTTTGCTGCACAAAATGCTGCTCAACAGAAAAAAAGGAAAGGAAAAAGGAGCAACAACAACATAAATATGCAATTTCCTTGCTGGCAACAAGCAACTTTCAATAGCATGAAACATAAAGGAGGTTTTCGACTCGTTGAGTGGCTGGGCTGGGCTATGGCGTGGGCTCTGGTGCAGGTGGTTGGATATATGCCTTCCCATAGACTGCCAGCTATTTGCATATGAAAAGTTATTGCTGCTGCTGCTGCTGCTGCAGTTGTTGTTGTTGCTGCCGTTTGCCTGGGCAACAGCAAAAATCATTTTGCACATCAAATGAGCAACTCTAACAAAGCAGCTGAATCGAGCGAGATAGCGAAACAAGCTTTGAACATAAATAATCTCTGTGTGTGTAAGTGTGTGTGTGTGTGTGTGTGAGTGTTTTGGCTTAAAAGGCTTTTAATTAGTACAAGGACACCTGATACCCAAACACAAACACACACACACACGCACACGCACACCTGAAGCAGCAACAACAGCTTGCCACATGCGGTCAACTGGACAAACGCATGATGCATCTTCGGCCAACCAAACTTTTATTTATTCTATATCAGAGAGGGAGAGAGAGAGAGAGAGAGAGAGAGAGTATGTGGCTATTTACATATTCAAATTGCTTTAGCTGCATTGCTTTGTGCACTCAACTAAATTCGATTCTAAAGTTTTAAAATACAAATTGGTCTCTTCTGCTGTGTGTGTGGGGGGGCTGGCGAGCAAAGCTCAAGCCTCAACAATACAATTAGACAACTCTTATGTCAATGCGCACTAAAATAATAGAATGCAAAGCTGTCCAAATATGTGATTATGTTTGCAGCTTAAGCCAAACAAGAGTTTTTAGCAATCCCAACGGAATACCTTGAGAGACGAGGGGTAAGGCAGTAGAAGGTAAGGCAGACTTACTGATTCGAATCATGACTTGAATATACATTTGAACTTTATCTGTGATAGTTAGACTCTATAACGCTTTCTTTTTCTTAAGCTTTATCTTCAGCCTTCTTTCCTCTTTGGCTTGCCTAAGGGCCAGCAGAGCATAAATCTATAAATATTTTATAAAAAATCTATAAGACAAACTCTGACTTCTCTTCATTTGTCTAATGCGTCTTTCTCGTTTAAAAATTAAATGAAACAGGCAAAGCGTGTTCGTTCTAAGAATCTATTGCATACTTTTGCGGGCAGCGCAGTTGCCCATTTTTCATTGCCTACTTATTGGCGCAGTCTTTTAATGCTCGCTGACCGGCTTGACAGTGAAAGCAGCCCTCAAAGCTTTTCATTTTAATTATTTGATGGCAGCTTGAAGTTTTTTTAAAGGCTTTTCTTAATGCTCATTTAAGTTCCGCCAGCGAGGCTGTTATAAAAAACGTTAATAGCCGCTTGGCCACTGCGTTGATTATCAATCAGTCAAATTGTCAGCTGAAGCTTCTTTATAGCTTGAAAGCATAACAAACTGGGTATATTGGAGTGAGAGAGGCAGCGGAAAGTGGGGCCAGGTTAAGTAACATGACTAGAAGACAGGCTCAAGCGAGCTGCTTCTTAGGCATAGACTAGAAGAGCCACAGGAAGCAGCAGAGCAGCGCTTACCTTAATGTGTGTGTGTTGAGCTATATATATATGTCTGCAATCAAGCTTGCCTAGCATCACTAAAGCAATTCAGGCTATTTGCTAGTCGCATACTTGCCACATATGCTAAATAATTGATAGTCTGCATAGGTTGCTTCCAGGCCAGGTATTCATTAGTCAATCAGTCAATCAAAAAAAGTCTTTTGTATATATACTCGATCTATATATAGCCCGTGGATGACACATACATAGCTGTCTGTATGCTTCGCGCACTTACCACAATTAGCAGCACAAAGTAGATCCAGTCCCAGAAGCTGTGCGCGTCCTGCACGTAGTACATAATGTCAGTCCAGCCCTCCAGCGAGATGACCTGCAATGACAAGTGACAAACGTTAACATTTCTGACATTATTGTTGTTGTTGTTGCTTTTGTTTTTAGCGTAATTAGCAGCGGGCAACAGCAACAGCAACAGAAACAGCAACAACGATGACAGCGGCAACAAAGGTCAGCTCTTCATTTTGTACCACGTCACGTATGCGTAATATTTCAGTATTGTTTTGTTCACGCTGTGCGTGTGTGTGTGTGTGTGTGTGGTCAGCTGTCCTGCAACGCAGATGGTTTAATGCGTATTTGATTTGTGTTTAATTGCAAAGCATTTAAACCCTCCTTTGACCCCTTTGTAGCAGGGGTAGGGTGCTGCTCGAGCTACTCCCCATTAATGGCCAAATATCAAAGTCACAAATCAAATCAGCCACAAACGATGACAACGAACAGGGCGACTAGCAACTGTATCTGTCTCTAAATGTATCTGTTCTTCGATTTGTATCTTAATTAATGCAGCTGCATCAATTTCTGAATGAAGAGAGAAGCTTGAATTTTATCGATTTCTCCCTTCCTCTGTATCTGTATCTGTATCTGTATCTGTATCTGTATCTGTATCTGTATCTGTATCTGTATCTGTATCTGTATCTGTATCTGTATCTGTATCTGTATCTGTATCTGTATCTGTATCTGTATCTGTATCTGTATCTGTATCTGTATCTGTATCTGTATCTGTATCTGTATCTGTATCTGTATCTGTATCTGTATCTGTATCTGTATCTGTATCTGTATCTGTATCTGTATCTGTATCTGTATCTGTATCTGTATCTGTATCTGTATCTGTATCTGTATCTGTATCTGTATCTGTATCTGTATCTGTATCTGTATCTGTATCTGTATCTGTATCTGTATCTGTATCTGTATCTGTATCTGTATCTGTATCTGTATCTGTATCTGTATCTGTATCTGTATCTGTATCTGTATCTGTATCTGTATCTGTATCTGTATCTGTATCTGTATCTGTATCTGTATCTGTATCTGTATCTGTATCTGTATCTGTATCTGTATCTGTATCTGTATCTGTATCTGTATCTGTATCTGTATCTGTATCTGTATCTGTATCTGTATCTGTATCTGTATCTGTATCTGTATCTGTATCTGTATCTGTATCTGTATCTGTATCTGTATCTGTATCTGTATCTGTATCTGTATCTGTATCTGTATCTGTATCATCTCAGTTGATCTACATGTATCTCTAACAATATATTTTGCTATTCATTCCGTAATCCATTCACTTCTGGTTTTCTATTCAATTTGTTTACTAATTAGGTGTCGAGCGGAGGCGAACAATCGCAGCTGGAGCGGGGCAAATTGTCAATTTGTGTTGCAAATCTGCGCTTCGATAAGCTGCCAACTTCCGAAACTGATTCAATCTGCAGTGACATTTTGGAGCTAGTCGCGGGCTCGCGGCCGTCAAGTTGTCCTGGCAACGTGGCGCTGTCTATTGAAACATTGCGCATACGCCGCGTTGCGCCGCGGGGCGAGTCGTCGTGACCCGCTTAGCTACCGCCCTATGCAAATTTGACAGCTGCTGTTGCTGTTGTTTGTTGTTTGTTGTAGTCTTAATTGAAAGCGATGCCAAAAGTGGCAAGTGGCAAGTGGCAAGCAGCGAAATTAACATGCAACAAACACTCGACTGACTGACTCGTGGCCTGGCAGTTTGGCAGTTTGGCTGTTCGGCTGCGTGTCCTCTGTCAATGTTGTGCCATTGTTATTTGTTTAAGCAAAAAGTTACGATGCGCTAATTGGCAAAAAGTCTGCGGCTGTCAGCTCACCAGGAATATGGCCACCCAGGCCATGCCGATGTTGTCGAAGGATATGGTGCCCTGAAAGGGATTCTCGCCGCTCTGCTTGCAGGTCGTGTAATACTGATTCCAATTCACGCACGACGTATTCGTTGGCTCATTCAGGTCCAGTAGCTTGGCCTCCTCTGCAAAAAGTTTACAATTAGTTTCACAGAGAGCGGGGATGGTGAGAGGTAGAGAGAGAGAGAGGGGGGGGGGCAGGGGGCGGTGTCTGCCAGAAAGTTGAGCAGCACGAAAGCAATTAAAAAGTGCCATCAAAATTTGATTAACACGCACAGTTTGCACCTCATTAAGATGAAAGTTTTGCGAGCTGCAGAAGGGAATGGGAAGAGGGAGGGGGAAGGGGATGGGAATGGGAATGGGATAGGGCGGGGGAAGAGGTGCTCTGGCAAAGTACTCACCACTGCAGACCAGTGATCCGATGCGATACGGCGGAAAGTTGCCACACAGATGCATGCCCGAGTCCTCGGGCGTCGAGCAAATGTAGTCCTGATCCTTGGAGAACTCATAGTATTGCGAGAGGCTGCCGCAGTCGAAGGGAGGAGGTAAAGAGAATGTCGCAAGTTGCGTTCGGTTAGAGAGACAAACAAGTTGCGATTGTCCAGACAGACAGAAGAGATAAACACATTATGTACCATATATATGAATATACAAAGAGAAAGAAAGAGAGAAACAGAGAGAGAGAGAGAGAGAGAGAGAGAAAACAGACAGAGAAAGAAATACACAGAGAGAGAAAGAAGAAAGAGAGAGAGAGCACAAAAAGAGTCGTTTTTAACAATCAAAGTTCACATCAGATTTCATTTCATTTAATTGATACGTAGAGTAAATGTCAATATGCGTTACGTTATTTATGTTTTTTTTTTTCTGATAACATTTACACATACATCGACAATTTGAGAGAATACGTTGAAAAGTTCTATGAGAGAGAGAGAGACAGATATATATATATATATATTTTTTTATTGAGTTTCTTTTGGTTCGTTTTTGGTTCGCATGATCAATTAGGTGCGTGAAAATTTTGTAGAGCTTTCGACAGCTTTCGATAGCTTTCGACTGCCAGCACATACCACTAATTAGAGTGAGACAGAGAGTGAGAGAGTGAGATAGCGTGAGCAGAGCCAATTGATAACAAGCCAAGGTGAGAGAGTGAGAGACACGTTGATCCAATGTAGAGTCCAATACGAAAGTGAAAGTGAGAGAATGAGCGAAAGAGTGAGTTAGCGATAGAAAGCGTGAGTGAGAGAGAGAGAGAGAGATAGCGAGCCAAGCTTTAAGCGTGTAAGACAGAGCTAAGCTTCGCTGCTTAAAAGCCTTAGATCGAAAGAGAGACAGAGAGAGAGAGAGAGAGAGAGAGAGAGAGAGAGATTGAGAGAATGGAATAGAAAGTGAGCGAGTTATTGAAGAGGGAGCCAGCCAAGCTTTAAGCTTGCAGAGGATGATCGAGCTTTAAAGCCTTTGAGAGAAAGAGTAAGACGGAAAAGGTGATAAAGAGTAAGAATGAGAGAAAGTTAGTGATAGTAACAAATGCTCAAAGCTTGTAGAGCTTAAAGCTCGCAGTAAGTGATGGAGGAGGAAAGCTTTGAGTATGAAGCAGTTGGCAAGGCAACAGCCAGATCAAAGAAAGAGAGAGAGAGAGAGAGAGAGAGAGAAAAGCAGAGAAAGCTTTAAAGCTCTGGCAAGATCAGAGCACGTACTACAGACATACAGCTCAAGCACATCGGGCTGCAAGCAGAAGAGTAGCACTAGTAGAGAGAGAGAGAGAGAGAGAGTGAGAGAGAGCGAGTGCAGGAGAGAACGTGTCTGAGAGACCATAAAATCGCGACTAAGCCGCAGACCACAAAAAGTGCGCACTCAAAAGCAGCAGCCACAAAATTAAAACGTAAAGCTCAACAGAAAATTAAAAGAAAAGAAAATAAAAGCGGCAAAGAAGACGACTAAAAAGCAGATAAAAAACAAAAACAAAACAAAAGAAGCAACAGCAAAAGTAAAGGCAAAGCAATTTAAATTAAACGCACCGCCGGCTGCAGGGGCAAGGGGGGCGCTGGGGCGACTGCAACATAAAGTGAGGGGGGCGTGACGGGGCACACACACACACATATATAGATGTCAACGTTAATGTACGTGTGTGTGTGTGTGTGAAAATGTGTGAAACAACGCGAAAAATAAAATGGAAATAAAAATGTGAAAATTCTCGCGCGCAAAAGTATGCTAAACTTTTTTGATGGAGCCAGCGAGAGAGAGAGAGGGAGAGAGAGAGACAGGTGCGTGTGTGTGTGTGTGTGTATAGCTTGTAATGCGACTTTAATTTTGATTATTGTTGTAGCTGCCATTTGTGGCAAGCTGTGTGAGTGGTGTTTGAGTTGGGGTCAGGGCTGGGGCGCTGGGAGTGGATTTGTTATGTTAAGCTAGGTTTGGGGCCGGGCAGCTTTAAATACCTTTGCAATAGAAACTGATGGTTTTTCCTGTAAAAAGAGTTGAGCTTACAAAACATAGATAGCATCAGTTTTAGGGTGCGACTGTGTACGTGTCTGTGTGTCTGTGTCTGTGTGTGTGAAAATAACGAAACATAACGAAAATTTGCAGCTCTAATGGAAAAAAAAACTATTGCAAAGACTACGCTATGGAAACTCTCTAACAAAAATATGTGAGTCTATATATGTGTGCGTGTGTGAGTGTGTTTAGAGGCTAATTGGTATGCTTGTACAAGATTGTTACCCATTTTTGTGTCTGCTGTTGTTGTTGTTTTTGGGGGAGAACACTTTTCGGGTTCGGTTTCAAAGGCAACTCGAGGCGGACAAATAAAACCAAAATTGAAAACTCAAAATAAGTAAAAAGATAAGAGACAAAAGACACACGCACACACACACGCACACACACTCATAAATACACAGTCACACACTGACACAGTTAAAATCGAGTCTAGAAACACAAAGAAAGCAAATAAAACTGTTTGGTTTAATTTGGAGTGAAAAACTGTTGCTAAAACATTAACAAGTACGAGGAGTACGAATACGAATACAAGGACATAAATACGAAAACACAGACACACACATACATACAAAAGTAAGCGAGTAAGGGGGTTGAGGGGGTAGAGAAAAGAGTGTGAGAGAGAGAGAGAGAGAGAGTTATAATCTACTACGACAACGACACAGACTTCACACACGTAGAGTTGGCTACAAAAAACACATTACGAGTGACTAAAGTAGTATCTGCTGCAGGTGTGCGTGTGTGTGTGTGTGTGCGTGTGTGTGTGTGTGTGTGCATCTAGTAAAGGCTGTTGACCGAAGACCACAAGAAGCTTTGAGGACAGCTAGAGCATTTGAAGGCTTGCGAGAAACTAGATATCTATGCAGAAGAGATAAGCTAACAGAGCAAGCTTAAAGGGCAGCTTGAAAAGAGCAGCGAGAAGCTTCAAGAGTAGCGAGAAGCTTCAAGAGCAGCGAGAAGCTTAAAAGTAGGCTCAAAGAGAAGCTTACAGCAAAAGCCTAATAGGCATTGTGAAGCTTAAAGAGAAGCAAGCTGCTCGAAGTCTAGCGAAGCGAGAAGCTCCGAGAGACGAGAGAAGCTTAAAGAGCAGAAAGAGCCTTTAAGAGCAGAGAGAAGCTTAAAAACCAGCTCGAAGAGATAGCGCGCACTAGCACGAACAAGCTGGAAGAGAAATTGAACGATAAACTCGCACAGAAGTGAGAAGCGCTTAATGGTTTCCTAAACCATATTTCAAGTTTCTCTCCTGATGCAATGCTGCTTCAAGCTGAGTTTACACCTTTATAACTTATTGCTCAAGTGCTCGATAAGCTTCTCACTTCACCTTAACTTATCATTGAGCAGACGCTCCTTGCTTTGCTTTCGAGGCTTCTTGCGGCTGCTGCTGGGCACACAGCTTGGGTGAGTTCAGTGTTGCATAACGTGTGGCGCCAATAGTTGAGTAGTGTTTGTATTTGGCAATCGGTTAACTGAGCAGATGTATTCGTTAAGTTCTAGTTTATATAGTCTATATATGGTGGAAGTATATTAAGAGTAAAAGTTGTTAAGTATTTTAGTATGTATATATAGCAAATATTACTTATAAAGTATACGATAGAGACAGAGATAGAGAGAGATAGAGAGAGTAAGAGAGAGTTGTTTACGTATATAAAACATATATATTGAGACTAGCTTTTGAGGGGGCTAAACTAAAGGAAAGACGAATATTGAAAAGAGAAAGAGAGAGAGAGAGAGAGAGAGAGAGCGAGATAGAGCGTGTGTTAGAGGTTGAGCTTAGCGGAAGAGCGTGTAACACGAATAAGGATTTGTGCTTGCGATATATGAACTATCGCTGAGGGAGATAAGAGAGCGAGCGAGCGCTAGCTAGCTTCAGGGTTAGTAGAGAGAGTAGTTATTGTTGGTTAAGGAAAGAGAGAGAGAGAGAGAGAGAGGGAGGGAGTACACTAGAGAGAGAGAGAGAGCGAGAGCTATATTAGACGACTAGGGTACTTATATACTGTAAGTGTGTGTGTGTGTGTGTGGGTGTGGGTGTTCCGTGTGCTGTTGTTGTGTTGTTATTATCAAATTTACTCATTTAGTATTTGTGTGTGGTATTTGTTTGTTGGTGTATATAGGTATATATTTTTTTTAATTTGGTATTTTATTGTATTTTTGTTGTTGGTGGTATTTTAAAATTCTGTTTTGTTGTTGTTGTTGTTGTTGCTGTGTATTTTAGGGCATTTTTAAGAAAGGGGGGAAAATAAATCATTTTATCTTACGAGTTAACACGGACTCGAACTCTGTACACTTCAGGTAGTCCCCTGTAAACAAAAAGTTTGTTCCCGGTATGATTTTTGTTTTAGTATCTTTTTTTGGTATAATTAATGTATTTTTTATTTTTGGTATTTTTATTTGATTGACTAATTGGAGGAGAAGAATAAACAAATTTGAAACTCAATGCGATAAACAATAACTGAAGAGAATTGGAAAAAGATTTTCGAAAAGAAATTTGATTTGGAAAAAAATATGCGTGGTATTTTATTGTTGCTGGTATTTCCAGATACTCAGTGCCAATTAAATTAAATCAAATAGTTTTTGCCATGAAATTTTGTTGTATCGTTTTTCGACTTGTTTCAAAAGAGGAAAACAAAAATTAAATGAAACTGAAAATCAAGAAAATTGGAAAAGAATTTTGAAATATAATACTTATATATAGATATATGTATGTGTGTGTGTGTGTGTTGCTGTAGTATTTTTTTTTTTTTTTGGTATATTTGTGGTATTTATTTCGCATTTTGTTGTAGTTTGTTGTAAGTTGTTGCTGTTGTTGTTTGTTGTTTGTTGTTGTTATTTGGTCTGTTGTCTGCTCATCATCAAAAACAAGAATGTGAATGCAGCAAACGCGCCTGCCCATTGTGAATGGCTTACAAAATGTGGCTTTTTGCACGTAACTGTACACACATGAGTGTGTGTGTGTGTGTATAATGTAATGCAAGTAGTATGTGTGTGTGTGCGTGTGTGAATCAACTCAAAAAACATCCTAAGAACAGCGACTCATCGAACTGCAAAGCCAAAAATTTCAATACCCTAGAAATACTTTTGTGTCGACCTGAGCAAAGCTTTTAGCTATGTACTTATAACGAATAAAGCTTGGTTACATATGCACAATAAATACCAACAAAAATACTAAAACATAATAAGCTTAACTATATACAACAAAAAAAATAAAATAGCTCAAATTCGTACTGAGCATAAACATAAAAAAGCTTCAATTTACAGCAACTTTCGGTATATATCAACTAACTATATATGATCTTATAGGTCTATGCCCTTTGCAGCGAAACAGCCTGTGGAACTCTGCCGAAAAAGTATCTCAGCTCTCTATGCTATGCCGGAGGTGCTCATATTGAGCCAGGTTCTTGGCTCATTTGAAAGACAAGAAAAAAAAAAACATTTAAAGCCATCAAAACTAATTTTAGATTTATATTACACATATGTACAAAGAGGCCCAAAAGATCAAACGACTTGAGTGCTAGCAAAAATCAATAAAAATGAAAGAAAAAAGCAAAAAGATGGCAGTCGGGCATAGCCGACTGCAACATACTCACTCATTCACAACGACTCAATCTGGGCAAACTTTGTCAGTATCAAATAACTAATTCTAAAATTGAATTTAGTCTAGTATTTTGTTTTGCACATGGTTTGCTCAAAAACTTGAGTTTCCCTTGACTTGGCAGCAGTGTAAAGCTGAGTTATCTACAGTTTTAACTGTTCTGCTATGGCCTTAGAGGTCTCAGAGGCTGCCCATGCAGGAGTGATACCATTTACTCTAACTCATCGATCAAATTTAAATGCTGCTAGTTTGAATAAGATTTACCAGAGTGCAAAAGAGCTCAAATAATTTGAAAACTTAACGAAGTGCCAACTCAATTATTAATAAGCAAAGTGAAGTTCGCGGCAAAGTCTATTGTCATCATGGCTTCAGTGCGTCGTCAATTCGGCGCGAAGTTGTTGACTTTGAGCATGATTAGACACTTTTGGAACTGAAGCTGACAACTTGGGCTGTATCCTTCGCCCAAGAGAATGTATAGCAATATATAGAAGAGTTCCAAGTAAAGTAGTCTGCTATGACCTCACTTAGACTTTACTCTTACCCCACTGCCAGCAAGACCATTTCTCTGCACTGGAATCTATGCCAACTCTCTAGAGATAATGGCATGAATGGAACTTCCAAATAAAGCCAAAAATAATATAGTATTGGTCAGCCTACACCCCTTAACAACCCATATACCCTCTTTGGGCATCATGAACGAGTGCAAAAAGCATAAATTGAGCATATATCAATTCGACAAGCCACGAAAAGTGCTGTCCATTTAAATAAATATGAGAAAAATGAAGGAAATTTGCATGTGAGCGTGAACAAAAAATATGCAAAATTATGATGGAAATGCAAACGAGGATTTATCGATATATAGTATGTATATATACACATAGATATATATGGAGGCATATACATATGTATTTACAGATGCATATGTGGGCCATGGGCAATTTGCATCTACAGTAATTATGCGAGGCAGCGAGAAATGGCGTCAAATTAACACCTGCAAGTGTGGCCCATTTTCCGGCAATGCAGGTACAGTCTGTGGCTGCATGCAAAAACAATCGATTAACGATAACAAAAACGAGCAGCAAAGGAAAACAAAGAGGAAAAGCAAAAGATTCTATATGCTGCCTACTTTTTGAATGTTCAGCTGCGAGTGGGTGTGTGTGTGTGTGTGTGTGTGTGTGTGTGTGTGTGTGTGTGTGTGTGTGTGAGTTGCTGACGTCATTGCAGAGTGAGAGTGGGAGAGAGAGAAAGAGTGTGTATGGGCATAGACCCAGCATGACCAGTGATAAATGATTGTTTGCCAAGTTTGAAATCTTTGCCAGCTGTCAGAGCCAAGCGGCGCCTGCTAAAGGCAGCCACGCCCCCATTTGTATGTTCGGGCTCAGCCTAAGTGACCATGGAGGTGACACACGGGCCTGCGGCATTAGCATATCAAGGTGTCAAGCAGACGGCAATTGACAAACGTGGCAGAGTAAGTTGAGCTCCATCACAGATGAGTCCAGGCTAGACTAAGACTGAAGCCTTGGGCAGTATCTGGCTGCATTAGGGTGTGCCCCAGGCCAGACTATAAGAAAGTAGATCTATCGACTGCCCTCTATGGTCACTCTAATATATACTACTGTATAAGCTATAGCCATGGTCACCTTTTTTAGTGTTGAGTAAATAGCTCTTCAGTCTTCTTTTGCTCTGCCCAAACTATGATTCAAGTGTAAGCACATTCATAATGGAGCAGTGGCTATGTCCCCTCCTAGTTGGCTTGTTGACATTTTGTTAGCCATTTGCTATTTTCCATATATATATATAGGATATATAATTGGGCTTTAACTCTTGGACAGTTATTGGCTTTTGCTCTCAGCAACTCGATGTCCTCGATGTTTACTTTGTGCCGTTGCAAGTCATTTACAGGCACTCAGGGCACACTTAAGCTGAGACAAGACTCAACTTTGGCTTATGTCAATGGCCCTACTCGAAGTGGCCCTCGAATTGTGCGTTTTACAACACTGCTACAAATGAGAGAAGCTGCCAAACGAAAGCTCGAAGCATTCCATATGCACATGCTCAACACTAGACAGCAGAAGAAGTCGCTCAGTGTGTGTGCGTGTGTGGATGTGGGTGTGGCTGTTGGTGTGGCTGTAAGCTGTCAGTGGCATTAACCAAAAATCAAAAAAGCAAAAGCCAAGTTAACAAAAAAAAGCGAACAAAAAACAAGAATTAACAGCCAGGCAGCCCAGAAAGAGCGAGAGAGAGAGAGAGTGAGAAGGAGAGAGAGAGAGCGAGAGTGAGAGTGAGTGAATGAGAGAGTGAGAGAGCAATGTAGAGTGAGAGAGAGAGAGAGAGCAAGGGAGAGCCTGAGAATGAGCTAAGCAGCTATCAAAAATCAAAGCCAAAAATGATATCAAAAAAATATATATATAAGATCCACATATATATATATACATAAAAAAGAGAGTCCAAAAAAAAAGAAAAACTGAAAATGATATATCAAAGCGATATTCAATTACTTATATATATATATGAATATATATATAGCGAGAGAGAGAGAGAGAGATATGCATTGGAGGCGCCCGCAGAGAGACAGAGACAGACCCAAGCGCGTCGTCAGCTCAGTTGAGCTCAGTCCGTCGAATCGAATCGAATGGAATCGCATCGAATGTTTCCCGCCCCACACGAAACGAAATCAAAAGAGAACTGATAAGGCGAGAATAAACCCCCATAGCTTACGTCATGGGATAGATCATGCCCTCGGGTCGAACCAGGGTGCAGCGCTGCCTCAGGATGCCCTCCCACAGCTGCACGCCGATGATGCCAAAGATGAAGAACACGAAGAAGCAGAGCAGCAGCACATTGCCCAGCATGGGCAGCGTGTCCAGCAGCAGCATGACCAGAATCCTCATGCCTAACAGAGAGCGAGAGCGAGAGTGAGTGGAGAGCGGAGTTAGATAAGGGCAAAGGTGTCGGCACTTACTTGGTATGCGATTGATGGCGCGCAGGGGCCGCAGCACGCGTATCGTGCGTATCGCTGTCAGGTTGAGGTTCTCCACATGCATCACGTACTCCAGCAGTCCGGCCAGCACGATGAAGAAGTCCAGCCGATTCCAGGAGTCGGCCAAATAGGTATTCTTGCCGCACATGCCCATGGCCACCATTTTGATGGTCATCTCCAGGGCGAAGAAGGCGAAGATGATGTCATCGAAGATCTAAAGTTGATGTGGAGAAGTGAGGAGAAAGGAAGGTTATGGTAGATAATGTATATATATATATATCTATATAATACATGTATATCTGCATAATATATGTATATCTATCCATATCTAAGCAGAGAAAGCCTAGCAAGAGCTGAGCTTGCACCTGAGCCTTAGCCTAGCCAGCCTAAACTTCTCCAAGCTCTTCAACAAGCTTTATTCTCTCTCTCTCTCTTTCTCTCTCTCACTCGCTCTCTCAGATTCTTAAGGCTCTATCAGTTTACATCCCCTTCCCTTCCCACACACCCACCCAAGCTGTCGTCTCCTCGCTGAGTCTTTCTCTGTGATGACTTCAACTTGATTCGGCTCAACTGCAAAGTTGATTTTGCTACAAATCTGAACTAACTGAGATAATGAAGTGTGACAAGCACAGACAGTCAGAGAGGGAGAGGGTGGGGGGGAGAGTGAGAGGGAGAGGGACAGGGAGACTGCCTGAGTGTGGCGTGTGGCTCATTTAGTGCTTAAAGCTTAATGTGGTTGACACTTGTCAAAACGGACTGTTGTCCACTTTGGCTAGCACTACGTGTTGCTACATCATGCATGAGCTGCCACGCCCACTCCCCCCCCCTCTCCTCCTCTCTCAGCCACAATATTTTGAGCAAACAGGCAAAACTACCAAGGAACTGACACAGCTCAGCAGGAGCTGTCCCAGTTTGAGTTTCGGTTTCAGCGCCAGTTCCAGTTCAAGTCTCGCTCTCTCTCTCTTTCTCTCTCTTCTTCTTCTCTTTCACTTTGTCTTTTTGGCACTGCTCAAACAATTCTCAGCAATTTGGGCGCCACTTATGTCCTGGCTCGTGCTCGGTCTTGGTCTCACTTTTGGGTTTGGCCTCGTTGCCCCGTTGCCACCTTCCTCCCCTTCCTCTAACCGCTTTGCCAATTTGTCGCCCTTCGTACGCTTTACACTTGGCTGCGGCCAAAATGTCTGCCTTCCATATCATTTACAAACATTTTCGCACGTTGGCGTCGCTCCACCCCAACTACAAGCCCCACCCACCATCCTCTCCCATCCTCCCGCTCTATGCCAGAGCCGTGGCTCTGTAATTGCCCCCCAAAAAAGAAAAAAAGCCCCAGGAACCAGCTCGCATTTCCTCAGCTCACCCGCTTCCCCGCCCTCTAGCTCTACGGTGTGTGCGTTGGCTGCCTAATGAGCCGAAGTGCCTGTTTGATGTCATCAGCAAGGCAGACAGGAAGTGAGCCAAAAAATTGCTTAAATAAATGACAGTTAATGTGACGCCAGCGTCGGCAGCTCAAGGCCCCGCTCTCTCTCCCTCTCTATACAGATATATATACATATATATGTATTCTTTGATAGGTATAGGTATAGGTTTTGGGTTGATTTACTTACCTGCAGTATTCTGCAGCGCGGCTTCAAGCAGGTATCGTCCACGCAGGGCTGGTACATGCCCAGCGTAATGCAGTTCAGCAGGATAACCAGAATCGAGATGCGCTCGAACCACGTACAATCGAAGCAGAGCATCAGCTATAGTTAAGGAAACCAAAACTCCAAAGGAACAAGAAAAGTACATGCAGTCGAGTAGGCCCGACTAGCAGATGCCCTCTCAAGCGACAGGAGGAAGTGGCGCGAGAAGCGAAGCGCGAAGTCGACGGAGTGTTAGTGTAAGAGAATGAAGATGCAAGTGGTAAGAAGTATAAGAGAGAAGCAAAGGGAGAAGTAAGGCGAGCAGCAAAGGGAAAAGTAAAGCAAGAAGTAAAAGGGAGAAGTAGAGGGAGTAGCAAAGGATAAAGTGAAGGGAGAAGCAAGTAAAGCGAAAAGCAAAGGGAGAAGTAAAGCGAGAAGTGAAGAGAGAAGCAAATGGAGCAGAAAAAGAAAAGGAAAGGAAGAAGAAAAGCGATACGTAAAGCGAGAAACAGAAGGAGAACTAAAGGCAGAAGCAAGGTAAGATGTAAAGAGAGAAGCAAAGCGAGAAGCAAAGCGATAAGCAAAGCGATAAGTAAATAGATAAGTAAAGAGATAAGTAAAAAGATAAGAAAATCAAGAAGCAAAGGGAGAAGTAAAGTGAGAAGCAAAGCGAGAAGCAAAATGAGCTGTTGCTCATTGCTGTGGAATGAAGACGAAATTTAAAGCGTCTACAAACTGAGAGAAGCAAAGGGAGAAGTGTCTGAGCATTGAAGTCCGTATAAGCAGTCTGGTCAAAGACTTAGTCTTTATAGCTACAGTTTATAGCTATTCCATAGGCAATGGAACCTAGCCAAACTGTCAAGTAACTCCTTATAAAGTCAGCTCGATATATGGCCAAATATATACTCCTTGAGCAACTCTTTTTAAATAAAAACCGAGCATCGAGCAACGAGAGATTAGTTTGCATAGCGATTGCCTGCCTGTTGACTGCTTCTCTGTGCTGATTTAAGCAAAACATGTCGAGCGCCCAATCGGTTGCAAGCCCCCCTCCGCCTCAGCCCGCCTCCGCCTTGTCGGTTTTTATGGCATGCCACGCAAAGCTGACAGAATTGTGGCGCAAGCCAGCAGCGAGCAGCGAGCAGCGAGCAGCGACGAGGCACAAGGATGGCTAGATAGCTGTTTACTATCGCCTCTAATGCGCACTCAAGTGCTTGTCAACTTGGCTGCATTTTGTACTCGACGTGCTGCCATTGCTGCTTATTTTTGCAACAACTTCTGCTGCTCTCTCTCGCTCGCTCACTCGCCCTCTCTGCGGTGAAGAGAAATGGCACAAATTGATGACAGTCACTCAGTCAGTCATTCATTCAACTCAGCCAGCCAGCGGCATTATAATGCAATGTTGCAAGAACTTCTGTAAGCCTTTTAGCCAGCATATTAGCCACAGCAGCGCTGGGTCCGGGCCAGTCTCAGCTTGATATGCACAGCTCACTCCATCAGGCTCTGAAGTCCGCTTCAGAGGCAAATGACTGTTAATATAACCAAAGCTTAAGTCCATGAAAACATTGGCATTAGCATCCATGCTCTGATGGATGGCTGTGGATGCTTTTTCGACTGAGTTCAGCTGGAACTGCAGCAAGAAGCAAAGCACATTGCAATTGCCTTAGAGATTATGGAGAAGCAGAGAGAAGCGAACAAAGTGAAGAGTGAGAGAGAAAGCGAGATAGATGGAGCAATCTCAGAATGAAGAGCTCAAATAAAATATAGCTTAAGAAGTGGACCCAGTCGAGAGACATAGATGAGATGTAATAATAGAATAAACTTAAACTTGAAGCGAGAAACTTTAAGCAGCTGCAAGTTGTTGGCTTTAAGCAGAAATTGTTCGATTTGCCAAGATTCAGAAAATGTGAGCAAGTCAAACATTGAATAACAAAACAGTAAGTCAAGGGTTGCTCTCATGCAAGGAAAGAAACAAAGTGAGAAGCTCGAAGCCTTCTCTAATGTGATTGAAGTAAGAGAAGAAATGAAAAAGGAAGTTACCTGAGCGACAAGCATAAAGGAGCTCTATATAAGGCACATTATAGGTGAAGAGAGAAGCGAAGTGAGAAGCAAAACGAGAAGGTGAAGCAGGAGAGAAAGTGCCAGCGGAACGCAAGCTTGTCATGGGTAAGAGCAGGGAGAAGCGAAGTGAGAAGGCCAGTAAGAAGGCAATCGAGAAGTGAAGTGAGAAGCAAAAGAAGAAACAATAAACAGGAGAGAAAGTGATAGTGAGAAGCAAGTCTCTCATGAGTAAGAGAGCTTTGTGCTAAGTATAATTTGAAGCGAGAAGCGAAGTGGGAAGCTATACGAAAAGCAAGAGAAATTCAGGCTCGACTGAAAGACCTCATGCAAAGGAGAGAATCAAAGTGAGAAGTAAACACATAAACTGGCGGCAACGTATTGCAGTTGCTTCTCTCTCTCTCTCTCTCTCTCTCTCTCTCGACACTGCCGACGACAGCAAATAGCCCGCAGCCTGGCCAAATATGCGAAAATCGCGCTGCGTTTCGCGTGTTTTCAATACACAAAGCCAAGGACGATGGCGGCGACGAATTCAGGATTTCAATGGGGCGCTTAATGCACGCCAAATGCGCGCCAAGGACTCGTTTCTGTTTGTGTGGATGTCTCTCTCTCTCTCTTTCTCCACCCCTCTCTCTCGCTATCCCTCTCCCCTCCCCCCTCTCTCTCTCACACTTTTTTTATGACCGCGCGCAATTACGAGCCAGCGAAATACAATGCACAAAATGTTTACGCTATTAACGCACAATTAAAGATAAAAACGGAACACAAAAGGAACAGCAACAACAGCAATAAGCACATATATAAACAAATAAAAGGACAATCGTTTGGGGTCCTTGCAATTCATTAGGAGCTGCGCTGCGAGCGGGTTAAATGTATGGCATATGCAGGTCAGGTCGCGCCAGTGTCATAAAAACCAATGTGAAACACACACATGGATAGCGAGACAGAGAGGTCAGTGTGTGTGTGTGTGTGTGTAAGTTTTGGGCGGAACGAGGCGTGTCAGTGGGCGAGCGGGAGAGAGGCTGAGCGCCATTTGCTGGAACGTTGTATAAATATTGCAGCAGCACAAATATGCGACACAGCGAAGCTGACTTTCTCCCCCTCTCTCTCGCTCACTCTCTCGCTCACTCGCGAGGGGTTAGGGCCGCCATGAGCTGCCATTATTTTTGATTTGGCGCCCAGCGTCGACGTTGGCAAAGGCCACCAAACCAACAGTAAACAAATTAAGTCGAGCGTAAAGTGGGCCAGCAACAACAAAGCAACCCTCTCCCCCTCTATCCCACCCTCTCTCCCTCCCACTCTCTCCGTCACTCTCTGTGTGTGCATGCGAGCGTACAAAAATCGCAACAAATTAAAAGACGGGCAAACAAAAAACGTCGAACGTCGAGCCGCTGCAGTCGAGTGGACACGAATAATTTGTGAATACAACGAGCGGAAGACGCAGAAGAGACAAAAACAACAACAACAGAGAAAGCAAATCAAATGAAAGAAGTCGAAAAGGTAAAGAATCAAAGGAGTCTGTAGGCGTGGGCGTGGCAGCGAACGTGTGTGCAAAGCAAAGTCGGCAATAATTGGCAAGCCGCAAAAAAACTTGCCAGTTCAAGTGAAATTTTTTACCAAACGGAGAGAGAGGGAGAGAGAGAGAGGGGGAGAGTGTGAAGCGCGCCTTCATTTGAATGCAAATGTGCTGGCAATTTGTGTGGCTTACTTGCAGGTGATAATTGGGCACAGGTGTGAAGTTGGCAAATGCTTTTTGGCTGCCGCAGAAGCGAAGTCTATCGAGCTGAGCTTAAAAGTGGAAGCGAGAGTCCAAAGGGAGCAGGAAACCGATGATACAAGATCTGCAGGCTTCAATGGCTGGTCTATCTGCTGACCATAGAAAATCAGGGTAAGCTCAGAAAGTTCAATTTCATACTTCTCGTGTTATCGATACTTATCGATTAATCAGTTTATATCTCTTGCCACCCAAACAGCAGCTTGGCTTAGCAGCTGAACTTTGCCCTCGACTCAGTTTCTTCAGCTCGCTTGAATTGTGATATATAAATGATTGGGGCCTTGGCTATCGCTGGCCGGCTAATTAGCGAGCTATCGGTTTCAGTAGCCTCGCTGAACTTTCACTAATTGATATCAATTTACGCTCTCGTGCTCTGGATTTCAGAAATAATTGGCATGCTAAGAGGTGAGCCGCCGCCCAGCCACCTGTTGGCCCCGATTCGAATGGGAGCTTCACTCGGAGCTATCGATGAAGGCCTGTAATGTAATCTCAATCACTTGGCCATCAGCGATGTCAAAGTGGTGTGCACGATGGCGCAGCAGGGTGGTGTAGCACGGCTAATGAGATTGCGCTGCGAATCATTGCTATTAAGTGGATGCCATAATTAGTTGTGGGCGTGGATATCGCATTACTTTGCTCGCATGCTGACGATGTGTACGGCCCTGACGCCCCCAACGTCTCCTGCCTGTACCACGACAGGGCGGCGAAGACGAAAGAGAGATGAGAGATAGGAGATAGGGGATAGGAGATGAAGATAGGGGATAGGAGATAGAGAATGGGTGATAGGAGATAGGAGATAGGAGATAGGAGATAGGAGATAGGAGATAGGAGATAGGGGATAGGAGATAGGAGATAGGAGTTGGGAAATGGGAGATAGGAGATGGGAGATTGGAGATAGGAGATAGGAGATAGGGGATAGGGGATAGGAGATAGGGGATAGGAGATAGGAGATGGGAGAATCACCAGATACAAGTGAAATGAGAGAAGAGACAGTTTAACATAAGGATACCTTTGTCAAGTGTCTCTCACGGGAGATGAGAGAACTAGAGAGACCGAGGAACGCTAGACGTATTACAGCTGGCGACATGAAGACGGCGTTCACACTTTTTGGCAAATGCCACAGCTGACCTCGCACGCTTCTCCTCATCTTTCTGTATCTCACTCTCTCTCTCTCTCTCTCTCTCTCTCTCCAGTCGGCATTGCGGCATTGAGCAGCGCCACGTAGACGGGGCGAAGCAGCAAAGTTTTCAACTCGAAATTAGTTTAGGGGTCGTTCCTAATGTAGTTATGAAATTGATTATGAGCAGTGCCAATTGAATCGAGACGCCGCGCTGACTGCAACAAAACGTTGCAATCCGATCAACAATAATTGATAAGGGAAAGCAACCAGCTGCAGCAGCAGCAGCAGCAGCAGGAAAAACTTTGCAAAACTCTCAAGATATTGCCCAAGGGAGAGCAGAACAATGACAAAATCAAAATTTATAGCCAACAATTAAGTGGGCCAGCCCAAGCGAGAGGGAAGCTTATCAAAGGGGTTAGCTAAGGGGCGCCAAGGGTGCGATTATCGTGTTATTGTAGCTGACTGAGCAATGCAGCTGGCAGCTGGTAATTGCCACTGTCCACCACTACCTCTTCCTCTCTCACTCTCCCTCTCTGTCTGGCTTAGGACTCTGGGCAACGACAACAACGGAAAGTGACAGGAAATGGCAATTGAGATGCCACAAAGATGTCCGGAAAAGTCGGAAAATGGGCAAATGCAATAAACAGTTTCAGCTCAAAATCTATTTGTGGCCATCGACAGTGGCCCTCAGCCACGAACCGTTCTCCTTTCAAATGCGAGAGTCTCCTCTACCCAAACTAAATCCAATTAGAACTAAGCAAGCGTGGCATTGCCTTAGCGAGCACTGAGATCAACTGAGACTTGAGGCTCTATCAACTCCAGGGGAAGTCTAGATAGTGCTGAGCTTAGGAGTTATTGAAAAGGTTTGCATGTGGCACTCAGAAGGAGATGTGGTTTATCCTGGCTTATACTTGATCTGGCTACTGATCTTAGTCAACATATAGTCATCCTTGCTCCTCTCTCTCCATCCATCCACCCGCCTGTCTCTCGCTAGGAAACTTCATTCAAGCTGAGGCTCATGGCCTCATGGAGCCTCTTCGCCTGGATCTGCTAGTCACGCGCGCCTTCGACTAGAGCAATTTAATTTAATTTTGGCTTCAATTGCTCCGCTCGACTCGGTCAATTCTTGCGGTCCTCGAGGAGAGCTGGCTGCATGGGAAACCACTTAGGGCGGCGCAGCAGCTGTTGGCTATGTGGGCGGAGTTGGTTTTAATGTATGAAATGTGTTCATCTTGAATATCAACGTCAGTCAATTTTAATTTCAGGTTAAATTAAATGTGAAGTGCGCCCGAAAGTATGCAAAGCGATTTTTCATGCACATGCCAGAGGCGCGCCCGCCTGTCACGGGCAGAGGCGCCGAGGAGGCGGGGCCCTGATTGCCGCACATTATCCCCTAGCGACAACAGCGGCATCAGCAGCTGAACAACTGCAAATGACAAGGCGCAACAAAAAAATACCGAGAAGCAGCAGCAGCAGCAGCAGAAGAAGAAGAAGAAGAAGCAGCAGCAGCGGGCAAAAAACAAGGACAGAAATGTCAGAACAGGAAGCAGCGACTGCAAATGGCGATTGGCAACTCGGGCAGCATCTTCCGCTACGCCGATATATGTTATTTATGCGATACACACACGTATGTGTGTGTGTGTGTAGGCATATATTTCGCAACAGGCAGGCAGGCAGGCAAGCACGAGAGAGAGAAAAAAATGAATAAATAAAACGCAAATATTTCAAGGCTCACAGGCAGCGCATACCCTGCACTGGCTGTGCCTGAGCCTGCGGCTAGTTCGACTGCCAGAAAGCATAGGGGAACTTGACTGAAGCTGTACATAGGCCAAGCTAGCCATCTCAGCTAGGCTACACAGGGTAAGCATATCAAGCGTATAAATATATAAAGGATATGCTATATATATGTGAATATCATTGTTATTCAGGGTCTCTCAGGTAGTACCATTTGCTATTCATATACTGTATGGCTATTGATACATATAGTAATATATAATAAATATAACATAATATGTGTATAAAGGAGTATATCGAACTGTAAACTACTTATTCTTGACCATGGCCAAGCAGCAGTTTCTTAAGGACATCTGATAGACAGACCTGACTCCTTGCCTATATATGTGGAGCTGATCAGATCAGAATAACTTGACAAGTTGATTTAATGCTTTCAGTCATCAGATGCCTATCATATGCCTATCATATGCGTATCATATGCCTATCGTATGCCTATCATATGCCTATCATATGCCTATCATATGCCTATCATATGCCTATCATATGCCTATCGTATGCCTATCATATGCCTATCGTATGCCTATCATATGCCTATCATATGCCTATCATATGCCTATCATATGCCTATCATATGCCTATCGTATGCCTATCATATGCCTATCATATGCCTATCATATGCCCATCGTATGCCTATCATATTCCTATCGTATGCCTATCGTATGCCTATCGTATGGCTGTCATATGCGTATCATATGCTCAGCATATGCCTATCGTATGCCTATCATATGCCTATCATATGTCTATCATATGCCTATCATATGCCTATCATATGCCTATCATATGCCTATCATATGCCTATCATATGCCTATCGTATGCCTATCGTATGCCTATCGTATGGCTGTCATATGCGTATCATATGCTCAGCATATGCCCATCATATTCCCATCATATGCCCACCCTTCTGTCCGTCTTTCCGCTCTTACGTCCGCTCGTTAATTCGACTATCCGTCCGTCAGTCAGCCAGTCCGTCCGACTGTCCATACCTCCGACCATTCATTTGTCTGACCACTCAATGGTTTTTCATCTCATCTCATCCGTTCCCTGAAACTATAAGAACTGCAGACTCGAGTCTTCATATAGACCCAGCCAGCTCCAGTTAGCTTCAAAGTCTTCAATAGCTTTCAGCAAGTCCAGCTAGTCAAGTTGTTCTACTCCTAGTCAAGTTGTTCACTTTACAGCTATCTCTCACCTTCTCACTTCTAGCTCCAGCTTCAGGGTATCATCGAGTCTGCCTGACTCTCAGTTGTACCTTTAAATACGTATCTTCCCAGCAGACACGAGCAGACACTAAAAATCAATAGGCCGCCACAGCGATATACCTATATGGCCACATATATACATATATGTATATATATATATATATATATATATATATATATACATATGTGGCTGTGTGAGACAAGGACACAGCAGGACAAGGACTGTGCTTGGCTGTTTGCTTTGGAAAAGGATATGGATTGGTGATGAGCATCAGGCACCAGTTGCGCGGTCGTGTGTATTGGGTGAGCGCCTTCATGGCGATCTCCGGGAAGCCTGGGTAGGGCAGATTCGGCTCGCCCGACGAGCTGGACGAGGAGGAGGACGAGTGCGATGAGTCGCCATCGTCGGAGCTGCAGCTGCCGTTGCAGCTCGACGCCGTCGAGGAGCTGCCGGCCGAGTCTCGGGCCGAGTCGCGTGTGCGTCGCTGGGCGGCGCCAGCTGTTGCCTCGCTCAGCGTCGAGGCGCCGCTGTGTCGGCGTGTGCCACGCCTACGCGCCGCCTCCCCGCGCTCCTTGCTGCCAGCGCGTCCAGCTGGCTGATAGCGACGCGATTGCTGTTGCTCCTGTTGCTGTTGCTGTTGCTGTTGTTGTTGTTGTTGTTGCTGTTGTTGTTGCTGTTGCTTCTGTTGCTTGTGCATCGAGTCGGAGGCATTCGAGTGCTGTCTGTGTGGGCGGCGCGTGTGCGGCGTGGGCGTGGCCTTGCCACTGGCGCTGGCACTGCATGAGCTAGTCTTGCGCAGCCGCTGCTGCTGCCCGCTGCTGCCGCTGGCGCTGGCGCTGCGTCGCAGCTTCTGCTGCTGCTGCTGCTGCTGCTGCTGCTGCTGCTGGTGATTGCCGCTGTCGACGATCACCGACATCGGCGGCTCCTCGTTGGAATGCATTGGCTGTGACTTTAGTTTGTTGTTGCTTTTGCTGTAAGTGCTGCAGCTGTCGCTGGCTGCCGCGCGACGTCGCTGCCCATTGCCAGCAACTGTTGCTGCTGCGACTTCAGTGGTTGCTGCTGCCGATGTTGCTGCTGTTGTTGGCTGTTGCAGCATCTTCCGACGGCGTGTGTGTTCGAGCACAAGCAGCTTGGGTCATTCCATGTTGACTAACTGCCTGTAATGAGAAAAAACCAAGAGCAAGACGGCATGAGTAAGGAGTGAAAGAGAGAGAGAGAGAGAGAGAGAGAGACAGAGAGGGAGAGAGTCTGGCTTTTAGTCAGTTGGCAGCAACAGCAGCGGCTGCTTCATCAAAGCCGCATAAAAAGCTGTTGCTGTTGCTGTTGCATACACAACACACTTAAAACACACACACACACACACACACACACACACACACACACACACTTGGCACACTCACTTCACTTGAAGCTACGTGCAAAGTTTGTGAATTGATTTTTAATGCGGCGTCTGCCGAAATATGCCACACATACACACACACACACACACACACATACTCATACACACACACACACACACATATACTCATACATACACTCACACACGCACAGATGCTTACACACTCCTGGCCTGGGTCATAAAAGCAGTTGGCATAATGAAGCCCAAACATAATTTATATGCGTGTGGTGTGCGTACCTACATGTGTGTGTGTGTGTGTGTGTGTGTGTGTGTGTGTGAGTGTGGGCTGTGCGTAGCTCTAAAAATAATGAGCAGCATATTTGTGGGCCACGACGTAAATTGTAGCATACTTTTCAGAGCAGGCGCTTGTTTGAGCAGGTTTGAGCAGGCGAGAGCGAGAGTGTGTGTGTGTGTGCGAGAGAGAGAGAGAGAGAGAGAGAGAGAGAAGAAGGAAGTGCGTGTGTGTGTGTGCTCAATCATTAATTACGACCCGCACACGTATGTATGTATGCGCACGTGTGCCAGGCACCTAAGTATAACACATTAACTTGCCAAAAAAGTGCCACGTTGTGGTTTCTGATACACACAGAGGCAGAGGCAGAGGTAAACACACCCGCACAGCCACCCACAGCCGCAGACTTACTCACAATTGTGCGAAAATTGGTTTATTGATAGGCCACAGCAACAATGGGCATCGAGCAAGGCATTAAGCTGCTTAAAGTGGCATTCGCATGGGCTAATTCGCAGCGGTAATTAAAAATTTATCGATAGACGATAAGCGATTGAGCCCGAAAATGTAATTGTTGCGCCAACAATAACACTGATAACAATTTGCATAATGACAATTAACGCGTGCGGAAATATGAATGCAAATGATGGCCTTTGGCGCAGCTAATTAACAAACTATAACAATTGGCAATGGCCATGCAGTGTTATCGATAAAATTTGGCTTAAATCGACATATGTAATTGGATTATAAGCAAGCTCATTTTATGTAAGTGCCAGAAAGCCATGTGCACTATATAAATACATAGATTTCAATTGTTATCGATAGTAATAGTTATCGATTATGGAGAAATAAGACATAATAGTAAATAATAGCAAATATCTACAAATCATCGTTACAGGCTGAATAGTGGATAGTCCTGAATAGTGGACAAATCTTATCTTAAGTAAAATCGATAAATCGATAAATCTATGCACAGTCAACCTTCAACATGGATAAAATCACAATCTAAAAGCTGCACAGACATGGCTCAGGCTTAAGATTTTTCGCCTCTTCTCCTCCAATCAGGTCTTCATCTAAATGGATATGTTATCGATAAATCGATAAATCAAAGGGTATCGTTTAATACTCATATTTTAAGCTACATCCAGCTATCCAGTAACTCAGCCCCTCCCACCCAAATCCTAGCCAAATTCTAAACATATTTGCTATCGATAAATCGATAAGCTCTACGACATTATTAAGTAATTCATAATCGCTGCGGCGCGACCCAAAATAGTTCAAATATTTAACAAACGATTTATCAGTGCTAATGCAGGAAATTGTTTGTGTTTCCAGTTTTTGGATTAAGCCCGGTCGAACGGGAAGGCGGAAAGGGAGGGCTGATGGGCGTGGCAATGCGTGTTGGGGGCAGGCGGCGTTGACGGCGGCACGTGTCCTGCCACAAGCATAGACAAAGGCAACGAAATCAACAATAATTAATCGTTCGCTGGCGCCATTTGTTTACAAACCGGAAACGGAAGTTGGCCCTAAGACAAGCGCAGCGCTGCCCAAAGTTCGAGACGTGTGTGTGTGCGAGAGAGAGAGAGAGAGTGTGTGTTTGAATATGAATTTCAAATGTTAAACAAGCCAAAAAAGGCCAGGAGAAAACACAAGTAGTTAAGAAGCAAAGAGGCGAGCAGAGAAACAGAGAGACAGAGAGAGAGAGAGGGAGGAGAGGGCGAGCAATACAATAACGTGAATAGCAATGTAAGCGCCTTGTATAATAACACAACGCACATATGTAAACATACATACACACACACACACACACACATACGCTTATCCATAATTAAACACAAACAACGCGCAAAAGCAACTTGAGCAAATAAAAAGCTGCGTGGCTTACACACTTCGCGTTAAGTGAGAGAGCGTGGCAGCAGAGAGGGAGAGCAAGAAGAAGCAGCATGATACACACCCATATATACACCCATACATACATATATATATACCCTATTCTATGCAAATCAAAATGTCAGATTTCCATGTCGAGATCTTTAAACTAGCCAACAAATTTCGTTTTTGATGTGGGTTCAGCTTGGCTTGGGTTCCTCTCGCTCTTCCCCTTCAGCTTCGTCTTTCCGCACTTTTCTTTGGCTTAAGTCAAGTGTGAATGCTTGATGGCCAAACGAGTTGAAGTTTTTAAGCTATTAACTGAAGCTTAAACGGGCCATGAAATGTGTGCAAGAGGCAGCAGCAGGCATATATGTTTAGACTTAAGCGGGTAGAGCTGAGTCTATGTAGGCCTGTTCAGAGGCAGCTCCATTTATCCCAAGCAGTGCGGAATACGAATACTGCTTGGGATAAGCCTCCTCGAGAGTGCACTTGGACGGGCCATACTCAAAAGGAACTTCTGATTATTCCAGTTTCAGTTTCAGCCTACAGAAGTAGGCTCTGATTGGGGACTACTAGCATCTATAAGTCTGCTAGAAGTTGTTGTATTGGGACAGACCCGACAGCCTCCTGAACTGAACTCTACTGCTTGCCTAGAGGCAGTTCATATTTTGGAAGGGAAAGTGAATGGGTAAGGCACTTCTCTTTCAGTCTCCCATCTATTCCTATTCCATCTGCTCCATCAGCCTAAAATTCTAATTTCCACAGGCCGCAATTAATTTTGAACTAATCTATTTACATTTCAGCAAATTCCACTCATAATCTCTCACGGCCTCTCCCATCCACTCCCTGTCTCTCTCTCTCTCTCTCTCTCGCTGGGCATGACAGACATGTGTGTGTACTTATTTTTAAGCCCTCGTTTCAGTTGAAATAAAAAAGAGAGAAAAACAGGAAAAAAAAGAAAACTTTCGACTGTTTTGCTCCCAGCCCCAATTGCTGTGTGTGGCCTAGTTCTGTTTGCTCCGGCATAAACAAGCGATTGACTTTTGTGGCACGTGCAAACATTAAATTGCTTATGTGAAAGCATATTTAAATTTGTAGCTGCTTTATAACTGATTATCCCCGGCTTTGCTGTTGTTGCTTTAGTTTCTGTTATCCCAGCTTCCTCACAAAATTATGCAAATAGATGCTGTACGTCCGTCCGTCCGTCTGTTTGTGTTTTGCCTTTTTGACAGCTAAAAAAAACCTTCACTCGGAAATAAATAAACAATGCGAATACGAATGTGAATCTGAATGCGAATGCGAATGTGTGGCATAATTTACTTTTAAATGTAAAGTCGACTCGCTTGCTGTCATTGATATGAGCCTGCCATCTCTCAGCTCACACTCTTCCTCCCCCTCTCTCTCTCTCACACTCTTTATAAAAATACGCATACGCAGCGTTGTGCACGTTGGCAAATAAATCAAAGCGAGAACAACGACGACGACACCGCGGCGCCGAGATTCCCGTTTTTCTTGTTGCTCACAGTATTTTTTTTTTCCTTTGCTGCCTCTGGCTGGCTGGCATGCTGAGATTTATGCTCGCTGTTGTTTATGAGCCCGGGAGACTGCGAGCCTGCGAGCCTGGGAGTCTCTCCTTGCCCGCACATTAGCATAAGTCCACGTAGCTCAGCTCCATTTGCTGGCTGGCTCTGACCCGATCGCCTTGGCTTTTTATTGCAAATTTTATTATTGACTCGAATGCCATTATTATCCGTCTCTCAGCCTTGGGCAGATGCTGCGCACATACCATATCGCTTAAGCCCATTAGCACTTGAACCAAACTATTCATGCTTGGAGGAACAACTCAATCGGGAAAGGTCTGATCGCTTTATCTCAAGGAGTTTGCCAAACTAGTACCCTACTCCACAGTCAAGGAGGCGTCCTACTGAAGACCCTACTCCACAGTCAAGGCGACGTCAACTTGAGCGGAAGCTTCACTTAGTTCTGCTCTAGCTCTCTGTCTCTTTCTCAGTATGTTTATTTGTCTATTTATTGCTGGCTGAAGGACGTCCTATTAGCTGTTTGTCTTTCCCAGGACACTTACGTCTTCGTCATCTACTATAAGTAGAGCTGGCATGGCTAGCTCTGGCATTGTTATCTGCTTTGTCTTTTTCCTGATTCTTGTTCTTCTAGACAAGTCTCTCATCGAAAGTTCAGCCCTGTCGGAGTTCTGCTTGCTCAGCTCCTAGGTCTCTAGTCTGTGCACGACGGCTGCTAACTGGGAGTGCTTCTGCTCGTCTCTTGATTCCCACTCACTAGTCGCATAGTCACTGATCACTTGTCACTCTCTTAGATTCTGTTTTGCTAAAGGTATTCAGCTTGCTCGGCTGGCAATCTTTTTTCCTACCTTCTCGGCTGGTCAGGTTCGAATTCTCCGAGCCAACAACTCCTTCATCCCTAAGGTCTATTCATATTGTATTTCTATACTTCTCAGTTGCATTCTACAGCTACTCAAGTTAAGATCTATTGCTACACTCTATGCTCACCTCTCCCTCCTCGCTCACTCCATCCTCAGGCCTATGCTCAGCTCGTACGCCCTGCTGTTAGCCTCGCCTCTCACCTACTCCTATATCCACTCTAAGCATCAGTTCATTCTCTCCTACGCTTAGCCCTGACCAATGGCCTACCTGTACCTACCTACCTCCCTCTCTCCCTCTCTCTTCCTCCCTCACTGTGATGTCCAAGCGGACTTGCCCAACTGGGAGCTCTGATGTATTTAACATTAATATTTATGATTGCTCATCTGTGTATACGAGGCGCTGCCGCTGCCGCTGATGCTGATGGCTCTGGGTATCTGGGTATCTGGGCATTCGCATTCGACGTCTCATTTTCATTGCTTGCTTATTGCGCTGATTTTATTACGAGTATTATTTGTTTTGTTTGTTGTTTTTTCTCTCTCTCTCTCTCAACCTCTCTCCCTTTCTCCCTGTTTTGTTTTTGCCTTTTGCTTTGCTTTGTTTTTTTTTTTTTTTTTGTGTTTCGCATTGCGCATAAAAATACAAAAGCTCATTTTCATGCTCAGCAGCTGCCAAACGCAGAGCCAAATCTTTACCTTTATATGAGGTAGAGAGGGGGTGGGGAGAGAGAGAGAGAGAAAGAGAGAAGGGGAAGTTTTTTCTTTCATTTTTTTTCCATTTCATTTTCCAATTTCATTGGCTTTTCGTTTGCTCTGTTGCTTTTCAGCTTCATTGAGCTTGGCTTCGCCTCACTTTTACTTTTTATCTCTCTCTCTCTGTGTGTGTGTTTTTATGGGTGTGTGCTGGGTGTGTGTGCTTATTGTCATTTTAAATACACAGCAGTAAAATTCATATTTTTTATGCCATGGCTTTTATTGGCCATTCAGTGAAGCACCTCGCAGTCAGTCAGTCAGCCAGCATGGCCAGCATGGCCAACTGTCCGCAGCGAAATGACGAACATAACGGTAAACTGTTGGTGTAACTGTAACTTGTAGCTGTAAGCTATAAGCTGTAAGCTGTCAGCTATAACTGTATCTCTAACTGTAACTGTATCTCTATCTCTTGCCTGATATCCTTAACTTTGTTTACTTTGCTTTAATGCAGCAAATTATTATTCGATTAGACGCGGCAGACAGCGGAGACAAGCGTCGAGAGAGACCTTTGCGGAGTGGAAGTGGATTTCGAGATACTTATTTTAGGCATGTCAGACTAGTGTCTGATAATGTTCAAATCTTGTTAGAGCTCTCCACAGAGAACAGATCCTATTGATCGATATATGGGTATATGGTTCAAGCTTGGGTACGAGCGCAGCTTCCTCTGATATGGCTATGTTCCCCCGATTGCCCTGAACTTCTATTTGACAATGCCTTTACTCTTAATTTGGGAATGGGGATAAGAGATAGATAGAGGGAGTAAGTGCACAGAGAGCGAACACAGCGAGAGCGAGCGCAGGCGAAGCAATGTTTCAGCTCTATCAAATCGCTCTCATTACTTATAGCATATATCTACATATATCTACATATATATTAAAATGACTTAACATGCGTGCTGTATATAGTATATATACCATGCGCTTATTTTTCTATTATCTATAGAGCTGCTAAGCTTTCCTCAGCTCCTCTGGCAAAGCTCATGAAATCTCCGAGCTCCAAGGCTCTCTCTTCCGACAAGAAAATGCCTGCTTATTCAATAAATTTACATTATTCAGTGTCTCTCTTTCTCTCTCTCTCTCTCTCTCTCACTCTCTCTCTCTCTCTCTCTCTCTTTCTCTCACTCTCCCTCATCACCTGCTGCACTTATGTAATTATGTCGCATTGCAATCGTAATTTGGATTGTTTACAAATGCGAAATATTGCGCATACGCCACGTGCGAGCCGAAGCGTTATTCGCTTTTCTTTTGTTGCCTTTCGCCAATACGCCCACGTTGTTTGTTAGCGCCAAGTCACGTCAGGGCACGCCCACAGCGCCCGCAACGCCCACGACGTCTACCGAACGCAACTCATTCAATCAACGCGTTTGGCGCACTTTTTAAGTAATGAGGACAACATCAACAGCCTCCTTTAGCTTGTCCTTCTCTTGCTCTCCCTCTCCCTCTACCTCTACCTCTCCGTCTCCCTCTCTCTCTTTCTTCCTCTCCATCTTCTTCTTTTTGGCCATTAACGTCGCGCCTACTTCACCTGCTGGCAGCAGCTGCAGCTGTTAAATAATAAAAAAGCATCTAAAAGCTGCCAGCTTCATGATAATCTCAATCTTAAGCCAAGGCTGCGGCCGCTGTCGCATTCACACACACACACATCCGCAAGCATCCGCAAGCATCCGCTGGCATCCGCATCGATATTGTAAATTACTTGCCCGCCTCATATTGAAAACGGAATTTCTGAGCAGCTCAGCGCACATTGTGACAGTTCAAGGAGCATTTCCCAAGCAAAAAGAAAAGCCAAAACTAAAAGAAAAACGGGGAGGCAGAGGAAGATGTGGAGGAGGTACAGGTAGAGGTAGCAGGGAAAGCTGTGCAGATAACATGAACAAATCTTTTGCGTATCAAATCAATGCACAAATCGCAGCTTAAGTTTGTCTCTGCAGTTGCCAAATCTTAGTGCTAAATCTCAAACTGAATCTGAATCTAGAAACTAAGCCTAGACTTAGCCAGTTTCGGTATGTAGTTATAGAAATCAAAAAGTGGAATAAATAATCATATTCATATTTATATTCATATTCATATTCATATTCAAATTCATATTCATATTCATATTCATATTCATATTCATATTCATATTCATATTCATATTCATATTCATATTCATATTCATATTCATATTCATATTCATATTCATATTCATATTCATATTCATATTCATATTCATATTCATATTCATATTCATATTCACATTCATATTCATATTCATATTCATATTCATATTCATATTCATATTCATATACATATTCATATTCATATTCATATTCATATTCATATTCATATTCATATTCATATTCATATTCATATTCATATTCATATTCATATTCATATTCATATATATATTCATATTCATATTCATATATATATTCATATTCATATTCATATTCATATTCATATTCATATTCATATTCATATTCATATTCATATTCGTATTCATATTCATATTCATATTCATATTCATATTCATATTCATATTCATATTCATATTCATATTCATATACATATTCATATTCATATTCATATTCATATTCATATTCATATTTATATTCATATTCGTATTCATATTCATATTCATATTCATATTCATATTCATATTCATATTCATATTCATATTCATACTCATATTCATATTCATATTCATATTCATATTCATATTCATATACATATTCATATTCATATTCATATTCATATTCATATTCATATTCATATTCATATTCATATTCATATTCATATTCATATTCATATTAGACAAAGATCTGGCCATCTCTAAAGCAATTCGAATTGAAATTTGACAAGAATTTAAACTGCCTTTTGAAATCCATAATCTCTGCTGGCATAAAGCACAGGCTGCGAATCGGATTAGCAATGCAAAGAGGCCTGAGGAGGGAGCGGCGGAGAGACTTAAAAGTATTTATGCTTATGAATAATTGCAAAACGAGATTGAAATCGATTTGAAATCAATTAGAAATCATCATCAGAGCCAATGGAATATTTGTGCGAATTAAAAGTACATTTATTAGATCGATTTGGGCGCCGGCCTCAGGGCCCCAGCGACGAGCCAATGAGATGCAAGGAATTCGAATGGAATTGGAATCAAATCAGAGCATTTTGTTGATTTAATGCCTCGACTGGGTCGAGATATCTCTCTCTCTCTCTCTCTCTCTCTCTCTCTCTCTCTCATTCTCTTTGTTTGTGGCAAACTAATCGCTCGTTCTGACCGGGAGCTCAAGTGTTTGCGCATTATACTACTCAGCCCTTTTGGGACAGTCGGAGTCGGAGTCGGAGTACGTGCGATATGTGCCCCGGAGTTGCCCATTTCAATGGGCTTTCGGGCCCCATTCAAATGAATTTTTATGCAAATTCTTTTGCTAGCAACGGCAACGGCAACGGCAACTTGTTGCCTTACTGGGGCTCTTTTGATGTGGGCCTCAGTGTCTCTGGTTAAAGGGGTTTCGTGTTTCGGGCTTGCCAAAAACAAAAATGGTATTTCCTGTGCTGTTGCTCTCTCCTGTGTCCTGTGTCCTGTGTTGTCAGTCAGTCAACAGGGGAGCAACTGCGCTCGTTCTTTTGGGCTCTGGCAGCGTTGACAAATTAAACAAATAAGACAACAACAAGCACAACAGAGAGAGAGAGAGAGAGAGAGAGAGAGGGAGGAAGGGAGAGGCAAGCAAACTCGTAATTCGATTTCTGTTTTGGGTCTGCCTCAGCCTTGTTTGCTGCTGTCCCCCAATACCCTATGCCAATTCAAATTGTTTAGCGATGATGCAAAGCCCAAGCCTGTGCCGATATTATACTCATATTCAGTCTGGTATTTGCTATAGAAGGAAAAAAACCAAGGACGACTTCAGGTCTAGGAGTACCTGGTCTTGCCCTTTTCAGGAGGGACCTTAAGGAAAAACTATGAACGCTCTCTGGAGCAGCCTTAAGAAAGCCCTAAGCTGAGTCAGAATCTGCTTCCTTCTAAATCTAAAACAAACCCCTAGAGGTGGACTGTAATCAAGATCAAAACGATTCAGGATCTTAAGTTTGGCACTCAATACCAAGCTTTCTGTGTTTCAGTTCATCAGGGAAATCTTAAGGAAACTCAAGCAAGACTTGAACTCAACTCCGCTCTAATACTCGAACTCGATTCAAGTTTTCTGTAAGACCTAACGACAATAGTAGCCAAATCATGAAGGAACTAGCTCCCATCATCCAGACCTGAGCCCAATCCACAAACAAAGAGCTGACTCAAGCAACGCCTACCCAATCGCGACTTCTGAACAGAGTATCTGATAGTAGTACATGAACTAGTTCACAAATGACCCAAGTTCCTGCTGCCCGCAATTGCAGACAAACTGATATTCCAGTCTAATATCAAATTGACTCACAGCTCATTACAGAGTATCTGCCAGTCGTGCATGCCCCACATTACGCTTTATCATTTTTTTCCGGGGGGAAATTACAACGACATGTATATTCTTTTGCCCCGCCACATGTCTCAGCGGAAATGCTTAGAGTTCTGTTGACAACAAAAACAGCAAAGACACAGAGAGAGAGAGAGAGAGAGAGAGAGAGAGAGAGAGAGAGAGAGAGAAGTTTGTGGCCCAAATCGAAAAGCACACGAATGAATTTTCATTCAATTATCCTGAACATTTGGCCCCCGCCTTTCGTCTTCGTCTTCGCCTTCGTCTTCGTCTTCATCTTCCACTTGAGGCCTCTGTCCGTCCCCGTGCTGTTGTTCGTTCTTGTTCTTGTTCTTGTTCTTGTTGTTTGTTTGGTTTGTTTTCATTTGTCTGGGGACTGAAACTAGCCCCCAAAACAGCGCAAGGGACGCATTCGCACTCGCTCCTCCCCGTGTCGCCCTGTCCGTGCCTACGTTTGTCTGTGCGGCCCATTGTCTTAGCTCTGACTGAAAATTCATAGTCGCTCTGTTTCAATTTTTGGCCTCTGCTCCTCCCTCTCCCTGCTCTCTGCCTGGACCCCCTTCAGCTGTTGTCTCTTCGCCTGTCCTGGCCGTCGGCTATTCTCCCGTCTCGTTGCCATAAAATTTCATTTTATCTCAAACAATGAAAACGTGTTGGACGCTCGCCCAGCACACACACACACACACACACACACACGCACACCTAGAGAGCATCTCGTGGAAAACTGCTTTAAGGGAATCTCGTATATTTCACTTAATTCTCGCTTTTTTGGATTATGCCCTCTATGCAGTTATGGCAGCTCGCCGAGCGCTAGATTGCGTCGTAAGACTGCATTTATGTTACATTTTACGTTTACGAATGAGCAAATGCAAATGAAGACGATAAAGCAGACGAAGAAGTGGAAAGAGCAAGCTGTAAGAAAAGTTGGAGATTTTGAAGTTGATCGTAAAAGGCGACGAGGAGGAGGTGAAGAGCAGGCAGCGCGAATCAAAAGTTTCTACGGTGAAACGTTTACGAATGAGCTGTAAAGAGGAATTGCAGATAACGAAGGCAGTGGCCGATAAGGAACAATGGATGACAAAGTAGAATTGAAGAGTGAGAAGATTAAGTCCCAGGCAACTATTGTGAATCGTTATGGAATCAAGTCCTTCAAGTCCGTTTACGAATGCCGCACAAAGCAGAGTCGCCGCGAGGCTGAGCAGAGGCTCAGCCGCCAATGCCTAATTGAATTTCCCTTGAGTTCAAGTTAAACTCTTACTTCAAGTCGTTTCACACTTAGTTCAAGTTCTTTTCTTCTATTCTTCTTCTTCTTCTTCTTCTTCAGTGTTTGAGCAGTCGAAAGTAGTTCAAATATTTGCAGTTATTTCATTTTCAAATGATTTTCCCGCTGTGTTTATGTTTGCGTTTTTGTTCTCGTCTTTTATGCGTTGTTTTTTCTCGGCTGTTCTTCTTTTCGGCTAATTAAGTTTCATATTCCACTTTGGAATTTCGTAAGTTCGTAATTTCGTGGGCAGATTTCATGCCCAATTTTCAGGCAACCAAAAAAGTTCTGCTTTTAATTTGCGTTTTTGCTTTTCTTTCTCCTCCTCCTTTGGCATTTCTATTTGCCATTTGCCATTGCCCATTCCCTTTCGCTTATGCCCCTCGAGCATTATAATTTTGTTGTCTGAAGGTGCCAGCTGTGCAAATTAGATGCCATATTAAATATGTTCCATATATACCTTTCAGAAAAGCGAAAAGCGGGCTCAGACTACTTGTTGGGTCTCTCCCAAGGCAAAGCACATGGCTTTCGGAATAGCCTCATATATATTTGAGTGCGATTACCTGTAGCGTGGCATGCCTGGACTCTTAGTAGAGCTCTTGCAGCTGTTGCTGAAGCTATGTGCCTGAGTCTGAATCGTTCTTAGCCTATATGAAGTTTATATTTCAGATCTATAGTCAGAGTTCCGGGATATGAGAACTATTTCATGGCCTCTTGGAATCATGACAATACCTTAATGTTTCAGATCTTCAATTATCCTTCATCTTCTCATACAAAGAAATCTATATACTTTATATACTCTTTATACTCCTTATACTCTATATACTCCATATACTCTATATACTCTAAATACTTTATATACTCTATATACCCTGTATACTCATATACTCTATACACTCTATATACTCCATATACTCTATATACTCTATATACTCTATATACTCTATATACTCTATATACTCTATATACTCTATATACTCTATATACTCTATACACTCTATATACTCTAAATACCCTATATACTCTATCAATATATATACTCTATCGACTCTGTCAGTCCATCAAAGCTTTCCTCTCTCTCTCTCTCTCTGTTTCACCTTTCTCCGTTATTGCAAATTCATTTCAATTAAACTTTTCACAAATGATTTTTCCACTGCGGTTGTGTTGTCGTTGTTATGTTTTCTTAGTTGACAACTTTATTTTCCGCTTGTTTTTATATTTTTTATATATTTTTGTATTTTAATTGGCCGCCAGGTCAGAGCGACAAACGACGAAATTGCAAAATAATTTAGAGCCAGCGCAGAGTTTGCTCTCGCAGAGTCATTGTCATTGTTGTTGTTGTTGTTGCTGTTGCTGTTGATTAGGCCAATGTCCTGAGCACAAAAGACCAAAAGGTCATTAAGCGCCATAAGGCGCGCCTTAAAACTGGCCTAATTGGCCGCAGCTGGCGTCGCAGCTGGCGTCGCAGCTGGCCATAAAACGTGGTCAAAATAGCTGCCGAAAATATGCTAGCCATGAATTTGTAAATAGCGCCAGTGCGAACTGTTCTACACATAACTGTTATACAGCCGCGCTGCATGTTATTAGCCAACATTTACAGGCAGCATTTTCCGCATTTATTCCACTCAATTTGTATGCCAAATTGTTCCTTTGTTTCTCCACATTTCATTCCAACAAATTTGCACGATTCCAAAAACTTCAAGTTGAAATTGTTTTTGGCCAATTGCAGGTGGGTTGGACAGAGGGGGGATAGTAAGAGGGAGACTGGTGGGAGATAGCGAGAGAGAGAGAGAGAGAGAGATACAGAGAGAGAGAGAGAGAGAGAGAGAGAGAGAGAGAGAGAGAGAGAGAAAGCAGTCGAATAGTTTGCGGAATGGGAAGGACTATATATTATTTCATTATATGATCATTAGTAGCATTAGCATTAGCATTAGCATTAGCATTAGCATTAGCATTAGCATTAGCATTAGCATTAGCATTAGCATTAGCATTAGCATTAGCATTAGCATTAGCATTAGCATTAGCATTAGCATTGGCGTTGGCATCATTCATTTTTACAATCATTATGCATTATAATTACCATTCGAATTCTTTCCTTCTGTTCTCTAATGAAATTTGTATATTCTTGGCTGATATATATTAGACCAGTCTCATGATGGGCCGTCAGGGTTTCTTGCTGCATTGGATGATGTGTGGCATGCGGCACACATATGTACATGCATACATGCATACATGCACATATGTCGGCAAATTAGTGACTTGTTCATTTGGCTGAGAGTTGCTGCTGGCACTCATGGCAGCAGGGACGCCGACAGTTGGCTAAGCCATGTTTCAAGCCACAGAGCCCGAGGCTCAAGTTGTTGCACTGGCGGCTGTCACCTTGAGATCCAGCCAGCAGCAGCAGCAGCAGTGGCTGCAACAATAACAACAACTATGACAAGGCCGCCTGCCAGCGACATGGCAACTGTCAGCCTATGGACCTACATTTTGACCTGGTCCAAATGCGACGCATTTTGCAGCAGCAACAAACACAAAGAACTGTTGACCTTTGCCGCAAATAGAGACCACGAGAGAGAGAGAGAGAGAGAATGAGAGAGAGAGAGAGAGAGAGAGAGAGGAGGGAGCAACAACAACATGTTTGAGGCACTTGTCTACCCTTTTTGGCCTCGTCATTGTTTGCCCCAAAGCCCCAAACTGGCAATAAACTTGTCTATTTTAGAAGCACAAAAACTTGCAATGAAACAGAGACAAACAGCGAAAGAGACAGAGAGAGAGAGAGAGAGAGAGAGAGAGAGAGAGAGAGAGAGGCAGAAAGAATGTCATTTTATTTGTTGCCGCTTCTCGTGTTGCAGCGGCTCAATTTGAATTAAATTCAATTCTTGTTTCTCTTCGGGTATTTTGCGCATTTTTTTCAAGGTTGCAACTGCTGCAAGCAGCTGCGTTCGCGGTAACAGCCAGCGGCCATTAGACATCATGAAAAAAGGGGCGCTAACAGCCCAGCTGCCACGCCCAAGCTGGCCCACGCAGACCACGCAGCCCACGCAGCTAGCCAGCCCTCACGTTTTTCGCATTTGCTGTCATTTCAGCTGCCTTTGGCCTGATTTTTGTACGCTTTCATGCGGCAGCAGCAAAAATACCAAAAAAAAAAAAACTTGAGCAGCCGCGGGGAGTGCACGACTAGGAAATACGATGCCCGGGCCAGCAGTTGAAGATGCTTGAATTGAATTGTCAGATAAAGAGCGATCAAGCTGAGTAGGAGATGAGTTTCATAAGTTTAGCTTTGAGTTGCGGAAATGACATTAATCGAAATCGATAAATATCGATAAATGGGATGCGTTGTGGTAGATGTGGACATATGTGTACATACAACAAATGAAATGTAGATACATATCGACATGAGCTTGGTAAGCATGGATAGTATCCGACTTAGAGATGCCCTGTATAACAATAGAGCGGGTAGTCTGCATAGGAGATACCCCCGTTTCAGCTAGAGTGTTGGGCAGCTCTGGGGTAGAGAGGCCGATAGACCCTGAACTAGCTGAGCAGATAGCCTGCCTCAATGTATATATAATCACTTGAGATATATATTAATAAACAGCTTTGATCTTAGAGATCATATATTAACATGTGTATGATTATAGATCATATATATATATATATATATATATATATATATATATAGATTATATATATATATATATATATATATATATATATATATATATATATCTAGATCAACAAGATCAAAGGTCCGCCTTTCTCTATATCTATATGATTATAGATCATATACATATCTAGATCCATAAGATCAAAGCTCTCTGCCTTTCTCTGCGCACATAAACGGGCTGTTCACACTACTTCCATGCTTTCAGGGTATATTAAAGAGGCAGAGGCAAGGGCAGAGGCGGCAGCAGGGGACGCTGGCATGGGCGTGGGCGTGGGCGTGGTCATGGCTGGCTGTGTGCACAGAATGAAAAGCGTATGCCCGAGTTGCAATTAAGAAATTTGTCCGTTTGCCGCGCTGACGTCGCGTCGTCACGAATGAAATGAAATGCATTCAATTGAACAAAAATCTGCGACATTCACAAAAGGCGCAACCAGCTGCAAAAAAAAAAAAAAAAATAAGCAGAGAAAAAAAAAAACAGAAATAATAAAAATAATAAAAGAATTCGAGGTAAATGAAACCTTTTGGCAGTCAGCGAGGCAAAAGCATCAACAACAACAACAACAACAACAGCAAAATATAGTCCAAACAAAAGGTAGACTCGACTCGTAATACGCATTTATGTGGAGCTCCAACATGAAACTATGTCAACCAAATAGCAAAAAGCACATGCCTCGCTCCCTCTCTCTCTCTATCTCTCTCACTCTCCATCTATCTCTTTCTCGTGCTTTCTCTCTTTTAGTTTCATTCACACTGAGAACTTGAGCACCATCAGCCATTGTAGGTTTTGTTCCTTTTGCATTTGATAATTATGAATGAACAAAGTCAACATCTGCGCAAAATTTCAGCTGTATATCTCCTTTATGGCAGCTCTGCTTTAGCTTCCCAGCGAGTTGTGGCATCAAATATCAATTATGGAAGCAAAGCGTGTACCGAATTGTATAGCTGATGCTTAAATAGATCCAGAGAACTGAGGGCTGCCCAAGCAGGAAGATAGGAAAGCTGCGCTAAGTTGACAGTTAAGTCTGAAATTTAGTATATACCAACTTGAATTTAGTATTTTCATTCACGCATTTCAATCTAGTTGCCTTCATTAGATTTTGCTGGCAATACTCAAAGCACTTCACATAACAATCTTTTGTGAAGTTATTGCTGCCAGATGCCTTCTAAATCAAGGACCTCTTCAGCTCTTTGGGATAAAATACAAGTTACAGCAGGCTAGGTCTGGGCAGGCTCTACCGTGGCTGCGGAAGTATTGGATATGCCTCACTTGGTCTACTTTCTGGAATAGGCAAACATTGAAGATGCGCCAGGAGATGACCCAACTGAGCATTCAAATTGGCTAAGGATATATGAAACTACATAAATCCACAAACGAGGCAATAAGAATTGAATATACCTCATATATATGCCGCCTGGATATATCAGCCACGGATGAGGATAGCTTTAGAAGAGACCACGCATTAGTTATCAGATATCATCATATATTGGAGTAGGGGTAAGAGTACAACATACATATATGCTATAGAAAATAGTATTTTGCTTATCTTAAGACTCCATACTCTAATCAAAACTGATATCATCTCTGATGATCACTGGAGAGCTGAGAGACCTTAGGCAACATTTCAAAACTGAGAGTTGACTGGAGCTTAAGCTAGAGTCAAGAGCTGATGCTCTATGAATGCTCTTTCAGGCTCAAGCTCCTTATACCACATCAAACATATATCGTAAGTCTATTGATCTGCTTAAGCCGAGCTAAGCTTTAGCTTCCTCAACATCTCTTGTGGCCCCTTCTCAAAATAGATTCTCAGCTCTGCTTGATTTACTTTTCTGAGATTTCTGTTTGCTTTGAGCTAACTTTTTATGATGAGTTCGAGTCTGTGTTTAATATGCAGTTGCTATACATTTTGTAATAGACAAGAGAGAGAGAGAGGGAGAGAGAGAGAGAGAGAGCGGTAGATTGTATTGATTGAACGGTCGTTGTCCTGTTGTGCCAGTTGTTTCAGTTCTCATACGGCGTGCGTTGCCTGAATGGGGAATGAAGCTAACTTTTGCCTGTTTGCCAGCAGCTTGCCAGCAGCTTGCCTTGCCTGTTATCTGCCGCACTTCCGGTTTCCGGTGACACTTCCACAACAACAACAACAGCAACAACAGCAACTAGAAGTAGACGTAGCGAGGGCAACAACAAGCGCTTCCTGCACATCGTCTATGACATTATGGGCACTTGAGCCATTGCCAGCAGCAGCGGCAGCAGCTGCCTGCCAGCCATTTGTTTGGCCCATAAATGTTTTTGCTTAACTCTCCTTCATCTCTCTCTCTCTCTCTCTCTCTCTCTGTCTCTCTCTCTCTGTCTCTGCTTCTCTGTGACATTTTTTGGCATTGTTGAAGTTCACACAAATTTGGCGCGATTTATGCAGTCCCCAAAAGGCCATGTCATTTGGGTCTCAGTTAAAGCACAACAAAAGCACAAAATGCAACGTTCACGTGGATGGGACTAAGTTTAGCCCAACTAACAGATACCCTGTATATAAGTAAGAATCCCAACTTGTTATAACATATTTGCTGTGTTAGAGCTAAAGACCGATGTTAAGCTGTAGCTCAACACTTCAATTCTCTATGTCTATAAAGTTGCATAATCGATAAATATCGATCAATAAATGAACATGACGATTATTATTTGACTACAGCAAATATCGATATTTTGAATAGGCATACAACACTAAGTTACTTAAAGCTAGATAATGATATTTTCAGCTAAGTCTTCACAATTGTATAAACCACATTTCCACAGATCTCTTTCAAGTCATTACCTCAGCGATCTATCGATTCTTTGTTAAGGTTTCTGACTCGGCAAGTGGAAATTCCATTTAGAATAGTAAAACAAGTTTCAGTACCAATTTTCACAGCTCTAGCTAACCAAGTCTCTGAGTTCAATGAGTCTAGTTATGGAGCTTCCAGCTAAGCTGGAAATATCACAGCCACAAACTACCCTCTAGGCAGGCTCCCCGCCAACTACAGGGTGCGATAAGTGCATTTTGCCATTTGGCTATGCCTTTAACTAGCTAACTAGACTCACAGCCCAACCCAGCCCAGGCCCGCCCAGCATAGTCCCGCCCAGCATACTATGTAACACCAGCCAACACACGCACACACACACACAGACACAAATAGACATAGTGATGCTGGCAGCTGGCAGACACCTGTGACGCTTGTCGCTGGTTGAAGTTCGGTTTGGTCATTTGGTCGGCTCTCGGTGGCTTTTGCAGCTTGTTGCATTTTTGGTTGCAGGTTTCCGCTGCTGTTGCCGTTGCCGTTGCCGTTGCCGTTGCTGTTGTTGCCGCTTACCGCTGCTTAAATTACACACACTTCCGCTTTCCTTCCTGCAAGCGGCAGCAGCAGCTGCGTTTTGTTTTGTTGCCACACCCACACGCCCCACACACTCCGCCCTCAAGTTTGGCTTCCTAAACGGGTTTTGTCAAATTGTTACCGGGGCAATTCGGGATATTTCCACCCCAGCCTATCCACTTCGGGCCACTCACTCGCTTCCTTCCATTTCATTTCATTCACAATGCACCGAAAGTAATGCAACTGTTATACTGGTGAGAGTTTAGTTAATGCTACTAAACTTAAGCATGTTTTGTGTTTTAAAATGAGCGTTAAGTTATAAAAAAAACTGTTATACAACTGCTATACAACTGCTATACAACTGTTATACAACTGTTATACGACTGTTATACAACTGTTGTACTACTTGTATACAACTGTTATACAACTGTTATACAACTGTTATACAACTGTTATACTACTGTTATACAGCTGTTATACAACTGTTATACAACTGTTAAACTACTGTTATACAACTGTTATACCGTAATGCAATCAAGCTATATTTTTGTAATAGTTGCATGTATAACATAACGAGCATAACGGGACCATTCAAGCTTTTCAAACTGTAATACACCATTTGTATGCCAATAATAGCACTTAATTCCTTTTAAAAGACAGCTACGAAGCTGTTATACGAGCCACAGACTGTGCGATTATCTAACCTAAATGAGACTTTTATTGCTTGCCTAAAACTGTTATACAGGCGCAGAAGTTTCTAATCAGGTTAGAACGCTCCATTCACTGTTATATTAAAACTCAACAGCTGTTCCTGCTGTTAATTCGTGCTCAGTAAATCTTATTTATGTCGCCTCGGGCCAAGGCTGAGGCCGAGAGACCAAGACGAAGACCGAGGCCGATGCCAGGTTGGCCAGATGAACAACAGTTAGCCACTCTGAAGCCTCCCTCCCTCCCTCCACCTCCACCTCCGCCTCCAACTCCAAATGGTACATTCAATTACCGTTATACTAAATGCATTCCCGTGTCTGAGGTTTTGCGTTTTCCGCTTCTTTTTTCTCATCCACTCACCGCTCCAAGCGCTGCAGATGATGTTGGCCCCGAAAACTTTTAGCCAACTGGCTACGCATTAAGTGCCAGCTCGCAGCTCGCAGCGCCCTGAGCCGATTTCTTTTGGTTTTTTTTTCCCCCGTTGCTGTGCAAAGTTTTTGCTGTTTCTTTTATTATTATTATTTTTATGGTTTTGCTGTTGTTTTTGCTTGTCAAAAATTAATTAGGCTTATTAAAACGCTAGCTGGCAGCGCCATTCGACGAGAACTTCCAAGTTCAAAGTTATTTCGCACAGTTGATTGAATGAAAACTTTGCCACCTGACGAAAAGCGAGACAAATGCTCACACCACCGAAACAGAGAGGGGCGAGGGATGGAGGGAGAGGGCGCACAAAATTAATTAACTTGTCCTTGATGTCCAGCCGCAGTTGTTAGACGAACTGGACCAAACGGCATTGCGTCTTTCTCCTCCTCCTCCATTTTTTTTTTGGCAAATGGCAAACAATTGGCCAAAACTGAAAACATAATTAAGACGTCTTTGGCTAAGGTCGGTGCCCCACACGTCCCTTCGGCCTGTTTCTCTTTTTTTTTTTTGTGGATTTTCTTCTTTTTTCTTTTTTTGAGGCCCTCAAGTCTTGAAATCAATTAGCGCCCATCACTCGAGCACTGCATTTCGTTTGTGGCCAAGAGATTTGGGTCACATCGAGTCCATGAGAAAGCAGCAAAAAAACAACAAAAATTTGTCGCAATTTAAACATTCGTTGCGTCGCCTGCAAATAGGCTTCGCCTTTTCTCTCTTTCTCTTTGTCCATTTCTCTTCTGCCTCTTGCTTTTAAATTCGTGAACTTTAAGCAGTTTTTTACAGCTTCTCCTTCTTCTTCTCTCTTTTTTTTCCACTTGCACCCGCAGCCCTTGGCAAAGCTGCGTGTCAGCGTCAACGACTCACGACTCGTGACAGTTGCAGCTGCTGTCATGTGCAGTTCCACAGGAGTGTCATAATTGTATGCGTATATGTATGTATGTGTGTGTGTGTGTGTGTGTGTGTGTGTGGGTGTGTGTTTTCATGGGCCAACACTTTTTGGTTGATGTGGTTTGCTGAAGATGCGCGCATGCAGTAGTTAAGCTCTGCATAGTTGAGAGAGTATAACAGTTGCATAGCGGCTCTGGCTGTAACTTTATATAACAGTTGGCTTAACAATTTGCAGAAATGCTGGCCTGTACAACACTTTGTATAACAGTTGCAATACTAGCTGGTATAATAGTTTGTATAACAGTTGGCTTGACAATTTGAAGAGCAGATTGATTACTAGATATAACAGTTTAAGTAACATTTTGTATAACAGTTTGTATAACAGTCAATAACAGTTATAACACTTTAAATACTAGCTGGTATAACTGTTTGTATAACAGTTGGCTTGACAGTTTGTAGAGCTGATAACAGTTTGAGTAATAGTTTGTACAACAGTTAATATACTAGCTCGTATAACACTTCACTTAACAGCTTATAGAATAGCCTCACAGCTTGATTGTAACATGAGTAGAACACCTCAGGTAAGTTAGAGGTTTTGTCTGATTTTTACTCAAGCAAGCTGAAAGCTGTCATCCCTCTATGATCCACTTGCAGGAAAGAGAACTTAGAAACGAATTAGCTGCCTTTTCCTCCCTGTTTCTTCTGGCATATCAGGCAGCTTTTAGTCGGCTCACTGCTGACAGCAGCTGTAGCCTTCGATTACGCCAGTTTACATGTCCAATCTCTTATCCCCGGCTGCTTGATCCATCTGCCATTTGACTTATACGAGAAATTTGTCTAGTTCTGAGAACCTGTCAGCGCACTTGATGCGCGCATGAAAAGATATACATATATCTGAAACGTACGTAGCCGGGAGTTATGGACTATTAAATACGCTTACTTATGTAGAGCTGACGAAATTTGAAATTTAAATATTATTAAAGTCTGTTATAAAATCTGTTATAATCAGCTATGTTATACCAGAATGTATCTGGTATAATCTGTTATACTATTTGTTATCATCTGTTACACAATCTGTTACAATCTGTTATACAATCTGTTACAATCAACTATTAAATCTGTTAAACATTATGTTATATTCTGTTTTATAGTCTGTTATGCAATTTGTTATCATCTGTTATACAATCTGTTATAATCTGTTATAATCTGTTATAATCTGTTATAATCTGTTATAGAATCTGTTATACAATCAGTTATAATTTGTTATACAATCTGTTATAATTTGTCATATTCTTTTATACAATATGTTATACTCTGCTATACAATCTGTTATACAATTTGTTATAATTTGTTATACGCTTTGTTATACATCAAAATTTTCAGTCTCTCAGCAGACAATCTAGCTGACAGACGTTATATTTCATAGTATCACAAGCATACTCTATGCGAGTGTATCAAAAAGCACATCATATATGAGTCTAGGGAAGAAGCTGACAGGTAAATGTGAACAAAGATGCGAATGGGAATGAGGATGGGGATGAGGATGAGGATGAGGATGTGCATGTGAATGTGGACAACAGCAAAACTGCAAACAGCAAACGGGAAAAGCGATGCTTTGACACTGCGACGACCCTAGTAGCACACACAGAGCAGAGAGAGAGAGAGAGGGAGAGAGAGAGAGAGAGGGAGAGAGGGGGAGGGGGGAGGGGGAGAGAGATATGTGTGCTCGTAACATGCGCACACTAATGCACACCTGGGGCTCTTGCATGTTGAAACACTTTTAGCCACCTTTGTGCCGTTCGTGTGCTTTGTTTCTGGCGGAAAGGTCGCCATCAACCATCAGCTCCACTTCAGCCCTCACCCCGCCTCGTGCTGCCCCTCTCTGCTGAGCCCCACTTCAGCTCCAATGAGTCGACGCGTTTTTGGCAAACGCTTTCGTTTTGGCTTTGCACTTTTCGTTTTAATGAAGGCATTTAGCAATGCGATGTCGATGCCGATGCCAATGCTACTGCCGTTACCGATGTCGATGCCGATGCCGATGCTGCTGCTGATGGAGGAGCCTGGCTCACGTGTGCACACACGGGTATTGCTGTTGTTTGGCTGGGGACTTGACCTTTGGCCCCCACCTTTTGGCTGGCGCCAAAGCCAATGGATGCGAACGCCATTTGAGTGCTGAGGGCAAATCAAAATTCAATTGATTTGGCTGTAGCGAGTGCCAGAAATCAACAGTTGAAGTGCCATTGACAGCTATCTCGACCAAATGCTAATTGATTAATAACTGTTATACAACTGTCATACGACTGTTATACGACTGACGTGTGCACAAGACAAAAATATGCCGCAGGTGCATTTGTAAGTTGATACTTCGCTTGTTAGCCTCACAATGGGCACACTGATATATAACTGTTATACACCTCTTAGAGTTGTATCTATTCTACTATCGCTTCAAACATATAGTAAGAGCGAGTACATGCAATTCTTTGCTAGTTTCACATTGTTATACGACTGTTATAAAACTGTTATACAGCTGTTATACAACTTTTATACAACTGTTATACATCGGACATCAACATTGCATGCAAATTAAGCTCGTACCCCATTATTCACCACAACTCACAGTACCGTATACCGCCTCAATACAACTGTTATACTATTAATCTCAGCTCTCTAATCATCCTGCCTGACCTTCGACATGGAAGCTCACGCTCCAACTCAGTCTCACTGAACAAACTACACTGCAATTCGAGCTGGCCGCAAGCAAATCAATCCAAGAACAATGCTCAATGGGGCATTTGGGCGGTGGGGCGTGGCAATCAGTGATGCATTTATCAATTTAGATGCGCCCCGCAGCGCTGACGGCAACAATGGATGCCAAGAGATACGAGACGACACGACCCACCGACAGACAGACAGACAGACAGTCCAAAGGGCTGTGCCACAATGATGGCTAACAAACCTGAAGATAGCGCCAAGCCACGCCCAGTTGCAACCACTTGCAACTAGCCCAGCCAGTGAGGCAGAGAGAGAGAGAGGAGCGAAGGGACGAGGCAACACTTCCGGCTGTTTGGAGGCAGCTACTAAAGCCCATTGCAATTGTTTGGCACAACAATGAGACAAGTCGGCTGCCTCTGTCCCAGCCGCTGACCCTGTTGCACCTGCAGCCTGCCATGCTGCACGGACAATGGCCAATTGAAGCCGCCCCCTCGTCTGCCTCGTCCGCTTGGTCCCAAGAGTCTTCGCATGGGATACGTTATAATTACAACCGCAGGCACTCTGCCGGCCCCGGGCCAGCTGGCATTGTTTGCTTCCATCACCGAACAACTGAAACGCCACGGCCCTGGCCTTAAACGTAAAACAAGTGAATAGCAGCAGCTGCTGATGCTGCTGATGCTGCTGATGCTGCTGTTGCTTCTTCTTCTCTCTCGTTGTCTGCTTCTGCTTCTTCTTCTTCTTCCTCTTTCTTTCTCGACTTGCAACATTTTTCCTTATCTAACTTTAGATGTTAAGATGCAAACGCGACTCGTCTCTATATATATAAATTATAAAACTATGCAAATTGCCAGAGAGAGAGAGAGAGAGAGAGAGAGAAGGAGCGCGAGAGAGAGTTATAAATTTGAGATAATGCATCTCTAGCGTGCACTGCAGCCAGCATTTGTTGCACATGTGTTATTTCTACACTGTTTACCAAGAGGAGGAGAGCATATTCGCTGAGTAAACTATAATCACCTATATTGGATGAGTTGATAGATATATGGCGAGTATGTATATCACACTGTTATACAACTGTTATACGCACTGATGTATGTGCTGGATATATCATGCAAATAGCAAGATGATGTCATGATGTTATACAACCGTTATACATCTGTTATACAACTGTTTTACAACTGTTATGCAGATGTTATACAACTGTTTAACAGCTGTCATTCACTTTTTATACAACTGTTATACAACTGTTATACAACTGTTATACAACTGTTATACAACTGTTATACAACTGTTATACAACTGTTATACTACTGTTATACAACTGTGATACAACTGTCATACATCTGTCATACAACTGTTATACAGCTGATATACAATTAATACACAACTGTTATACAACTTTTATACAACTGTTATACTACTTTTATACAACTGTTATACCATTTGTATGCAACTATAATGATACTGTTATACAGCTGTAATATAGCTCTTTTGCGACTGCTGTACAACTCTTACAGAACTGTTATACAAGGTGAAGCTGTCTTAATCAAATATTAAGTGCTCACTACAGGCGACCCCAAATTTTCCATTGATCAGTGCTCAGTTATCTTTTACAGCTCAAAGGCAAACTGCTGACACTCTTCCTGCTGTCCTGGCAGAGCATTAGGCAGTCGCTTCTGCCCGTCTGCCTCTCGTTTTCGCCTTCATATTTTTGCAAGCAGCTTAGCTGGCAAAAGTTGGCGTCGTCTAAGTACTTTCGCCTGGTAAACTACACCTGGATGATCGATGCTGTTGTGGCATGCAACATATGCCACGCAGACAGGGGCATAGCCAGAGATATGGAGGGAAACAGAGAGAGAGAGAGAGAGAGAGAGAGAGGATGAATATACCCAATTCCATATGATATCAGAGCTTAGGCACATAGACTATATATCCTGACATATGCTGGCTCTTCTGGAGTTTTCTCGCATTGCCTTTTCCCATTTCTCGCTTTGCGAGGTATGTTTACTCTGAAAGTCCAATTTGCTAGCCATTCTTAGTTAGCTCCGCATTCATATTAGCTTTTGGTTTTTCTTTTTCGTGTGTGTTCCCCACGTTCACATTACCAAAAATTTCATTTCCACTTTGTCCTCCGTCCATGTAGACTTTGGCTACTAAATTTTGCATAGTTAGAATACAATTAGCATTTGGCTGGCTTCCTTTGCAAATGTTTTGTTAACGGAACAAAGCCAGAGAACCTTCGAAATATGGACTCGTATCTGAGCAAGCCACAGAGCTGCCCCCCACCGCCCTCTCTCTGTCTCTCTCTCTCTCTCTATGTTAACTGAAAATTTCATGCAAGGACAATTTCGTTTCTAATTTTGGTTTTTACTTTTTCTCTCTCTCTCTTTCTCTCTCTCTCTCTCTCTCGATTCACTTTTGACTTTTGCCACAGAGCTGCAAGGTCAGCAGAGTAACAGACAGCTGCTGCTGCTGCTGCTGCTGCACGCCCACACCCACACCCGCACCCACCCACTGGCTCTGCCTGCAGCACACCTGCCCACGTGCCCATTTATAACTGTCTGCTTTGGCTGGCAAAATTCATGTAGCTGAACTTTTTTCCGCTTGTTGCTCGAGTGCGCTTTGTGTCCCGTTATCAGTCAAAGCGACTGGGCCAAAGCGAAATAATCGATAATTAGCCAACCGAAGAGCGGCCACAAAATGACAATCAATCCGGCAATCATGGTTAATGCAACACGCAACACGCATTACGCATGCGACACGTTGACAAGCAACAAACAATTTCACTGTTTGCATTTCACAATTTGTTTTGTGGCAATAAATCAAAATTGCAAAAATTGCACTCGATTTGCCCTCCGCACTAGAGATGAGCGCGTGTCACGCGCATTTTCAATGAATCACGAGCACGACTTAGATATATATTGATATGCGTTCAGGCAGTGCAGGAGAGACAATAGTAGGAAAATAGTGGGAGAGAGTGGGAGGAATAGTGGAAAGCTCATAGCAAGAGAGGGGAAGAGAGAGAGAGAGAGAGAGAGAGAAATAGTTGGAGGGAGAGTAAGAAGGGGAAGCATAAATATAGGGCGGAGAGTGAATAACAACTCATTCAGAACTCAACTCATATTTGTCTCGTCTCTCTCTCTTTCTGTCTTTCTCCTTCTCGCTCCCTCTCTCACAATCTCTTTCTATCTTTCTCCTGTGTGTCTCTTTCTGCCTCCCTTTCTCTCTCCTTTTCTCTCTTTCTGCTTCTCTCTTTCATTCTCTGTCTCTTTCTCTCCCCCTTTCTCTTTCTCTCTATCTCTATCTCTCTCTACCTCTCCCTTTCTCTTTCTCTCTCCATCTATTTCTCTCTTTATATCTCTCTCTTTTTCTGGCTCTCCCTCTCATTATCTGTTTTCATTCTCCCTAGCTTTCTGCGTCTCTCTCTTTCTTTTTTGTCTCTTTTTCTCTTTCAGTCTCTCCATATCTCTCTCTCTCTCTCTCTCTCTTTCTGTCTCTCTCCATTTCACTTTTAATCTCTCTCTCTCTATCCCTCTCTCTCTTTCTCTCTCTCCCTCTCTCTCTCTCTCGATATTCACTTTCTTATACATCTGTCTCTCTCTCTCTATTTCTTCCTTCTATCTTCCCATTTCCCTCCATCTTCAACTAGCTCCAAATGCTTCAAATGAAGCATAAACAGCTCTATGCATAGCTAGTCTTCCACCTTTGATCTACACTCATTCAATTCTCACATCATTCATATCAGCTTCAGCTAGTCCCTCTGTAGCTCTTCTAATCACACGATTGTCAGCCTGGGCCCATCGGCCATCACTAGCCAACCTGTCGACTGGCCATTGATGATGGTCAGCGTACGCGCTGGCGGCATATTTAAATAGGTTGCATTATAATGAGATTATTTAATGCTAATTACAGCCAAGTAAAGAAACAACCGCAGCGCGACAAACAGCGGCAAACAGGCGAACAACTGGCGACAGCTGCGACAGCCCCGTCTGAGCGCTAAATAATTCAATTGGAATTGAGAGTTTTGAAATTTGAAAAGTTGATTCGCAATATCGAAGTGCCGAAGGCAAATGCCAGAATGTCTGATTTAAGCTCTCTCCTCTCTCTCTCTCTCTCTCTCTCTCTCTCTCCACTGTTTGCTCTTGCTGCTCCGTCTCTAGGCGTTCGGGCATTCAATAAAACTAATGAAATTTTCTTAGCAAACGACCTTCAGCGTGTCGGAAAAGTGTCGGCACTTGGAGGCATTGGCAAAGCCTCCCGTGGCTTAGCATGCAATTCAATTAAAGTTGCATAAGGCCATCTCAAACGGAGGCCAAACAATGGCTGCCCAGCCGGAAAGTGAGAAATCTTTTAGCTCACAGAATGGCGAACAATATGAGACCTTGCCGGATGCGGTTACAAAGCAAACAAACAAATGGACCGAGCCACGACAGCCCAGCCTGTCAGCCCAGCCCAGCCCAGCCCAGCCCAGCCTGACAGCCAGACATCCTGCCTAATAGATGCCCTGTACCGAAACTTTTATCTCTATCGATTTTCGTGACATGCGGCTTAAGCCCATCAACTGTCTTGCCTCAGCCCCCAATCAGAAGATGCATAACTGCTTTCAGCTAACGGAGAATCGCAGAGATTCGGAGATTAGTTGGACTGATTAATCTGTTTAAGACCTAATACTGAGATGATAAGCTTCACTTTAGTGTCATCGCTGCTTCTTCTCCTTTCCTATATTGTGTCTGCTCCCCTTTCTCTCATGTCTCTTTCTTCCGATACGTTGTCCCTTCTCTTTATGCCTTCGCTCTACTTCCATCTCCCATCACTCGTTTCACTTCTCCTTTCTGTTATTACTCTTCTCTTTTCTAACTCTTCCTTTCTATTCTCTCTTCGGTTTTCTGCCATCTTCTCCGTGTTCCTCCTTTTCTACGTGCTTTTGTATTTCTCTTCAATCTTTACTCTTCTCTATTCTACTTTCTCTATTTCATATTCTCTTTTCGCCAATATCTGCTCCCTATTCTCTGTTGCCTCACATCTCTCTCTTCTCTCACATCTCTTCTGTACACTCTTTTCTCTCTTCTTCTTTTCCTCCCTTTCCTTTTCTCCCTTATCCCTCGTACTAACTCTCTCCTCCCTTGACTCTTTCCCCCCTTGACTCCTTCCCCTTTCTTTCTCCATCCCGCCCATGTCTTCTGTCTCTTCTTCTTCTTCTCTCTTCCCTCTTCTTTCCTCTTCAATCTCTTCTCTTCTCTCCTCTCTTCCTTTTCCCTCCTCAAGAGGTGGGCTCTTTTTATTCTCCTCCCTTCTCCCTCTCCTTTTCCCTATCCTGTTTCCCCTTCACCCTTCACACTTCTCTTCTCTCCCCTCCCCTCTCTCCTCCTTTCACACCCTTCTCTCCTAGTTTCTCTTTGTTCCTCTCACACGCTCACAATTGAACATCCTTTCGTACCTTCCCAACTTTCGCATATTTCTCGAGATCCGCTCGCTTGCGTTCCTTAGGCTCTCGGCCAATCGTGACTGCTTTTGGGCTAATGCAAATTCATGGCATGGCAGGCGTATTAAATCACATGTCGCTCAGCGCCAGCTACAAGTCAATTGGCACACAGCAACGAGTGCCCCTCCCACCCGCATACGCCCACAGCTGCCAAGTTAAATGAAGTCAAAAATGTAAATTTCATTTGGCGCCCACGCCGAAGCGAAAGTCTGCATTGCGCTGCGAAAGTCGAGACTCGAGATACGCAAACTTCTAGCCGCAGCGTCTTGTAAGTCACTTCCAACCGAAAATATACGCAATTAGGCTAGACGAGCCTGTGTGTGTGTGTGTGTGTGTGTGTGTGTGTGTGTGTGTGTGTGTGTGTGTGTGTGTGTGTGTGTGAGCAGGCAAAGCAGCTGTTGCTCTAGCTGAAGGACATGAGCTGTGACTCGGTCGGTATGTTCTGGGCTGCCACTGCTTGCCTGAGGGGCTTCCAGCAACATGTGCTACACACACACACTCACACACACACACTCACATTCGCACGCACACCATGTGTGTGTGCGCGTTTAATGGCAATTGCTGGCTTTGTTGCCAAAGCACTTGGCAAACAAAGTTTGCGCTGCGTCTAAGATTGCAAAATTAATTTGTGCAAATATTTTGCATGCGGTCGCCTAGCAAATATACCAAAGAAAATACCAAAAACCAAAAAAAAAAAAAAAATACCAGATAAGCAAATAGCACAAGGCCACACGTCCATGTTTTATGGCCTATTTGTGGTATTTTTCTGAAAATGTTAACTTAAACTCATAAAATACCAAAAATATACCAGATTCTGAATACCAAAAGAATTAATAATTAATAACTATACACGTGTTAGCTATATAAGATTTGTATAGAAAATATGCTAGAGAAGACCAACATGGTAATACCAAAAACATACCAAGAAATACCAATTAAATACCAAATATAAAGAAAAAATTTCATGTGTAGCAGAAAAACAGAACATAAATTAAAGCAATGCTCTCAATTAATTAACTCAGCTACAGCAGCAAATTACAACTTCAAAAAATACCAACAAAAAATACCACATCTACGTTATTTATTGCCCAAACAAAAGAAAAACTAAAAGAAAAGTTAATAGAATGGTCAATAGATTAACAACATTTCAGCGACAGGCATCCATAACAAAATACCTAAAATACCAACAACAACAAAATACCAACAAATACCAAAATGAGTAACTAGCTGAACTTAACAAATTGTCCATACAAAAGGCAAACATAGGAGAAAACGTAGAACGAGAAAGTTAACAAAGTGGTCGAAGCATAAAAAAATACCAAAAAAGAGGAGAGGGATGGAAGGAATAGAGAAATGCTCACTTAATTGAGTCAACAGCATAAGTTGCAGCTGGAGCGGAGCACAAGGACAGTCGAACGAGGACAAAGCACTAGCAAATGGATGTGATCACATTAGACTAATGAGCTAATGGAATAACCACAACTCATCCAACAATGCCAAAACCACTGTCCACGGCTCGAGTCCCACTTCGTCCGCCCTCTCCGCCTTCGGCCAGGCAATTAGAGAATCCTAGTCGTCGTCGTCGTCGTTGTCGATTAGTCATTATTAACTTTGAATGCCAAATGAATGATTCATTTGCCTGCGCTGACTCAATGAGTCCCGACAACAATTGGACGCCAAACACTAGTTGAGTTTTAAACTAATTTTCGAATTGGCAAATGGCTCTATGTGCAGAGCAGAGCAGAGCGAAGGATTGAAGTACATGTTGAAGGGACATTGGGCTTGAGTAAACTTGAAGTGAGGAAAATAGAGAAACTTGAAATAAGATATGAACAAATATATATATATATAATAATATATATATATATATATATATATATATATATATATATATATATATATATATATATATATATGCTATCGATATGCTACTGTCAGTTATCGATATTTAGTATATTAGACTAGTCTCTGCTGTAGTTTGTATCATTAGCTCAGCTATAACACATTCGCTAACAGTCGATTAGCATTATATAGTCTATCGATATACATATCTATCTATAGGCTAATGTTAGTTATCGATATAGTCATCGATTTGCTGGTTTTTGACTGGAATTTAGTATATTGAACCAGTATCTGTTGTATTTTTTACCATTAGCTCAACGATAACTCATTAACTGCTATCGATTCGTTTTGCCTATCGATAACTCAACTTTTTTATACATATGCTTCAAGTAGTCAAGTCAAGTCTGCCAAGTAAATGCTTACTATCGCTATGCGTTGCAGTTTTTATGTGCATGGTCTATCGATAAGTAGTTCATTTAGCTCTGTCTGCAATGCCTTTCACAGCAACTAGCTCACACACACACACACACACACACAAATTGCATTTTAAGTCGATAGCAAATATATCGATAACAGTTAAATTGCATACAACTAATTACACGCATAATTCGGTCTCATTTGCATTTAAATATATGCCAATCATCAATTTGTGTTCAGAGGTAGGGGCGAGGGAGAGAGAGAGAGGGGCTTTTACAGTTTGATTTCAAATTTCATCTGCTTTGAACACATAGTTTTGCACTTTAGAGCTTGCATTACGGACCATCGACTTGTAATTGCAGCTAATTATGGCTAACAACAAATTGGATGCCATTTGTTGTGTGATGTGAGTGGGGCATATGCGTTGGTAAGGGCCGCATACTCCATAGACTGTTATCTAGTCTCTATATACTTGTAGAGTTTTATATTGATAAATCTTTATAGAAAGAAAGTATCTTATCGCCACATATGCTCTCTTCCCACTATTACAGGGTATTTGCAGCCTATCAGGCTGAAGCGAATGCAACTTCGTTGCGACAAATGTTCAATAAATTCGAACAAAACTCGCACTCGAAATACAACATAGAAAAGTTAGCTTATGGTTGGGTGGGTGGTGCAGACAGAGGTGGTGTGGTGCTGTGGGGCTGTGGGGCTGGTGTTTTGTTGGCAGCATGTGGCAGCTGCGTCATGGAAAAACTCGCGTCATTGGCATTGGCAATAAGTAAATAAATAAATAAATCATTTGTGTGCATAGCCAGCGATATATATCGATAGATAGAGGTGGTGTGGGTGGTTGGCTGGGTGGGCGGCTGACTGGCTGGCTGGGTGGGTGGTCAACAACAACAAGCACTACACATGTCACACAGACAACACTTGAAAGCAAATTGAACTTAGCGGCGCCTTTTGGGCTCAGCTAACACACGTAACACATGGCGTATACTTGATATTCTGATATGCCATATGATATGAGTATGGGTGTGTGTGTGTCTCTCTGTCATATCTTGCGCTTTTATGACTCACACACACACACACACACAGTCATTTATTTTTAGGCACAAACATTTAACAAAAGAATGATATATATATAATTGTGTCTTGCCTTTAGCTTTCTATATAAATATGTTTGTGTCTGAAAAGAATTTTCCATTTTCCGTTTCCCATTCTCCATGCAACTGAAGAATTTCAAAAAAACAAATCGATTGAACTATTGAATACCCTGTAAAACATAGCCGTGCGATCAGTTGCCATAAAAATTATAACAGTTTTTATAGCAAATACTTAGTACAATCCATTTAGATACCAAAACTCATTTTTGATAGCTCTGGCGCGCACAGAGCCCTAGTTCCATGGGCACTCTAGTCCAGTGGCTCAAAGTCACTCGAAAGTTTCTTTATCCATATGAAAATCAAGGAGATAGTTTAAGCACGAGTAATTACGCTCTCTTTGTCTGCCCCTGCAGGGTATTAAAATGATTTTTATGATGAAAAAAATATGTGTATTTCGAAAAGCAATTTGGCTTTTTGGCATGCCTGGCTTTTCCTGCCTGTCTCGGCAGCCTTTGCGCCTTTCAAGTGTCCATCAACATATTTGACAAGTGCGCTGATTTACCCCAGCCAGCCGCCCCTTGCCCCGCCCTATGCCCTATGCACAGGCAGCAAACACTGTGGCCAACTCTCCCTCTCTCTCTGTCTCTGCCTCTGCCTCTGCCTGTGTGAGTCATTATTTGGTCATGCTTGCAATTTCCGTTCTCCCTCTCTCTCTCTCTCTCTCTCTCTCTCTCTTGTGCCATCCATCTATGTAGTTGACTCTGCTTTGGCTGTACCGGAACACGGAAGCTTGTCCAATGTCATGTGCCCGCTGCCGCCCCTCGCCGCCAGGTGGCGTCGCCGCTGCCCTGATGAATAATGCAACAGATGAACTGACAAAACAGATGAGCAGCCAGCAGACCATGCCACGCCCTCGCCTCTGCAAACTTTGCTCAATGAAATATTTAAATCGAAATGCCACCTCTCTCTCTCTCTCTCTCTCTCTCTTGCCTTCTCTAGCCTAAGCTGTCACAAAATAGTACAAAAAATTAAGAAGAACAAGTAAAAGTGTGCCACTAAGAGATTGCCTCGAGAGCATAGAGAGGTAAGGGCTAACTAAAAATTGTATGTAGCTGAGAAAAGATAGAGAAAGTGAGAGAGAGTGTGACAGAGAGAGAGAGAGAGAGAGAGGGAGAGGGAGAGAGCATATGAGAAAAAACTAAAGAATATATTTGAGGCAACTTTTTGAGCATTTTTATAATAATAGTTAAAGTTAGGCCTGGTTTTCTCTTTCCTTTTTGCTAGCGCCTCTCTCTGCGCTTCTCACTGGGCTTTTTGTGTAAGCAAAAACTATGCAAACATTGTGCATTTAGCGCAATTAATCACATATTTTTATTGAATTCTCGTATGTGGCTGGCAAACAGACAGCAAAACCAGCGACAAATGTTGGGTTAAGCCGCCATATCACATGACAAGAGTGAGACAGAGAGAGAGAGAGAGAGAGAGAGTGAGAGGGGGGCCCTGATGACCATAGGCAGCTGGTTGAGCCTTGGGCGCGTTAATGGGCCAGCTGACAGCGTGCCAAACAAGCGAATGCTCAGCAAAATGATGAATGACATATTAGAGTGTGTGTGTGTGAGTGTGTGTGTGTGTGTGTGTAAATGTTTGCCTGTTAAAAACAAAGAGAGAGAGAGAGAGAGAGATAGGTCGAGTCATATTTGCTTTTGGCTGAAGAGTTGGCGACGCGCGCGTGTCCAGGTCTGTCATAAATCGCATTTGTGCATTTGCATTAGATGCAAGCCGTTGCTTCTTCGCATGAGGCAACAATGTCAAAAACTTACAACAACAACAACAGTAACAACAACAACAATAAGAACAACAATAAATACAGCAAACATCAAATCAGCCGCTGAGAGAGAGAGAGAGAGACTATCATCTAAATGCAAATGCCGCCTAAGCCTTTATGCAAATGTTATTCGTGTCTAGAACTCGGAATATGTGAACGCATTCAGCACATACATAAACATACAGAGATCGCACATATACATACATACTTAGGAATACTTATGCCTGTAGATGAGCACTCGACTCGGGCCATAAGTGGAATATGCACTCTGCCAGCTATGCATATTGCATTGCCTGTGCCCCCTTGGCCTGAGCACCGAGGACCGAGGACCGAGGCTTGAGGCCTGGCCATTGCCATTGCCATTGCCTTTTGGCTTTGACTCTGGTTTTGGGCTTTAATTTTGATTTTATGGCCTAATGCGAGCATACAATATGAGCAGATTAAGACAGAGAGAGAGAGTGAGAGAGAGAGAGAGAGAGAGAGAGAGAGAGAGAGAGAGCCAGGCACAGCTGTTGAGGCAGGCGACGATAAAGAGCTACTAAGGTCAAGCTGTTATTGCTGTATATCGATAAATTGTCGCAATTGTCATACAAAATTGTATTATCAAAACTTCCACACTATCGATAAGTATCGATAACACTCTCACATCGACTTTATGTATAGTCACAACATTTTAGTTACCTTCTGTTTGGTATTCAGGTCAGCTGGATATATGTATATGGAAGTGATACACGTTGCGATTAATCGATAACTCGATGGCGATAACTTACTTGCTAGAAAGAGAGGAGAAGAGAGAAAAAACATAGTTAAGTTTTAGTTTATTAATTATACTGCAAATTCAGTTGATTAAAATGAAATCGATAACTAAGCCTAGTTAATCGAAGCCAATAATTGTTATCGATTACTTAAGAACACGCCTATTCCATATATAATAAAGTTCCCAGCTCCCATATAAGGCTAACTAGTCAATTTTTCCTAGCTAAGCTGAGTAGAGAGCGCCATACACAGCTGTTATCGATAACATGAGCGATACTTAGATCCCTTAACATGCCGCCAGCATCAACTTGTCAAGCTCTTTAAACTTTTAGCCTGCTCATCGATAAGGTACGCCGCTCACTTGCGGCTCTTTAACTAAATCGATGACTTAAGCGACGTTTATCGATAACAGCCGACAGACAGCTGTGTCTAATGATGAACAGCAACTGCATGTTAATTGGATCAAACATGCTCATGTCATCTATCTCTCTCTCGCTCTCTCTCTCTCTCGTTCTACCTCTCTCCTGCTCACTTTCTCTGCGTTACACACAAAGAGATTATCGATAACAGACACTTTTTGTAAGCCTTTGTATGCTGCTGCTGCTGCTGTTTTTATGTGTGTGTGCGTGTGCCTCAACTCTGACATCGCTGCCGCTGCCGCTGCCATCAACTCATGCATCTTGGCGTCTTGTAACGCTTCGCTAAGCCCTTTGTCTGCCACACAAGTGCAATAGCGAAAGCGCGCGTGTGTGTGCGTGTGTGTTTCACGATTTATGTATTATGCAGGCTTGTCATTTGTTTGTTTATAGCGCATCGCACGTCTGACATCATTCAATTGAGACGAAGGCGCCGACAGCTCTTTGAAGTTGAAGACTTTAATGTGAGCGCCAGCAGCGACCTTCTTACAGCCTTGTCCCTTCGTCCTGCCCTACTTTAAATTGCCTTTTACGTCTTTTCTGCTACCCTCTTCCACGTCATACTTATTAGCTCCAAGCTCTAATGACCTGCCTACCATTTCTGACAGCCTCGTAACCCTCAGTTCCTACCTCAAAATATATAGTCCTGTCTGGCAAGTGCTGCTCCTTCCCTTCCGAGGCAAGCCACTTGGGACTACTTGTCACCACATGCCCGGCTCCTAGCTCTTGGAACCCTGTTCGTCCTACCTCAAAGTATCCACGGCTTGATTACCCCCGACCCTTAACCACCCAGCGCTTTAGGGCTTGCTTCTACCCCTTGAGTCATACCTCCCTAGGCCAGTCCAAACGCCAGCCTGATGTTTTTGAAGGGTATTCGCTCCTTGGACGTATCCTTTCCTTTACTTGAGCCATGGCTAAGCCTGGCCCTGTCACTCCTGTTTGGGTGGCGCCACCTGGCGGCCATATGCTAATCGCAGGCCTGGCCAAAAAACGAAGTTCATCACGTTCGAAAGAAAAAAATTCAAATTTTGTTTCTAATTTTTTGTTTTTGCAAATTTTGAGTTTTCCGTTATTGTTGTTGTTGTGCAAAGTTCATTGTTTGATTTGCGGGTTAGCTGTGGGCGAGGGGGTGAATGGGGGTAGGTGCCAGAGGGTAGCAGGACGAGAGACCCAGTTTGCAAAGTAAACAAGTGGCAAATGAAACGACGTCGACGCAGGCAGCGCGGCTGAAAACTATTAAAAATGATATGGCTCTCCATGGAAAAGGGGGTTGGGGCAGTGCCAGGGGTTGGGCGGGGCGTGGGCGGAAAAACTAACGTAGCATGGCAGGCAGATAGACAGACGAGACAGCAGCAGCAGCAGCCGCAGTCGCTAGCCGGCGGCCCTTGCATGTATTATGCATATGCAAAATCACACACACACACACACACACACACACACACACACACACACGCACACGCGCAGAGCCACGATTGATGTGTGTGCAGAGACATCAACTTAAATAACAACAACAAACACACAGGAGGCAGCTGTAAAAAATGAAATGAAAAAGAAAAGAGCTCCAGCAGCTATTGTGAGTCAGCCCGACTGCACACATACCCTGTAAGTGTGCAGAGAGTGAAGGTATATGGGATTTCAGCTGATGAGTTACTGCATACAGGACTTTATCCAGTCTCCTCTTCAGCCTGGCCTCCTGACTTGGCTAACAGTTTCCCAACTGCTCTAGACTCACTTCAAAGCAACCCTTAGCCCAAGGCTAAACACAGCCCAGATTGTCGTGCAGTGTATGCTGTTAACCCTTCATGCCCACACACAGCCCATGGCGTACAATGCTCAAGGGGTAGCTGTAAAAAAAATAACGGAGCGAAAATTGTGCTGGTCATTGCGTACAAAAAATAACGCATACGCAGCGTGGCGCACGGGCAAAGGTAAAAGCCCAACGCGCTGTGTATCGGTATATATATATATATATAGATATCTCTCTCTCTCTCTCGCTCTCTGTGTGTGTCTCTCTGCCTTTTTCATTTTATTTATTGCAGCTGCAGGCTCGATGAACATTTATAGTTGACTCGGCCGCTTGAGCTCGGTTTCAGCCAGCTATCGGTCCTCTATATACACATCTATGACCCATTTATGTTCATCCATTCACGCTTGACACGCGACAGAAGCCTTGAAGCTGCGCCCAGCAGCCAGCCGAGCAGCGTCCAGTAGCAGAAATTCCTTGTAAGCTTTAACTCTCCGTTGAATTTAATCTGAATCAACATTTGACTGAGCTCAGTCAGAAGGAAACTCTTAACTGGCAGTTAAAATTTAACAAGCTAGCTGTCAAGCGAAAACTCACATATAACTTAGATCTTATGTTTAAAGCAGAGAAGCAAAGCTAACATGATGTTAAATATCTAGCATGTGAGCCAGAATTGACAGCCAGTTCTTAACTGGCAGTTAAAATTTGACCTAAGCACAGCCAAGTCAGCTGATATGCATAAGGCTAGACGATCTGAGTGCCAAATATTTGACAGTAGCTTTTAAACTTTGACAGGCAGTTTAACTAGCCTTTGAATATATGACAGTAGCCTCGAGAAGTAACATAGGTAATTCTACAAGCAGTTGTTAAACATTTGACATGAACTTCTTGTCGTGCTACTCCAACTGCAACTGCATTGAAATTCCGTTTAGTCTCATGATGCCCAGGTTAGCAGTTAACAGCATGAGCTTGACAAATGCTGCAGACAAATGAGATTAAAGCGTTTTTAAGAAGCCAGCGCACGAGCCATGCGACAACTTGAGCCAGAAATGAAACACAGACTCCACCCTCGCACCACCCTAGACCCACCCCACGCCATACCCTGTAAAAGCAAAGAACAAACAGCTGACAAATGCGTTGTCCGATGGCGTCTAATTTGTTTTTCTTGCAAGTTTCATTTGGAGAGCAGCTCAAGTGGGGCTAGGGGTGGGGGTGGGGGTGGGGGTGTTGGTTGCAAAAGTAAGACCAAAGCGAGCCCCAGCCACAACCACTGACTCTCAGTGTATTTGTTGCTGCTGTGGGTCGCAGCAACAGTTTGTTGAATAAGCAGCGAGGCCAGCAGGGTGCGGGGTGCGGGGGCTTGGCTCGCTTAGGGGTTGCACCTACAAAAAAAAAATGGGAGAAAGAATGGAATACAAATGCTTGGACAATGTGTTTATTTAGGATAACTCGACTGCCTGTTTTTCGTTTTGTTCTGTTGACAATTGTTTGCGTGGGGGATTGTTGAGCGTAGAGGGGGTGGCGCCACAGCTAGGGGTAGCTGAAGAGTGCCACCAGCCCCAGTGCGCCCCCTAGTCATGCCCATAGATCAGACAAAGCAACGCACGAAACATTAAAAAAAGAGAAGAAATTTCGCCCTTACTACAGCAACCCCCACCCCTAGCTTAACCCTCTAATGCCGACTCACGCCCCGCTCGACCTTTTGTTGTTGCAGCATTTTATTGCTGCGGCAAATTAATAAGCGGCACGCGCTGCCAGCGTCGCAGCTGGCGTCGCAGTCGCCGCACATAAATCAGCGCCAGCAAAAAGAAAGCAAAAAAAAAAGGAAAGAAAAATAAAAAAATAAAATAAAGAAAGCAGCAAAATCACAGTAATTAATTAGTGTGTGTGTGTGTGTGTGTATGCGTGTGCTGCTGGCTCATAAATTAATTGCCGCCCGCCGCCTTGTGCCACGCCCCTCCCCCCTCCCTCTAGCAGAGCCCAAGCGGCAGCCACTTAATCAGAGATTTTTTTTATTTTTTTCAAAGTTGCTTTCATTTCATTCATTGTGTGTGTGTGTGTGTATGTGTGTGTGTGTGTGTGTGTGTGTGTGTGTGTGTTTACTTTCATTTTCGCATTTCCTCATTCCTCATCTTCCACTTTTAGCTCACATAAATAAGGCAAGAAACACAAATAAACGATATTCCCCTTCGGCTGGCAGCTGACAGCTAGCTGGCTGCTATGCGATTCTAGCACTTTACCTTTCAACAGCTCACCTCAGGGCTGAAAGGGCCAGGGGTAGGGGGTGAAAGTAACCGAAACAAACTCGATAATTGCGCAATTAATAATTGAATGCAGAATACAAAATTAAAGCGGCCAAAGGAAACCGTTCGGATGCGGTCAAAGCTTTTTTGCCAAAAGCTCTAAACGTGGTCAAAACAGAGGATGAACGGTAAATAGTTTGGCTATAATGAACTCTTCTGTCTCTCTCTCTCTCTCTCTCTCTTCTCTGTCTTTTTTTGGCCTCTATTTCTCCCTAATGGTTCCCCATTCTCTTTATTTCCTCTCTCTTTCTCATTCTTTTCCTCATTTATTTCTGTTTCTAGAGAGAGCGACTCCACCTTACTCTCTTCTCTCTTCTCCTCTCTCTTCTATCTCCTTTCTTTCCTCTTTCTTTCTCTCTCTCTTCAAGTCTCTCTTCTATCTCTCTCCTACCCCCTCTCTTCTCACTCCTCTCTCTTCTCCACTCTCTTTAGCTATCTATAAGCTTCACTGACTCGCTCTAAGACCTCTCTCTCTCTCTCTCTCTCTCTCTCTCTCTCTCTCTCTCTCTGACTCTTCAGTGACTCTCTCCCTCACTCATTTGATCATTATCTCCCTCTCTACCTCTCTTTCTCTGTTTTCCTATTCCTCCATTCTCTCGCAAACTCTAACCTCTTTCTCTTTCTCTCTCTATATCTCTCACTCTCTCCCCCACACTCTTTATCTCACAGATCCTCACTTTGAATCTCTCTCCCTCTCTCGCACTCTCTCTCTCTTTTTCTTTTTCTCTCTCTCTCTTTCTCTCTTTCTCTCTCTCTCCCTCTCTCTCACTCTCTCAATCTCTCACTCTCTCCCTCTCTCTCACTCTCTCTCGCTTTTTCTGTCTCTCTCTCTCTCTCTTTCTGTGTCTCTCTTTCTCTCTCTTATTGTCCCACTATCTATCTCTACCTCATTCATCCTTTCTCTTTCTCTCATACTTTCCCTCTCTCCCTCAATTTCTCCCTCTCCACTTTTCTCTCTCTCTCTCACTCTCAAGTCGCTTATAATGTAGCTACTAATTTGCACTCCCAATCTCCCAATCTCATCCTCAGCCTCATTCCTTATGTCCTGGCCGAAGCCTTTCGCTTGTAATTTGCAGCTGCTTTCAGCAATTACCCAAAGCCCCACAAAAAGGTGGAGCGCAGCGCCGAGCAAAGCGGAAATAAATAAACGCTCCCCAATCTAGAGACTGCCCTTGCCTAAGATCATTAGCGCTGCCTAATTGGCCAGAGGGAGAGAGGGGGAGAGAGAGAGAGGCAGAGACTCGGCAAACCAAAATCATCTCACTTTACAGGCAATGCCTAACCCCAAGCCCACCCCCCTGGGCTTTGGCTTTGAGTTATGGCAGCTTCTTCAGCTCCTCATCCTCCTCCTCCTCCTGCTCCCCTCTCGCATCTCCTCTTCAGCTTATCTCTGCGCTCACCTGCTGCTTCACTTCTGACCAAGTCTCGCGTGTGTGTCCATGAAAATCTGACACGCATAAATTTTGTAACTGCCTGCCCAACGCTCGAGTAACGGGCAAAAAAAAAAAAAAGAAAGAAACAAACGGAAACGGAAACGGAAGCGGAAACAGCGTAAAGCGGAAGCGCATGTCTAACAAGTTGCCCAGCAGCAGAATTCGCAGAGTCGCGCCAAATATGATTAGCACCGCACGGCAAGTGGCCATCAGCGTGCAAAGAGAGAGAGGGAGAGGAGGAGAGCAGGTAACATGTTCCAGCTGATGGGCAACATATGCAGCTAGCCACACACACATACAAACGCGCACTCACTCACACACACATCGAACGGGATTTGGTTGGGCTATTAAGATTGGGCTCAGCATTCGAGCAACAAACTAGCCTGCTTCCTCTGTGTTCTCTGCTTCCTCTGCTTCTCGCTCTCCCACTCCACTCACTCGCTCGAGTCACTATCCACACACACACACACACACACACAAACACTCCACGCGCTGTCTGCGTCTCGCTCTCGCAAACAGCTTGAATTGTTGCCAAGACGCCGTTAGTTCACTTCCATACATTGTGCAGTGCAGTGGGGTATATTGGTTTGCCAATGGGCATGTGCATGGCAAACCTATGCATATACAGGGTATTTTAGTCGGCTAGTGTTTTAATTTCTAGTGTAGTATACTACACTAAGCATACCCTGTAAAATATCTGTACAGGGTATACGCCAGTCGACTGCCTGCACAGCGCAACTAGTTGCTCTCTTTGCATACTGCACAAGCGTCTTAATAATACCCACGCTGTCAGCGCAGAAGCGGGTATGCACTCAACTAGTATACGTGGTGCATATACAGTGTGCAATTTACAGGGTATCTAGCACACTTTCATCTATTCCTAGCCACAATCCACATTTCCCCAAGTTATCAGTTAGTAAATACAATATCTTTTTATCACGCCCTTATGCATACACTTCACTACAGGGTAGCTGCTAGTCGTGACACTTGCTCAATAGTTTTTCGCTCGTGATTGCCTTTATCCCTTTCATGCATTGTTTTTGTTGCTGTTGCGGTTGTTGTTTCTCTTCTCCGTGTTGTTTGCCTACTTTTAGTGTTTACCCAGCGTCGCATAAAAATAGCACAGCAGCAGCAGCAGCAGCAGCAGCAATCGCTGTCGCTGCTAGCGTCGCAGTCGCCCCATTGCATTATGCGGTTGTCGCCTGCGGTCTGCGGCTGCCTCGTTTGCACTCTCGCTCTACCTCTAGCCGTGCCCGTGCCCGTGCCGCGGCTGCCTGCTGTGTGTGTTTTGTCGTCTGCGTAAAGGCTTAAAGTATTACAGTTACAGTTACAGCTAGTAAGCCATGCCCCTCGCTCTTTCTTCTCCCTCTGCTCGCTCACCCAAAGCAAGGCTAAGCCAAATGTTGACGACGACGTTTGCAGCTGCTTTTGGATTTCGCTTTCGTTTTCGCCTTGCTCAGCGCAATATGAGCAACTTTGTAGTTGTAGTTGTGTTTTTTTTTCTCGCTGCTGCTGCTGCTCGCAACAAATTGCTGTAAGCTGTGAAACTAATCCCTCTACTTCGCTAGCTGTCTCGCTCTCGCACGCTGCGCTTGACTACTTTAGCGGATTAGTTTTGAATATACATACATGTATATGTATGTATTTGTTTATGTGTATATTATGATTTTGTTTTTTGCTGCCGACCACTTGACTTGCTTATGACTACAGTTTTATTTACTATCTTCGTGCCACTCTTGCCCTCTCACTCTAACTCCATGTGTGCGCCTCTCTGATCACGTGCCGCGCGCCATTTCGTGCAAATTTCTATTGCATACTTTTAAGCGGCCGCTAATAAGCAACTCAATGGCGATTGCCATTGTTGTTGTTGTTGTTGTTGTTGCGGTATTTACATAAAAAAGGCGTTCACACTGCATTCGCATAAATTTGATTGAAGTGCTTTAAGCTCAATTTGCGATGCGATTTCTATTGAAGACTTTTGAGCATATTTAGTTGGCCTTGCTTTGCCTCAATCTGCTCTCGAAATGCTTGTTATCGATACTTATCGATATTAGTAAATATAATATCTTGTGATATATCAATTTCTAATCAATCTACTGGAGAAATATGAGCATGTATATGCATGCAGATACCCTACATAGTCTCCTATGTCCATTTAAAGTGCTCTTATCGGGACTGCCCGACTAGTAGATACCCTAACCTTGCAACTCTCGCTATTTCAGAGTAAATTTGATGTACCCAGCTTAGATAACCTAGAGTTACAGTCTTTTGGGTAACATATTTGGAGCATCTCTCAGCTATATGTAGCCTATCGAAAGTCATATGCTCCCGCTATACAGGGTATCTGTCGCGTCGAGTTAAGCCTGATAAGTTGGCCACAAAATGTGTAAACAGCGAAAAGAGGTCGCTTTATCGCGTTGACTGTCAATGCCAAGCTGATGGCTGTGGGCAAGAGGCAAGTGGTGCATGTGGTGCATGTGGCGCATGTGGGACATGTGGGGCATGTGGCAAGCTGCAACCGCAACAACAACAACAAAGACAGGTGAGGGGCTGCCACGACGATGATGATGATGATGACAGCTCAAGTTGTCGCTGTTTATTGTGTGTGCCACGCCCACAGCACCTGCCGCCCGGCAGCTTCGCGATTTGCTTTCAATTTCATTTTGTGCATTTCCGTCAGGCGGAAATTCGCGTAAATTTGCCGGCATGGCGCTGGGCGAGTGGGCGGGGCGGTAGGCGTGGGCAGCTTGTCGTGCCGGAAGTTGATGCAAGTCTAGGAACAAGTGCCAAATGCCGGAAGCACAAAGGCACAGCACACTAAATGAAACAGTGGAATGGAATCTGTCAAGCAATTGGCGAACTAGCTCCGGAACCAGTTCCGCAGCAACAGAGTGTCTAGGCGGCTAAATGCCATTTGGCTGTGACTCCCTCTCGAGTTAGCTGACGCTGCAGAGTGCGCTCTCTCATTCTCTCTTTCTCTCTCAGCCTCTCCCGTTCTCTCTATCTCTCTGTATCTCTTTCTCTCTCTCTCTCTCTCTATTTCTCTCTCTCTCTCTCTGTGTATCTTTCTCTCTCTCTACTCGCTCTCTTAGATCTCCTCTCTCCTATCTCTCTCTCTATTTCTCTCACTTTCTCTCTTACTTTCTCTTTCTCTCTCTCTCTCTCGTCTCTCGTCTCTCCTCTCTTTCTCTACCTCTACCTCTACCTCTACCTCTACCTCTACCTCTACCTCTACCTCTACCTCTACCTCCACCTCTACCTCTACCTCCACTTCTACCTCTCTTCTTCTCAGTCTATTCTCCCAAGTTGACAATTCATCTCTCCCTCAGCATCTTCTCTCTTTACCCTTTCCCATTCCCAATCCCAATATTGGGCCTAGCTGCTCCCCAGTTGCCGGCTGCACTTAGCTCTAGCCCGGCGATTGGTTAAGGCGTTATAAATAGCTGCAGCAACTAAGAGGGGGCTCAGAGGAGAGGGCTTAGGTTGAGGGCCACTTAAACTCGATTTGTCGCCATCACGTGGCCAATTAGCACGCAATGCACATAAAAAAAACAAGAGAGGGAGAGAGAGAAGAATATAAAACAAACAAGCAGGCAAACAAAAGAAAGCACAAAATAGAAATAAGCAAATGCCAACACGTAGAGCGGTTCACTCTATCAAGCCGGACGGACAGCCGCCTAGCCCCTGAGTCCTGTTGCATGTCTGGCGGTCATTGGGGCTGGACAGAAGTGTTGGAGTCGCATATCGAGGCACTTCAATCACTTCATCATAACCCAGAGCTGGGCCCGAAACGTAGGCAACATAAAAACGCCAAATGGAAATACGCAAATGAAATTGGGCATAACTGGGGGAGAGTCGGAGGGGGGCGGGGGCCGTACGGTGGAGACTGACCAAAGCTTAACTGGGCGATCTATTGGGGCTTGGGCCGGTATTACTTGAACCTAATGGCAAAATAACGAATAAAAATTGAGTGAATTGCCAGCCAGGGGGCTGGGACCCAATATGAGTGGGCGAAAGTATGAAAAGGGAAATGGGAAATGGGCCAACCTGAATGAAGTCAACGGGAAGGAGCTTATCTCAGCCAAAGGAATCATTGAACAGGCTTAAATTTGAAAGAGCAAAAAATTGTAAGGGATTACAAAGAGATCCAACGAGGCAGGCCAAAGAAAGAGGGAGAAAGATGGAGAGAGAGAGAGGGAGAGAGAGAGAGCTTGAAGGAAAGCTAGTCATCTATCAAGGCTGAAAGCAATTGGACTTGGTCTATTTACAGCTGGTTTTTTAGTTACAACTGCCTGAAAGCGGGGGACGATGGCGCATAGCAGCCAGCCTTTGGCAACAGCTTCTTTTCTCTATTATGCACAAGTAAACATCAAACTTCTCCCTTCGCTTCTCGCCTAAGCGCAGAAGCTTCTCACTTGAACAATGATCACACTTTGCAGTCTGAATTTCCTATCCTATTCCCGTTTCCGAGCAGATTTGCCGGCAGCAACCGTCTCGCCTCTTGGCCAAATGTATGCCAAGTGGCAAAAAGCCGCGAAGGCTTTTGGCATAATGAGCCCACACCCAGTCCCGCCCATCGTGGCCTCGACAACTGTTTCGACCTTGGCTGAAAGACCTATCCTAAACAGAGAAAGAGAGAGAGAGAGAGAGAGGGGGGGGGGGGGAGAGTCCCCCCACCAGGCAACCTCCTTCCCTTCCGGCTGCACATTCGTTTTTATGTCGAGTTTTCATAATTTTTCGCATTTGTATAAAATTCGCATAGCTTCGCCCCATTTAACATTCGAGTGGGCGTGGCAGCAGACATTAAAGGAGCTTTGCGCCTCCGTCCCCCGCCTTAGCACCTGACAATAAAATTAATTAAAATTCAATAAATTGACGCCCGAATGAAACATTCAAAATGAAAAGCGGAGCTCAACATTCAAATGGAAATCCGCTCTGGGACCCCCCCCCCAAATGGGCCAAGGTTGGGGGTATATTTACATTTCAGCGCTTCCCTGATGGCATCCGATGCTGGGGCAGGAGCAGGAGCAGGAGCTGGCAATGCTGGGTGTCAGCTTATGTTAATGCTCAATTACAATTGTTGTCCTTGTTTGAGTTTCAGCTGAAAATTCACTGTATTCCCAGGGGCTCCACGCCGTGTGGGGCTGAGGTTGGGTGTAGGTGCAAATGTATTTAGAGTGCGCTCAACAGAGAATCCAATTGTTGCCATAGCCAAAGCAAACTTCCCTCAATTGGCTTTCACTTTTATTATTATTGAATGACAATTAAATGATATTAGACTCGAGCTAAGACCCCATTGAATTTGCCAAACTTCTACGTTTTCCCCAATGTTTTCGAATCGCTAAAGAGGGGAAAAGCAGTTCAGATCTTTCAAGGTAGAAGCAACATCATGAACAGTTTTAATAAATTTATTCAATTTCGTTTCGCACAGTCGAATAGTCCGTTAGGCAGCCGCACTTGGGTTTATTATTTGCTCCATTTGCCCTTGCCTAGTTGTATATCAGTGCGCATCGTTACACTTAAGCCCCGACACAGCCCATTCCAGCTCGACAGAGTGCCCCCTCTGCAGGCATGCCCTACCTATCGACAATCAGCAGTGCTCGTTCATTGTTATTTATAATTTTTTTATTGTTGTTGTTGTTGCCCAATCGAAGTGCCAATAAATTTAGAGCGTCATAGACAGGGCAAGCGCCAACGCCTTCCCCCAGTCTGTAACATGGCCAAGCCCCCTTGCCCTCGCTCGCGCCAGTTGCGGGGGCCCCATAAACAAAACACTCAGCGGTGCACGGGAAATAAACAACAACAGCGGAACGAGTGCGAATGCTCCAGCAGGGAGTGCTCAACGAGCAGATAGTCTATGGGATACTTAGGATGTGTGGACGAACTGTGAAGGACTCTATATGGTCGCATAGCTCAGAAGGGATATGACAAATGTGATGGATTCCTTGAGAGATACGACAAATGCTTGAATAGTTGTAACTTAGGAACGATTAACTAGAGGAATCTAGAAAATGAGGTCTATAGGTCTCCAGGAACAGACGTTCGGATATAGGAATGAATAGGCAGACGAAGAAGGGAATGGATAAAGTCTTGGATGGAAGCTTAGAATGCAGAGGCGGACAAATGGATGGAACGGAAGACACGGATCGTGGGAAGGACAGATAGAGAGTATAGTTGGAATGAGTTTGGAATGAGGTCGGAGAAACGATCAAGGAAAGTTCATAGGCCTCATAGACCAAACAGTTAAGCTAAAGAGAAGCTTAAAATGAAGGAAAGATGATTGATAGAAGGAAGAAAAGAAGAGCATGGACTAAGAGAAGGACGAATGCTTAGATTGCCAGACGAACGGCTGGAGGGATGAGCAACGACAGCTGAACGGACTGTCGGAGAAACGGAGGGGTCTATGAACATCGGGACTGACTCTCAACTACTTTCCATTTAAACCCTGCTACATATCCAGATGAGACCCAACATGCCCTTTTTAGCTAATGGCATTGAGCTTAGGGTATACTGAATTTAGCAGACAGCAACAAATTATTTTGATTTTGCACGTTTACGTTTTAGGGCTTGAGGAGGGTTGGAGACGTTCCGAGTGGGTTATGAGAGCCGAAAGCAAATGCAGCTGGCTTTTGATACAAATAAAGAGCAGATAAATAAAAATAAATAAATGGCAAAGAAAAAGTGCATTTAACTGGGGTGGGTGATGACTGGAGGGAGGGGAGGGGGGTTGGGGCCAAGTGTGCCAAGGGCTAAGGGCTTCCAGCGGCAGAGAGCGACTCTGCCTTATAGGCAGCGCTCATAATGATGTTATTGTTGTTGTTGTTATTGTGGCAGAGGCATACGCCAGCAAATTGAATTGTTTGGCAGAAGCTATGAGGGAGACAGACAGAGAGTGAGTGAGAGGGAGAGCGAGAGAGGGCGGGTGGGCAGCTCAGCTGAGAGCGAAATCAACAAGCAAGCCGAGGCCGCTCGCTATGTGTGCGGTGTGGGTGCAAGTTCTTGTGGCAACAGTTGTCCCAACGAAATGCCAACACACACACACACACACAGATACACGCACGCCACACTTGGCTAACAAAGTTAGGCAAAAAGCAAAACAAAATATACACAAAAAGAAAAAAAAAAAACGAGAAAATTCTTTTGACAACAACAAGCGCAAGAGAAGGAAATTGAAAAGCCTGCAAATGCTTGTGGCGTGGGTCTTTATGGGGGCTGCATGTGTATAAGATTGTCACACACACGCACACATACACCTATGCCCACGCACACACTCACAGAGAGCAGTCGACGTCTCAGTTTCGATTTGTGAGTTTTGAACAAACTTTTTCCTTTTTTTTTTTTTGCTTGGCGACAAAGGCATTTCGAGAGCTTTTCTTTGTTTTTGCCTGTGGGTGTGTGTGTGTGTGTGTGTGCGTGTGTGTGTGTGTGTGTGTGTGTGCTCTGTGTGTGTGCGTGTTTGTTCTCTTGTGGAATTGAACTTTGCTGGCTAAGCAGCGCGTTACTAATTTGAAAAAGCAGTGCGTTCGCCTCAAAGCAGGCAACGCTTTCGTTTTTGCTTAAACAAAAGGAAATTGCCTGTACAGTGATCACCCGATATGTGGCGCAGTTGTTTCGAAAAGTTCTTTAAGCTTAAGTGAAACCTAGAAGAAATTCAAGCAGTCAGCCGAAGCCGGACTGAGGAGACACTCAACAGAAAGTTCTCTAAGCTTTTGCTTAATCAAGCTGTAGGTCCTTCCAGCAATCAATCTGTCAAGTCAATTAGACAGCAATCAGTTTTGCAGCCAACCAATTAGTCATCAATCAGTCTTGCAGCCAGTCAATCAGTCAAGTCAATCACTCATCATTCAATCAGTCATCAATCAGCTTTGCAGCCAATCAATCAGTCATCAATCAGCCTTGCAGCCAGTTAATCAGTCAAGTCAATCACTCATCAAGCAGTTTTGCAGCCATTCAATCAGTCATCAATCAGTTTTGCAGCCAATCAATCAGTCATCAATCAGTATTGCAGCCAATCAATCAGTCATCAATCAGTATTGCAGCAAGTCAATCAGTCATCAATCTATCTTGCAACAAGTCAATCAGTCATCAATCTATCTTGCAACAAGTCAATCAGTCATCAATCAGTTTTGCAACCCAATCAATCAGTCATCAATCAGTCTTGCAGCCAGTCAATCAGTCAAGTCAATCACTAATCAATCAGTCTTGCAGCCAGTCAATCAATCAATTTGCCCATCTATCAATTATTCATCAATCATTGATTGATGATTATCAATCAATCAATCAGTAAATGCTTGACTGAATTACATCAATCATCAGACAACAAACAACAAATCAACTTGACTTTAAATAAGCAGACACTCACGCCTCAACCTAGATAGATTGACAATCAATCAATCTTTAGTCAGTTTTTTATCAATCAACAAGTCAATCTATCCGTACTCCACTTGAAATTCTTTCAGCAGTTAGTCAATCAATTAAACATCAATCAGCAACTCAATCAACCATCAATCAAAAAGTCAATAATTGATCAGTGCACCGATCAGCTAGTCAATCAATCAACAAGTCAATCAACCATCAATCTGCCAATCTGCGCTATCATCATTCAGTCGTACAACAGCTGGCCAATCAGTCAGTTTATCCGTCAATCATTCAACCCCTCAATCACTCAGCAAACAACAAGCAATACTCCATCTATATATATTGCATTCAATCTAGCTCGATTACCATATTTCACCACATCTCCATTCGCTCGCTGCGAAACGATTTTCATTTCGAATATTAAAATATTTCACTCGAATCAGATTTAACATCTACTCAGGCTTAACGCCTGCTGCTTTAACTGAATCTAATGCCCGAATATATTTCTCTTTTTGCTAATAATGGAATAACCAACGGCAAAAAAGGAATCATTGAATGCCCCCCACACGCGCTGCGCTGGCAGAGGACTCGCAGCGAGATCCTGTCTGGAACATTGGTTGACCATATTTTGACAACTGTTACCGCAAAAACAAATAGAGCTAAAAAGGCCATAAAAAAGCAGCGAAGAAGGGGAAGGGCGTGGGCGTTTGTGGTGCAGGGAAGCAGAAGAAACAAAAAATTGGTCGGCCAGCTGCCGCATGTGGCATGTGGCATGTGGCATCCACTTGTGGTTATTGTTGTCAGAACTTTTGCTTTTTGCGTACTTGCGCCACTTGCTGGCTGTTATTTTAACCAGCTAAATGTGGACGTATGTGTGTCTGTGTGTGTGTGTGTGTGTATGTGTGTGTGTGGGTGTGTACATGTGTGTGTGTGTGCTGGCCAAGGCTCTGCTTACAAATCGGGGGCAAGGCAAAGAAAAACAAGAATTACTTTTATATTTAACTTGCTGAATATTAAATGCCTGAGCAGAAACTGTTATAAACTGTTATACTTATATTATATTAAATGCCTGAGCAGAGACTGTTATAAACTGTTATACTTATATTATATTAAATGCCTGAGCAGAAACTGTTATAAACTGTTATACTTATATTATATTAAATGCCTGAGCAGAGACTGTTATAAACTGTTATACTTATTTTATATTAAATGCCTTAGCAGAAACTGTTATAAACTCTTATACTGCTATTAAATTATATTCGCTTAGCAAAGGATATTTTGTCAACTATTATACTGCTGTAAACTGTTATACTCATATTAGCTGTTATACTGTTCTACAAATATTAACTGTTATACATTCTGTTAATCTATTATTGACACCCCATTAGCTATTGTAAACTGTTATACATTTTTGTTAACTGTTATACTCTTTGCCAATACAGACCCTTTAAGCTCATATTTTATAACAAACTGTTATAATTGTTATAATTATTTTCATAATTTGAACTATTCTACAGTTGTTTCCATATTAATAGCACTCAGCACTACTTCCATAAATCCAAACTCAAATTTATCACAATGGACTATGCTTCACTGAGCTAAAGCTGACTAAAAGCTTTTCCTAGTTATGTCAGCCTAGATAACCATTGTCATTGATGTATAACAGATCGCCTCATTGGAAAGTACCTGCCTACAGCTGCCCTTTAACAACTGTCTAAATGTCTAAAACTACTTAAATTGGCTATGATCGATGGCTGCTTTGACTGTTATTGGCTTATCTATGGGCAAGTATTCTAAGCAACTGTTCGAGTAGTGATTTTTGTATAGCAAAAATATAAAATATGAATATGCATATACATTTCTCAAAAATTCGACCCCACTTGCATTGTTTTAGTATAACAGTTTGTATAACAGCTTGTATAATAGTTTGTATAACAGTTCAAACTAGTCAAAACTTACTGTATTTCATATATTCTGTATAGATTTCTCAAAAATTCAAATCTACTCATCTGCTGTTCTAGTATAACAGTTTGTATAACAGTCGAAGTTAGTCAAAGTTCAATCCTTAACAAGCTAACTTTGCTTTCAGCAACACTCACATATTGTCTGGCTCTCCTTCTCTCTCTCTCTCTCTCTCTCTCTCTCTCTCTCTCTCTCTCTGTCTCTGTCTCTGTCTCACTCTCCCCTAACTTTGCTTAAGTTGAGCCAAGTCAATGCAAAACTTTCCTTTCCTTAGCCCTTTCCCAATTACTCCCAATTCCATTGATTCCCTCCAGACAGGCTTCAATCACTTGCAGCTCGTATTTGAATTTGAATTTGTATAATTTCCCAGCCATATATCATTATCCCACTTCGACAGAGGCAGAAATAACTTTTGCTCCCTCTCTCTCTCTCTCCTCTCTCTCTCTCTCTCTCTCTCTCTCTCTCTCTGTAGCACACATCTATTGTCAGTTAAATTTAATTAACAAGCTCAAAACTGAAAAGTTTTCGAAACTTTACCTGCGCGAAACATAAGCTAGAGCTAGGGACTGCGACACAGGCGAGGTGGTTGGGTGGTTGGGATGTTGGGTGGTAGGTGGGGCGCCATTCGGCCTGGCCAAAAGTTGTTTTATGTGTAAGCATTTTGGCTGGGAATAGTTGCTCGAACAAGTTGCACGCATTTCGTTTGATCTGCCACCGCGAAAAACATTTCAATAAAAACGCGCGAGGGGCGCAGAGAGAGAGAGAAGCGAAATTCTCAACGAGCAGCGGCAAAAAAATGCGAGAAATTAAAATTCATAAGCTGTCTGCGTGGCGCCATCTATGTGACAGCGGAGGTAGCTTCAGCATTTTCGCTGACATATTTTGCACAGGCATTTAAGCACGGGAGAGCGGAGAGCGGGGGCGAGTTAGCTGACGGTGCAGAGTCTGCTCTCTCCCTCTCTCTCTCACTCAGTCTCTCTGTCTCCCTTCGCTCTCTAAAAGGGCTCCGCTTGAAAAATTCATGGCTTTTGCCTGTTGGAGGCTGGCAAAAAGTTTTGCACAAAACAAAAATATAAACACACGCACACACACACACACCTACACACACACACACACACACACACGCACACACCTATACACACTCACCTCAGCACAGTTGTATTTTGAAGCTCTGCCATGGGTGCAAAGGCCAATTTTGAGTTTGAATATTTGAGCTGCTAATTAAAATGTATTCGCGGTTAACAAAACAGCCCCAAATATAAGCAACCACCCCCCACCACCCCCCACTCTGACAGCAGGCGAGAAAATGAGCTTAGTAGAGAGAGAGAGAGAGAGAGAGAGAGAGAGAGAGAGAGAGAGGGAAGGGAGCAAGAGAGAGAGCAAAGTTGTTCGCAGGCTTCGCATTGAAGCCGCAAATAAACACAAAAATGTAATTGCAAGCAAATTTGTGTGTGTGACTGTGTGTGTGTGTGTGTGTGTGTGTGTGTGTGTGTGTGTGTGTGTGTGTTGTGCCAGGGCCAATGCCAATCATTTACAGTTACAGTTACAGTTACAGTTACAGTTACACATGGCCTCACAGAACAGCAAACAAGTAAATGCCAATGCAACAGCAGGGGGTAGACTGTAGGGGGCTGAGGTGGCTGGCTGTTAAGAGCAGAGGGGGTTGATAGTCAGCAGGGGCGAGAGGGGAGCATGTATCAAGGCGCTGCAGTGGTCCAGCTGTCCAAGCAAGCGAGTCAGAGGCAAGAGCTGTCCAAGGCCTAGTAGGTAAGGCTGGTCGGGGGTGGCCAGCTGACGGGGGAGGGGGTTGGCCAGTTGACAACAGCTTGACATTCAGTTGGCATGAGCATGTTGCATCATTTAACTACAAGCGGAAATATGCTGCCATATTGAATTTGCAAAAGACACAATGCTGCAGTGCAGCTGAGCTAGTCGAAGCATATATACCGAACAGAGATTACAGCTGCAAAGGGGTAGGTAAAGGGTGGAGGAGGGGGAGTGGGGGAGGGTGCGTAGGCGACATGGTTGACAGACTGCTGAAAGTGCTCATGCAAGTGCAGCTTTAAGGGAATGGAGCAAAAGTGACGAGTAGAGTTGAAGACTCAGCAACTAGTGCAGGGAGAAGAGAGAGAAAGAGAGAAAGAGAGAATAACTAGAGCCTGTATGAGCTCAAGTAGTGTTAACTGGGAGTCAAAGACAATAGCAGACAGTCATAAGCAAAGAACTTCCATAGCCACTCAAGAAGCTAACGAGTTGAAAAGTAACGAGTAGCAGGGAAAGGCAACGAGTGAGCTGAGCAAAACAGAGATTCAGTACATAGAATCAGCCTCAAGATATTTTCGATACGCTCACAAAGTGTAACTACAGCGAGTAGAAAGGTAACGAGTAGACAAGTAGAAGGGAAAACCAACGAGTAAGCTGAACGAGAGCGATGCCCTGAAGCACACAGAAGCACACAGCCTCAAGACCCAGTCAAAACATTCTACACGTGATATGGAACTTGAGCGAGAAGAAAAGTAACGAGTAGACAAGTAGCAGGGAAAACCAACGAGTAAGCTGAACGAGAGCGATGCCCTGAAGCACACAGAAGCACACAGCCTCAAGACCCAGTCAAAACATTCTACACGTGATATGGAACTTGAGCGAGAAGAAAAGTAACGAGTAGACAAGTAGCAGGGAAAACCAACGAGTAAGCTGAACGAGGGCGAGCTTCGAGGCATAGATGTAAATAGCCTCAAGACTTAGTAGAAGTGCCCACAAACACTAACTTCAGCGAGTAGAAGAGTAACGAGTAGATGAATCTAAGACACTCCAACGAGTACTATGAATAAAGAAGAACCTAAGGAAAAGTTAATCAATGCCAATTAAGATTGTGTAACGAGTAGGCCAACAACGAGAGAGCCTAAAACGGTATAGCTATAGCTATAGCTCTTCTTGAGCCTTATCCAAACTCTACCCCAGCTACACTCAAGCGAGAGCAAACAACGCGCGGAAGCTTTAACGAGTATCAGCATATGGGCGTCAGACACTGCGGACATTCATAGAGCAAACATGCAGCTTCCAAGCACCCCCACCCTCACCCCCACCCTCACCCTCTGCTCCACTGCCTCCATTTGGCATTCGTCAAAGATGCTAACGGATTCGAAACACTCTAAGCTCTCCATCATGCAGGCTCATGGGCCACGGCGACGACACTGGCTAAATGACGTGGCATATTTCAAGGTAGAACAAAGTAAAAAAAAAATACCAGCAAATACCAGAAAATACCAGAGGAGACGACAGAAGAAACGAAAGCAACTTTTTAACGAATTGCTTTGCATCAGCTGCAAATATTCAGCTCCCCCTCTGCCTTCCCCCCGCCCCCCACCGCCACTCGCACTCGCACTCTGCTGGCAAATTCTAATTGTGTAATTAATGAATTGCCTCTCATGCAACCGCCCATCCGCCCAGCGAGCCACCCTAAGCACCAGCGGCAGTCGCAGTCGCCTCCCACCTGACCCGCATTTGGCGTAATTTTCATCCACTGGCCAACGAACCACATGGGACGTTAATTGAAATGCTCGTTGGGTGGCTGCGTCCTTGAGATCGCCAGCCTCCAGAAAAGCGAAAAACAAATACCAACTGAGTCCGGCCCCAGGGAGTGCACGACGGCACACATACCCTGTGTGAATTCCAATTTGCTTCAGCTATCCAACGTTGCGAATGAATAGAACAACTTGATAGACTAGAGTATACCCTATACTGAGTGGAATATATTCCATGCTGAGTTTATACACTCTAGAGTGAAGCTTTTAGTTATATTTAGAATATATATGATCGACTAGCTGATACCCTATACTAAAGCTGTTAAGAACTGATAGAGGAAACTGCAGTCGTATACAGCCGATTGCATTAATTACGATTTGCTGAATGGGTAACATAATTTCCGCTTGCTAGAGACTCAGCTACCCTTTGCATACCCTTTGAATGCTGCCCAATTACAGGGTATATGAAAACCGCAAAAACATGGCACATAAAATCTTGTAACTGCTTGCAGCAAAAGCCGCTGCACGCCGCACCGAGGGCAGCAACGAAAGTTGTCTTCTAAGATTGAAGATCTACAAGAGCGGGAGCAGCTAAGCAAAGAGAGAGAGGAGTGAGAGGGGAGAGAAAGAGCGAGAGAGAGAGTAACAAGAGAGCTGATATATTGATAGAGAGTAATCTCTGCCTATATGTCTTTCGCTCTATATATAGGCAACTTCAAACTGCTTGAAAAGCTTTACCCCCACCCAAAGCTTTAAAGCTTTTCTGAAGAGCTTTAGAGTTTGTGAGCTGTGTGGCAAATGCTTGTAGCAACCCGCGCATAACCAGCTATAACCAGTGCAATGCACTTTCTCTCACTCTCTCTCTCTCTCTCTCTCTCTCTCTCTCTCTCTCTGTCTCTGTCTCTGTCTGTCTCTGTCTGTCTCTGGCTCTCTGTTTACAATGGGCTGCTAGTTAATTTATTTGAAAATCCATTTGTTACCTTTGGCTCGACTCTGTTTACATCTGCGCCTCGATATCGACAATATACGATATATATACATATATACATATAGACGATACGATATATATGTATGTATGTCTATATATACACACGATTTTGGCTTTTGTTTTCGTTGTGCGCTTTACATTTACCGTTAATTCAATTTGCTTGCCTTACTCTTAGATATAGGTATATAGATATATACATATATATAATATATATATATATATATATATATATATATATATATATATATATATATATATATATATATATATATATATATATATATATATATATATATATATATATATATATATATCGTATATATATATATATATATATATCTTAAAGTTAATTTAAACAAACAACAACAACAATTGAATTGTTTATGTAAATTTGCCAACCAAATTCAAATTCAAATTCTATAACAATACAATTATTTATATAAATCTCTCTCTCTCCCACTCTCTCTCTCTCTCTCTCTCTCTCTCTCTCTGTCTCTCTCTCTCTCTCTCTCTCTTTCGATACACATCGACCTATATATATAGATGTTTGATTCTGTTTGTAAATTCCACAAAATGAGTTCATCTTGAGTTTATCAAAGTTCAACTAGATTCGTATTTTTCCTATCTATATCTGGCCGTATCTATGTATATGTATGTCAGCTATATACTCTATATAGAAATCGTTTATGGCCTCCAATTTATGGCCGCATTCTGTGATTAATAATTTGTTTATACCGAATTTAATTGAGTGTTAAATAGTTCATAATAGACGACTCGGAGGTGTATAAAATATATGGATATATGAATATATATACAGACAGAAAGAAATGTCCAGGACTCTATATACAATAAAGACAATGGACTATATAGATCAATTGCTAAACTTATAGTGCAAAAATGTCGCTGTAAATTTATGGCTATGAAATATTTGATTTATTTTCAAGAGCTTCACAGACGGATAAGTTGATAGAGAGAGAGAGAGAGAGAGAGAATGAAAGAGAACTATTGGACAGTTGGAACTCAAACTCCAACTTGAACTATAAATCTTGATTGATATGAAAAATTCAAGAAATACTTGAGCCAACAATGCAAAACTCTCCCTGAACTTAGCTATACGATATATCTCATATCTCTCATATGTGGAATGTACAATACTATCAAAAAAACATTCCTAATATCTTGATAAGTATTATAATTAATTGTATATTATATACTGGTAGTATTTGTATTATATACTTATATAAACTGATATCAAAACTTCTCAAGATCTGAGAGAACTGAAAGTTTTTCATATGGAAACTTGATGGAATGAGTTATATAACATATATAGCTAAAGATATAGAAGACATGGGTAGATCGAAACTGATCAAAGCTGTATAAAGAGAGATTTCTAGATAAGTATAGATAGATAGAAGATACAAGATGGAAGATGGAAGATGAAGATGAAAGATGAAAGATGAAAGATGGAAGAGGAAAGATGGAAGATGGAAGATGGAAGATGGAAGATGAAAGATGAAAGATGAAAGATGAAAGATGAAAGATGAAAGATGAAAGATGAAAGATGAAAGATGAAAGATGAAAGATGAAAGATGAAAGATGAAAGAAGATGGAAGATGGAAGATAGAGATGAAAGATAGATATATAGAGATATATACTCTATACTCTAGACTTTACCATATACTAGGCGTATATAAGGTCTACTATATATATATATATATATATATATACATAGTCCAGTATATCTTCAGTCCCCTTTGCCCGGGCTCTCGATGAGCTCGTCGATTGTTGCTAAAATGAATGAAAAGTTGTTGTGGCACATGGTCGAAATTCACACGTCTTGCCATATCCATACATATATGTGCATATATGTATATATATATATGTATATATGTATAATCAACTGGGGAGGCGCTGGCGGAAGAGGGGCGTGGCAGTTGGCGGGAACAATTGCCCGTTTCGAGTTAATTTTGTGAATTATCGCAAAAATCGAACAACAAGAATTTTCTACTTTTTTGTTGTTGTTTGTTTGTTGTTGTTGTTGTTGTAGTTGTTGTGTGTTGTTTGTTTGTTGTTGTTGTTGTGTTTGTGTTTTGTTTAGCTTTAGTAAATACTTGAAAATTTAATGCCGTTTGGCCAATAATTAAGGCAGCGCGCGTTGTTCGCGTTTTCAATATTTTTGTTGTTTTTTTTTTGCTGGTGTCTTGCTCTCATTATACCCTGTCGGCAGGCTGCTCGAAGTGGGGCATATTAGTTGAGGCACTCGAAACTAGAAACTGAACAAGCTTCGCCTGGAGCGCAGAGTTATAGAGCACTGGCCACAGTTTGAGAGTCACAGAGTCACAATATTTAAGATCTGTGACAGAAATTATTGTCGACTTTCCTGACACAGTTTGAGAGTTACAGTTTTAGCTGCACACAATCATACACTAAGTGCTCAAAGAGCAGAAAATGATTGCCACGCCCATTATACGATTGCCCATTACAGGGCATGCCACAGTCGAGTATACCCGCACAACGGCCATGTGCTTACTTGCTTTGATTCTTATATGCATGCCCAATACCCATCTAGTACGCTTTCTCTCTCTCTCTCTCTCTCTCTCTCTCTCTCTCTCTCTGCCCTTTCGCACCCTCCCTCTCTCTCCCTCTCTCTGTCTTTCGCATATTTGCAAATATTAATCATACGCACAGTTAGCCAAAAATTGATTTGATACGAACGAAAGGTACATAAATTATTTGAAAGATTGAGCGCAGGCTGTGAAAGCAAGCAAAAACAAGCGATTTCATGTGGAACATGCTCTCCACTCGAGCAACAGATGGCGCCACCTCTCCCAATTGACCGAAGAATAAGAAAAAACGCCGGAAATCTCTCGAATCTGCAATTGAAGCAATGCGAAACAGGAAGTGGCCCCGCACTGAAAAGGTTAACTCACAGCAGCAGCAAAGAGAAATGACCCAAGAAGACAGGAGTGGAAGCAGGAGAGAGAGAGAGAGAGAGAGAGGGAGAGAAAGAGAAAGAACTGAGCTATGAAATGTTAGCTCAGCTGAGCTTAGATTGAGCCTAAAATTTAGAGTTTTATGATTCTGTTAACAGCAACAAACAGTTGATTTATGAATATATATGATATATATAAATGGGATATATATATATATATATATATATATGGATTTATTGAATAGGAATTTGAAAATCTCTAAATTTTTTTTATAATTTCTTCAAGCATCTCTCGCAGTCTGAAGACTTTTCAAGCTAAGTCTACCTTTAGAACTGCTTTAAGCTTCAGTTATGTAGCTATATACACATATATAAGGCAGTCGGGCATAGCTGACTGCCTTATACTTGCTAATAGTTAAAGCAACTTCACATTATATATACGCTTTGATGGTGAAAGTCTCAACTAATACTATACCCAGGCTTCCACCCTGCCACGCCTCCAGTAGGCGTATCTCGTTAAGTCCCTAAACATCTGCTCAATCCTAATACTATATACAGTTAATAGAATATTTTATGCGCATATTCGAGAACTCGATTCAAATACATAAAACTAATATGCCCATCTTTGGCTCTTATGAATAGGCATGCAGTAGTATTTCATTTCATAAATCTACGCTATCTTTGCGGCGCCTAGCAGATCTGACTAGAGTCTATTGTGGCACTAAATCAGGCTTCAAACCACACTCAAACCGCAACTTCTTCCAGAAAAACAACTCGAATCCTCAGCTTTAAAAGTTTTTATACCCCGAAGTTTTTCGCATTTGTGGTTTTCCCACATTTTCATGGCTCATGAAAATAGTAAAAACAGCGAAAATTTGGAGCTAACTCAAACTTTTGTTGCAGCTTAGAGCTTATTGATTTGAGCAGTTCGAAGACTTTTCGAAATTCGAAAACAAAACAAACGCGAAATTTGGCTCAAGGTCACAGGCGCATCGAAAACTAGCTCACAAAATATTTGAAATACTTTTTTTTCGATTATATAAACATATTTGAAATTTTCATGAAATTTTTCTTAGATTGAAAACAAAATTATCATAAAACATTGACAATTTTTTAACAGAGTTTGAAACTGAGTTTCAACGGAGTTTTAACAGAGTTTTAACAGAGTTCTAACAGTGTTTTAAAATTTTCAATATTTTTATGTGATACATTTTTTTTAAGATTTATGTATACTCAAATGTTTGGAATATATTATTTTTTTTTTTAGTTTTTTAAACATTTTTTCAATATGTTCAAAGTTTCTTAAAAATTTTCAATATTTCTTCTTTTATAAATTTTTTAATAAATTAAAAAAAAAAACTTTAATATTTTCAAGCGTTAAGCATATATCATTTTTCAGTTGTTTTTTTTTTTCTAATTTTCCAAACTTTGAAATATTTTCAAAAAATTATAAAAAAAAAACTTCAAAAAAGTATAAATATTTGCTGTGTAAATACTTCAAGTATGCACTTAAACTTCTCAGAAACTTTTCATATTTCACTCAATCTTTTCACGTTCTACAACACTGACCTTCAGGTATTTAAGCAGAAGAAGAAGCAGAACTAGAAATCTCAAATCACAATAAAAATTCTCACTCAAAAATGCAGCTGAAAATTTATTGAAAAATATATGTATGTATGTATGTACGTATGTATGTATGTATGTATATTTGTGTTTGGTTTAAGAATTTACCTTTGTTTTGGGTCTCTTTGCACTTTTGTCTATTGCTGTCTCGCTCGCACACACAGAAAAAAATGTGATATATATATATTGGTATATATATATATGTATATATGCGTGTATATTTGTTGAATATACAAACAAACTTTTCAACTTTTAGTATTTATTTATTTTGATATCAACAACAACCCAAAAAAAAAGACAACAAAAAAAACGGCAGCAATTTGCTTTGAGTCTTTCGAAAATTTCCTTATTTTTCGCGCGCCTTCAACGGTTTTCGAAAACAGAATTTTGAAATTTTTCCAGAATCTTTGCTCAACACACACTCACACACACACACAAACAGAGGAACGGGCTGTTTTGCTTTGCTTTGTTTTGTTTTGAACGGACGATTTCAAGTAACGGAACTCGAGATCGAACGGTACTGTTTGAGTCAGTTTGAGTATTGAGCGCTTCTGATTGGCTGTGTCCAAGAAGTAACAACAACGCAATGTTATCCGCTCGGAGGCTGAACGCCTACTGGTCGAAGGCAGTCGCTGAATGCGACGACGTTGCGCGCCACGCAACGCAACGCGTTAACATTGGCAGCGACGCCGACCGTGGCATCGGCATCGGCAGCGACAGTGACAGCGACGGCGGCAGCGTGAGCCGAAGAGCGCACGATGTGCGTCGTTCTCGCTGTCGCAGTCGCTGCTGCGATGGCCGCTGCTTCAGCTGCTGCTGCTGCGCTTTTTAATTGCATTTCAGTTGGCAAAAAGCGCAGCAGCTTTTTGGTCTGCTGCTGCTTGTCTGCGCTTCATAAAATATTTTCCTGCTGAATAATTTAATGCAAATATAACGCAGTCTACACACTGTGTGTGTGTGTGTGTGTGTGTGTTTATGGCGCCCAAAAACTCTACACAGAGCACGCACCAAACACGACCTTCTGCCTCAGGTGGACGCTCTCCACAAATGCCTGCTGGAATGCTTTGCCATTCGGCACTCGACGCTCGACGCTCGGCACTCGGCACTCGATGTTCGGCTATCGCGTCGTCCGCCTCGTCGTGCCTGCGCTTTCCAGTCTCATTTGTGCTAACAAGTGGGGAGCAACAGTTGAAATGAATGAAACGTTGTCGACGGCAGCGACGCCAGCTGCGACGCGGGCAGCGATGTGCGACTTCATGTGTTGCGCGCCTCTAATACACCTGCTCGACACACATGTGTGTGGGTGTCTGCTTTCCAGGCACACGCATAAGCAGTTATTCGCACTGTTGCGCTATCATGCGTGTGTGTGTGTGTGTGTGTGTTAAGCAGCAACTAATTTTTGTTAATCACACCTTAATGACATGAACTTGACACCGTTCTCGATATTGCTGTCGCCTGCCCTCTAACTGCATGCATTTAACATCAATTGGCCTGTTACCGTTGTTTGACATGTGCGTGTTTCTGCTTGCATGTTCTTTGCATGCCAACGGCGCGCCTTCTCTCTCTCTCTCACTCTCGCCGTCACTTAATTACAATTCACTGCAAGCAACAACAATAGCCAAACCACAGCTTCTTTATATGCACACACTCACTCTCACACTCTCACTCGCACACACATGCAAGCAGACTGGCACTGCAGCAGGCTCGACGCCAATGTCGCTTTTAATGAGCTCAGGCAGGCGACAAAAGCAACTGAAACGTTTTGAAGACATGTAGTAAATATATATGTATATATATATTGAATGAACTTAATGAGTATTTAGAGCTAATTGATATTGATATTAGCTTAATATAATACACATAATTTATAAATAATAACAAAGATTATGAGAGATATATAAAACTCATATTGAACTAAAACAAGTAATTTTCGTCGGGTTGCGCTTTCGCTCGCTTCTTTTGCTCGCTGCCGAAACTAAGCCAGCAGCTGACCAGCCAAGCACAATTCAATCGCATTTCTGGCTCTATTTATAGCTTTCGTCAGAATATGCACGCATTGCAGTGTTTCTATGTGTGTGTGTTTGTGTTTGTGTGTGTGTAGATCAAGTGCAGCAGGCGCTGATTGCCGTGTGGCTGGGCGCACGTTTTCTTTGATAACTTCTGTGTTACTTGCGCGATTTCAATGAAATTTTCAGCATATAAACTACACACACTACTGCATATGTGGGCTAGTACAAAAATAAAAAACTCGCTTTAATTTCATGAATTTTGGCAATATTTATATATATGTATACCATATTTATATATAATATCATCTGTATATTCATATATGTATATCATCTATATATCTAGTATAAGAAAATTCTATAATTATAAAAAAAAAAAGCGGAAAAAAACTTTTAAGAATTTCTTTTCTTCCTTTCCCAATTTCGACGCTTTTGTCGCCTGTTCGCTCAGTTCCAATTAGAACTAATCAGCAAAGTGTTTGCGTAGCGGTTAGCCTCCGTGATAAGACAGCAGGAGCAGGAGCAGTAGCAGCTGCAGCTGTTGCCCCAACATGCCCACAGCCACGCCCCTCGCTCCGCCCCCACCGTCGCCGACGTCAGCGAACTCGTCAAAGTAGTTGCCATAGATGCCAAAGGTCAGCAGCTGCGCGTGGCTCTTGCTCAGCTTCAGCTCCACATGTGTCGCGTCGCTGTCCTCGCCTTGCCACGCCCACTCGAACTCGGTGGGCTGCAGCGCGTAGAGGGCGGCGCTCAGCGTGCTGGGCATCAGCAGCTGTCGCCGGCGTCGCACGAATTCGCCGCGAATCCGCAGCCAACTGAAAGCGACGTGCGCCTCTCGCTCTGCCTCTGCCTCTGCCTCTGCCTCCGTCAGCTGACCGCAGCTGTAGACGCTCTCGTTGCGGCAGGCGAACAGACCGCAGAGTCGGACCACGCTGTACTGCTCCTCCTCATAGCGCCGCTGGCCCACAAACACGCCCGCCCGATAGCTGTACTCCGGCGGCGTCGGTCCGCCGGACAGCTCCAGCTGCAGCTCGAAGTCGCAGCAGAGGTCCGCCTGGCAGAGGCGCCGCTGCTGCCTGCTGCCATTGAGCAGCGGCACCAGCCAGCTGCTGAAGTCCTCGAGCTGCGGCTGCTGCAGCATCGGCAGCTGCCTCTGCGCCGGCCCCACACGCTCCACATCCAGCTCCAGCTCCAGCTTCAGGTCGAGCTCCAAGTGGGGATGTCGCGGCACACGTGCCAGCAACAGCTGCCGCTGGCCAGCGTGCGTGTCGCCCACCATGCGACGCACCAGGGCGCCGTGACGTCCTGCGTAGATGCCACTGCCACTCATGCCGCCTTGGGGCAGGCTCGCGCCAGCTGCCAGCAGATTCACATTGTTGGCCCACGCCCAGCCCTGCTGAAACTGGCTAGCTGTAAGGGAGAGAGAGACAGAAAGAGAGAGAGAGGGAGAGAGAGATAGACAGAGTTTAAAGTGAATAAAAGCTTTAAATTGCCAATAGTTAACTGATAGAGTTGCCAGGCACTTGCAATGAACTTACCATGAACTTGACAAGAGGTTTCAGTGAAGCTTAAAGGATGTATGAGATATGTGCCTGACAGTTACAATGAAGTTTGCCAGCTACTCATGTATATTTACAAGGAAGTTGCAAGGCACTTGGAAACTTACAACGAGCTTACCATGAGCTTAGAAAAAATATGAGATATTAACCTGATGAGATATTAGCCAATTAAGTTTGCCAGCAGTTAATATATATTTACAAGGAAGTTGCAAAGCACTTGCAAGGCAGTTGGAAACTTACAATGAGCTTCTATTGAGCTTGCCATAAGCTTAGAAGAAATATGAGATATTAGCCTAAAAGTTACAATAAAGTTTGCCAGCAGGAAACTTACAATGAGCTTACCAAGAGCTTAGAAGAAATATGAGACATTAGCCTCAAAGTTACAGTGAAGTTTGCCAGCAGGTAATATATATATACAAGGAGCTTGCAAGCCACTTGAAATGAACTTGCCAAGAGCTTAGAAGAAATTTAAGAAATGTGCCCAATAGTTGCAATGAAGCTTGCAAGCAAATTATGAATGTTTACAAGGTAGTTGGAAACTTACAATGAACTTTAACTTTGATATAATAGAAAGACTTTTGAAAGGAAGTTACAGAGTAATCACAAGACTGTGACAAGAAAGAGTGACAGGCAAAGTTACAAGGCAGTTACAAGGTGAATATAAAAGTTATCTAAAGTCACTCAAAAGGTAGAAGATTACAAGTGACTTGCAAGCTAGTTACGAGAAGGCATAGTACAGTAAGACTTCCACTTAAGAAACTCAGAGAAAATATCAAAAGCTTTACAAGCCAGATAAATTTACAATGCACTTAATGAGCACATAAAATGTCAATGAATCTAATAAGCAAGACAGATGATAAACAGCATGAAAGGTGCCGGAACCTCGACTGATAAGAACTCATTTATATAATAGAAGCTGACAGAAAATCTTTCACTATAATAAGATAAGAAGTTCCAGTGAAAGGCGACATGGGAAAATAAAGCTAGCAGATTAGAGCGGAATAAGCCAAAACAATTGAGATACTCTGTTATCAAAGACAATATTTATGAAGTCGGCACGTCTAGACGGAATTGCGCTAGAGCAGATGGGGGTGTTATCACTGCCATTGTTCAAATTGGCAGTATATATAGGGTATAGTAATGTCATATTTGATGGAAAAATAAGTTGTGTGACGGCAGAGATGGCACTACAGGGTATCTCCAAGTCTACTACCTGCCAAAATGATAAGATTTAACCTAGAAGACAGTTTCGAGGGAAGTACAGGGTATGTGCAAGTCGACTATCTGGCTAACTATATAAATTACTCCATTTAAGCACGTCTTATATAAGTGCAGGGTATTTCTTAGTCAACTAAACTGTGAATTGTGTCAGTTGAGACTCTTTAAGTCGAAGCACAGGGTATATGTATGTCGGCTATGTGAATTTATCCATAAACTATACCATTCAAGCACGTTTTGTGTAAATACAGGGTATTTCTTAGTCGACTACATTATAAATTGTATCATATAGGACTTTAGATTGAAGTACAGAGTATATGTAGGTTAACTAATCAACAAAATATATAAATGACCAACTACAGGGTATTTCCAAGCTTCGATTATGTTTTACAGGGTATCGAATAGTCGACTACTTTGACCTGAACATAAGCCGCTGTCAAGCAGCTGCCACTTTAGCCCTAGGGCTAAACAACAGCTTAACTTTGTCGACTACAGGGTATTCTTGAGTCGTGCTCAGCTCACCTGTCAGGAAGGGCAGCTCGGACTTGAACATCTTGGTGACAATGAGGTGCTGCATGGCGTAGCGCTCGACGAGCTCCTGGGCGGGCGTGTAGAAGAGCATGTCGAAGCATATGAAGTGGCCGAAGGTCACGTTGAAGTCCGTCTCGAAGGTGGCGTACTCCGGCTGGGTGGTGCGGTTCAGCTGCGGCTCGAGGTAGAGGTTCCACTTGCGGTAGCGCGACACCACCGCACCGCTGCGGTCTAGGACCACGTTCGTGTTGTACAGCCGATAGCCGCGGGCGGGGCAGTCGGGCTCCTTGTCGCAGCGCTCGCGCTCCTTCACGTTCAGCAGCAAATAGCTCTGAGCGGCGACAGCGGCGCAGGCCAGCTGTCTGAGAAAGGTGGCGACGCCGTCGACGGGTGCAACCACAATGGGGCACAGAGTGCGGCGCGACGGCGCCGGCACCGCCGTCAGCTGCAGCTGACTGTTCAGCGTGCCCTCCGGAAAGATCAGGATGTCCGCGGTGCCATTGGCGGCCTCTATCAGCTCCAAGTAAGCAGCCAGGTTCTCTTCAAGCAGCTGCTCGGAGCTGCCGCCGCTAACCGCCGGGCGAAACTCCACCACGCCCGCCGTATAGTAATCGCTGCTGGCTGCACCACAGCCCACCACCACAGCGGCGCACAGCAATTGCAGGAGCCACAACCACTTGCCACACATGATGTGCGCGACAGACTGAGCTCGAGACGTAGACACTCTCAGTCATCCCACCCTCTCGCGCTCTCTCTCTCTCTCTCTCTCTCTCTCTCTCTCTCTCTCTCTCTCTCTCTGTCTCTCTTTCTCTCTCTCTTTGTTATTTATATCTTATCGGAGACTGCGGTTTATGGCCGCCGTCTATTGTTATCGTCTCAGGCGTATGATTGAGGAACCTCTCTCATCCGCTGCATACTTTTAGGCTCTTCTCAAATTTATAGAAAAAACTTTCTAAGTTTATTTGTTGCTCAGCTTTACAGAGAATATCAGCTAGGCTCTTCTTACTTTAGTCTAAATAAATACACCTACAATAAGCAAAGCTTCATAACGGCTTCCTCTCTGACCCTACTCTTCTGCTAAAGAGCGACCCCACGGAAAAAAAAAAAACAAAACAAGATTCCTGCTAATTACTAAGGTAAACTATGAGGAGCACAGCGAGGAGCAACTGGAAGCAGGTGGCGCAGAAACGTAGCTCGGCAGCGCCATCGTCCTTAGGCTTATAGCCACATTTAAGATCCTCCTCCGGCTGGCCCGTGCCATAGGTGCACAGCTCATCGTAGTAATTCCCATAGATGCCGAAGGTCAAGAGGTTGGACACTGACTCCGTCTTAGCCAAAGCAAAGCGAACACTCAGCATGTGGCTGGAAGGTAGGAGAAATGTATCAGAACTCAAGTTGAGGATTCTTTCTCTTCTCTCCTCTCTCAACTCACCTTTTCTCCTCCTCCACGACAGACCACTCGAACTGCGTTGGCTCCAGGGGCAACAGATTGTCCCTCACACTGTTCGGCGTGAGGAGAAACTCTTGGGACTTCGGGTACTTGGCCTCAATGAGCAAGCGGCTAAAGTTGTGATTTAGCTCCGTTGCATTCAGCAGCAGGCCGCAGTGCTCAATGCTGGGTCCGCTGCAGGCGAAGACGCCGCAGTTGCGCACATAATTGTTATCCACGTCCTGCTCATTGCGCCAGCCGTTGTAGGCGCCTAGGCGATAGCCCGCAACATTGCCTCCTCCTGCTTTCAATGCAGTCCACTCCAGCTCGAAATGGCAGCACAGCTCAGCATGACAAATATCCTTAGTCACATTGCTGTCCAGCTGGAGCCACACGCTCTCATACAGCTCTAGGGTATCCCGCTTCATCACAAAGTCTGAGCTGCTGCGGCCGAGGGAGCTCAGCTCTTGACTCAGATCAGGTCTCTGCTTCTGAGTCTGCACTCGGCTCTCACTCAAGGCACGACGATGTCGCTTGACCTCCGAGCTCTGGAACTTGGGCACTTGGGCCACATAGATGCGGCGCTCGCCTTCGTCCAGCTTCATAACGCTAGTGATAGTTCCCTGCCTTCCATTAAAGATTCCTGTTCCAGTGCTGCCGACCTCCGTGCGACTGGCACCAGCCGCCAGCAGATTTACATCGTTGGCATAAGCCCAGCCCAGCTGCACTTGAACGGCTGTACGGAAGAGGGCAAAGGAATACTTATGGAACTGTATGAAACTCTATCTATGCTCACCTGTGAGAAAAGGCAGCTGAGAGAACCACATGGTGGGAAAGACAAAGTCCCGAATGCCCTGCTTCAGGCGCATCTCGTGCGCTGGGGCATAGAACAGGATGTCAAAGCAAATGAAGTGTCCGAAGGTCACATTGAAGTCCGTGTCGAAGCTCACTGACTCCGGCACGAAAGTGCTGTTCCTCGGCTCGCCATAGAGATGCACCTTGCGGTATCTGGAGATGACCGTGCCATTCCGATCGAAGACCACATTCGTATTGAAGACATTGAGTCCGCCAGGCGCACAAGGACGCGTGTCCTCGGGCGTATCCGTGCACAGTTGCTTTTCATTGATGTTGATCACAATGTATCTCTTGGCATTGCGAGCCGCGCAGGAGATCGCCACGAGAAAGGGTTCATAGTATTCGGCTGAGGGATCGACCAGGCAGGGTGCCACCTCCTGATCGGGCGAGGGCACAAAGCTGCTAGTGCTTAGGCCGTTGAGGGTCATCTCGGGAAAGACCATGATGTCCACTGCGCTGGCATTCGGCGAGTTGATGAGCTCCAAATACCCGGCCAAGTTGTCGGCCAGATTGGCATTGGCATCGTTCCCATTGGCTTGACGAAATTCAACGACGCCGGCCGTATAGAAGCTGCCGCTGGCCGAGTCACCGATCGACGCCTGCGAATAGCCAAGTTGTGATTAGCCGCTAACGCTTATCGGGGCTGCCAACTAACCCACCTGCTGACTCAGCCTGACTCCAACAGCCAACAGCAGCAGCAGCAGCAGCAGCCACAGCGCGTTCACGCTCCTCACATTCTTGGCCATTTGGTAAACGTTGAACTGAGACACGGTCGGTGATATGGAAACGCTTTTATAGCGAAACCCAAAGCCAGCAATCATCTATCTAATCAGCAACAGCAACAATTCGCAATACACTTTTCAACGGGGCTCATATCGTGAGGATAGAGCTCTGGGTCTAGGCCGTTAAAGATTGATGTGTCCAGTTGAGATAGAACTAAATAAGAAAAGAAACTTTTCAAATGAATAAAACTTTTCTAGACCAAGCTTACCTTAATCCTTGAATATCCATAATCCTTGAATATACCCATACCTTCCTGTCAAGTATTTCATACATGTTCCCACCTGACCAGTCCCAGTCGGAAAAGCTTTTAAAATTGGTTCACAATGTTCATATCCCAACTAAGCAGTCTCGAGTAGAGTATTTCAGCTTCGATAAGTCTAATCTGATTGGGCTATCTTGATATTTTGCACACGACTAGATTATCTAGACTTTTTCCGGATGATCGCTGACCCCCACCCCAAGCAGTGGTTTCACTGAACTAAGCTAATACCATAAAGCTGACAGAGGCATCAATGACAGATCTATCTGGATAGGACAGTCCCAGTTGCTTTATGAGCTTGACAATCCCTATCTCTGGCTATCTATCTCTCTAGAGTCATCTGTGTCCAGTTTCGTACTGCTATTTATAGAGTATCAGCTATTTCTTGTGTAAATCAAGTTGGTATAATATCACGCTTTTCGATGTTATCATGCGTATGCCGAATGCATAAATTGATAACTCAGCACATTTTTTCGGGGCTTGTACATTGGACAGCAGAGCAAACTATTTAAGCAACGATTTCGATTGGCTTTACCCATATATATATTAATATATATACGTGTGTCAGGTATCAGGCTACAGTCCACTTATCCGATATAACGGATTTATGATCGTTACGGGTGTCGATACTCTCTCTTATCTAAGTTTTTTTTTATGGATGTCTATTAACGGTGCTTATCAGTCACGCCCTCAAGGGTCGGCAAGCCCATTGTAGCACCAGCAACAGTTACGGAATTTCATATATATAGGGTTTTCGAATCATAAATAGCATATAGGGTAAGATAGCCAAGAAATTGGTATTATCTGTAAAGATTCTACATACTTATAAGTACAGGGTATTTACAAGTCGACTACCGACTTTTGGCCTACAAATGTACTTGAGTGCCATGTGAACTGACTCATAGGAAAGGTCACTTGCACTTATAGCTATTATGTATCTAAAGTGCAGGGTATTTTATAGCCTACTACTAAATTCACACTAGTCTCTGGTTTGGTTAGTTGGTCCAGGGCAAAGTAGAGCTGACACTTTCACTATATATAACTATAGGGTATCTGTCAGCCGGCTACTGAAGCTTTGTCTATCTCTCTCTCTCTCTCTCTCTCCCTCTCTCTCTCTCTCTCTCTCTCTCTCTCTCTCTCTCTCTCTCTCTCTCTCTCTCTCTCCCTCTCTCTCTCTCTCTCTCTCTCTCTCTCTCTCTCTCTCTCTCTCTCTCTCTCTCTCTCTCTCTCTCTCTCTCTCTCTCTATTCGTTTCATGCTATCTATCAAGCGAGGGCTAAAAGACTTAGGGATTGCATACTTTTAGGCAAACCTTACGTAGCGCTCGTTGATATAGATTATAGATTATAGTATTATGATCTTGAGACTAAACCCTAAAGACCCTACTCTCTCTGCATTTGCTAGACCAAAAAATAGCAATAAAACAAAGATCAATGTTCAAGTCCAGGCATATTCTTTGAAAGAAAGAAACTAAAGCTGACCCCATTTTGTATTTATTTAAGAATGGAAACCTTCTGCTTGCGGCACGCTTCAATTGCTAAGGTAGAATATGAAACCCACAGCCAGAAGCAAATGCAGCCACGTGCCGAAGAAGCGCAGCTCGGCAGCGCCATCGTCCTTAGGTTTGTAACCACATTTAAGATCCTCCTCAGGGGAGCCCGTGCCATAGGTGCACACCTCATCGTAGTAATTGCCGAAGATGCCGAAGGTCAACAGGTTAGACAGGGCCTCGGTTTTAGCCAGCTCAAAGCGAACATTCAACAGATGGCTGCAAGCAAGTAGAAGTTAGTACAAGTAGATTCGAACAGCCTCCTCGTCCTCGCCTCACCTCTTCTCGTCCTCGACGGCAGACCACTCGAATTGCGATGGCTCGAGGGGTATTAGATCGTGCTTTACGCTGTTCGGCATCAGGAGAATCTCTTGAGACTTCGGGTACTGGGCCTCAATGAGTATGCGGCTCAAGTTGAGGCGGAGTTGCTCGGGGGTCAGCATGTATCCGCAGTCGTCAATGCTGACTCCGGTGCAGGCGAAGATGCCGCAGTTGCGGACATAGTTGGGATCGACATTCGGCTGATTCCGCCAGCCGTCGTAGGCACCTAGGCGATAGCCGAAGGTGGCTTGGTTGCCTGCTTCGGTTTCCAGTGGGTTCCACTCCATCTCGAAGTGGCAGCACAGCTTTCCATGGCAAACATCGGCCTTCACACTGCCCGCCAACTCCTGATCTACCCACGTGGTATTGTACTGCTCGAGATAGTCCCGAGTCATCACGAACCCTGTGCTGGTGGTCTGGGTCAACTGCGCCGGAGTCGGCTCACGGACACGCTTCTGAATCTGGCTGACCGTTCGCAGCTGTTGCTTTGGCTCTGTCCTCTTGTACTTGGGAACCTGGGCCATATAGATGCGTCGTTCGCTTTCGTCCAGTTTGATTACGCTGGTGAGGGTTCCTTTCTTTCCATTATAGATTCCTGAGCCGGTGCTGCCTAGCTCCAAGCGACTGCCTCCGGCAGCCAACAGATTTACATCGTTGGCATAAGCCCAGCCGAGCTGCACTTGGAGTGCTTTAATAGAGAGGCAAAAGCATAAGTATAATATGAATTAGAAAGAGAAGGAGTAAGAGAGGGAGTAAGAGTATTTATCCCATAGTATTCAATTCTGACCTGTGAAAAACGGCAGTTGCGAGTGCCACTTAAGTGGATAGACAAAGTCCCGAATGCCATGTTTCTCGACCAACTCAACGGTGGGAACATAGAAGGCGATGTCAAAGCAAATGAAATGTCCGAAGGTCACGTTGAAGTCCGTATCAAAGGTGACCACCTCCTGGGTAACTGTCGTGTTCCTGGGCTCATTCAAGTACAGATGGACCTTGCGGTATCTGGAGATGACCGTTCCATTCCGATCGAAGACCACATTCGTATTGAAGATATTGTGTCCACTAGGCGCGCAAGGACGCGTGTCCTCGGGCGTATCCGTGCACAGTTGCTTTTCATTGATGTTGATCACAATGTATCTTTTGACACTTCGAGCCGCGCAGGAGATCTCCACAAAGAATGGTTCATAGTAGTCCGCCACGGGATCGTCCACGCAGGGTGTGACCGCCTTGTCGGCTGAGGGCACATAGGAAAGCGTATTCACGCTATTCAGTGTCATCTCCGGAAAGACCATGATATCCGCCGCAGTGGCTTCTGGGGACTTGATCAGCTCCAGATACCCAGCCAAGTTGTCAGCCAGGCTTGCCGTCGGATCAGCCCCATCGCCGAAGGCAAACTCCACAACAGCGGCTGTATAGAAGTCATCGCTAGCCGATTTGGAGATGAAGGCCTGTAAATAGCCACTTTGAGATTAGCTCTTGACTTTTGTGGGAGCTGCAAACCCACCTGCTGACTGATCCTGGCTACAGCCAAGAGGAGCAGGACCTGCTGCCACAACGTATTATCTCTTGCCATTTTCAGTTTCCGTTTCACTTTCGGTTGCTGCCTCGAGCCGTGGCAAATGTTCAACTGCGCTGTAGTCGGCGATGGGGAGTCTTTTTTATAATAGCCGAATCTCATCAGCCTTATCAGCATTAGCAATAATATAAAATCTTATGAGTAATCAAACTTATCATAAGTTATTCTTTATTATTCTAGATATATAGCCCTCTATCACGGCAATTACAATCTTATCTAAATATTTCGGCTGTGTCATAAAGCAATAACGAAAAGGCGATCGATCCCACGGCGCAAATATGAGCTGAACACTGGCTGCAGCCTATGGACACATCATTCAAACGTTGTTCAGTGAAGTCTTAAGAAGTGTGAAGTGCTCGAAGGTTATGTGATCGTCTGTGGAACTTAGATTGTGGGGGTAGCAGCATATTGTGTGGTGTAAGACATCGATTGATGCTAGCCTCCGATAGTCCATAGGATACAGGATTTATCCGAGGGATCTTCCTGTGTCGTTGGAGTTTCTTGGGCACTTACGTCACAGTACTGCCTCTAGGTGGTAGGGCCATAGGACTAGGGGGTAGGACCATATTGTGTGGTGTGAGACATCGATTGATGCTAGCCTCCGATAGTCCATAGGATAAAGGATTTTTTCGAGTGATCTTCCTGTGTTGTTGCAGTTTCTTGGGCACTTACGTCACAGTACTGCCTCTAGGTGGTAGGGCCATAGGACTAGGGGGTAGGACCATATTGTGTGGTGTGAGACATCGATTGATGCTAGCCTCCGATAGTCCATAGGATACAGGATTTATCCGATGGACCTTCCTGTGTTGTTGGAGTTCCTTGAGTAGTCACGTCACAGAACTGCCTCTCGCCTAATCCAAAGCTTTTGCTTTGCTTGAGGATCTCTCAGTATATCCACATATGGATAAACTTTCCCTTTCCCTTAGTTGCAAGCACAGGCTTCATCACATTGAATATATAGAGAAGTCTTGAGCAACTTCTTAGCCGAGAGTATTCATAATATCTATTTCCATGCAGCATTATTCATTTCAAAGCCCCAATCAAGCTGATAAAATATTATATAGCATTTTGTTTTATAGTTTCTCTTATCAGTCACACACCCAGTGAAACTCAAAGACCGCAACGCCTAGATTTTCGATATTGAACTTTTATGAATGTCAATCGATAAATGAAATCAATAAAGATCAAAAACCGAAACGAGATCTCTTTCACATTCGATTAGCTCATTCCCTTAGAAATTCAGTCTCCGTGCAAATCGAGCCACATTTACTTTATTCACGTTGTATCAAATCCAAAGGCCAAAGACCTATCCCAAGACTTTACTTCTTTCCCTTTTCTTGATTAAGCATGAAAAAAGCTTATCAAGTTTATGACCTCCCACCTCGTTCTTCGGTTAGATTAAAAAAATAACACTAATTCCTAAGGTAGAATATGGTGCCCACAGCCAGAAGCAACTGGAACCAACTGGCAAAGAAACGCAGCTCGGCAGCGCCATCGTCCTTAGGCTTATAGCCACATTTAAGATCCTCCTCAGGGGAGCCCGTGCCATAGGTGCACACCTCATCGTAGTAATTGCCGAAGATAGAGAAGGCCAACAGATTGGACACCGACTCTGTCTTGGCCAGGGCAAAGCGCGCATTCATCATATGGCTGGAGGAGAGAAAGAAGCAATTAATTACTATTAAGTTCCATAGGGCAAGACTTCCTCTCGACTCACGTTTTTGCGTCCTCGACGACAGACCACTCGAATTGCGATGGCTCGAGGGGTATTAGATCGTGCTTTACGCTGTTCGGCATCAGGAGAATCTCTTGAGACTTCGGGTACTGGGCCTCAATGAGTATGCGGCTCAAGTTGAGGCGGAGTTGCTCGGGGGTCAGCATGTATCCGCAGTCGTCAATGCTGACTCCGGTGCAGGCGAAGATGCCGCAGTTGCGGACATAGTTGGGATCGACATTCGGCTGATTCCGCCAGCCGTCGTAGGCACCTAGGGCGATAGCCGAAGGTGGCTTGGTTGCCTGCTTCGGTTTCCAGTGGGTTCCACTCCATCTCGAAGTGGCAGCACAGCTTTCCATGGCAAACATCGGCCTTCACACTGCCCGCCAACTCCTGATCTACCCACGTCGTGTTGTACTGCTCGAGATAGTCCCGAGTCATCACGAACCCTGTGCTGGTGGTCTGGGTCAACTGCGCCGGAGTCGGCTCACGGACACGCTTCTGAATCTGGCTGACCGTTCGCAGCTGTTGCTTTGGCTCTGTCCTCTTGTACTTGGGAACCTGGGCCATATAGATGCGTCGTTCGCCCTCGTCAAGCTTTATCACGCTGGTGAGGGTTCCTTTCTTTCCATTATAGATTCCAGAGCCGGTGCTGCCGTACTCAATGCGACTGGCACCAGCCGCCAACAGATTCACATCGTTGGCATAGGACCAGCCCAGCTGCACTTGAAGAGCTAAAATCGAGAGGAAGAAGACAGAATTATAATAACATGAATTAGAGAAGGAGATGCGAAAAGAGTGACTAAGAAGATACATGTAATACTAAAACTACCTGTGAAAAATGGCAGTTGCGAGTGCCATTTGATTGTGTAGACAAAGTCTCGAATGCCATGTTTCTCGACCAACTCAACGGTGGGAACGTAGAATCCGATGTCAAAGCAAATGAAATGTCCGAAGGTCACGTTGAAGTCCGTATCAAAGGTCACGACCTCCGGCACAATTGTCGTGTTCCTAGGCTCACTTAAATACAAATGGACCTTGCGGTATCTGGAGATAACTGTGACATTCCGATCGAAGACCACATTCGTATTGAAGATATTGTGCCCATTGGAAGCGCAAGGGCGCGTGTCTTCGGGTGTATCCGTGCACAGTTGCTTTTCATTGATGTTGATCACAATGTATCTCTTAACATTACGAGCCGCGCAGGAGATCTGCACAAAGAACGGCTCATAGTATTCGGCCGAGGGATCGTCTAGGCAAGGATTTGCCTTTTTATCGGGGGCGGGTATATATGTAATCGAGTTCATGGTATTCAGTGTCATCTCCGGGAAGACCATGATATCCGCCGCAGTGGCTGTTGGGGAGTTGATCAGCTCCAAATACCCAGCCAAGTTGTCAGCCAGATTCGCCGTCAGATCAGCGCCATCGGCCTGACTGAACTCCACAACGGCAGCTGTATAGAAGTCCTCGCTGGCCCTTTCCCCGATGGATGCCTGTAAATATCCATCATGAGATTAGCTGCTAACTTTTATCAGGGCTGCAAACCCACCTGCTGACTGATCCCGGCTACAGCCAGCAGCAGCAGCAGTGACTGCCACAGCCTGTTTGCTCTTGTCACAGTCTTGGCCATTTGAATTCGCTATCTGGTTTGCTGTTTACTGCTTCTAATGCTTCCTCTCGACTGGGTCACAATTGCTGCTGCAGAACCTTTTTTATAAAGTGAAATCCAACAACCAAAATTCCTTTATCTAATCGGTCCTAGCAACAACATTGAATACCCTACGCGAGGGTAATGCCAACTTGTAGTCAAATATGTGACACATGGTTCAAAATGTCTGGAGCTTTTATCACGCTGAGTCAGAGAATTTGCCAGAAGTGGAAGGGAAAATAAGTTTATGGAGGTATAAAAGATAAATTAATGTGGACTATTGAGAGATATCTCATATAGACTTCATCTTCTTGGAATTGTAGAGTATCTGACGCTTAATTTGATTAATAGAAATAATTTTTCTATGATTTTTGTATATTGTTTATGGACTGATATTGATTTTATGGCCCCATTTAAGATTTTATAATTGCAATTGGGCATATCGAAAGTATCAATTTGATATCAAGTGAATGCTTTTCGGCTCGTAGATTGGATGGCGAGCAAGCGGTTTACGGTGCTCTACGCGTGTGAGCACCCACTTCAAGGTACCGTTCAATTATCCGATATAATAGAATCGTAGTGCTCCACCTCCTTCTCAGTAAACACATTTTGTTATCAGAGCAATTGTTTTTATGGGTCCATATTTACTGTTTTTTATCAGTGATATATTCGTTCTCTTTCTGTTTATAAAATTTATTCTATTATCCGCATTTATCCATATCCACTCAAATGAAATATTGCAATTAGCAATGTTTAACAGCAATTATTTAAGACACTTTATCCGGACTTATCCACAATCATACTAAATAATAATCAATGTCTTTTCTTTAATTTATATTATTTTGCACTTTATCCGTTGTTATCCAGTGGATAATAAATTTTAAAATTGTTCATATTATCCTGGCAATTAAATAAAATATTATCCGCATATATCCAATGGTATCGTAATTCATGCATTTGCAATTAAATTTGACATTTCCTTCCATTTGACATTATCCGGCTCTATCCGTACCTATAAAACTTTATCCACTGCCTCCGTTTATCGATCAAATGCTGTTTAAAGTATTTTTGAGTTCAATTCGGAAAGTCTCAAGGACTTACTACACAGCCTTAGGCGAGTGCTTTGCATTTTAAAAATGAATAAAAAACCCGAACTGAACTCTTTCTTAAATCTAAAGAAAAAACAATTTCTCTGCTTATATAAAATTAAAAAATAATGTTTTAACATTTCTTGGCCATATATTTTAAATACGAAAATTTACCCAGGGGAGACGAGCCGTGTGCACACGCAGACGGGGAGAGTGGGCGAGATAGAGGGTGGCTGCTCATTTTATGCGAAGGCTGCCATAAAGAAGAAACGAACGGTAAAACACGTTAAAAGGTAAGACGTGAAGGCAGCAACAACAACGGCAGAAAAGGCAAACGAAGGCAGCTTCATTTAGGCTTTGGCCCCAGCCTAAGTCCCTGCTCCACATATGCATAACCAAATGCTTGAGCTGTGTATGTGTGTGTGTGTGTGGTTGGCAGCCGGGTCAGTCATATGTGTGTGTGTTGCTTGTTGCTACTTATGTTTAAGCTTTGTATTTAAGCTTTTTGCACGATTTCCTCTAACAAATGGATTTTCACTTGTTGCCCCCATCTACACATACATATCTTATATATACATGAAAGTCCCCATATGTGCGTATGTGTGTGTGTTTGCTATGTAATCTGTATGTCCTTGTTGTCATGCTCGTTTTTTCTAGATGCCCTTCATCGACTCACTTCAGTCGTCGCCCGCTGCTGCTGCCACACGTTTTGCTGCTAACAAATAATTTAATTTCTTTGGGGCCTCTTTGCTAACTCTCTCTCTCTCTCTCTCTCTCTCTCTCACTCTCTCTCTCACTCTCTGTCTTAGAAGTTGGTCCAACAAGCTTAAGCAACCATCTCGCATTTGTGGCTCGCTATGTGCGCCCATCAATGCTTCACATGGCAGCCGCAACAAATTTCATATTCCTATTTACAGTTAATAATCTTAGGCAAAGTATTCAAATGAGCGGAATGATCGACTGGCAGATACCCTGTAAACAGAACACAATGTAGATGTGTATAGTAGAAGTTTCTTTATAACTCAAGCGAGAGTGCGATACCTCTAGACTCTAGACTCTAGCTGGACTTCTGTTTAGATCAAAAGGATAAGCCAAGCATTGTAGCTTTAAAACATTAAGCTCACTTTCCTCAAGCCAATTGCGCATAGAGTCCAATAGGTTGCGTTGGATACCACAAGAGTCCAGATGGCCTGTAGGTACAGCCCAAGGATCTGTCTTCTACGGACTCAGACGGACTCATACGGACTCACACCCACTCTCAAGACCTCCAAATCCATCCTATTTACCCTTAACCTGTGCATGTGCTAGTTGTACCCTCGATCTCTTTCTCAACTCTCTGCTCTCTTTTTCCTTTGCTACCCTAAGCTTAGCTCTCTTATCTTCTTTATCTACCCTAACCCTAAACATTATATTTAATCTGTTTCTATTTAGTCTATGTAGTAGAGGTGAACAAGAGCTCTTCAACTGAGGAGTAATTTCTCCTTGGTCTCTTCAGCTCTTATCCAGCTTCTGGGTATGACAAGCTGCCCAGTTTAGGATAGATTCAGATATGACTCATATTCAGAGAGTGTCATATTTTCAGAAGTTTACTTTGAGCCTAGACTCACACCTTAACAAATGGCAAATCCTGCTGAATAGGCCCATTGCCAAAAGTTATCGATAACTCCAGCAACTGCTGCAGTATTGCTATCGAAAATGTTATCGATTTTGCTTGGTCAACTTTACTTAATAATTAAATTCACAATTGTTGATTCAGTTTATCCCTTCAAGCATTTTGTTTCCGATCTCCACTCGGCAGAAGGCATTGAAATTTGCATTAACTCGAGTACGAAGTGAACTTAATGTGATGCAATAAACTGTTTTTTCTGCTGCCTGCAAGCGAAACGGGTTAAGGCAGCAGCTTAACAGGCAGTTGACACAGCGCCGCACGTGAAGTGAAGGCATTTTGCATGTGAGCCAACTTAAGTTGGCATAATATGCACACAGAGGAGAGAGCCGCATCTCTGTCAGCTCGTCATCGTCATCGTCATCGATATACACACCTTGTGTGTTGTTGGCTGGGAATGTCAACTCTGGCCGCAGGCGCTGGCAGATTTATGTCTGCTTGATTAATTGCAGCATGCGGCGAAGCTGAAACCATTTGTTAGAGCTACAAGCGAATGACGCCCATTCACAGCCACGCCCCCTGCTCTCGCCATGGGCAAACTAAAAATATTATTAATGATGGCAACTCTGGCGGCAGTTCTCAGTCTCTCAGTTAGTCTGCATTTGACATAACTCATACGATGCGTTGTCTCCCCCTCACACAGGGCTGAGATTTATGCGTGCCACCCAAGGGAGTTGACTGCGGTGTGTGTGGGCACTGCGGTGTATTGACTGATTAATTAGCAGCTCTTAATGCCACCAGCAAACGAATTGCCGAATTATGAAGCTTCACCGTTTAGCAACCACAACAGAGAGAGGCAGAGAGAGAGGGAGGGAGAGAGGGAGAGTGTGAGAGGGAGAGGGTGAGAGCAGGAGCAAAAGTGCTGTGTGTACATGTTTGCCTAATCCATGCTTTGCGAGACAAGACTTTAAGCCACTTGACATGTGTTTACTTCCATGTGTGCTAAGACTCTTCTAAGTAGCCAACAGTTGGGCAGAGGGACGGGCGATCGGACGATCGGATAAAAGGTTAGCTTAACTTTTCATATTTACTTCGACATTCTATGCCTATGAATACATATGGCTGACCGGGCAAGCGTGATTACGGATAACTGCATTTCAACAGCCTTTCAAGCTGTCGCTGCCTTTCAGCTGTTGAATGGTGAGTAGTATCATGATCAAGAGTGGTGTTGAAGCTGTCCTATGTGGGACCGTCTTAGCTATATTTTATCGTAAAGTCAGTCATCATCATACCTAGGCAATGCGTGCCTTCAGAGACTCCTTTCCGTAGTGAAGAACATATAGTTATCATAGCAAGCATCTGATGGAGAATATCAATCAAAAAGAAAAGGATAAGAGGAGTAGGTTCATTTGCATCGCATGCTGACTATAGGCTTTAAGTCATATGAGAACCCGTCCAGCCTATAAAATCCGAGAGACTTGTCTTCTATGACTCCAAAGAGAGCCGCCTCACCCAAGCTGGCTTTAAGTCTTTCACAGCTTTGTGGGCTTTGCCTGAAAACGCTTTCTAACTACGGCTTTATACCTAATCCGAGTGTCTGATACAGATACTTAAGAAGACCTTAATGTTTGAGACCATAGACTGCTTGCATAGGCTATAGGGTATTTCATAGTCGATCATACCCGACTGAAGCTGCCTTGCCTATAGCTTTACTATCTGCTTTCTAAATGCTCACAAATTGACTTTCTCCTTACAGCTTTTCCCTTAGCCCTTTCCCTCACCTGATTATCCTTACCTTTTCCGTCGCTCCCTTTCTCTCTCGCTTCCTTCCTCTCTCAACTTGATATCTTTGCTCTCCCACATATTTTATTTGTCTCTTTATCTTATTATATTTGATTTAATTAAACTTTGCGCAAATATATTGCTTCTTTTTTGCAGTCCCGACCATTATTTAATGTTGATTATCAATTTGCTCCGGCATTTTTAATACACACACCCGTACAACTCTCTATCTGTCCGTCCATCTACACACACAAACACACACAGTGATAAATATATGCTGGGAAACCAATAAAGCGCTCGAAGCTGAGTTCATAGCTCGTTCATTGTGGATGGAGAGAGAGAGAGAGAGAGACTAGCTGATTTATAGACATATGCCTCAGAACGCCGACCAGACCAGACCTGACCTGACCCGACACAACTAGACGGGACCGAGACCGGCACCGAGACCTACACCTGCAGCTAGCTAAGGCTGTGAACTGGACCTGAACCTGGGACCCAACAGCTGAAAACTTTGCCCCTGGGCAGGCGTTGTTTAATAAGTTTCAGCTAAGTGGGCAGCGGACGGACAAGCCAAGCGATTCGCGCTTGCCTTTTGCTCCCTTTGAGATTTATTGACATATAAATTTAATACCTAGCTCCAAACACCGAACTGCCGAACTACCGAAAGTCCAAGCATTGAGCGCCGGATGAGCAAAGTTTAGGAGCAGTTGATTGAATGCGCTTTACTGCTTGGATTTCCGTTAGTAAATTGGAAAAAAACACATACTAACTATATATATATATATATATATATATATATATATCGATATATATATATATATATATTAATAGAGCAGAGACACGTGCCTGAAGGCGAAGGCGAACGCACTGTGGCATCAGGAGAGTCGACAAATGCACAGATTTCGTATTTAGTTTAGGCAGCTACGATTTTAATTTTCAATTTCCCTGCATGCCTAGCTGGGCATTATTGAAGGACGCCAACAACAACAGCAGCAGCTGCTGCTGCCACGCCAATCATCCTCACACACACACACAGAGAGAGGGAAGTATGCCGAAAGGAAGCTGCAAATGGGAAAATGGGTGTAAATTGATCGACTGGCAAATACCTCGTAAAGGAAACGACAGCTGAGAGAGAATCTTTGTTAACTGTGACTAAAAAGCTGGTATGAAGACTCTGTCTCTTATAGGTTATGTGATCGATTCATTCATAACTATGTAAAGAGGTATGGAATATCAGATGAACGAATGGAAAGAAGGCTGGAAGAATGGAAGTATGAAAGAGCAATAAACAGATAGACTAATGAACTGACGGATAGACAGGCGGAGACATTGACGGACGGATAGATGAATCGATGAATGGACGGACAGATAAACGAACAAAAGGAAGGAGAATGGAAGACTAAAAGCATGGAAGGATAGACTAACGGAGGGATAGATGGGTGGATGAGTGGCTGAATGGTCGGGATGAAAGGACAGACGAACGAGCGGATAGACGGATGAACAGACGAACCGATAGGTGGACTAACTGACACATGAACGGCGGGGGGAGGGACGAATGAACGGAAGGACGGACGGATAGACGGATAAACGGATAGAAGTACACACGGACGGATAGGCGGGCGGGCAGATAGATGAACTAACTGCAACATGAACGGAAGGACGGACGAGTGGACTGATAAATAGATCAAAGCACAGATGGACTAATAGGCTGATGGGCAGATATGTGGACTGACGGATAAGCAGGCGGACACACAGACGGCTGGACGGTGGAATTATATACCTTCTTCCAGTTTTCTAGTCATCTAATCTAATTATCTATTGATATATCTATCCATGATGCATCAATCTATCTGCCGTATATCTATCATCTACCCTTTATCATCTCTCATCTACCACCTATCATCTGTCTGTTGTCTATCATTTATAATGTATGTTCTATTACATCTCAACTATAATCAAACATCTACCTTCTATCATCTATCGAATTCAGATCTATTCCTAAAAACCCCGCAAACCACACCTCGCATACATCATGCCCCGCTCGATAGCTTGCGTAACTACAAGGTGAATTCAGCAGCAAAAAAAAAAAAAAAAAGAAGCCAAATCGAACGAAATGACAGCAAAAAACGACTGCAATTTCCTGTGGCGCAGGTTTCGCTTTTCTCTATATATAACTATATAAAAATCTTCTTCTATTTCCTACCGACTCACACCATCTCGCTCAGCCTTTTAGCCATACACTTTGATTAGCATCAAATTATGGGTCATTCATTCATTCGCATATTCGATTTGGCATTGCTTGACAATAGTCTGAGTAACCAGGACTCGACTCACTTTGCCTTGCCTTGCCTTGTCTTGCCACAACTTCATTATCAATGCGGTGCTCATCATCGTAATAAGCTTAGAACATTTTCAATGCCAGACATAATGAAAAGTTTTGCACTTGCAATTTCTTATGCTTGCAAAAAATAGAAATCGTCTCGTTTCGCTTTCTCCGTTTTGCTTCGCTTTCACCTTGACGCCGTGTCGCCTGTCTGTTTGAATAGAAAGAATCTGGATTTCTTTACGACATTAGTTCGACTCAATTTTGCAGTCGAGTCAGCTGCACAGCCCACACACACATACACCCGAAAAGCAATCCAATCGAAGCGTATCGTCGTCTCGTAGCATATCGAATGGATTGAAAATTTGGTGGCGAGCACAAAATGCTTTTGCCATAGAAGAACGCATGACAATGTCAACTTCAACTATGAAATGTCTGCCTGCCTGCCAGCCTGCCATGTCTAGCAGAACAGGAGTGACGTCTCTATGCAATGGGGAGAATCGAAGGAGAATCAGGGAAGAGCGTAAGAAAAACGGAGAACGTAGGAAAAGGGACAGCATAGGAGGAACGGAGAACGTAGGAGAAAGGGATAGCTTAGGAGAAAGGAAGAATGTAGGAAAAAGTTATAGCATAGGAGAAAGGGACAGTGTAAGGCAGAGTCATACTACAGTTGCTCAACAAAGATTTCCTAAAGATCTAGCTGAAGCTGATTGACCTTCGCCTGCTCAGGTCGCCCACGCTGAACCGCTCCTGTGCTCAGAAGCTGCCAATGCAGAAACCATAAGTCAAGCTGCAAGGCGACAGACATCGAGGATAAAAAAGAGAAAGCCACGACAAACGACAAGTCGACTCGAAATCCAATTCAATTTCTTAGCTCATGAAACGCCGCCAAATGTCGCGACATTGCCGAGCAGCCCAAACCTAAAACCGCCTTAAGAAGGCAGCCCAAGCCCTGCTTAACCCCACAGCGACCGCCAGCCCGCCCGCCCGCCTGCCAGCCACAGCCGCAATTCAATGCAGTTCAGTTCAGTAAATATTATGCTAAATTGAGATAATTTGTTGCCTGATACTCACCAAAGAGAGGCAGAGAGAGAGAGAGAGAGAGAGAGGGAGGGAGGCAGTGGCAGTGAAACCCTGGCGAATTGTCGTCCTTCGCATGCTGCGTCCTTTCACACACACACACACACACACACACAGAGCGAGGGAGTCGGAGGGAGGGACGGAGGGACAGATTTGCATGTAAATTCATTCGCGTTTTATAGTCGCAAATTTTTGCTCGATTTTGCACATTTTCTAGATTTCTATCGTAATTGGCGGCTTGTTGTGGCCCATTCACAATAATAAAAGGAGCAGAGGGAGACGAAAAAAACTACGAGCTCCCCCCTATCTCTCTCTCCCTTTGCCTCAGTCAGTCTCTCTGACTCTTTCGCGCTGCCGGAAGTACGAGTATCCGTATCCGTATCCGCGTGCCCATATGCAACATTTTGCCATGACTATTGCTTGGAGCGTAGGGACGGTCGGACGGACAGAGGGTCAGGGGAGGGTAGCTGGAGTGTAGCGGAAAGGCCAATGCGTATATACTGTTGCATATTATTGGAGCACGAATTACGTAAAATACTTTTAAGCGCAGCTCGATGAAAGGCAACAAAAAGAACATGCCATAATATGAGTGCTCGAGTCAGGGGACGGCACGACTGGCAAATACCCATTCTATCTTTGAAGACGGAGAATCAGTTGAGCCTGCAGGAGAGTCTCGGATTGACGAATGCAGCGCTTTTAATAGATGGAATGTTGCCTCTTAAGGATCTGATCCTAGACGCTGAAGTAGGATATAAAATTACATAAAAGGATATAGCAGGATATAAAAGGATGAGAAGAATGTAGAAAAATATAGAAGGACATAGAAGGATATAGAAGAATATGGAAGGATATAGAAGGATATTGAAGAATGTAGAAGGATATAGAAGGATATATAAGGATGAAGAAGGATATAAAAGGATAAAGAAGGATATAGAAGAATTTAGAAGGCTAAAGACCGCAAGTGGCGGAGGTGGATGAAGGAACACAGAGCGAACAAGGAAGAGCTCAACATGAGGAGGCTGGATAAACAGGCTTATCTCGAAGCTGAAACCCTAAATAAATCCTCTATACTCTAAAACTAACTATCAGCTCTCGCAATTGCTCCCAAGCCAAGGATGCTGCCAGCGTTATCTAAAGCAAGTATTCGTGGTGTGTAATATACATGTATAATAATACATATGTATATAATATATCTACCAAAAATCCCGCAGATCTATGTATATATATCAATATTTATCGACTTATAGCGAAGCTCCGAGAGCAAACATATAAATCTCTCAATCTGCTGCCAAAATCTCTAGCTATGCATATCTAATACATTTACCCGCCTATCGATTCCTCGCACGCACCTCTCTATGCGCTTCTCATGGACAATTTGTTATTTCTTAACTACATTTGTGTGTGCTAAACGTTTTAATCCAAATATTTATGAACAACTCAACTGGCCAACAGAATTTCAATTAGTACAACGACTTGCAGCTGTTACACTGAGGATAGCACCAGCGGGGGGCTGGGGGTGCAGGGCAGCTTTTTGGTCGCCTGTCGCCAGAGGGGCACAACGTTGTTCGAATACTTTGTGCATGCCATGCAGCGAAGCAGAGCGAGTGGGCGGGGGGAGTCGAATGTAAACGTTGCATATTTTGTAGCATACTTTTGTGGGCTTTAGCAGACTGCCAGGCGTTAAATTGTATAAACAAGCTAACATGAGGGGCAAGCTAAAGGCCGGGGCGTGGCAGGCGACGATGTCTCGAAGTCACTGACCCAAAATTGTGCCAAGCCAAAAAAGACAAACAGCGCAGACGGCAGTAATCAGCCGCATGATACGCGCTCGAGCTGGGAATCAATCAACTTGCGGGTGTATCTGTGAGGTGGCTTGGACAGTGTTGGTTAACTTCAAGATTTGAGGAGTTCATGTTCAAAACTGAGGCATAAGTGGGCGTGGCTATATCAGCCTTAGGCTGTCTGAGTAGGAATCTAGCTGGGTCTCTAGCTGTCAAGCTATGGTAGATATAGCTGAAAGCCGATATGCCACGCCCCTTGTAGGCGTCCATAAGGCATTTTTAGTTATTAACTAGAGTAATATGCACTAAGTTATCTATTTTGGAGAGCTCTCGCTCTAGCCTAAGTACTCTAGTTTGATAGCTCAGCAAGGACTCACCATTGACTCTGGCAATAGACAGGCAAAGGAAGCTTACCCAAAACCAATATGCTCTCTTTTTACTTAATGAGCGAGTATTACAACAACAGCTTGCTGAAGCGTACCCCGCAATCATAATAAATTGTGGGGCAAGCGTCAGTCGTGTGTATAAAATAGTCATTAAAAAGACAAGGCTCAAAAGGGGAGCAAGCACACACACACATGTGTGCGTGTGTGTGTGTGTGTGTGTGTGTGTGTGTCTGTGTCATTTTGCACAATGCAATTAATTGTTTTGTTTATCAGGTTTATCAGACGCTTCACGCTTGATTTGGCCAAACAAAAAGGTTCGCTCTGGCCAATGTCCAGGCCGCACTTTTGGCCATTAGTTGTCATTACTTATGACTCCATATACAAATGCTAAGCCACACCCCCTCCCCCCCCCCCCTTCCATAGTCTAACCCCCACAATATGGCCTTTTGGGCTTTGGCCTTCTGGGCCTTCGGGCTTATTCGATTAAATTAGTCATCAGCAAAACGCTTCATTGATTATTCGGTTTTTCGATTTTTGATTGGGACTTGAAAAGCCACAAGATGAAGGGAGAGCAATGGGGATGGGGAGCGGAGCTCAAATTAGTGCTGAAATTGATACGGCTCGTGTGTTAATGGACAAAAGCGGAGTTGGGTTAAGGGAGGCTCCAGCAGAAGGAAAAGTTTTCTTACTCAAATGTAATCAAGACTTTAAAAACTCACTAAGAGCTCAGACCAAAAAGTAAGTATCAGGCAGAAAGAACTGCTTTAAAGGGGACTTAAAGTGTCTTAAAGAGTCTTAAAGTAAAGATTCATTGCAGCAAACATCTTCTACTAGACTGCATCTCACACTCAAATAGAGATTTCTACAATCTCTAAGCCTTATCTCAAAATACAAAAGAAAAATCATATATTAGGGTATCTTTCAGTTGGGTACGCCCGACAAGAATACTCTGCTTCACGCTCTTAGCTCTAAGAACTTGACATACTCCTCCTCAAAGAGAAATCCCTACACAGCTTCAGCTTCGTCAGTGGGCGAATGCCAGCAACAACCATTCTCTGCCATAGCCTTGGCATCTGCTAGTCGTGCACACCCGCGCGAGCACACTTACTTGCTTTTAATAGAGAGTTTGTGGCGAAAGAGTTTTCAATTTTGTGGTAATTCCGACATTTTTGCGGGACGCAAAGTTCCATGCATGCAAATTTTCATGCAGGCAGCGACGACTGCTGCTGCTGCGGACAATTGTATGGCCACAATGGCAGACAATATATGTACGTATATATACCCAGCACACACACCCACACACACACACACTCGCTTACTCACAGTTGGCACACACGCACACGTAATGCGCTTTTCAAAACTAATATCAAAATAAGGCACGTGTCTGGGAGTGTGTGTGTGTGTGTGTGACGGTAAAGGAATGCAATAATCGAGGCAAGAGATGGCATCAATGCCAACTGCCAGAACAAGGACAACTCACTATTATAATATCCTGCACGCCTGGAAAGTAGATGATGGGTATGCTGAAATGAAAGAAACGAAACTGCAGCGATGTAGCTATCGATAAATATCGATTGTCAATTATAGTATAGTCTAATCTGTTGCTATATGTCCTTAGCAATAATATTTCTCAAGAGGGGAATGCTGCAAACTGAAAAAGGCAGTAAACATGGTTTTATATATGTCAATATATATATATATATCGATAAATATCGAATGTCCATTAAAGTACAGTCTAATCTGTTGCTATACGTGCTTAGCAATAATATTTGTCAAGAGGGCATACTGGTAACTGATAAAGGCATTTATAATGTTTTTATATGTATCAATGCATATATCGATAAATATCGATTTTCTATTTTTATACATATTTGAGCTTAAGACTGCTACAGTTGCTACATATATAAGTATATAAGTCATATAACATGCGTTAAATACGTTTATGCTTCCTTTATGTACCTAATAACATTAATCGATAAATATCGATTTTCGTTTTATATATATTTGAGCTTGCAATAATACGTATTTATATAATAAAACACATTTTTGATTGAAGTCAATATATCCGTGGATAGTTATCGATAATTATCGGTTTCGGAATGGTAAGCAGGAGCATTTTGAAGACTTCTCGACTTTTACTTCTCAATTTCAACATTCAATTAGCTCTTCTGCCCGCTCTTTACAAGTCATCCGCCAGTCGGTCACGCCCACCGCCAGCCCATTTGTTTGCTGGAATAACAAACAACTGCAATTGCATTATTTATGAAACGCTGACGTCAGTAAATTCATCAACCATAATCAATATACTTAATAAACAGTTAACGCCATAGCCGCTCCGCATGGCACTCGACATTCACAATAGACACGAATTTCAGCAAATACAAGATGTCAAATCGAACTGAAAAGAGCTGGGAATGCAGCTGACATAACTCCAGCTTTTAACACAGGACATCGTAGGCTAATTTTGTGGCAGCTCATCAAAAGTTGTCTAAGCTACGCTCCATGAGGAGGGCGTGGTAGGGACGTGGGAGCAGCGTGGCTTATTAGAAATTGCTTTCCATTATTTGCCCGCAATGCAGACTGACCAAGCAAGAGCTATGGCATTAGCCAAAAACTATTTGAGATATTTTCATATTGCTGATTTCATTTAAAAGCTAGAGCCAGGCCATTGTGAATGAACTGGCATTGTGAATGCAATAGCTGCTTTAGCTCTGCTAGCGGTAGAGTTAGGCTTTCAGTGGCAAATTGAGTTTTTTTGGGTCTTCCTCTCTACAGACTGCCTTGAGCTCTAGATAGGCTCTACTTTGTACCCAACTATATCTTTATGCTGAGTTCAGAGCTAAAAGTGTTTACTCAAGTTAAAATTTAACTGTACAACACATAAACTTAACAGCTGCCCAACAGAGCAATTGCCCCTTGCCTTAGGCACAACTCAGCTGCCAGCTGGCTGGAATATTGAATTATTTTTATATATTTGTTAGTTTTATGAGAACTTTGTTTAAAATGGCATATCTTATTGAGCATTTCAATAGTTAAATATAAGTTTTAGCTTAAATGAGAGCCGAGTTATAGCTCAGGCAAATACTATCACTCTAGCTGGGTCAGCTGGGCCAAGTTCATGGCAGCCGAACTGGCTGCATTCAAATGAAAGCAGACATTTTTATGAGCTGAGCCAAAAGGTAATGCACAAGTTGTTAATGTGTTGCCAGTTGTTGTTGTTGTTGTTGTTGTTGTTGTTGTTGTTGTTGTTGTTGTTGTTGTTGTTGTTGTTGTTGTTGTTGTTGTTGTTGTTGTTGCAAGTTGTTGTCTGACGAGCGCAAAATTGTCAGAGGCCACACGTAGCGCAAACGTGTTGAAAATGTTTCATGTAGGAGTAGGAGTATGAATGTGTGTGTATGTGTGTGTGTGTGTGTGTGTGTGTATGTGTGTGTATGTGTGTGGGTTATTAGGGCAAAGCTGCGGCGCGCTGTGAGCGGGTTGGGCACGTGCGATTATTGCGCTCGCAATAAAATGATTTTCAATTGAATTTTTGCGCAGTTGCCGGACGACAACAGCTGAATTTATGATGAACTTTAATATACGAAAAGAAACAAAAACTAACGCTAAATTTTTATAAAGTTTCTCATTGTTGCTGTACATCTTAGCACACAAATGTTGAAGATTTCTTTGTAGCTGCCTTGGCACCTTGTGCGTGTGCATAAAAATCAAGATTTTGTACGCGACGTTGACTTCATTTGGTTAGCATAAAAAACGCGTAAAGCGAAGCAGGAGAAAGGCAAAAGGTGGAAAGCATAATGCGTGCGGGGCGGGGCTGCGACTGGGGCTGGGGCTGGGGCGGGTCTGTGGGCCGAGTCGGAGGTGATTTTTCTTTTTGGTTTGTTTTTTTGGTCAGCGCCCCAAAAAGTATGCAACACAAAGTTAAAATCTTAAAAGGCGCCCATATTGTATGCACAATACAAACACAACACACACAGAGAGAGAGCGAGAGAGAGAGAGGGAGAGAGACAGAGAGAAGCAAAGGAAATGAAGAAAAACTTGATTTATTTTTATGTGCTCAACGAGCCAAGGAGCGCAGGGGGCGTGGAGACGTGGCTGAGCCTGGCAGGTGGCCATTCATACAAGTGGTACGTGCGTAATGACCAGGGACACACACACACACACACACACACACACACACACACACACACAACACACACACACACACGCACTTTGGCGCACTTGAACTTTGAGAAGTTTTCGCATTGCGTATACGTAATCGTATTCCCGGACTCGTTGTCTTTCACTTTATCTCTATCTCTCTCTCTCTCTCTCTCTCTCTCTCTCTCTTCCTCTCGCTCAGTCTCTATTTATAACTTTCTTTTGCCGCTGTCTGTTCGTGTTGCTTGTTTGTTTTATTAGACATCCGCATATAGAATATATAGCCCATACACACTCTCTCAATCTCTACTAATCTCTCTATATCCATTTCTCTCTATTTCTCTCTCTCTCTCTCTCTCTCTTTGTCCTCATCCCTCTCTTCATTTCTTACTATCTCTCTCTCTCTCTCTCTGTCTCTCCCTCTTCTCCCTCACTGTACCTTTTCGCATCTCTCTCCATAGTTCGCGCTCTCTTACTCTCTCTCTCTCTGTCCTTCTCCTTCTCTGATCCTTCCTCTCTCAACTATCATCTTCTCTTCAGCTTTATTGTTCTCTCCATTTCTTTTACTTGATATCTCTCAAAAGCTCTCACACAGACTCAGCACCCACTCTGCCTTGCCTTTCTCACTTCGCCCTCAAACTCTCTCTTTCTTTCCATTTCTCTCTTTTGCTCCCTTTCTCTGTCTAGCTCTCACTCTCTCTTTCATTATTTCTCTTTCACAATCTAGTCTCCCACCTCTCTCTCTCTCTCCATTCCTCTCTCTCTATTTCTCTCTCTCTCTCTCTCTTTCTCTTCTAATATCCCACAGCAAATCTCAATCTCTATCCTTATCTCTTTATCTCAAAGCCTTTCTCTCTCTGCGAATTTCTCTCTCTGTCTCTCACTCTCTTTTACTTTCTCCCTATGCCACTCTCACACCAGTCTCCACCTTGGTGGTCCCTCTCTCTTTAATCTCCTTTTCTCTCTCCCCCTGTCTCGCACGAACTCCATGCCTCTTTCTCACTGTCTCTCTTTTACCTCTCACCTTTCATCTCATCTCCTATCCCCCACCTCTCCCTCTCTCCTCTCTTACCCATGTAAATATAGTCTTGGGTCTCTTCCGGTCATATTTTTTCCACTGGCTTCCACTTCGTGTACGTGGACAAGTGGTCCGCAGCCAATGCGAACAATGCGAACGTTGAACTTGAAAGCAATTGGCAAACGTAATTGATATATAAGGAGCGTGCGGGCGGGCAGCGGCATCAAAAGGCAATAAACGAATAAACGAAATATTGCAAATAATTACTTAAGAAATAAATTTGAGACGAGTGCAAGTGCTTTAATGTTTCGCACGACCAGCTGGATGCCCTGTGAGCAGAGGTAGAGAAGCCAAATGCATTTCAATAAAATCGATATATATCGAAAGAGGAGTAAAGGGCAGATAGAAAGAGTAGATATGAGTGATGAGTAAGTACATTTCATTAAAGCCTTTAAAGACTAAAATAAATCGATATTTATTTAAAATCGATATTTATCGATATGACATTTATATATCATACAACCTAGTCAATAACATTTTTAATTTGTTTAACCCAACTTTAACCCAACTTCACACAGATTAATACACTAATCATAACTATATCAATCGATATACAGTTATCGATAACTTCCAAAACATTAACATACACTAAATGTTATATCGATACATATGCAAACATATGTAACCATCCTATAACTGCTCCATACACTCCCATCGCACCGATATGCCCATTCTCACATGCATTTTCCTTGCGATTCGATTTATCGAAATGCAATTTGAATTTCTTGAGTTTAAAGCCAATCAGAATGGCAACACAATTGAGAAGTAATTCAAGTTACCAAATCAAATTTGATTTGCGCAAAGATGTGACAAACTAGGCAATTCAACTTAATTGCTATAGCAATGTGAGGTTATGTGCGGTTTTGTAAGGTTATGTACGATTCTATTAGCTAAATTAAATCAAATTCATTTTGCAAATGCTCAAATTTCCATAAATTTTGCATTTTCAACAATAATAAAAGAGGTTGAACAGTTCCAAGAATTCCGCAAGCTCGGAAAATATTTCAATTGTCCCTGAGCCACGCCCACTTTTGGGCTACCTTGACATGACTACCTCTGGGCGACTCGTGTCTAATTCCTCTTGTGCTACACTGAGCGAAAGTTGTAATAGAAAAACAATAACATGACGTGAATGCCAAATTGATTTCTCCGAAGGCAGCGGCAAATGCCTCAGACCCCGAGGAGATATGGCGAAAGGAGTAGAAAGATGTGGCGAATGCCTCGCAGCATAATAATAAAAAAAAAAAAAAAAAACGAAAATATGAAAATCAAGTAAAATCATTTCCATTCAAATTCAAATTCAAATGGCACGCCAACAGGGCGACAGGTGACAGGAGGGCGTGGCGCCAGCTGAAAAAGCTGCAAAAAATATATAAAACGGGGAAAACGGGGAAAACGGGAAAAACATGGAAAACGGGAGAACTGAAAGCTGAAAACTGATATTCAATTCAATCAGTTCTAACCCACACTCAAGAGAGGGAGGAGAGGGCGAGGACGAGCTGGAGCTGGAAGCCAACGGGCAACAATGCCCAGCTGTGAATGCCACTGTTTGGGTGGGCGTTGGATGAATGGATTGTCAGACTTTTTGATTTTGTGGTCGCCGTCGTCGGCGTCTTTCGCCGTCTTTCGCTCTGTTGTTTCTGCGCGCTGGACGAGTGTTGAGTACTTCACGATTCGTAAGCAACAACATACATATATGTATGTGTATCTGTTGGTTGATATTAAGTCAACCCCAACTGCCAGCCCCAGCGCCGACTCCACGCCCCGCAGCCACGCCGCGCGCGACCCTTGCGCCCGCCCGCCAGCATTGAAAACATTTCACTTTGGCAACTCGGGGGCAACTTTACAATAAATTTCAGCAAATAAATCAAAATGTAACAGAAGCCGAGCGGAATTTTCAAGCGCCAGGTGCCGCTTCATATAAAAACGAACCCAAAAGCAAGTGAACGGCATGGGGGACTGTTTCATACCCAGTGCTGTTTGGATAAAGCTGGATAAGGGTGAATGAATTTGATTCTGTATAAGCTACACTCATATATATTTATTTGTATATCCAACTACATATCCCTATCCATAACCATATTCATTATCCATACCTATATCCATCTTCTTATTATTAATCTTAGCTACATTATTATCCTCAGCCGTATAAGTTATGCTTATCCGTAACCAGTGATCTACTCCCATTTCTAGCCCAAACTCTCTGACCCTTCCTATCCCTACTTCCTATCGCTAGTTCTATCCCTATTCCTATCCCTATTCTTATCCCTATCTTTATTCCTATTCCTACTTCTATCCCTATTCCTATCCCTATCTCTACTCCTACCCCTATTCCTATCTCTACTTCTATCCCTTTTCCTATCTCTATTTCTTTCTTTATTCCTATACCTACTCCTATCCCTTCTCTCTCCTTTATCCCTATCAGTATGTCTCTCATTATCCCACTTCCTATTCCCATCCCTATCATCTATCCGCATATCTATACATGTCCCTATATCCAGAGCAATTGCTATCCTTATCGTCATCTCGGATATCTATTCACATTTATGTCCCCAATCGTTCTTTCCATCCCCATCCCTATCCCTATCTCTTAGAGAGGTCAAGTCTAGCATATAGCCAGGCATTTAACAGGGTATACTAAAGGCAAAAGCTGAGACACCAGTGAAGCTGGAAGGCGTGGCAGCGCCAGAGCCACAAAACTGAGCCCCGACGACGAGCAAACAAAACGATCCGAGCACAACAACAACAACAACAACAACAACGAGCAAGAAAGAGGAATAATAAAAAACAGAAGAGAAAAGTTTTTGATTTTTGTGAAAAATGTTTTTCGTTTTTCGTTTTTGTTTTCGTTGTGTGAAAAATGAAAATGTGCCCGGCAATGCCAATGTTAACAGGGGGTAGCTAAGTAGGGAGCGGAAGGGAGTGGGCGGGAACGGACGTTCAGGTTCACAATGAATGAAATGTGATGGCGTCGACAGTCAGTGGTGGGCGTGGCAGACGGCGGCTGCCCATGAAGTTTGTTTGCCCGCCAGCTGGCTACAGACCTGACCGGAGGAGAGAGGTGTGTGTTTAGCTGGAGGGTGGGGGGGGGGGCTCTCCCCTTAGAGCCCATTTTTGGGGCCACACTAATTGACTTTTTATGCGCTGTTTCTCTCTAGCAGCTAGCTGTGATCTCTGCTGGCCAATGGCTAAATTTGAACTTGGCCCGCAAAAATGTTGGCCAAACTTCAGCTCAAGTAAAACGCACAACAAATGCTGCCTCAAAGTGCTCCCCAGAGCAAGCCCAACTTTCAGGGGGGTGGCGAGTGCGGACAATTACCTTGATGACAATTTAATTAGATACAGCGAGAGCACAATGGAAATCATATTAGATGAAGTTCTGTTCGCATTAGCGTGCATCCAACTTTGAGCTGTTAATTTGGAAAGTAAGCTCTTGTAGCTTAAGTATAGGAAAAGTAGCTCAGAGCAAGGCTGAAGCAGATTAAAGCCAAGGAACGAGAGTTTCTACACCCTCTAGGGTGGCCAGCTAAGAGCAATAGAAAAATAAATTGCAGTAAAACCAAATGTATTTGAGATACTTCAATATTTTTAATTTCATTCCAAAGCTAGAGCCATGCCATTGTGAATGCAATAGCTGCTTAAGCTTCGCTAGTAATAAACTTATGCCTAGAGTAGCATAAAGGACTTAATTGACTTCTCTAAAGCTGTGGTCTCCCTTGCATAACATAAAATGGCATATCATATAGCATACTTTGGCATTTAAATACTATCCGTAACTTGAACAACTGCTAATATATACCTTCAGACTGGTCACACTCCGTACTCCTATGTATATCCAATTATATTTCAGAATCTAAAGTTCTGCTGCCATGCACTAACTGAGTTAAAGCTCTCTCATTTGGCCATCATCAAAAACAGCCGCCAACCCAAACTGAATTTGCATCTCATCTTTTTTTCTCTCATTAAAATTCGCAACAAGTTTGCGCATCGAGGGCTTGGCTAGATTTTGCGGCGTGATAGCTGCCCAGACAATTTGCTGAACAATTAGCGTAAATATTTCTCTGCGCTATGAAGCTCACAAATATTTTGCATGATAAAAAACGAGTTAAGGAAGCAGTATGAGTGCTCTGGTAGGGAGTGAGCGACTGAGAGATATACTGTCGAGTTTTCTTCACTATTTTGAGAAGCTCAAAAAGTTGAGTGGAGCTGCGTATGGTCTAGTTAAGAAGTTCGATTAGGATAACTCAGGAAAGGCACAGATGGACGGATAGACGGACTAATAGACGGAGGGATACACAGATAGATAGACTGACGTATAGACTGACGGATAGACGGACGGATAGACTGACGGATAGACGGACTGATAGACGGACGGATAGATGGACGGATAGACGGACGGATAGACGGACGGATAGGCGGACGGGTAGGCGGACGTATAGACGGGCGTATAGACGGACGGATAGACGGAGGGACAGACTGACGGATAGACGGATGGGCAGATGGGCAGATGACCAGATGGCTAGAAAAACTGGGGGACGGACGGATAGATCGATAGATAGATAGACGAATCTATGGACAGATAGACGAACAGATGGGCGGACGGATAGGCAATTGGACAGATAGACAAGGACATAAACGAACAGTATTGACTATATAAGCTATGAACTAGGTCATATCATCTTCTGTACACTCCAAACATTTCAAGGAACTAATATACCCTGTTTGCCGACTCTCAATAGCATACAGAGTACGCAGCATGTGAAAATGTCAATTAAGGCACTTTTTATTACCTATTTTTTATAGCGTCGTCACATAATGTGTTACGGCTTGAAGCATATAAAGTACAGGTATATATATACATATAATACATATATATATATACATTTCTGATCTGATATTTAAAGCGAAGTCTGTGCAGCCATTGACGCCTTTTCATCTTTGCGTCTGTCTGCTTATCTGCTTCTATCAGGCTAATCTCTCTATCGTAAAATGTTGCCGAACTTAAAGGTCGATTCAGCCAGCTCCATATAGATGCTATCGGCATGAAGTGTTATCAATTATATTCTCGTTTGATAAGCTCTTTTTTACGGTTTATAGTGCTGAGTGAACTATGCTGCTTTCTTTACAAGATATCTTGACTAAAATAGCCATATTTAGGCCCATTGTCATTATATAGATTATGGCTGAGCTCTGCGTATATATTTATCTTGCTCTGAAACAGCAGATAGCGTTAATGTGTTAATGCCCTCAACACTTTGATAATGGGAAGTTAGGCAGAAGGAGGCGTGAGAGATGCTACAAGGTATATGTGTACTTAGATCGGATAATAGTATCAGTCGATGTAGCCTTCTAGCTGCCTATTTGTCAGTCTGTCCGTCTGTCTATCTACCTGTTCATATATCTGTCTACCCATATGTTTATCCGTCTGTCAATCTATCCGTTTGCCAATTTATCCGCAAGTCTACCTGTCTATCCGTCTGTCTGTCTGCATATCCATCTGTCTATCCGCCTATATATATCTATACATCTGTCTATCTAGCCGTCAGTGTCTCTATCCGTTTATCCATCCGTCTGTCCTTCTGTTTGTCTGTCTTGTTTGATTTTCTAATGAATATTGCATATTGGTTAAAGTTATAATGTATATTAGATATTGAATACGGATTTGTGAATGATGGATAATATATATTCGATTCCGGATAATGATATCCAAGTATTGTACCATACAAACCAAAGCATACTGTGCTTAGCTCACCAGATTTCCCATCAGATTAGATTATCAAAGCTCCCATGGCAAGAAATCCTGCTACAGAAGTTTATCCAATCTCTACAGACAAACATTATTTGATGTATATGAGAAGAGCTCTGCGCCCATATTCGAGATTGGCCAAAGTTCGTTTCAATTACGAGAAGCCTAATTGGAGAAAACTCAAATTGAAGCGAATGAAAAAGATAATTCACAATGGCTATTTCAATAAAAAGTGCGGAAAGTTTGAAGAGCTTAATGCTGGGGCACTTGAGGGCACGACGGGACAGGAGTTTTCGGGTATGGCTGGATATGGTCTGCGGCCGAGGGTGAGGGAGAGCGTAAGTAAGCCTTGACTCGCCTCGCCCACCTGTCCAATTGCCAATTTTCAACCATTCAGAGCCGTGGTGGCAGTGCAAACAAATGAAGTTAAAGCGCTCAAAGGCAGGCTGAAGGGAGGGGAGGGGGCTGAGACAAGGAGAGGTAGCTGGCACAGCGTGCGTCCAGCAGGCAACGGCTCCACTGACAGGCGGTGCGCAGCATGTGGCATGTGGCATGCGGCATGTGGCCAGCATCCACAGTTCACCTTCAGCCCCCCCCAACCGCCCGTCGCTCGGCCGCCTCGCCTGCCTCGGCCACCCTCTGGCCTTGTGCAACAGCCTCATTATAAATAGCGGCGACTGTTGCACGGCAGCGACGCTGGCAGCGACGGCGACGTCGACGCTCTGGCTACCTGTTGGAAATGCAAACACGCGGCTTTGCGACCAACAGCGACGCTGGCAGCGCCGCCAAGGCGCACGCGCTGGAACCAACTCTCCACACGCAACAAAACATTTCGTGGCCTCTCGCCGACGCCCCCTCTACACTCCACGCACTCCCCTGGCCCTCTCCGTTCCCTACGCCCCACTCGCTGGCCACTTCCAAGCTGAGACGACGCTTGGCGCACTTTTTGAATATTCTGGAAGCCGTTGGATTCAGTTGGTGCTACGGCAAAAACTTTGCCAAACAACTTTTGGCCTGAAGAAAATTTCAACTTCAAACAAGAACTATCAAAAAGTTAAGTCCGAATCGAAAACCTAGCGCAAGTAATGCGGATAACTCATTTAGAATGATTTATAGAGTTTGAATGAGACCAAAGTTGGTCTTTGTAGAGTTTCATTGTCTACAGACACAAGGAAATACATGCATGGCTATTTCAGAGGGCCACAGCAACTATCAATGAAGCCAACAATTATCCAGACATAAATACATAAATGGATAAGCGGGTATTATCCCGGATAATATCTAAATGGCAGAGAAAGCTTGATTATAACAATATATCAGACAGTCAGTGTAGTAAATAGTCAATTAGCTGAAAAATATTTGCCGGATAGTGCTCAATGCTCAAATTATACCCGTCGGATAATACCACTGAAAGCCTAGTAGAATAATAGTCGGATAAGACATGAAAATATTGTTCATTTGGACAGTTTATAGCATGGTTCTCAAGCAAATATTAGTATCTGTTACATAATTATTGCCGGATAATATAATAACAAGGTAGTCAAACAAATGTTAATAGTCGGATAAAAGGAAAAGAGTACAATAAATTTGATAGTACTGTGCGGATAATAGTATTTGGATAATATCTCGCATTTATTACGAGTCGGATAAACTTTGGCTAATATCAGCTAGTTGGCGAATTTATGACTAAGTCAACGAACATTCACTTTATCTTGGCCCCCCACTGTGTGTCATACCAATTTGATGTTTATGGGGCTTTTTCACTTTATTTGGGGAATTTTATTGAGATTTATAAAGACTTATCTTATCCGCCAGCGAGGTAGAGCTTATCTTAGCTCGCCTGCGAACATATTGAGAAGAAAAAAAAGGCTTTTTTGTAGTATTTTTTGCGCTTTATATTTGCGCTCAGTGTAGCTGGAGCACGAACGCCAAGAGCAGCAGGCCCAGGCATGAGATGGACTCAATGGAGACGGCCGAGTCCCGAGCGTTGAGCACGATTGGTTGGAGATGGTTTAGGTTGTGGGTGGTGGGCACCTGGCTGTAGTAGTTGGCCCAGATGCCAAAGGTCAAGAGGTCATTCTTGGGCAGCACCAGCTCCATCGTCACCTGGGTGTCGGTCAAGAGCTGCGCCTCCGGCGTTTCGGTCCACGTGAACTGCGTGACGGGCAGCGGCATCATCGAGCCATCCAAGGTGCTGGGCATGATCAGACGTTGCTTGGCAGCCGGGAACTGGCCCTCGATGCGTATGCGCAGGAAATAGTAGCGATTGGCGACGTCGGTGCGGCTGGGGAAGATGCGTCCGCAGCTGATGAGCTCCTCGTCCACGCAGGCGAAGAGCGCGCAGACCGCCTGCTCGCTGCGATCGACCAGTATGAGGGTCGTCTCATTGCCGTAGTAGACGCCCATGCGGTAGCGATAGGCGGCATACGCCACGCCGCTCTCGATGGGACGCCGCTCCAGGTGGAAGCTGCAGCAGAAGGCGCCGTGGCACACGTTCCTGGTGGCATTCACAAAGTCCGCCGGCAGCAGCACGGTGCTAAAGATATCCAAATTGTGGTCCCGATAGGTGGCCAGCTCGGTGTGGCGTGTCGTGATCAGCTGCGGCTGGAATGCGGGCACGACCTCCGGATTGACGGATCCGCCCAGCGAGCGCTTGGGCAGACGCGCCTTGAGCAGCTTCAGCGTCGGCTCCTGGTAGATGGCGGCGACCTGGCGGCCCGTGCGGCCGGCGTAGATGCCGGAGCCGCTGGTCCGTCCGCTGGGCAGGCTGCCGTCGGCGGCGAGGAGATTCACGTTGTTCGCATACGCCCAGCCCTCCTGCAGCTGCAGTGCGCCCAGGAACGGCAGCTCCGAGAACCAATACGTCGGATAGATAATATCCGTAATATTCATTTCGTGGACCAGCCGCATGGCCGGCTCATAGAACAGCATGTCGAAGCAGATGAAGTGACCGAAGGTCACGCCAAAGTCCGTCTCGAACGTGGATAAGTCCGGCTGTCGCATCACGGAGTTCGAGTAGTATTCCCGTCGCCACAAATGGGATTTGCGATAGCGCGAGATGACGCGACCCCGTCGGTCCAGCACAATGTTCGTGTTGAAGTGGCGCACGCCGGAGGCGGGGCACGGATTCAGCGCATCAGAGCCGTAATCCTTGCCGCACAGCTCCTTCTCCACCACATTGATGACTACGTAGATGTTGCGGGCGCGAGTCGCACACGAGATTTCGACCAGGAATAGCTCATAGTCGGGCGAAAAGCACGGCGTTATCTGCTTATCCGGATCCGGCACAAATGTCGCATAATCCGCGTTATTCAAGACGTATTCGGGAAAGACCAGAATATCCAGATCGGCGGTTTCACTTGACTCGAGCATCGCCACAAAGCCGGCCGTGGCCATTGTGACCCTCTCCTTGCTGGTGACGGTCTTCTCATCCGGATACTCGACCACTCCGGCATAATACGTTTTATCCGTGGGCAGCGAGAGCTGCAAAAGCACAGAATATATAGACACAGGATAGATCCTACATAAAACCCATATCTACCTGTCGAGTGCTGGCCACGCATATGGCCAAGCAGAGCAGTCGAATAGCCAGCGCGTACATCTTAAGGCAATGGCCCAGCTAAGACTGAAACTTTGCCCCGCTCCATGGGCAGCACGAAATCTAGCCAAATTAGCGTTATACTATATACGTATATATGACTAAGATCAGGGACTTCTGGGCCATAAAGCAAACGCTGTTATAGTCCACATTTAATAGCGCGCTTTCGAGTGATGTCAGTCACATTATGTTATCTCCTGACTTATAAAAACATTATCGCTTGCCGATATGCGCCTTAAGATTTGATTTCGTCATATTACTTTCCCTTTTTTGTTAGCCGAAACTTGTTTAGCTTATTTATTTCTTTGTTTGCAATAAAAGTTTGCTGTAATCGCTCCGAGTACAACAAATATTCGTAAAAAAAAAATGTTAATGCATCAATAGCAAGTCGAATAACAACTTTTTGAACATTTTTAGCCGTTAAATTTGAGTATGTGAATTAAAAACTTAAGAAATTTTATATTTAAGTGTTATTTTAACTTAAAATCCATGTATTTTAATTTTAATTAAACAAAATAACCGAATTTATATTTTTTATTTGTTTATTTCATTTAATTTCAGCACTTTATTATTATCTTAGCGGTTAAAATTTGAAATTCAAACTAAATACTAGCATGGCAGTGCTGCAAAGTATTTAAATGTGTGGTATTTTTTAGTAACAGCCAAATACCTATGCATGCATGGCTCGCAGTTCTTTTTTTGCAGCTGGCAGTGCTGCGTTTTGGTATTTTCTAGCCACACCGCGTCAGCTGTTCAACAGCACAACTTTTTAAATTGCCTATCGATAGCTGCGCGTTTATTTCAGCTGTTCAACAGCCAAAACAGAATAACAGCTACAAACAGGCTTCACATTAGCATTATCAATACGAGCGAAGCAGACGCATAGCGAATACATTTAACAAGCCAAAATTGTAAGTAACAATTGAATTAGCAGCATGCAAGTGCTGTAAATTGGCAACACAAGCAAACGTTCCAACTGTGAAGGTCATTCCATGCAAATGCACTGACCAAGCCAGAGCGAGAGCCCCCACGAGCAGCAAGACAGTAAGAGAGAGAAAGAGAGAGAGAGAGCAACAACAATAACTAACTGAAGGCAGGTTTGTGTTCTAAGCACGTGTGAGTGTGTGCCCATTGTTTGACTATTAATTAATAATTTATTCCACTACAACAACAACAACAACAATGGAAACCAAAACGCGGCATGACACAACAGAATTGATAGATTGCCAAAGATCTCACTACAGCAACTGTAAACTAACTAAACGGTAAGTAGCTGCCGTCCTTGGCGTGTCTCTCTCTCTCTCTAGCTAAGCGCGCCTTATCAGTTACGTGCCAAGCGCGTAGCTAATGCCGGCGGCCCTTGATAAGATGCCAAACAACACGCAGCTCATCGTTAGACAACAGTTTCTTTTAGATAATCAACTAACCTCACCCCTCTCTCTCTCTTTGTCTCTCTGTCTCTCCTCCAGGACCCGCCATGGCAATCAATGTGAAGGCGCTGCTGGCGATGATCTTCGTCTTCGTGGGCTGCTGCAGCAACGTCGTCTTCCTGGAGCTCATCATACAGATCGATCCGGGCGCTGGCAACCTGATCACCTTCCTGCAGTTCCTCTTCATCGCCCTGGAAGGCCTGATCTTCACCTCAAAGTTCTTCACGGTCAAGACGAATATTGCCCTGAAGGACTACCTGATGCTCGTGGCGCTCTTCTTCGGGGCGAACGTGTGCAACAACTATGCGTTCAACTTCAATATAGCGATGCCGCTGCACATGATCTTCCGGAGCGGGTCGCTGATGGCGAACATGATCATGGGCATCATATTGCTGAAGAAGCGCTACAACCTGAGGCAGTACAGCTCGGTGGCGATGATCACGGCGGGCATTATTCTGTGCACGCTGGTCTCGAGCGGCGATGTGAAGGACAACACGCACCCCACGCTCAAGGTGGAGACCTCCTTCTCGGACTTCTTCTGGTGGAGCGTGGGCATTGCTCTGCTCACGATCGCCCTGCTGGTGACGGCCTACATGGGCATCTACCAGGAGGTGATCTACAAGCGGTACGGCAAGCACCCCAACGAGGCGCTCTTCTACACGCACATGCTGCCCCTGCCCGGGTTCCTCATCATGGCCAGCAACATCGCCCAGCACTGGAGCATCGCCGTGGCCTCCGAGACGGTGGCTGTCGCCCTGCCCGTGCCCGGACTGAGCTGGACGCTCAGCTTCCCGCTGATGCTCTTCTATCTGCTCTGCAACGTGGTCACCCAGTACATCTGCATCAGCTCCGTCTATGTCCTGACCACCGAGTGCGCCTCCCTCACAGTCACCCTCGTCGTGACGCTGCGCAAGTTCGTCTCGCTCCTCTTCTCCATCATCTACTTCCGCAATCCGTTCACCCTCTCCCACTGGCTGGGCACCATACTCGTCTTCCTGGGCACCGTGCTCTTCGCCAACGTGATCAACCAGGTGAAGGAGGCGTACCAGGCGCGCCAGGCCAAGCAGGCCAAGCTGAAGACGGGCTAATCCAGACGCGCAGCGCGCCCCGCCAATTAGAGGCCATTCGTGCCGGCCGTTGCCATTGCTGTTGCTATTGCTGTCCCGCTCGTATCCGTATCTTGTCTACGTTCTTTTTATTCGTATTTAGTGTCAGTTATCGTGCTACAAAGTCTATTGTACATATATATATATGTTGTATATAGATAGTTAGTTAAGCTAATGCCGACTATTTGATACTCTGAAGTCCAGTCCTTGACGTGACACCTGACATCTATGTCCCGTACTCATGTAAGCTACGTCCCGTTGTCGTATGTCAAATATCTGTTTTTTAAAACGTAATCTTAGTACAATTTTTAAATAATAAATAAACTAACTAAAACCTATCCAAGATCTTTCGGTTATCTACCTCGACTCCGACAGACATCTCTAGACATTGACATTGATTTCTTATCATAGTTCCCCTATGCACGCATCTCATATCTTTCATCAATTTATGTTCTCCAGCTCTTAGCATACTATCTCTGTCTCCCACACCTCTCTCTCTCTCTCCCCCTCCCTATCTCTGCTTATCAATCTTACCCTTACTCTACATCTTTGTACACTCTCTCTCTCTCTCTCTCTTTCTCATTTTCTCTTAAAGTTTCCCTGTCTCTATATCTCGCTCTCTCCTCTCAACTCTCAACGTCTTACTCTGTCTTCTCTTTATCTATCCGCATCTCTCTCTCACATACCATCTCTCTATCTTGCACATTCTTTTCTTCTCTCTCTCACTCTCACACAGCCTGTTCTCCCTCTCCATGTTGTTATCTCAATCCCTCAATTTGATATTCCTTCTTTCATTCTCCTTTTCCTCGTTTTATCCTATATTCTCTTCTCTCTCTCTTGCTTTCTGTCACTTTCTCTCTTGCTTTCCCTCTATCTCTCTCACTCTCGCTCTCTCTCTTACTCACTTGCTCTTCCACAGTCTCTGTATCTCTCTATTTCTTGATCTTTCTCGCTTCTCTTCTCTCTCTCTCTCTCTCTCTCTCTCTCTACGTATATCTCCTTTTTCTTCCCATCTCTCACTCTCTTATTATATATTAATTTATTCTTTCTCTCTCTTTCTCCCTCTCTCTATCTCTTTTTCTCTCTCTCACTCTATTTCTTTTTCTCCCTCATTCACATTCTCTCCCACTGTCACTCTCCCTCTCTTTCTTGATCCTTCTTCCTCCTCTTTGTAGCCCATTTTTTGTCTCTTCTCTCTCTCTCCGCCTATATCTCCGTTTTCATTCTATCTCTCTACTTTTCCCTTCTCTCTCTCTTTCTCTCTCTCTCTCTCTCGCTCTCTCTCTCTCTCTCTCTTTCATAATCTAACATCACTTCATCACGTTCACTTTCTTTCTCATTCTTCTTCTTTTCTCTTCCCACATTTCTTTGCTTTTCTTTTCATTCTTCTTCTCTCTTCTTCTTCTTCTTCTTCTCTTCTTCTAGTTCTTAGAGTACAAATAGTGTATTTTCCCTCTCTATCCACCTGTCTGCTGTCGTCTATTGTCTTTTTCCACAGCTGTTGAAACACAAATATTACGTTTATTACGTGGACCTCAACAATGAGCGGCCTGCTCGACTAGCAAATACCCTGTCTTAAGTAAAATGCTCAAGTATATGTTTTAAAAATTATTAAAGATTTAAAATATTATGTTATATTATTCAATATTATAGATCCAATATACCTCTATATATCATACATATCCTAGGAAGAGTTAATATAATTCAACTTAAGCCAACTATTCAATATACCCTTTGAGCCTGCTCCATGTTGCATATGTTGAAGAATTGCCTATGCTGTATACAGCCCTCTGGTTCTGCTCTCCCGTGGGGGGCTACAGTTGATCTAAGTTTTCAGTGTTTAGTTGGCTCGAAAGACTCGCCGCAGATGTTACGACTCTAAAACTGTGCCCTACTTAAGCAAGCGCATTCCAAGCTCGAAAGTAAATAAAGGAAAAATAGAAAATAAAATTCAAAAAATATTTTATTTTGTGAATATTTCTGGACAATATATATAAGGATTTTTTTTTAATTTTTTTTTTTTAAGTTTTATAGGGTATAGAAACTATGTTTTGTACTACGAGAAGTATTCCTTATGGATAGTGTGCGCAGGTTTCAGGGTATCTTTTGGGCACTTCCGGACTAGGGAAATGAAACTGAAAACTTTTATCTTAGCGAAGAGAAAAGAAAAACCTGACTAATGGAACCAGTGCGCCGGAATGATAGATAAAATAGTATCTGCTCCAGGTACTTGGCTCGTACGTGCCCATTCAGCTAGTCTGAGTTCTTATAACTTCCATTGATTGTCTTCGCACTTTCAAGTCACATAGATTACTTACGTTTCGGAAAAAACTCCAGAACTAAGAAAACTCAGTCAGGTCAGTTGGACTTGCGATTGCAGAGCTGAGAGTACGTAAAACTGAGCTCACTGTGCATTTATTCCAATGTGGAGACAATATAAACATAATTTTTAAGCCAAATGTACAAGAATTTCTGAAATGTTCTATGTGAACTCAGCTTCTAGTGTATGAAATGAGCTAAAATTTGGTACAGAGGTGGCTTTTAGCTAGAGATGAGATATATAACAAACTCGGCTGGATCGGATTAGTATAACCCGTTATTTTGATATAATATAATACAAATAAAAGTGATATCAAGCAAATATTACAAGCAATTGCATTCATAAGATCATTTTCAATGTCAAACAAGCAATCAAAGCTTCAATTGAGCCAAATCCTTAAGAATTCCTGAAATGTTCCATGTGAACTCAGCTTCTAGTGTATGAAATGAGCTGAAATTTGGTACAGAGATGGCTTTTAGCTAGAGATGAGACATATAACAAACTTAAGCAAATCGGAATGCTAGAGCCTATAATACTCATAGATCTTTGGTTAAAAAAAAGTGCAGAAATCAAAAGAAAACGTTTTATGCCCATTTAAAATTTGTAGTAAAGGGTAGTATAGTGACGTACAAAGAAAAACTCAGCTTTAGCTTGAGATCTTATATCGTATTGCTATAGCATAAGCTATGGCTTTGTGCTAGTCTGGCCACATTTCTAGCCTTGACAGACGGAGATAAACGCGTTCCGTTTCTTATGGCCGACCCAAATCTGTGAAACTGTGTCAACATTAGATCAACCATCCATATCTATATAGCTCAAATGTCAACAGATCGTAAAGCTAATTCCCGAAATTGGGTTTACCTCAAACTCCGTTGAAAGTGTGTGTTTATCACGACATAAACTCAGTTCTTCAAGTTCGACAAGTTGTTTATGGAGCAGCTATTTATAGCTCTGTCTCCAGTCAGACATCTACAAGAACTAACCGACAGATAGCTCCGAGGTGCCCCTAGGGGTACCTTGATCTTTTATCGCATCACCTATTTTATCAGTTCCATCAAAAATAACGATAGTCGCTTCTTCTTCTAACTGCCAAATGATACTTCAGCTCTGTTTTTATTTTTTTGCTAGTTCAGCGAGAGATCTCGAGGAGAAGGTGAGAAATCGATGAGATCTTAGATCGGAAACTCGAAAAGCTCCTTAAGTTTTGCTATAGATCTTGAAATTTATGGCAACAATCTATAGAGTTGGATATCTAACTGGAGACCATACTATATTCTCTTCTAGTTCTGTAACCCCCCAATATGGCAATCAATGTGAAGGCGCTGCTGGCGATGATCTTCGTCTTCGTGGGCTGCTGCAGCAACGTCGTCTTCCTGGAGCTGATCATCAAAATCGATCCGGGCGCTGGCAACCTGATCACCTTCCTGCAGTTCCTCTTCATCGCCGTCGAGGGCCTCATCTTCAGCTCGAAGTTCTTCACGGTGCGGCCGAAGATCGGGCTGCGCGACTACGTGAAGCTGGTGGTGCTCTTCTTCGGGGCGAACGTGTGCAACAACTATGCGTTCAACTTCAATATAGCGATGCCGCTGCACATGATCTTCCGGAGCGGGTCGCTGATGGCGAACATGATCATGGGCATCATATTGCTGAAGAAGCGCTACAACCTGAGGCAGTACAGCTCGGTGGCGATGATCACGGCGGGCATTATTCTGTGCACGCTGGTCTCGAGCGGCGATGTGAAGGACAACACGCACCCCACGCTCAAGGTGGAGACCTCCTTCTCGGACTTCTTCTGGTGGAGCGTGGGCATTGCTCTGCTCACGATCGCCCTGCTGGTGACGGCCTACATGGGCATCTACCAGGAGGTGATCTACAAGCGGTACGGCAAGCACCCCAACGAGGCGCTCTTCTACACGCACATGCTGCCCCTGCCCGGGTTCCTCATCATGGCCAGCAACATCGCCCAGCACTGGAGCATCGCCGTGGCCTCCGAGACGGTGGCTGTCGCCCTGCCCGTGCCCGGACTGAGCTGGACGCTCAGCTTCCCGCTGATGCTCTTCTATCTGCTCTGCAACGTGGTCACCCAGTACATCTGCATCAGCTCTGTCTATGTCCTGACCACCGAGTGCGCCTCCCTCACAGTCACCCTCGTCGTGACGCTGCGCAAGTTCGTCTCGCTCCTCTTCTCCATCATCTACTTCCGCAATCCGTTCACCCTCTCCCACTGGCTGGGCACCATACTCGTCTTCCTGGGCACCGTCCTCTTCGCCGACGTGCTCAATCAGCTGTGGGCGGCCTACAGGCTGCGGGCGGAGGCACCCAAGACCCAAGTCGAGTACAGTCGCATATAAGATTATATCCTAGGCTAGGCAAATACATTTCACAATTAAAACGATTCGAGTAGGATAAGAAAACAAACTGTTTTTTTTTTTAATGGGACTCACTCAGCAAATAGTACGTGTGTGTGTGTGTGTGTTTGTATATATATATAGATGAGTTAATACTTATGGAAATCGGAAAAATCGTGTTATCAGTTCACACATTCGCATTGGATCGCACATAGATGTTAAAATGTAAATTTCAAAAGAACAGAACAGGTATAAAAAAAAAAAATAAGAATATGTAATATATGAACATGGAGGTTATCATATAGTTGCTATATAGGCCATATAAAATACACGATTCGTATGACAATTGGACATGACGCCGGAATATACATATATATATATACATATAGATGGATATATATGTGGGTATATATATGGCAGCCGATTTACGGTTGGCAATTCATCAAGTACAGCTAGCCTATTGCTCATCCTTGTCCTTGGCGCCGTGCTTCAGGATGCGCGTGAATTCCAGATAGTCGAACAGCCCATTCTTGATGGGCGCCTCCCGATACATCTCGTCCACCTGCACCAGAGACAGAGAGAGACAGAGAGAGAGATGGAGAGATAATAGTTTATATATATATATATCGGAATACTTGATGCATTCACTCACATCTTCATCTGTGAAGCGATCGCCCATTGTGGTCAGCAGCTCGCGCAGTCGATCCTCTGGCAGGACACCCATGTTCTCCTCGTCGAAGCAGCCGAAGGCATTCTTGATCACATCCTCCGGATCGGTGCCCTGCAGGCGCTCGCCGAACAGCGTCAAGAACATGGTGAAGTTGATGGGCCCGGGCGCCTCGTTCATCATGCCGTCCAGATAGTCATCGGTGGGATTCTTGCCCAGCGAAGCGAGCATGTCGTGCAGATCCTCCTTCTCCACGAACCCATCCCGATTCTGATCGATCATATTGAAGGCCTCCTTGAACTCCGCGATCTGTGCCTGATCGAACATGGCGAACACATTCGATGTGGCGCGCTGGGCGCGCTTCTTTGTCGTCGCACGACGTCCGGCGGTCTTGCGGGAGGACATCTTCGAGCTGTGTATGTGTGTGTGAGTATTGGTGATGTGTGAGTGTTAGCTAGAAGCGAGAGAGACACAAATTATAAATATTGGCTGCAATCGAATCGAGTCAATTTATGTCTATATATAGCCAAGACGTTGCTGCTGCGCCGCTGCTTCCAAAGCCAAAGCCAAACCAAACTGTGTCAACAGCGAAACTGATTCCAAAAGCAGCTGATGATCGACTACTGCATGCCCTGTAAGCAGCTGACTTGGGCTTTAAGCTGACTACATTTTTGTTTCATTTATTTTTATATTTATTATAATATTTTTATCTTTTTTATATTTATTGTTGTTTTATTTATTTTTTACATTTATTTATTTTTTATTTCTTTTTATATTTATAAAAATAATAGTTTTTTATCTTTATTTTTTATATTTCTATATTTATAATATTTGTTTTTATTTTATTTCTATTTTATATTTTTTGTATTTCATATATTTTTATATTTAATATTTTATATTTTTTTTTCTATATTTATTATATTTATATTATATTTACGCTTTTTTATGTATTTAATTATTTTTCAATTATTTTATTTTTTGTAATTTATATATAATTTGTATTATTTTTTTATTACTTGTTTATAATTTTTATAATTTTTTTATATTTATAATTTTTTTTTTAAATAAGTAGCAAAACCAATATACTCCATTCCACTCACTGCACAGTGTATAAAAAACATACACGCACACACACATGCATGAGCGAGATATGTGTGTGAGTCATGCAACCAAAATGGCAAAAATGACAACGTCAACGGCTGACTCCAACTGTATATTTATGTGTGTGTGCGTGTGTGTCGCCATATGCATGCATGTATGTGTGCTTATCAATGCGGTGTCATTTGCTTCCAATGAATAACAAAAAGCAAACACTCATAACACTCACACACACATATGCAACAGCAGCGCAGCCTCGCTTAATTGAAAGCCCATAAAAGGAATAAAAACAGCAGCCAAAAAGCGCGACTTGTGCATGTGTGTGTGTGTGCGTGACAGCTGCCCGCTGCAAACAGCAGCCGCGCCCCATTTTTTAGCCCCAGCAAATGGGTCTGCTTTAACCAATTCCACGTAAAACTCTTACAAAGCGCAAAACTTTACTTTTTTTGTTGTTTTCTTTTATATCTTTTTAGGGCTCCGACGCTGACTCATACACACACAAACACAGGCAAACATGTAGGCAGAGCAGTGTAACTGTAGTCGCATTGAAACAATATCTCTATATTATATATTTGTTGCTTTCTTAAATACAACCATTTGTCACTTACCAGTTGCCGGAGCGTAGGAACGTCTTGTTTTTAATACTTTTAATTAAACTGTTGCCGCCGTAGCTTATTTGTTGTGTTGTTCGCTGTTTGCACAGATGACAAATGCTTGTGCTATCGATACGGCCGATAGCTTTTATATTCGACAGAACCAATGCAGCTCTGTGCGGTGTGATAGTATTTTTGTCTTTCGTTTGGTATTTAATTGTTAACAGCTGAGGCATAATATTTTAAAATTTAGCTAGTGAAACAAGCTAAGCAATAAGTAAATATATAAATTTGAGTTTTTATTTTAAAGAAACAATAAATTTTGAGCTACTTATCTAGGCTTAAAGCAAAATGAATGAATATATCTTTATTTGTCGGCCAACGATGTTATCGATATAATTGGTATTTAATAAGGCAACATCAACATTGAGCGGCATTTTTGAATGCAAAAAAAATAATTTAAATTTAAATATTTAAATTATTGCAAACATACAAAAATAAATAAATTAATTTAAAATAATTTGACCCGCATATTTTAGCTGCAACTTCACTTCTATTTGGGCACACTCAGATAAAGTTGTTTAGCTTCAAGTGTGCCCAGCTGTGAGCTAGTCTAAAAATACCAGTTATTTACTGCTTGCCTCCATGGCGGCTTATCAGTGATACCTGTGCTCAGCCACACTGACGACAGTGGCTGAAATTCGAAGCGCAGCAAATACACACGGCGACGCAAGAAGGGCCAAAATAAACAGCAACAGCAACAGGGGCAGTCGACAAAACGGATTTATTAAATGCACATGCATATTTATTTATAAACTTGTTAGCGTACGCAAACGTGTTACAGTCGCAACGCCGCCGCCGCAACAACTCGTCCCGTTCTCAGTGTGCCCAAGTGCAATTATCGAGCGCAGCCGCCCGCCGCCGCCTCCTTCGTTTGTTGCTGTTGTTGTTTGAATTTGTTGTTTTTTGGGTGCTAATATTTTGTGTGAGTGTGTGTGTTTGTTGTGTGTGTAAATTCTATTCAATTCTGTTGCGGAAATTAAGTCGAGTATCGCTCTGTCTCTCTCCCCCCTCTGCGCCTGTCTCTCTCTGTGTGTGTGTGTGTGTGTGTGTGTGAAAGCAAAAGGTGAAACAAAAAAAGGCGCAGTTGCGGCTGCCGTCGCCGCAGCCGCATTCGTATGCAAGAATTGTCGCTGTCGTCATTATTGTTGAGCGTCGGCGTCGACGTCGCCGCGTCCGGTTTAAATTCAATCAAGCGGCAAGCGAAATAAAGCAAACGATAAATTAAATAAAAAGAAAAAATAAATAAAAAAAAAAACATTGCTGTTAGTGTTGTTGTTGCTGCTGTTCAGCTGCTGCTGCTGCTGCTGCTGCGCTGTTGCTTTTCACCGCTTCCAACTACCTCGCCTCTCCGTTAGCTTAACGAAACTCGCGTGCGAGTGCATTCAACTCAGGCAACAGCAAACGGCGCTCACAATGCTGCAGCGTCCATTGTGAATTAGCATAACACAGAACTGAACGAAACTTTTTGTTAAGCTTAAGCCGACTGCGCCGCCGCCGCCGCCAACCGCAATGCTTGCTAACGTGCCGTCAACGTCGAGCGCTGTCTCTGCCTCTGCCGCCGTCGTCGCCGCCGCAGACAACTGCGATGAGCGCACACATCTGCTGGGCAGCGCAGCGACGCCGCCGCCGCCGCTGCCGCCGTCGTCTTCGTCGTCGTCGTCGCCGCCAAAAACGTTAACGCTGCCGCTAATCCATGCAGCGACGCATCCGTCCCGCAGCAGCAGTAGCAGCAGCAACAACAACAATCACAGCGGCAGCAATAGCAACAACAACGACGACAACGACCTGGAGGAGGCCAGCAACAACAACTACAACAACAACGAGAACAATCGCAGCGACGTCGACGATCTCTCCGAGGAGACGGCCGTCTCCACAGCCGGCGCGGCCGACTCGAGCGATCAAAGTGATAAATTCAACCGCCCGCCCACCCACAATCAGAAAAAGCCCAAACTCAGCAAACTGGGCACCAAAAGCGTCGGCCTCAAACGGTAAGTCGAAAAGCTCGCGACATTCGCCAATACGAATCCAATTGGGATTACATATCTCCCTCTCTCTCTCTCTCCCTCTCTCTCTGTCTGTCTGTTTGCAGCGTGTCGTTTGGCTCTTCGAAGGGCTCCATGGTGGAGACTTTGGTGTTTGAGACGCCGACGCCGCTCTCGGAGCACGTGGAGCCGAGCTTTGGCTTCGATGCGGCCGACGCCTCGGCTGCTGTCGCTGCCGCTGCCGGCGCCGCTGCTGGTCAGCCGCTGCTGGCAGCGAATACAGCAGCTGCAGCCGCGACGCATTTACCGCTAGTCGGCAGCAATTACGGTGACTATGCAAAACTGAATATGGACGACAGCGGCATCGAGGTGCAGGAAGAGTGAGTACAAAGAAGAATCATCAAACAATAATAATCATAAAGAAGAAGAAGAAGAAGACGCATACAAAGAGAAAGAGAGCGCGAAGCAAGCAATTAGCGCAAGAGAAACGACTGCGGATCGCCGCCAATGAGTGCAATGATGACTGCGCGTGACGTCAGAGCTCTTTATAATGATGGGAACTTTGAGACTTAACGAAGCCAAAAGCTTACGAACGTATTTTTAATTAGCTAATGATGATGGGAACTTCAAACTTAACGAAGTTGGCCAGAAGTTGAGTGTGGAGGGGTATATAGGAAATGACGATTCGTTGAATGCAGAAGTTTCGTTAAAATGAGAAGTGCAAACTTAACGAAGCTAGAAGAGAGCTGAGTGTAGAGAGAAGCGGAAGTAGAATGCTTAAATGAATAGCAAATGAAGCTTCGTTGAGTGCAGAAGTTTCGTTAAAATGTGAGGTTGAAACCTAACGAAGCTAGAAGTGGGCTGGATGTAGAGGAAGGCGGAAATGGAGTATTAAATGAATAGGAAATGAAGCTTCGTTGAGTGCTGAAGTTTCGTTCAGTAAGGGCAGTTTGTCTGCAAACTTGAAACTGAACGAAGGTGACAGAGAGAAGCGGAAATAGAGGTTTGATAAGTTCATTTCGAAGAGAAGTCGATAGTTTCGTTAAGTTAGAAGAATTAAGAGAGAGATAGTTTCGTTAAGATGAAATGTCTTGAAATAGATCGAAAAAATTACCGAAATGCAGTTTCGTTAAGTGCAGTAGTTCATAGTTGGCAATTTCTTGTCAATGATAGCTGACATAAACTTAACGAAACATTAAGATAGTTAAGTTTAACCGAAATAACAACAGTTTCGTTAAGCGGCACTTATTGGTAATTTCTTATTGATAGGCAAGAAAATACTTAACGAAGAAAAAAATTAAAATGCAGATTCGTTGAGTTTCTGAGTTGGCAGTGATTCCTCTCAAAGAATTCGAACTTAACGAAGCTGCAAAACGATCAACTTAAACAGAAATGCATAGTAGTTGACTGTTTCGTTAAGCTGCAAAAGTTAAAAAGAAACTGTTCTTGGCAATGATAGCTAACAAAAAATTAACGAAACATTTATAAATTCGTTGAGTTTCTGACCGACTCCTGTCAATGATGAGAACTGGCAACTTAACGAAGCTGCAAAGTGATTAAGTTGAACAGAACTGCACATTCGATGAGTAAAGATACTTCATAGTTTCGTTAAGTGCAGAGAGCGAGATAGATATACAGTTACGTATGCAAATGGAAGCGGACGTTAACCCGCCACACGCGCTGCGCATCTCCTGCACTGGAGCTAAAAAGAAGTTAATGAACCCATTTTTATGCACTTCTCCATACACAAATATGTGTGTGTATATGTATGGGTATATGTATTTGTGTGTGTGTGTGAATATGTACAATGAACGTGCGCTTTTGTTTAATGGATGTGCTCCCAATTGGAAGTCTACTTTTATGGCGCATTAAAAAAGAGAAGAAGAAAAGATCATGGGATTAATTTTTGCGCTTTATTTTGGCAGCTTTCACTTGAGAAAAAGCTTTGCTGCAGCTCAGCCTAAGCTTAAGCCTAAGTCACACACACACATAAATCGATAATTGCGTTGGAAATCTGATAAGACACACTCACACACACACACGCACATGCACAGGATGCGGCGCTCTGTTTACTTAAGCTGCTCTCTCTTAGTTCTGTGTGCGCTCTCTTGCCCTCTCTCTCGTACGCTCATTCGGTTACCCAAGCCCAATTTGTTTTGCCACCACCAACAACTCCAATTGGAGTTCTGCCAACTGCGCCGGCGCTGCAGCTGCGCTGTGCTGTGCTCAGCAGCGACAGTTGAATACCGTTAAACTGCGCTGCTGCTGCTGCTGCTGCTGTTGTCGTTTCATTGCTTACATAATGTCTATGCATGTGTGTGTGTGTGTGTGTGTTTGCATTTTAAAGCATGATGTAGGTCAACTTCATTTGGTGGTTGTTGACCCACATCTTGCTGCCTGACTGTCTGTCTCAGTCTCTGTGCATGGGTGTGTTTGTGTGTGTGTGTGTGTGTGTGCGTGTGTGTGCTGGTTGTCTCTTAATTGCGCCACACCCACACGCAACGCCTTTGCTAATTAAGCTGTTTATCGATAACTTCAATCGCCCACGCATCATTTTTGGTTTATTGCGTGTGGCCAGTCGCAGCTGCGGCTTGGCGTTGCCAGACTGCGCCACTTATTGTTTGACCTTACGCGCTTGACTCGCTACCTCTCTCCCTCCCTCCCTCATTCTCTCTCTCTATCTCTCTCGCTTTAATTTGCCGGTTTCGAGCGCGTGATGTCATCAAGCGCCACTTGCTGCATGGAAACATTCTTTGGGGCTGACGCGCAACAGCAACAACAACAACAGTTATTTAATATCAATAGAAGAACCGTTAACTTTGTCGGCGAGCATGCGGGAATTGAGATACCCTGTAGAAGAGAGCTGGGAGAGTGATAAGATTGATGGGAGTGCAGAAAGAGAGAAAGAGAGAGAGATAGATGGAGAGATGAGGATGAGAAGAGAGCGAGTGTGACAGAGGCAGACGCAAAGAAAGAGAGGTAGATAAATAGATAGATAGAGAGAGAAAAAGAGACGGAGGAGGCAAAGAGACCACAAAAGAGAGAGAAAGCAGATGAAGATAGAGAGAGAGAGAGAGAGAGAGAGAAGAAAAATATAGTGTGAAATAGAGAAGAGACTGAGAAAGAAGACGAAAAAGCTAGGGAGAAAGAAAGACAGAGAACACGAGAGAGAAAACAGATGTTTAGAGAAAGAGAGAGAGAGACAGATGGAGAAAAAGTGAGGGAGGGAGACGACGAAAAAGAGAAAAAGAAAGAGAGAGAAGAGAGATAGAGAGATAGAGGAAAAGAAACAGGTTAAGAAGAAGAGAGAGAGACAGATAAAGAGTAAGAGAGAGAGAGAGAGAAAGAAAGAGTGAAACAGGTTAATATGAAGAGAGAGAGATAGACAGGTGAAAAAGAGAGGTGGATGGTGAAGAGAAAGAGAGAGAGACGGAGGAAGAAGACGAAGAAGCAAAGATAGAGAGAGAGGAAGAAAGAGGAAGAGAAAATGAAATACAAAGAGACCACAGAAGAGAGAGAGAGAAAATAAATGAAGAGAGAGGGACAAGAAGAAGATAGATCGAGATAGAGAAAGAAAGAGAGACATAAGTAGGTGCATATATTTAGATGGAGAAAGAAAGAAATAGACACAGAGAGCGAGAGAGAGAAAAAAGGAAAGGGAAGCATAGCAACACATATACATATGTAGAGAGTGATAGGTATATAGAGAATGAAAGAGAGTGAGAGACAAAAAGGAGGAAAACAGAGAGAAAGAAAGAAAGAGAAGTGAGTAAAGAAAATGAGAATGAAGAAAGAGAGGCGAATAAAGAAAGAGGTAGATAGCAAAAGAAAGAGAAAAGTAAGATCCAAGTCCAGCCCAAGATTGGCCAAAGCTAAAACCCAGATCTACTCGACTAAAGCTCCCCTTCTGCTCCACGTTACATGCTGTGTGACGTAACGCATATGCCCGCAGCAGAGCAAGGCATAGGCGAGGCGAGGCGAGGCGAAGCATAGGAATAGGCAACATCATGCCATTTGCTGTTATTATTGATTATGTTTATGAGATCGCAGATTGAAGATTGAAGAATGTGAGAATGTGAGAATGTGAGAGAAGGGCTATGGGTAGGGGAAGTAGAATGGGCAGGCGAAAGAGGAATGAAATGAACATGAGTTGGTTTGTGTTTTTTTGAGGTGAGTTGCGGCCCGGATGCTGGGCGTACTACTGACCCCAACCCAGCCCACCCCCTGCGTCAGCCACTGCTGCTGCTACTTTATCTTGATCTGGCAACGCTTGCCTGGCTAATTTTTATTTTTCTTCTTCAAGTGAATGTCTTGAAATTCGAGCACCTTGCGCATGTGTATGTATGTGTGTGTGGCTATTGTGAAAGTACATCTCTCTGTGTGTGTGTGTGTGTGTGTGTGTGTGTGTGTGTGTGTGTGTGTGTGTGTGTGTGTGTGTGTGTGTGTGTGTGTGTGTGTGTGTGTGAGAGAGCTGTCAGTCATTCGATTGATTTTCCGGTGCGCCAACAACACTTGGCGGCAGCTAAAAGTCAGCCATTGTCACATACTGTCCATGTGTGTGTGTGTGTGTGTGTAATGTTAACGGTAATTGTGCCGCTGGTCAGTCAGCCCTATTACCTACATACGCACACACACACACACACACACACACACACGCACGCTGTACGTGCGCTCTGAATAGTTTTTGTGGCGGCGAACGACACAATAGCAGAAACACACACACACACACATAGAGACTCTCACATACACATACACACACACACACATAGACAACGTGCCCAATTGCCTCAGCATCAGCGCGTCCGTCCGTCTGGCAACCCTGTTTATTAACTGTCAAGCACAAAAAAGAATTTATGAAAAAAAAAGAACAAAACAGACGCGCGCTGCTGCGCTCATTTCAATACATGTGCAGCCCCCCTACCAACCCCCCCCCCCCTTGCCCTGGCCAGTCAGCTGCCACCCCTGGCTTGGCACGATTTCCATTTATCAGTCAGCTTCCCCAATGGGCTCTCCAGATTACCTTTTATATAGTTACGTGTTTATGTTTCTTATGTTATTATTTTTATTTTCGGTTCACATTGTGTATAACAGCAGCAGAGCGCGCCGGCGGAGGCAGAGGCAGCAGCAGCAGCGCTCTCTTTTGTGCTCGCTCGCTCGCTCTCTTGGCTTTGGCGCTCGCGCTCTTCCACACACACATTACTGTGCATTTCAGTGAGTGCGCAAAAAGGAAGGAAAAAGCAGCAGCAACAAAAACAACGGGGAAAAAAAGTGATGTCATGTTTGTTGGTTTTAGCAGCGTTGCCAGATGTGGCACGTTGGCGGTTATTGTTTGTTTGTTTGTTTTTGTTATTATTACAATGTGCGTTTATTGCTGTTGCTGTTGCTGTTGTTGTTGTTGTTGTTGTCGCAGATGCGCAATAAGATGAACGAAGACAACAACAACAACAACGCAAAAACGGGAAATTTGGCGCAGTTCGTTTTGCTGCTGCCAAAACAGCTGCCAAATCTCCGAAATTGCCGCCTTTTTCCGTCTCGGTTTCTGGTTCTGTTTCTGCTTTTGTTTGTTTTTGTTTGGCCAAAAGATTATTGCGCTCATTTCCCAATTGGACTTTTCTTTTGTTTACGTTTACTGCGTAGCAGCCAACAATCAAATTAGAACTTGTTTCAAAAAGAACGAAAATTTAAAAATAATTAAAAAAATACTGGAAAATATTTTACTTAAATACAATTATTTGCTGAAGAAATTAAAGAAAATATTTGTAGAATTTAAAAAAAAATATATAAGAAATATGGGAAAAAAAATATATATTTGAAATATAATTTTTTTTATTAGTTTTTTTAATACACTAAAAACTAAAAAAAAAAAATGTTATTTCATACATATTTATTTTATTTAGTTTTTTTTTTTAATAAGAAAATATATTTTTTATTATATTAATTTTGATATATTTGTTTAGGATTTATTTTTTATATATTCTTATTTTATTTTTTCACATTCATTACTAAATTACTTGTTTTTATTTAAACTCAATTTATTTAGCTTATTTTTGCTTTCAAAAATACATCGCAGTTAATTTCCAGTTAGAAGAAAAAAATCTTTGCTAGGTGGCAACCTTAGCGCATGAACTTCACAGTTGGAGAGGAGAGAGAGAGAGAGAGCGTACGCTCGCTCTCTTAGTTAGTGCGGCTCAGCAACGCGCGCTCCTGCAAACATTTGTGTTCGTGTGCCCGTGTGTGTGTGTGTGCGTGTGTGTATTGTATCTTTTACTTTTTAGCAGCAAGCTTGCAAGTTTAGCTAGGCAAACGCAGCGACAACGCCAAACAGCCAACAACAAACGAGAAATACGTGCGGGGCGCTCGTTCGCTCACTGCTTGGAATTCGCCGTGTTCTTCAGCCACTTTGTTGTTATTGTAAATTTTCAACATTTGATTTTGTTACACTTTTTTTTCCGTGTGTGAATTTTTTGTTGTTAAATCCGTTTTGTTAACAAACAACCCCAGCAGCCGAGCGCGAAACGGTCGTGAGAGAGAGAGCGAGAGCGAGGACAGACGGTGGTTCGCACAAGTAAAACGCGCGAAGGAAGAGGAAGCAGCAGAACGTTGAAAACATACAGCCGAAGAAGAGGAAGTAGCAGCTGCCGAAAGTCAAAGTTGTCAAGTGCGTGAAATTAGTTGTTAACAAATTAAATGCAAAGTGACAGCTGCAAAAGAAAAGACGAAAAGAGACACACAAAAAACAAAAACAATTGCTAAAGTCAATCGTGCGTGCCAAAAAGGGACACACACACACCTACACAGTTAAGCAGGCAGAAGTCAGTGCAAGTGGTTGGTGTAAGAGAGAGAGAGAGTGAGTGAGTGGGAGTGAGGGTGAGAGAGCTGCTGCAGCAGCAGCAAAAGAAGAAAATAAATAAATATAGCAGAGCAAAAAAGTAATAAAACAATGTGAAAGTAATGTGCGCCATTGTTGTACAGTGTAATTCGCCTCACACACACACACACACACACACACACACACACACATATACACACAGTGGCGCTGTTACGCTTAGCCAGTTGTTGTCCATGGTGGGATGCGCACAGTGAGTTCATCGCAAAAAATAATACACACTAGCGCCCCCTTCCGTTCGCCTCGCTCAACACAGCTCGTTTGCCCGCCAACGCCACTTCACCACCCCATTTGCCACTCCCCACACACACTCTCTCTCGCTCTCACTTGCTCGCGCTCTCGCACACAGTGTATAGCGCAGCTCTGCTAATGCTCTGTGAACGCAATTAAAATACACTGGCTCGACTATTAGTGAATGTGTGTGTGTGTGTGTGTGCTGCTGCCTTTAACAGTGTGCGTTAAAATATAGTGCCTTGTTTGTACATAAATTAGACATAGCTTTAAGTTTAGACGGCGTTCGTGCCCGTTGCGACGTTGTTATTTCTATATATATACATATGTATATATTTATATATATGCATATATATACTTGTTTGTGCTGCTTATAATATAAATTCTATAATATGGCCATGTGATCGCATCTCTCTGTGTGTTGAAAATAAAATGCCGACAGCGGCCGTCGCAGTCGCCGTCGCCGTCGCAGCAGGTACGCGCGCCGCAATGCAGCGCTGCTTACAGTAAAATAAAAACAAAGTTTTTTTTTCTCCAATTGGCATGCAAATAAATTTCTGCCGCTGCGGCTGCTGCTGTTTGACGTCAAGTGCAAAAATGTTCAATTAACATTTCGTTCAACTGTTAATTTCATTTTGCTTTTAAACGTTACGCGCGGGTGGGGCTCATTCACTGACATAAATCTAAAACACACATACACATACATCTGTGCGCATATATACATATGTGTGTGTTAAATTAATTTACGCTGCTCTCAATGCTCGCCTGCGTGTGCGTGTGCGTGTGTGACGTCGTCGCAGCACTAATTGAATGCTCTGCTTCGGCTCTGCCGCCTCAACTTGATGCGCTCATCGCTGTGCAAGAACTAAAACAATAACAACAACACCAACAGTTGCAGTCGGGAAAGGGCAAGCAATAGAGAAGAAGAAGAAGCGCAGCGACGTCGCTGCATTTGCTTTCCAACACCTTGCACTTAGGCGCAGCTATCTCACTCCCACTCGCTGTCAGAGCAACAAGTTTTGCTCTTTGCTTTGCTTTGCTTGTGTTTTGACTTTAAAGGAAGTTTATGATGAGCAGACAGCCGTCCCGCTTCCTCTCACCCCCTGCGCCCACAGCAGCTGGCACTTGAAGAATGACAACAGAAAAAACTTGTTTTTCGTTGCTTGTAACTTTTGCTTGTTACAGTTGTTACTGTACATGTTGTTCTTGTTGTTGTTGTCGTCGCATTCGCATATCAATTTCGGCACATGACGTAAGCTTCACATGCTCAATGAGCCGACAACAGCAACAACAACAACGAGAACATTAGTTCGTACGTTGAATTTATGAAGTGTATTTGAAAAGTAAACAGATAAAACAACTTGGCGCTGGCTGGGCCTGATGAAATCGTTTTAGATTCAATTCGTTTCGATTTCCAATCCCATTCCCATTCCCATTCGTTGCGCGCTCAATATTAATACTTTAGCCATGATTGCCATGACGTATACCCTGTAATTCATATAAATTGTCTATAAATAAGTATGGGGCTAAACTAAAAGCTATGTGAATTGATAAGAAGTGAAAAAATGCTAGTTTAGTGCTATATAGCAACTAGCAAATACCCTGTAATGAGCTTAATGAGGTACTTGGAGTGTTAGCTGTAAAGAATCAATGATAATGCAAAGAACTCAAAAGCTCTCATATGCAGACTCATATATAGCACTAAAATACCCTGTAATTCTCTAAATGAAGTACTTTTAAGGTACTATACAGCTCAATAGTTGATCTAACTGATGTAAAGCCAGAGCATTGACTTATTCTCATATGAAGATGCATATACTGCACTACAAATACCCTGTAATTATGAGCTTTCTCCAAAAAAAAGCTATATTTTGTGTACAAAAATTAAAGGCTATTTCTAGAAAACACTTAAATTCATTAAAACTTTTTCTAAATCGTCCATTCCTCTTATTTCAATACCCTGTAATTTATATATAGCATAAAAAGCGACCTTATCGGACGTACATATGTATAAGATTTCTAATCAGTGTTGACTAAAAACTGCTTTAATTGAGTCATCCAACTAGGCTATATACCGTTAGTTAATACCCTGTTAAGTGCACGAATAGGTGCCAATTATAAGGTATTATGAGCTTAGCTCAGAAAGAGTTGAAAAGCAAATAGCTAAGATGATTTCTTTTATATAAAGACTATATTTCTGTATGTTGATACCCTGTAAAACGGTGTATTACATCATATTCAAGGGCTGCTGCCCCTGTGTTACGTGGAAGCATTCCAATCTATTTCCATACATGATAGAAGTTTGACCAGGTGCTATAAATAGCTTTTGCTTATCACAACCTCACAGCGTGCGTTATCATGCGGAGACAGCTTATAGAATAATGCCTAATCTCTTAAGGGTGCAAACATACTATTGATTAGCTTTTGAAAACAGTTCACTGCTTTGAGTAAAACTTAAGATATATAGCCATAAGTTTGTAATACTTTAAGATATATTTAGAGAATAAGTCTAGGGTAGCTGCTGGTCTATTATGCAGTCTGGATCTGCTAACCTTCAACTTCGTAACTTGTTTGGAAACAACTTTTCGATGAACAAAAGACCCAAATGACTGGCAAAAAACAGTTATAGAGGAAAGAGCTGATGGACAGCGGCACATAAAGAAGTCGAAAACGTAATACGTAGATCGTAGATCTTAGATCACATCGGACCACAGACAAAAACAAGCCCGCAACAGCGTTAAATAGAGCTAAGAATATTGCTTTGCGGCTCGTTTCGAGTTTCCTGGAACCCAACAAGAGACATCAAGTCAAAGAAGCAGAAGCAGGAGAAGAAGAAGAAGAGCTAAAAATAGAAACCTGAACGAACTTGGAAAGTTAGAAAAGAGCTTCTGGGGTGTTTTTACGACTTGAACGAGTTGCGAATTGTTAGGATAAATTATGGCGCGGCTTGGACTCTCGGCTAATTTGCATGCATGTAAACGGGTAAACGGGGGGTTTACTTCACTTTAATGGGTCCCTCGTAATATTATGCAATTGCATCACATACACATATAAACGCGGGGCGACGCCTTTGCTTCAGCCTGAGTTATGACTCATAAGTCAGCTTGTTTATTGTCGTCCCTTTGGCTCTAGCCTTTTTTAAAGTTTCTCGCTTTCCCGAAATGAGGTCACACATCAATTAGTTGTAGTCGAGAGCTTGTGCTGGCTGGCTGGCTGGCCGGTCGGTCGTATAGTCGTATAGCTCTAGCTCCGATATCATTCAATCATAGCTGCGATAATGCGATTACAACTAATAGAATTCATTAGCTGAATGCAAAGTTCTTGGTCGCTTTCAATGTCAAAGCAGAGGCAGGCATAGCAAAGGCTGTCAAGTCGACAATATACTATATCGAACGGTGTCAGATATATATATTTATATATATTTCAAATCGTGCTTCATTAGTTTTATAATATTTGTAAAAGAAAATCATTTGTTTATCGGAGGCTTGTGGCTTTATTTTAATACCCAACTCAAGTGAATACTGCAGGAAGTCGTGGTAAATATATATATATTTCTTATACATGATAGAAGCCAGAACTATCATATATGTATCTTACGTGCTCACATCATTCATCATACATTATCTGCTCATTTACTTGCCATTTGTCAACTTTTCTATCTCTCTCTAACTCTACTCATCTATCTGCTCTTCTCCATAGCCCATCTTCTCTCTATTCTGTAGGGTCTGTCCTTAGTCTCTGCAGCCTCTATCCATTATACTCCAATCTCCCTCTTACATACTCTATCATTCATTCAGTATACGCTCATCTATCTATCCTTCTAATCTATCCTCTATCTCTACGTCTCACCATCCTCTATCATCTATCCCATGTTCTTCATCCACTATCCCCTATACATCTGCTATTCTCTGTCTCCTATCCTTATCCTACTTCTCCTTACCTCCCCTATATATATTCCTTCTTCAAGCTGTCTTTTTCCCTTTCCCACTCTATCTTCTACCCATTCTATCTTCCATCTCCTATCATCTCCCATCTAACGTCAACCTTCCATCTTCTCTATCAGCTTCTCTGCGCCCTTTTTCGTGTTAAATGTAAATGAAAAGTTGTCTATGTCGCGCGTGTTTCTATGCCAAGAGCAACAGCTCTTAAACGAGTTGTAATTCGCAACTGGTTTAGGCCGCGACTTGCCTTAAATTAACTGTTAAGAGTTGGTTAACCTCGCAGCTGTCATTTGAGGCTCGAAGTCACGTTCGAGTTGGCATAATGAAACACGCTGAGATACCCTAGAGATAGCCATGCTTCCTGGAAAGGTAGTTCAGGGTTAACGACACTCTCTCTCTCTCTCTCTCTCTCTCTCTTTCTCTCTCTGTCTCTGGCATTATATAATGCTTGCCGCACGCGCTATAATTGTAAAACTAGTTGAAGCTGTGCCTGGACTTTGTTTTTTTCTCGCTTTATCGTAATTTGTTTCTATTTTTAAGAGCTTGTCGAGATTTTTGCGGTCTTGCCATGTCAATTTCCATTTGTGGACGAAATTCAATTGGAAAAAATTTAATTGAAAAGTTCAAATCGCTGACGCGATGCGTTGCGACACAAATTGGCAAATGACTTAATTCAATTGACATTGAATTTAATTGGTGGGCGGGCAGCGGGCAGCGGGAAATGGAATTTATGCGATTGTCCAACGAACAACAAATTTCGATTTCTGACTCGGAATATCTTTGGGTTCGAGTCCCACCAGAAGATGCTGTGTAATCTGGAGACTTAGTCAAGATTGGGCAGGAGAGTGATGAGTTGATTGTGAATCGATAACTATTTGATCGATATATGATCGAAAGTATAATGCATTGGGGTACGAATGAGAGGCCAATGATAAATGACAATGCTAATGAGAATATAGTAGTGATAATGATAAAAGGAATGAAGGAATGCTAATGACAATGAGAAGTATAATGACAAGTGATAATGATAATGAGAAGGATAATGACAATGATAATGACAGGGATAATGATAATGATAATGAGATGTATAATGACAGGGATAATGATCAAGATAATGAGAAGTCTAATGACAATGATTATGATAAAGAGAAGTATAATGACAGGGATAATGATAATTATAATGATAATGATAATGAGAAGTATAATGACAGGGATAATGATAAAGATAATCAGGAGTCAAATGACAATGATAATGATAATGAGAAGTATAATGATAATGATAATGAGAAGTATAATGATAATGATAATGAGAAGTATAATGACAGGGATAATGATAATGAGAAGTATAATGACAGGGATAATGACAATGATAATGATATTGAGAAGTATAATGACAATGATAATGATAATGTGGAGTCTAATGACAATGATAATGATAATGAGAAGTATAATGACAGTGATAATGATAGCGAAAAATACTATGATAATGCATTTACAATGACAATGACAATGATAACGATAATGACATTGGCAATGATAATGAGAATGACAATCACACTGACAATAAGAATATCATTGGTAATGACAATGATAATGACAATGGCAATGCCAATGACAATGCCAATGAGCAAAAATATCAATAATGATCGTAGCAATGTGAATGTCACAACACACAATTCTATTATTAATAGCAATGATAATAATATTTCGTAATAATTGATATCATTCTCTTTCTCTCTCTCTCTTCTCTCGCCCGTTGCAGATCGGAGCGTTCGATAGTGCGCGTTTCAATTTACCAAAGCAGCCAACCGCAGCAGATTTGTCCGCCAGCCGAATACACATTAACGAGTTTTTCAGATAATTTAGATAATACGTTTAGTAGCTACAATTGTAACATAGACTTCGCGCAGATGGCGACGGCAACGATGCAGCCAACCGTTGGCCTCGGACCAGCCTACGATAGACAGCAGAGGTAGTACTGTGCCACCACACTGGCTTTGGAGCCTTTTGCAACACTATATTAATCGTCTATGTTTACAGCACTGACTCCGGCTGGGATAATCCGTTTCGTCCCGGCGGCGATTTGTCCAGAGAGGCTGATGAAATTGTTAGCATGATACGTGGTAAGATCCATCAAATGCGCCCCTCTACGCAATTCTCATATTTTGACTTAATTTGTTTCTGACAGGCGGCAAGCCCATCACGCCCACAGAGGATCGTACAATAGGCAACGGCAACGCACAGCATGGCGATGATAACTGTAATGGCGCTACAGCAATAGGCGAGACAGTTACCAAAACAAATGTAAGCGAAAGGAGAGCAGCACTATGAGCGGGAGAGCTGAAGGGAGAGAGAGAAACCCACAAAGAAAGAGAGGAGAGAGAGAGAGAGAAATGGGAAGAAGAGCAAGGAGCTGCAGAGGGAGGGCCAGAGAGCCTTTAGGGAGAGAGAGAGAGAGGGAGACAGAACTGCAGATGCAGAGAAAGAAGGAGGGAGAGAGAGAGAGTAGCATATGCAGAGAGGCAGCAGAAGCTGCTGAGAGAATGAGAGAGAGAGGAAGAGGGAGCTGTAGATGCAGGACAGAGCAAGAGAGAGAGAGAGAGAGCAGAAGAGAGAGAGAGCAGAAGAGACCCACATCCCAACTTGGTTCGCTGAGATAAGCTTTATATATCGGTTGATCAGTTCTCAGTAGATCTGCTGAGTATTACTCTATAACTTGATATATAACTATCCCAAACAATGTTTATATGGCAGAGATAACTTTAAAGTAGATATTACGAGTATTGAAGATGATATCATTCTCGATATTTGCAGGAAATATATATATATATATATATATATATATATATATATATATATATATATATATATATATATATATATATATATATATATATAGAGGTGTAACTGCAATTTTGCAACTAGTCTTGTGTTAACATAGAGATATGATAGAGATATGATAGAGATATGATAGAGATATGGTGGAGATATGGTGGAGATATGATAGAGATATGATAGAGATATGGTAGAGATATGGTGGAGATATGGTAGAGATATGATAGAGATATGGTAGAGATATGATGGAGATATGATAGATATATGTTACGAGATTATCAGATAGGCTACAGTTAGTTATAGTTACATCTGTAAGGCTTCATTTCTGTAGAGACTTTGTGTCTTGTCCTCATATAGTACATGAGGAATACTCGTCTAAAATACTACTCTAGAAGACTCCTACTCTCTCTCTCTCTCTCTCTCTCTCTCTCTCTCTCTCTCTCTGAGGGGGGACATACTCATGCCTTGGCTCTCGCTCAGCCCAAAACTTCTCGTTATGAATTCTACTCGCTGCTTTTTAGTCGTCATGTTAACTAATCTCGGTTCTCTTGCAGCTCTCGCAGAATCAGGCGACAGCACAAAACGGTACAAATTCCCACGGCAGCAAGGTGGCCAGCTCGACGGGAGTGGGTGGCGCTGGTGGCAATGGGGTGGCAAGCGGAGGAGCGGCAGCGGGAGCTGGCAAAGGAGATAGCAATAATGGCGTCACTTCGCTGGCTCAAGTCTCAAAGCAGGTGGTGCCGGGACCAACCTCGGCTAGTCACGTGGTCATCGACGAGAAGAAGAACAAGAAAAAGGGATGCTGTGTGGTGCAATAATCGACGAGAAACGAGCAACAACAGCAAACAGCGAGCGAAAGCAAAAAGAGAAAACAACAAAAACACAAAACACACACACAGACACAGAGACGAAACGCCAGAGATAGAGAGAGAGAGAGAGTAGGAGCCCAGCTTGGGCATATGGGGGATACTAGGGATACTGTACTGGGGCGTATCATATTTAATGTTAATGTTAAATGCTAATTTTTTGAAGGGGGGAAACGTAAAAACAAAAGCTGTTGATATTTTGAATGCTGCTGCATGGACAAATTTGCTTTGCTTCTACAACACACACACACACACACACACACACTCACACATACATAAAATACCTTAAAACGAGACGAGAGCTCTCTTAACAGCAACAGAACAGAAACTTAACAGAACCAAGAACAGAATGTAATGTTAACAGTTGGCAGCGGCGCTTTAACAGAGCCAAGAGCAGAATGTAATGTAGCTGGCAATGTTAACAGTTGGCAGCGGCGCTTTAACAGAGCCAAGAGCAGAATGTAATGTAGCTGGCAATATTAACAGTTGGCAGCGGCGCTAGCGACAACTGTTAGCTGCTAATGCTGTCTCACTCATACACACTCGTTGCCCGCTATAGCTGTCGCTGTCTAAGCCACGTGCAGTTGCAGCTTAAAGTTAATTTAAAACAAAAAACAACTATGATATATATACCTATAATATATATGCATATGTGTATATATCTATATATATATATATATATATATATATATATATATATATATATATATATATATATATATATATATATATATATATATTTATATATTTGTTAGTCTGGATATATATATGTGTGTATATGTATATGTAAAGCCGATGCTACAGCAATTTAACAGAGCAAATGATGCTGATTCTATATATATATATATATATATATATATATATATGTATTCCTTTAAACTTTTTTTTTTTTAATGTGACTCGACTTGATATACATACATACATAATATATATATACTATATATATATATATTTTTTTTTCGTATTTGTAAAATAAGAGCAGCTTTTTAAAGGGTATTTAAAAAGTCGATAACAAGAACAGAAAATAGTCTTTGCCTGCATGCAATAATGAGAAAAGAACAGAAAAGGAAAAGAGAAAAAAAAAACAAAAAAATGTATTTATTTTTTATTTATATGACGATGAAAATAATGAAATTAAACTAAATGTTAAAACCTTAAACAAAATATACAACAAAAAAATAAAAAGAAAACAAATATACACGCAATACATACAAACATATATAAACATATATACAAAACACTCAATAATACACACACACACAGAGACGTACGCTCTGCAATAAGCAGATTAAGAGAGAGAGAGAGAGGAGAGCGGCACTTCTGCAGTTATCCCAGTTGAACTTACACGCATGAAATACGCACAGAGAACAGCATGCATTATAATGTCGCGCACTTGTAACTTCCGTTTCACTGGGTTCTTGCGAGCTCTCATTTCAGTATATTCGTAACGAAGGCCAGGCTTTGGGTGCGTGAGAGAGTAAAAGAGAGAGTATTTCCTTGTACTGTAGGCGAGCAAGCTAAACAGAAATAGATGCATATGTGTGTGTATGTATATCACACACAACCCACCCACCCAGCAACACACGCATATATACAGATACAAATTACTCACACACACATACGCACTGCAGCCTAGTGATATTTGTGCTTATGTAGCGGGACTTTTTTTCGCTAGCCAAATAGAAAGCTAAACCAAATAGTAAAACAGAAACACCGATGAGTACCGCCACACACACACACACACCACTCACACACACACACCACTCACACACACACACCAACACACAGCTGCATTTGATAAATGTAATAATATTATTTAAAAAAAACGTAATAAATTAATAAAAAATTAAAATTAAAAAAAAAATAAGAAATTATATGTTATAGCGAGCCCCGAAATATGTGCTAATTCAAATTTCCAATAAACAAAATCAACAAACGAAATCAAAAAACTTAAAGAAAATCAGAAATAACTCTAAAAGCAAAGTAAATTAAAGCAAAAACATGAAATCAATATTTAATATTGTATATTTCCGATTCCAAAACGCAAACAAATGTTAAGTTATTGTATAAATCCTAAATAAAAAGAAAAAAAAATGCAAAAAAAAACATGAAAAAACGAGCGAAGAAAAGTAACAAAAGAGAAGTTTTTATTTGTGCAGCGCGCTCTTCGGCGCGAGGCGCAATACTGCGCAGCAGACTTCCAGGCGCGAATATAAATGGAGAGCGAATTCGGAGCTGAACGCGCAGCTGTCTGTCATGCGCAGCTAAAAATAGAAAATGAAGCCCACAAGCAACTCTCTTTGCACCAGTGTTGCCGAAACTTTTTCAGGAAAAGTAGCTAAATCGAGGTCTAAAAGTAGCTAAAAGTAGCTAACTTTCTTAAAAAATAGCTGAAAAAAGTAGCTAAAATGAAAACATCTACATAACCACATTAAAAATATCAAGTAAAAATAAAACTAACATTATAAAAATTACTAATTTAATTTATTTAATGTTTCCACACTTTGTCCGTCGTAATTTAAGATCCGCCGTCTCCGGTTCAGCACAAAACTTGCGAACGCACAACTGTGACAAATGGTCAACTTGTGAAGTAGCAGTGTGATCAGCAACAAAAATGGTTTTGGGTACTGATTTCATCTCGAAGGAAATTTTGTTTCCCTGTCTAAAACTTTTCCCATTCGAAACATGTTTTGCCGTTGTTGCATGTTTTTGCAAATGACACAGTTTGTCCTTTATCGTGCACTTGCAATAAAAACAGAACACTTCAGTGGGATCTGTGATCACTTTTCTCACCCAGTCTTTGAATTCTGGCTTTGTAAGCCATGCGTCTCGGCATTTTTGATTATAAACTTCTTTCGGCGTTTTCCTGACGCTTGCACAAAGATATTAACTTTTTGAGTGATCGCTATCGACAAAGATATCGATGCACTACACTTTGCCAAATCGTGTTGGAAAATTTCTCTCAAAAAAAGTAGCGAGACCGACAATTATGCAACCAACTCCGCTATTTGTTTACTTTTCATTCAGCTAATTGTAATTTTTGAAAATAGCTAGATTTGTAGCTAATAGCTGTTTTAAAATTTTTGTAGCAATCGGCCTTAAAAAGTGGCCAAATCTAGCTACAAAGTAGCTGATTCGGCAACACTGCTTTGCACTGCAATTGCTGCGGCCAAAGCGAGACGGCGATAAAAAGACTTCCGCTTTGAGTGTGGATGGCAGAAGAAGAAGAATATGAAGAGAGGTGCGGGCAGCAGCAATGTAGAATGACTGCGCAATAACCTTTCACCTTTAGATCAATCAATTCAATTAGGCAAACAAATGCACATAAAATCGTGCTAAGCGGCAGTTTAGAAACATAAATAACATTCGTTTTAATTAATCTTAACTGCTGAAAAAAAGAGAAGCACAAGATTCATGAGCGCAGCGAAGTTTGAATGCTCTTCGAAATGGGCGTAATTAACTCTTAAGTTGTGTTTTGATCCTGTTGCTCTTAAGTGGGCGTATGTATGTTAATGTTAAGAAGGGGAAATTTGCAATTGGGCATTTTAAGTGTTTACATTTGGCTATTGCGCTCTTGAGCTTGTATGGTAGCTTAAAGGGGAAATTCTCTTGCTAATGATATCGTGTGTATGTAGTCTTGGGAATTTTCATAGTTCGACTCTCTCTCTTGCTTTCGTTCATTGGAATTGGAAATTTACCAATAAGAATTTAATGTCAACTAAAGGAAAAAAAAAAACAAATTGGATTTTTGAAAGTGCAAATTATGTAATCTGATGAAGATAATGCTGAGGTGGGAAATATCCAAAATGCAGACGAATGGCTTGAGAGAGACAGGAGACACAAGGACAATTATATTAGTATGGGAAATTTAACTCTTTAAAAGGGAATTTTTGAAAGTTATACAAAGAGAAAAATGCAGAAAATATTATAAGAGTAATTAAAGGCATGGATATTTTACTATATATATAACAAATTTACGTTGGCCAAAGAGAAAAAGTACAAAAACACTCTCATAAGGGAAATGATGCCCATTTGCAGCTAAACTGTTACATGCACTGCAAAAAGTATGCACACAAACTGCAACTCACTTTCATAGCACACCAAATATACTCTACGTGGGCTGGGGAGGGTAGGTTAAGAACGACAAACAGCTTCTTGTACAATTTCGATTTCGATTCGAGTTCGTTTTCGTTTTCGATATCGACACGAGCCGTCGTTGTGGGCAATTTCCTGATGCCAAAAACCTCTTGCCACAACTTTCAACAGTTCGATACGAGAATTTATGGCTGACATTTTTTTTTCGTTTGTTTTTTTTTCGGCTTAATTTATGAACTTAATTCGAAAAGACATTTATAACAATTTATCTGGATTTGCGTTTGTTTTAGACATTTATATTTATTTGTTGTTGTTGTTGTTGTTGTTGTTTTAGTTTTGTTTTTGCTTTTTTCATTAGGATTTTTTATGCTAGATTAATTGGCAGAGCAGCTGTCAATTTTTTAATTGCTGCGCCTAAGCAGCAGGCGGAAATATCGAATCGAATCGAAGCGACGCGAGGCGAATTGTTAGTGTGTCCATTAAAAAGTGCCTGACGATAGTAAACGCACACGCAAAATGATGTATTACTCATAAGCGAAGAAGAAGAAGAGGCAGTGGCAGAGGCGGCTGCGACTCTACATTCGAGCCGAGCTGCCTATCTATGTTTCTATCTCGCTTCTAATGACCAAAACTTGTTTTAGCCATAATCCATGACATGACACAACAGACAGTGGCTGACAAAAGTTGAGCTACCAAAGCAAATCAATAAAAACTAAAAGAAGTATGTAAACAAGTGTGACAAATCAGTTAAAAATCATATATATATAAATTTGAATATAAATAAAATATATATACAGACTGAAACTAGTATATAACAAATAAAGCAGTTCACTCAAAAAATGAGTCAAATCGGTTCACTTTTGGCAGAGTTACAAGGATTTTAAGCTTAGTTAGGGTATCTGTCAGTCGATCATGCCCAACTATCACAAAAGTTACGGTACAACTTATAGTTAGAGTGTGTCTGTGAGCACACCCAAACACATTCTATTTACTACAAAATGCAGCCATTCACTTATGTCAGTCAGTGTGCCGCACCTGCCGCACCCTAATGAACCTAATTGCCGATTGCGGTTACTCGTGCGGCTGCAAATTATGGCTGGACAGCGACGCCGACTGCGCCCAGAACAATAACAGCGTGCGCAAAGAGTGAAGAGCAAAACAGCGAAGAGCAAAGAGCGCCCATCAATTGCGACATGTGTAAACAAGCACCAAAATAGAAGCCAACAACAACAACAACAGCAAGCAGTAGCAGCAGCAGCAGTAACAGCATCACACCAATACACGCGCGCACATGCATATGTAAATGAGAGCGAAGAGCAGCTTAATTTATGTGTAAACACACACACACGCACACACACAAAAAGAAACAATTGACTCAAAGCTGCGCATGCGAGACACACACACACACGCACACATACGCGTGCACAGAGGCGCGTGTGTATGTAAATGCACACGCGCACGTCGAGAGCGAGCGCGCGAGTTAATTAATATGTGCGCATGTCTGCCTAACTAACTGTAAGCAACGAAGGGAGAGCGGCGTCAGTTGTCACGCTGTTGTCAACGACGCACGCGCCAGCTGTCGTTGCTCTCAATGTCTGTGTGAGTGTGTGCGCTTGGAGTCGCGCTGTCTGGCAGTGTAAAACCTTTTGGAAGTGGAGCAAGTGTCTCTGCCATTGATTGCGAGCGCTTGTTGTCTATGAGCTGTGTGAGCTAGCCTTACACAAGGTCGAGCGCTGTTAACTTTAACAGCATGAGCTGCTTACAGCTGTTAGTGCAGTGGCGTAAGTGCGCGCCGCTGTCTGTTAACCCAGCTGCATGTTAATTAACAGCGCAATCGAATGCTGATCGAGGAGGGCATTTAAGAGCTGGAAACCAGCTTGTTTAAGACTTTTATGGAGTCTGTTGATTGTATTTTAAATGCCGCAACTTTAAATCAGCTATTTTTAGCCGCACACAGAAGAAACTCGCTTCTTTTTCGAGAGGGGAGCTCTCCTCAGAGCTCCGAGCGGAAAACTCAAATAAATTAATATATTATTTAATAAATAACGCTTGTGCTTGATTATGGCATTAGCCACCTGGGAACCGGCAGTGGCTTCATACATATGTATATGATTGACTACAGCGAGGCTCAGGCCCAGGCGACGTCCTCTCCTTGATCGTCGGCTTTAATATAATTAGTATTCAAATTATAATTAAAAATGAAAACAAGCTGAAACAAGAAATCCATTTCGATGCCGTTTCTCTGGCCACAGACATAGCCATAAAATGGCTAGAAACTAGAGAGTTTAGTAAAGCCAGGCATCGACGATTTCGCTAGCTTCAGTTCGTTCGTCATCCGAAATTTAATAGACTCTCAGCTCGTAAAGCACAGCGCAGGCCCATTGTTCTGCCAAGCTGTAGAGCTTAATTCAGTCATTTCCCTCGCCGGAATCACAATGCGTATCTTTCGGGTAGTGGGTTCGACGTGATTTACAGCTAAGCTTGATGCCTTTAACTGAATATTTACGACATGCAAATGGGGAATACTTCTCTTCACAAAAATATAGAGAATTATCTTTTGTTTTGGCTATCAATCAGCCGATGAGTGAGTCAGTCACAATTAGACAGTCCATCAATCAGACAGTTTATGTGACGTTATCTAGTCTATTAATAAATCAATCAATCAGAGCAGCTGTCATTTGGTCAATCAATCAGTCAGTTAATCAATCAGTCATATAGCTAATACAATACAGCTTCAATCAGTCAATCAATCAATCTACTGTTAGTTGGTCAATCAAATTGTTAGTCAGTCAGTTAGCCAATCAAAGAGTCAATCAACTTTTCATACAATCAGTCAATCAATCATATTGTTAATACTTTATAATCAAACAGTCAATCAATCAATCAACTTTCAGTTGGTCAATCAAACTGTTAGTCAGTCAGTTAGCCAAGTCAGTCAATCAAATAGTCAATCAACTTGACTCACAATCAATCAATCATATAGCTTATACAAAACAGCTTCAATCAGTCAATCAATCAATCTTCTTTCAGTTGGTCAATCAAACTGTTAGTCAGTCAGTCAGTCAATCAAACAGTCAATAAATAGGGCTCACTATCAATCTATCATATTCTTAATACTATATAGGCTCAATCAGTCAATCAATCATTTATCTAGCATATGCATCAAGCAGCCAGTGCATCTCTCAGTTGATCAATCAGTTCGTCAATCAGTCAGTTAGCCAATGCTTATCAGCCAATCATTCAGTCTATCAATCAATCTGTTAATCTGTCAGTCATGCAGTCAGTCAGTCAACCAAGCTATGACTTACTACATTAAGCAGTCCATTCGCCAGTTGCTCAATCAATCAATCAATCACTCCAAGCAGTCATTCACCAAGACAGTCAATCATTCATTCATTGAGTTGTAGTTATAATATGTCAGTTATGGCTCAGTCAGTCAATCAGTCACTCAATCATAGCATCAATCATTCAATCCTTACAAACTCTCTTACATTGATTGATTTAGATTTAGATCTACTTTCATATCAAGCAAATATCCGCCAATTAGAACCAAGTACGTGGTATGCCCCAGTCGAGTTCCACTTTTCGTTGTTAATTCGCATTTTTATGCTATATTTAATGTGAATTTATCGATTAACGCCGAGCGGGAAGACAAATTGGTGTTGTTTTCCAAGCGCTAAATACACAGCTATGAAAATGTAGCAGGGAGGGTATATTGGTTGTGCGGGAATGTAGGCAACAGGGGGACTGAGAGCTGTCATATGAGAACTGTACAAATTGTGCTTCGATAACTATCGATAAGAATCGATTTGCTTCGATTTATGAGCATAGCTCGAGAAGTATACGAGCTAGAGCTATGGCATGTGACTACCAGTGGGGTATACACAGCCTAAGCATGCTCCCTTTTTTGTATAACTTTATATATAATGGCTGAAAGATACCCTGTAATAGACCAACTACAAAGATACTCGCAAACTATAAGAGCTAGAGCTATCAAATTTGGTGCATAGGGTATACACAGCTAAATTATGCCTTTCTTTCTACATAACTTCACATCAAATGGTTGATAGATACCCTGTAATAGGGTATCCGCTAGTCAGGGCAGCCGCCAGCTGAGCTGCACCTGCTGCTGTCACCACGCCCCAAACTGAGCAGCTGAGATCATTGATGAACTGAATGGACTGACCATTTTTATGAACTGGTTGCCCAATAACTGAATTATGACATGGCCAAGATATGTGTGTGAATAGAACAGCGCATAGGGGAGCATGCGCGCCTGCCTGCCTGCCTACGTGCGATTATACGGGGGATACACCTACCCGCAACACTTATGAAAATACTAAATAAATATATGAAAAAAAAAATACATATGTACAAAAATAAATAAATAAAAATACGAATACTATAAACAAGCTAGAAAACAAAACTTTACGTTTCGGGGTAAAAGCAAAACGTGTTTAGCTTTCTATTTAGCTTATGCAAATCGCGACTTTTGGTTATTTATTTGTAAGCCATTATAAGTATATGCAAAAAAAAAAAAAAAAGATAGATAAAAAAATATAAGAAGAAATAGAGATACAAAAATACAAACAATTTGCGTAGAAAACACACACGGCTCACATAAAAACACCATAAAAAGGAGCAAAAAAAAAAATTTGAATCGAATTTGCTGAATATGCATAACCGGTCAAAGAACCAGAACCACAATCAGAACCAAAAACCTGATTCCGACTCGGACTCGGACTCGGACTCGGACTCGGACTCGAATTCGAACTCGAGCTTAGACTCAGCTACAGATACAGATACAGAGGCAAAGGCAGAGGCAGAGGCAGAGGCAGATCCACGGATTCTGTTTCCAATCGAGCTGTTTGCCCAAAATTCAATAATATCGGTTTCTCTACCTCTCTCTCTCTCTCACACTCTCTAGCTGCCTCTTTCGCCGTCCCTTTCATTCATTCTAATTGGCGTTGCCTGTATTTGTATTTCCTTAAGCTCAATTTAGGCTGTTTTAACGGCAGCTGTGAATGGACGACTTGAATATACCCACACCTGTCCGCTGAGTAGAGCATATAGTGCTTGAAAGGCGAAAGCTCTCTCTCTCTCTCTCTCTCTCACTCTCTATGAAAGCTTTCTATATAAAGTTCCATACTCTCTCCAACTATCCCTGTTCAGAGAGAGAGAGAGAGAGAGTACTTCAAAGAAAGTTCAGAAAACGTAAGCTCAGCGTGAGCTTTTGATCGAAAGCTTTTGAGTTGCATATAAAGCACTAGAAAGCAAAGGAGGCAGAGATACAAGATCGAGAGAGAGAGAGAGAGAAGGAGAGCGAAAGGGTGGAACTGAAAGTAAAAGTGAAAGGAAATCAGTTACAATAGAGCTTAGAAAAAGCTTTCAGCAAAAACTTTCTAATTTTATAGAAATTTACATCTAAAAAGAGAGTGGGAGTGGCAGGTGGAGAGGAGAAGTTGTAGAAAAGTCAGCTTTCAAAGCACATTAAAAACGAAAGCTGCGAAAGCTCTTAACTAAGCTTTCGCTACAACTAATATGCAGTAAGCAAAAGCTTCATCGAAGTATAGATCTTGGGCCAGGAATATGCTATGCCCGCCAAGCTGATATGCCCTTGAAGGCTCAAGTGCGTACAGGGTATACGAATTATATGCCCTGTTAGATATTATTTATGGCCCAAGCCCCATTTGACAAAGGCGAAAGAAACGACAACATCGAGCAGAATAACAAGTTATCCAGTTATCGAATTTCATCTGGCTGGGGATCTGGCCGCCTGATAGGGCGCAAGAGCGAGAGGCGAGATGTGGTCACAAAAAGAATTCATATAAAATATCAATTATAATCATTTAAATTAATAAGCCAGCGGATGCTCCAAATCTGATAGCTAAAGCCAGAGCCGAAAGCTGGAGTCGCGAAGCACCCAAAGGTCGCCTCAGTAGAATTGAGCCGGGCTTCAGTTGGCGATTTGCATGCACTAATTATAGCTTGGACAATTTCAATCAGCTCTTAATATCAGTCAAATATAATGGAGGGAGGGAGGGAGTGAGAGAGGAAGGGAGAGAGAAGGGAAATGCAAGAAGTTGAGGATGAAGTTCACCATAAGAGAGAGTGCCAAGGATATACTGGGTATAGGAAGCGGGCATCAGAGAGTAGGAAAGACAGATAGATAGAGAGAGCGAGATAGCAAGTTGAGAAAGAAGCTTAGTAGACAAGTTGCGAAGCTATTCAACATCTTTTCTGAAACGAATATTGAAACTAAAATTGTTGCTTAAATATTAAAAAATATTTTTTATTTTATTTTTTTGCATATTTTTTATATATAAAATTTTTTATATATATATATATTATAAAAAAATATAAATACATATATAAAATTTTTTAAAATATATTTTAATTTATTAAAAAACTATTCTTAATTTTTATAAATTGAAAAAAATTGAATTTTCAATTTAAAAATTAGCAATTTTTTTATTTTTTTTTTGCGAATTTTTCAATACTTTTCTGTTTCCCTCTCAAGCCAACTCAAACTTAATTTCTCTACCCTTCCCCAGTAAACTCACACAAGTTCTCAGAAATCCGATTCGATTCCCGATTCCCTCATAAATTCTATGGAGTTCCACAACTTCCCCCACACATGTGGCTCAGCTCGTTCCCAGGGAGCGAATTCAATTGAAATCTCATTGGAGATTCGGAATTCTACGAATTTGCTAAGCTCGCTTCTCGCATTATCATAACGGATTGGGCTCGAAATGAAATCGTCGTCAGTCGTGTATGCAAATATCGATAAATTATCGATAACATTTAACAATTATTGCTCTGTTTTCGCATCAATTTGCATTAATTTTCGCGAGCGAAAAGAAAGTGTTTCTTATTTCCCTATTAATTCCTTTAGCAAATTAACAGATCTTCAAAGCGACACGAAGAAGACACCAAAGCGACAACAACAACTGGATTCGAGTCGACTTGTTACGCATCGCCTTTGATATGCGCCGAATGCGAACTTTTGTCTTGTTGTTGTTTTTCATCATCTTCTGCTTCTTCTTCTTCTTCCTCTTCTTCTTCGCTTTTTATGTTCGTCTGTCGATAGATAATAAAGAAGGCAATTAAATCTCGCGGATCGATAAATTAACAATTATGCAGAAGAAATCAAACGAAACGAAACGGAACGAGACGAGACGAGACGAGACGAGATTTCCAAGAACTTGGCTTAAGATCTATGTAAAATTATGTAAAGTTCAAGGCGTCGATGAGTCGTGGGCATCGATCGAATCATCCGCTAAATTTGTTGACTATGACTAAGGCGAAGAAGAAGAAGAAGAAGAAGAACTAGGCAGAATTTTGAAAGGGGAAATCAGGTGGAAGCAATGGGGAAGGTTTGGGGGGAAGCTAACAAGGGTGGGTTAAGTAGAGACTGAGAGATAGTGGGAGTGAAAGATGAGAGAAGAAAAGGGGAGAGACAGAAATAGATGGACAGATAATAGAATGAAAGAAAGAAAGAGAATGAGAGAGATAAAGAGAGGGCAAAGGGACCAGTGGAAGATATAGGAATAGAGAGAGGACTACAGTAGGAGAGATAGGAATACAGAGAGGGAGAGAGGGAGGGGAGAGAGAGCGAAAGAGAGAGAGAGAGATAAGAGAGAGGGGAATGGAACGAGAAGAGAAATAGGGGAAAGAGAAGACTACAGAGAGAAAGAGAATGAGAGAGAGAGAGAGAGAGAGAGAGAGAGAAATAGCTGAGAAAAGAATGACAGAGTGAGGAATGGAGAGAAAGATAAAGTGAGAGATAGAGAGAGAGAAAGAGAGAGTGAGATTGAGAGAGATTGAGAGAGATTGAGAGAGAAAGAGAGAGAGAGAGGGAAAGAGGGAGAGCAAAAGAGAAAGAGAGAGATTGAGAGAGAAAGAGAAAGAGAGAGATTGAGAGAGAAAGACAGAGAGAGAGAAAGAGAGAGAGAAAGAGAAAGAGAGAGAGAGAAAGAGAGAGAGAGCGACAGATAGTGAGAGAACGGGAGAAAGAGAGGAGAGCCATAGGAAGTGAGAGAGCAAGGAATATGATTGGGAAAACGGAAGAAATAAAGAGAGTGGGAGAAAAAGAGAGAAAATGAAGGAGAATTAGAAAGAGAGAAAGAGAGAAATCTGCTAATGGCAGAAAAAGAATGAGATGGAAGATATGAAGAGGGAGAACGCGAGGGCAAGAGAGAGAAGCATAAATGTAGATAGAGCGAGAAAGAGAGAATTAGAGACACTGGAAGTAGAGGGAGAAAGGGAGGTAGATAATAGGATAGTAAGAGATAAAAGTAGAGACAGAATAAGAAGACTAGCAAGTGAGAGAAGAGATAGTGTCCATAGGTTATCTAGAGACTAGCAGTCACTTGAGTAAGGTCTTCTACTCGATAGGAAATAGCGCGAGACTTGCAGTCGCCAGCGCAATCGGGCGATTTCTCGATCTGTGGGAAAAATATGATCGAAGAACGCATTACAGCTATGGGCAGGTGAGGCAGGCAGTCCTTGAGCTGTGCCATAAATTAGCTTTAAGCAAAGCCAAACAAATCGGAAGATCTATTTGAAGATGGAGATGAAGAGATTGTTGTGGCTAAGCTGAGCCGAAGAATGGTTCCGACCAAGCCAATTTGTGTTGTTGTTTCGGCTTTTGCTTTTTCTTTTGAGTTTCCCAATAACTCGTTTGCATGGCGATAGTGGGGCGGGAGGGGGTGAGGGGCAGATCGATTTGAGATATTTAGTGAAGACATCAGCCCGCAACTGTCAGTGGGGCGTGTCGAATGAATTTGTTTAATCTTTAAGGTGTTTTTTTTTTTTCTGAAGATGAAGTAGAAAAATGAAACCAAGGCAAAAGCCATCAACCATCAGCCATTTGAAGAGCGTGAAGAACGGCAACGGTCCAAGCACTCAGCTCGAGTCGGTCTGACAAGCTGCTGAAAACGCTTAACGTTTTCATTAATTCTGAATGAAACAAGAAGAAGAAGAAGAAGATCGATTCCGAATACATATATATCTTCATGCATAGAGCTTTGAGTACCAAATGGCAGTCATTCGGGTCGGTTTTTGGCCACTTGCGAGGTATTTCGTGCCGATTTGCACTAGAAGTGAAATTTGGCAACAGCGCATGGACTTTAACTGCTTCACTGATGAAGTTTGGCAACAGCTGTTGGGGGTTGCTTTAAGAATTTGATTTTTTAATTTTGACAAAATTTCAAATTTGGGGTTTACTTTATTTTGACAAAATTGCAGTATTATTTATATCGTATTTTTTATTTTTGAAGTGAAATTTGGCAACAGCGCATGGGTTTTTGGCTTAACTCTACAGCAGTCTGGTAGCTACTGCTGGGATTTTCTTTGGGCATTCGATTCATTTTGCTAAAGTTGCTTTAGCTTTGTGAAATTTGGCAACAGAGCACTGATATTTCTGGCTGAAATGAAATTTGAAGTTTGGCAACAGCGCTGCAAAGCAGTTAAGATGTTCTATATAAAGAGAAGATATATTATATGAGCATTACTACCCATTCTATGCATTACATATCTGCAAATTGAGCCCAAACAACAGATGATCCAAGGCGCTGTGAAAACTGGCAACCGCGCGCCCTGCACGAAACAATGAAAATGGAGAACGAATATTAAATATGTTTTTAAAGCGTTTCAAAATAATAATAAAAAATAAGCTAGACTTGATTAAAAATAGATAAAACACGAAGACAGAAGAAGAAGAGGGAGAAGGAGAAGACGAAGGCGGAGAAGGAGAATGGCACAAAACAGTTCGGCTGAGATCTGCATCGGAAATGAGGCGCAGGTTGATAAATGTGATAAATGTGATAAGAGGCCAAGAAAACGGAACGGCTAATTGAGCGAAGGCTAAGCCAAAGCGAGGGATGCAATAGCATAGAACGAGTGAGATAGGAGAAGGGAGAAGAGAGAAGCGCTGAGAATTCAGGTTCATTTATCAACTTTGGCATTGGCGTTCCCTAAAATGATAAACAGATATATGGGGTATATACGGTAAGGGTGCGGGTGGGTGGCTCTGAGGGGGTGTAGGACTTGGCTTCAGTCAGTCCGGCATTCATTCTTAAAAAAAAAACGCTCAAACTGGTCTGCGAAATGGACTCCCAAATCGAACGAATGTCGCGCATATATTAGCGCATGTTTTCCAATAAAATAAATAAAACAACAACAACAAAATGAATGCTGGGCAGAGATATATGGACATACATACACATATATGTATGTGTATCCACATGTATATAGATACTCAATAAAAATCATTAAACTTAAACGCGTATGCTAATTCGTTGATGGCGGTTTTCTAATTTGTTGTCATCTGAACACACAGCTATATATATATCTATATCTATATATATGTATATATGTTACAAAACCCGCTTTTTTAATGGCCCTTCAATGTGCCAAAGTCTGCCCAAATACAGTTACATCTATCGCCGCTTTGGGGCTAGGGGCTGGCTGCCCCAACAACCCAACAACCCAGCAACCCAATGGCAAATTCAAAACAAGTGGATAGTGCGTATGGCCAAAGGTAGAGATAGACGACGTGGATACCCTGTAAATGAGAACTAGACTAAGATATCTTCAACAAACCATGCAGATAGCTACCTATATAGAGCTCTACAGAGTATGCTTCATACAGCAAAACCATTCCTTTTACCAACTTCAGATTGATCATGCATATATTATATATATAAATTTGCATGGTGTATAACAAATCTGAATAAGATCTCATTTCTGTTACCCACTCAAGCTTTCATACGAAATTTCATATGCCAAACCTTTCTAGTTACCGAGTTCACATAGATATCAAGCTAGTCTCTCACAATGCAAGGCAGTTTCTGAGCAGTTATTAGAAAAAAACAGTCAAATATATGCTATATACGCTGAAAGGCAGCTACAAACCAAATTTCAGCAATCTAGTTCTGCTAACAGCAGAGTTCCTATAGATAGTTTTGCAGTTTCTAGCATTTTACGATAGTAATTGTGAAGGGAAAACAGAATGTGCATGGAAGTATGCTATGTACGACCTAAGGCAGCTATATGCCAAACTTCAGCGCTCTAGCTCTACTAGAAGCTGAGTTCCTATAGGTTAATTGCTAGAAAGTCATAGATTGAAGGGGTTTCTTGAAGTTTTTGTTAGTGTTTGTGGTATATTCAGTGACTGCTTCATTGTAGCATATATTATCTCACATTACATATATCACACTACATATGCAATTATAATACCCCACTTGCTACACTTACAGGGTATTACCGCACGCAACGCGTTGACAACTGTCGACGTTCTCGCCATGTCCGCATCGGATTGGGCGCTGCGGTTCGTTGTCCGGTTCGGTTGGGTCTTCTTTATTTCTTCTTTTTTCTTCTTCTTCTTCATTTTGTTTTTTTTTTTTTTTTGCGAGCTGCGACGCCGACGGCGCTTAGCTGGGGCTCCAGCAAAAGACCATATATAAGGAAACAAGAAGTGGAAGCGTTTGTATTTATTTGTTAGAACCCGTGCGCAACGCACCTCTCGCTGCGAGTCTCACAGTCTTCAACTTGCAGTTCGACTTAGGATACCCTCTCGAAAAATCAAAAACACACAAACTTTAACATGAAGAGTTTTGTAAGTTTCCAAAAAAAATATTATAAAAAGTTACAAATAAATAAAAAAATATTTATAGAAGTGTTGAAAGTGAAAAAAGAGAAAATCTAAAAATAAAAAAAAACTGGTGAATTTTTTTTAAGTGGTCAAAAAAAATAAATGGCATTCAACAGCTGAAAATAAAATAAATAATTTTTTCACTAAAAAAAATATTGAAAATAAAAAAACTCTAAACTAGCCAAAAACTAGCTAAAAGTCCTTTTTAAAAAAGGCTAAATTTGCGAGCTTACAAAATCTAAACTTAATTATAAAGTGTTTTCATTACGCTAAATAATATTTTTTTTTCAATAATTATTTGCTGAGCTTTTTTTTGTTGCCGTTTTTGGCTTTTTTCTACATGTTTTATCAACTTTTTTTTCACCGGCATGCTAATTGACATGTTCAGCCAGTTGGTAGCACTTCCTACAAAATTCCAGTTGTACGAGCTCTTTAATCTGCAATCTAAACTTTGGCCTTTTTTGTTGGGTTTTTCTGTTTGCTTTGCATGCGTTCATTTCGCTAATTGACTTCATTCAACATGAATCGTGTGTGGGACACGCACAGCCAGGCACTTGCTTTCGCACTCACGCACACACACATAAGCAAGCAAAAGCAGAGATTGCCCAAGTCTAATTGCAGGCGCTTGCCTGCTCGCTCACATACGCACAGGCAGTGAATGTCCATTCGCTTGCTTTCGCACTCACACACATTAGCAAGCAAAATCAAGTCTAATTGCAGGCGCTTGCCTGCTCACTCACATACGCACAGGCATAGAGTGTCCAGGCGCTTGCTTTCGCCTTCGCACACACACGCACAAGCATAGAATGCTCTTGTGCACTTCCAGGCGCTTGCCTGCTCACTCGCACACACACACACACACTCCAGTCGCTTGCCTTTGCCCTCGCACTGGCCTGCTCACTCACACACACGCACAGGCTCCGTTAGTCTGGACGGGCGAATCGTGTCGGGGCGAAGCTGAGGCAAAGCAATGAGCGACAAACATTGGAAACGATTTAAGCTCAAGTCAAATAAATCAAAACGCATTAGCAGCAGCAACAACAATGACAACGGGGCAACGCGCGAGACAGAGCGACGGCGAGCCAAGGCGAGCGTTTAAAGACGCCAACAAAACGCCAGCAAAACGCGCGCGCACGCCAGCAATTTGATTAATTGCTGCGATTTTAAACGCCTGTTGATCGTTTTTTACGCTGAATTCAAATCCGAAATGCATAAAACAAGTTGTGCGACACTTGGCGCAGACCACGAGCCACTTGGCCCGTGATTTATGCAGCGCTCGTTAAAATAATGTTAAGAAAAAAAATACACACACACACACAGACAGACAGACGACACAGATTTGCATATTCCGTTTTTTATCTAGTTTTATTGTTTGTTATCTGCGTCGCTCTTAAGTGACAGCTCGTACAAAACGTGAATACACAAATCAAGCAATCAACTAATCGTATAAACTAACCATATCCCCCACCTCTTCTCTCTCTCTCTCTCTCTCTCTATTTCTCTGCTGTTGTAGCTGGTTTTGTGCTTTGTGGCGTTGGCCGTCGCCGACGTGAAACACCTGACAGATCGCAATCTGGATCTGTTCAAGTATAATCCGGGCGATATCTACACCCTGCCCGAGGACATCGACGACGATAAGCCCGCCGTGCACTTCAGCGGCGACGTGATGAAGGCCAAAACCGAGAAGCTGCAGAACTACAATTCGGGCAAAAAGTTCAAACTCGAGTAAGTGGATGCGGATGCGGCGGCAATAAATCGATACGTTTCGATCTGCCAATCGATAATGGACAAAAACAAGCCAAGTTAGCTTTAAATTAGCCAAAATTCCATTTGATTGCCATTTAACACGTCGATAACCACAATTCATCATTATCGTGTTCCTTTTTGGGTTATTCCCACAATCGATAACCATCAAAGGCTGACATATTGCGACATATAGAAACAGCTATAATAAATTTGTTGACCATTTTATTAGCAGACAACAGTCATTAGGCTAGCTTCGTATATATATATCAATGATGTGAGTTTGATCGATAAGCAAGATGCAAAGCAATCGATAACAAGCGATTGTATTTAGTTTGGGATATCTCATATGAAGCTGAATGTGATTCGAGTGTGATGTCCAATTGATTTGAATATGAATATAACTAATCGATAACATATCGATAAATTGTCGATAACATGCTGATCGAACATTTTATAGTATCATTTCATTATCGATAAATAGGCTACAACAAAAATTTCACTCACTTCAATTCGATATACATTCGATAACTAATCGATTATTTTCCATAGATTGAAGACTCAGAACGGCATTGAGGTCAACAGCGTGGGCAAACTGAAGGACGACAAGACCTTCGTGGTCAGCGGCTCGTACTCGTTCACCGGCGCCGACGGCAAGCGCTACAAGACCCGTTACACCGCCGATGAGTTCGGCTACCACCCGATCACCGAGCTGGATCTGGACCTGCCCGAGTAAGTAGACCCGAGAGGGAGAGAGAGAGAGAGAGAGAGAGAGAGAGAGAGCTGCTTAGCTACAATGCCATATCCACTCTTTGCAGCCCACAGCCCATTGCTCCTGCGGGCCAGAAGCCAGCCGCCGACCTGAGCAGCCTGCTGGGCAACAAGAACCGCTTCCAGTTCCTGCAGCAGAACCTGAACAACGAGCAGGGACCTCTGCGCGGCAGCGGCCAGAGCGGCGACGACTACAGCTACAGAGCACCCGTCAACGGCAACGGCAACAACGGCTTCGATAACGGCTACGGTGCCGGCAACGGCCTCGGCTCCGGTTTCGGCTCCGGCAATCCCTTCGGCCCCGGCAATCCCTTCGGCCCCGGCAATCCCTACGGCAGCAATGCCAATGGCAACGGCTACAACTACCAGCCACCCGCAGAGCCCTCCCGCCTCTATCTGCCCACGGCATAAGCTGTTGGACTGTTCCCACTCCCAGTCAAGGAGTAATTCCGTAAAACAGCCCCGCCCCCCTCGACCCTAAGCCCAAGTATTTAGTTTTAAGCGCAGAAGCAGAACCCGCAATCAGCAATTAACAAATAGCAAAATTATCTATAGATCTATATGCGTTATACCTACGGTATATATATATATATTATTTTTTTTATCATCTTTTAGTGTTATATGTATACAATATATCCTTTGCAATCCCCACTTCCCCTATCCCCACGTACCCCCCAAGTACCCAAGTACCAAGCCGACCTACAGAAAACAAAAGAAAAGACGAGACGAGCCGATGCGATGTGAACATGACAATGAATCTATATATGAATATATATATGTATATACACTGAGTGATATTAGTAGTAAATAAAATGGCTAAACTAAAGTCTTTGGATGCGAAATCTTACTGGGGAAAGGGTCAATGGTGGAAAGTCTAGAGCTGGGCTGATGTAAACCTGACTCTGGCAGGGATTTGACTCTAGAGTTGATCTATCTACGCGATCTAGTTTTACGAGCTGCTTGTAAACCTCCTTGCAACTAGCTAAAACAGTTCTAGTTTTGATATTTTCCATATATGTACAGTGAAACCTCGATATGACGAACGAGCTTCGTTATAACGAAAAACTCAAATCAAACTTGAATTGTTCTTTAAGTCCCTTGACTTTACCAAGGTTTTACTAATAAGTAGCTATCGATAGGCGAATCGATAGACATAACGAAACATTTTCTGGTTCCCCTCAGGTTCGTTATATTGGGGTTTCACTGTAATTTGTAGCTCTATATGTAGACCCAAAGATCTGCAAGCTTTAGCATATCTTTGCCTCTAGAAACTAGACTTCTGCCTCTCCCTGCCCACAAAGGTGTCCATATACATGTCCATCTTGTAAAGTGCCTTGTAAGTATGCCATGGAGCATTGCTTAGCAATAGTCTACTCCTCGCTCTATCTAATATTGTAGAAGAAGTCACATACAAGCCACTTTTTGGCTTAGATGACAGCCTTAACAAGCAAGTCAAACTCCAAGCTGAGATAGCTTGGCTTACAAGCTGCTTGTAAAGTGCCTGGTAAGTATGTTATGATTATTATTATGCTTTTTACATGTATTATCTATATATAAATGTTTCAGAATGAGCTGATATAGCTTAGGTTAGTGAATCAATATGCTGTAAGCTGCTGGCAAAGTGCCTTGTAAGTATGCAATGAGTATTACAGGCTGAGCTTATATGGGCACTCGCCTATAAGCAGACTTCTGTATTATCTATATCTATATCTATATCTGCATCTGCATCTGCATTTGTATCTGTATCTGTATCTATATCTATATCTATATCTATATCTATATCTATATCTATATCTATATCTATATCTATATCTATATCTATATCTATATCTATATCTACATCTACATCTACATCTACATCTACATCTAGATCTACATCTAGATCTACATCTATATCTATATCTATATCTATATCTATATCTCTATCTCTATCTCTATCTCTATCTCTATCTCTATCTCTATCTCTATCTATATCTATATCTATATCTATATCTATATCTATATCTATATCTATATCTATATATATATCTATATCTATATCTATATCTATATCTATATCTATATCTATATCTATATCTATATCTATATCTATATCTACATCTACATCTACATCTACATCTACATCTACATCTAGATCTACATCTATATCTACATCTAGATCTACATCTATATCTATATCCATATCTATATCTATATCTATATCTATATCTATATCTATATCTATATCTATATCTATATCTATATCTATATCTATATCTATATCTATATCTATATCTATATCTATATCTATATCTATATCTATATCTATATCTATATCTATATCTATATCTATATCTATATCTATATCTATATCTATATCTACATCTACATCTACATCTACATCTACATCTAGATCTACATCTATATCTATATCCATATCTATATCTATATCTATATCTATATCTATATCTATATCTATATCTATATCTATATCTATATCTATATCTATATCTATATCTATATCTATATCTATATCTATATCTATATCTATATCTATATCTATATCTATATCTATATCTATATCTATATCTATTTCTATATCTATATCTATATCTATATCTATATCTATATACATACATATATCTACATATGTATTTAAGATTAATATCTGCTATAGAATCTGGATGATTTCCAGGCCAGAACTGGATTGCTTAGACGATATATTATATTATATAGATCTATAGAATCTGCATAACATTATAGTTTCTCCAACTTCTTATTTCTATATGCATCGATCTTAGTTTCAGTTCTCCTATAATTCCACAGTGCCTTGAAGAGATCCATATAGAGTCAACTTATCCGAGATTCTTGACTATATATATAGTTGGCCTGGCTTCCTAGTTCCCCGTTGACTTGGCCAGTAGCGCCTCGATGCGCTCCCGGGCTTCTACGTAGGCCGCCATCACCTCCTTGAGCGTGGGCGAGACTGTCGCCTTGGGCTTGCCGTGGTCCTCGTCCGCCACATCGTCGTCGTAGTCGTCCTCGAAGTCGCTCTGGGCCCGGAGCACCTGGTAGCCGAACTGCAGGTGGCGCTGCTGCACCTTCTGCATGCTGAAGCGGAGCGTGCCCGTGCTGCGCATCGCGTGCTCCCGGCCCAGCTCCATGCGGCTGTGCACCTGCTTGTCGCCGGAGCGGGACTTGAAGTAGCCAACGAAGTCGAACAGCGAGCGGCCGCCAATGAAGTAGCGATTGAGTGCGTCCAGCCAGGTGCCCACGGGCCGGATGCAGCGCAGCTCCAGTCCGGCTGTCACGCTGTCGGGCAGCGGCGCCAGCAGGGAGCAGGCGAAGTGGGCGTAGCCCTCGCAGCGCTCCCGCTGCCAGCTGTCGACGCTGATCACCTCGAAGTAGATGTGGAGCAGCTGGTGGAGCTCGTGCGCCTCCTCGCAGAGCAGCGTCAGCTGCCAGCAGTGGCCGAACTGCGCCACGCGCTCCGCCCCGCCCGCCACGCACGTGGCCGTGGCGCCGCGCAGCGGAAACGGATCGTGGCCATTGGCCGGCTCCAGTATGGTATGCGCCGGGGGATTGACGTAGTAGCGCACGTGGATGTTGGGGTACTCGAAAAACTGCCCCTCGTGCAGCTGCAGGAGCAGGACGATGCGCCGCATGCGCTTGGGCGGCACCTGGAACTGGAGCACGCGGCGCTGGGCCAGCTCGCTCTGGCGCTGCTGCTGGTAGTAGTTGACCAGCCGCTCGGCGCTGGCCCTGGTGCCCGGCTGGGCGCTCTGGTCGAGCAGCTGCTGCAGCTCCGGCGCCAGCCGTGCCGGCTCGAGCGGCTCCTCCTCGAGCACATTGACCACGGTCGCGTTCTCGAAGCCGTAGGCGTACAGCAGCCGGGAGTCGTTGTCGATCTGGAGCATGTACTCCATGTCCTCCACGGTCAAGCTGAAGTCCGGATAGACGTAGAGCAGCCCCTTGGCCGGATCGTAGCGCAGGAACAGCAGCAGCGTGTCCTGCTGCAGCTGCGCGTAGACGTACATCAGCTGGCAGCCCGCCCGCTGCATCGCGTGCGCCTCGCTGGGCACCCGAGGATCGCCGGCGGGCAGCTCGCGCAGATCGGCATCGATGAGCGTGTGGATGAGACAGGTGCGCAGGGCGAAGTCCGGATCCTCCGACAGCAACGAGGGCGTGTCCATGCTGAGCTCGGAAAGCGGCGAGGATCTGCCCCTGGAGCCCTTCTTACGGCGGCGGCGACGGCGCACGCGCTGCCGCTGCTCGGCGTAGAGCTGCCGCTGCACGTGGCGCTGCTGCAGATCCAGAATCTCGGCCGTCCAGCGCTGGTAGCGACGCTGCAGCGAGGTCCGGCAGTTGCTCGGCTCGCTGTAGCGCTCGATCTCCTCGATGCTGAAGCACTTCTGCTGCCAGCTGAGGCAGACGTGGGCCGTCGCCCCGCTGCACAGCTCCGGGTTCTGCACCTGAAAGCCCGCATCACCCGAGATCTGGTATTGCTGCAGCGAGTCGCTGAGCTCCGACTGCAGGCTGCTACTCGGCTGGCTGCTCGGGTAGCTGCGTGCGCTGCTGCTGCTGCGGCTGGCGGGGCGACTGCCGCTGCTGCCGCCGCCTGGGTTATAATAGTTATAGTAGGAGTAATAGTTGTTACCAAACTGATCCTCGTACGGCACATAGATGAAGCAGTCCGACCACCCACTGCTGCTCCCCGTCTCCGGATAGTGGTCGGCGTAGCTCACTTTCGCGCCTACATATTCAAACTTCGGCACGGGCAGCCATTCGCTCACGTGCCGCAGCTTCAGCTCCAGCTGCAGGTTGTTGATGTTGCCCGTGACACGGTAGATCCCAGTGCGTTTCGGTGCACTGTGCCTATACATCCTGTCAGGTGAGAGAATATCCGAGAATTCGACTTGTTTTGCTTTTCTCTTTTTGTTTGCAACTGAATATTTTCATTTTAGTCGTTATGACAACGATAATCGCTTTAGACTTATCGATTGCGCATGACACTGAATACTGAAAAGTTTGGCATTTATTAGGTATTTTTTAAGACGGCAGCGCTGTGCGCGCCAACGTTTAAATTTGAATGTTTGTTGATGATTTTATACTATTACTTTATAATATACTAATACTTTGCAAAAATAATATAATAATTAAAACCAAAAATAATTATCGTTTTCAATAATTTATATTTGTCGTTAATTGTAATCAACCATTTCTTTTTAGTTCTTATGGCAACTGAGTGTGCGCTCTAAAAATACTGTATGCATTTAGAACTGTTGGTATTTTTATGTGCTAAAATGCTGCGCGCGTAAGCATATATTTGAATTATTAACTAATTTATGATAGCGTTAATTGTATTTGGCAGGCAGCTTTCGCTTAATGTAAGTAAATTGAAATGCAAATACTTATGCATGTTGCATGCCATGCTTTTGCGCTAAAAAATACCACAAACTGCTATGCCACAGCACTGCCAACTCGTTGCAAAGCGAGCGCGCGCGCGCTGCCTACTATTTGACTCGAAACGGCGTGCATGTGTGTATGTGTGTGTGTGAGTGTGTGTGAGTTTGAGCTTTTCCACTGCGCTTGCCTGCAGTGTTTATCGTCGGTTGCTTTCGGTGCCGTCGCCGTCAGTTGTTATTTTGTGGCGCTGCGTGCTGGTCGTGCATAACGCGTTTCTCACCTCTAACCACGCACTTCACTTTGTTTTGTTAACACATTTTTCTCGTTACTTTGCGGTTCGTCTCCTCTACACATATAGTTTTTTTTTTTTGGTTGTTGTTTTTCTTGTCACCTGTGGCGCGCGCGCAAATACATATATGAAAAACTAAGCAACAACTGTCATAATTGCATTACTATTATTATTACTATTATTATTGTTTGTGTTCTGCTTTTATTGGCAGTGAAAGTGTTTAACTTGGCTTACTACTATTTTTTTTTCTTCTTTTGTTTAGTGTTTTCCAATTGTCACACAAAAAATAAATACAAAATACAAAAAAAATGCAGCAGAAAGCCGATGAGGTGAGTGAAAAATAAAAGAAATGTAGAAAATAGAAAGAGTCGAAGCGATCGCAGCATGTTGCTGCCGTTGTCCTCGGCAGCATCCTGCGCGACTTTGTTGCAGAACTGTGCATTGAACTCAGTTTGCTCTCCTTTACTATTGTTGTTGCTGGTGGTTCTTGTGCCGTGACGTTCCATTCACTGATTCTGGAATATCATCACAGCAGCAGCAGCAGCAGCAACAAACGGCCTCATTGTTTTTCTTATTTTTCTTTTTCTTTTTTTTCGTTTGGTTTTTCATTTAAATTTTGTTTGTTTTTGCTGTTGTTGTTGTTGTTTCCTCTGCTTCGCCTCTATTGTTAGCTGTTCTTTTTTTGTTGTTGTTGTTGTCCTCGCACTATTTGCACAGTTGTGTTTGGCAGTCTGCGCTTTGGACTCTCTTTCGCTCTTCTTTTTAATTGCGGCAACAATTTGCTTCGCCTCTTGTTGCGGCCTTTCCATGTGCCGCCGCTTTGTTTATAAGCATTTTTGTCTTTCTTTTTTGTTTAGCTTCTTTTTTGGGCTGCTAAAGCCAAAGTCATGGCAACATTTGGCCGTCTCCAGTGAAATTTCGTTTGCTTGATTTCTTTGCACGAAAACTTCTATTGTTTGTTGTCGCTTATTTTGTTGTTGTTGTTGTTGTTTCTGCAGAGATGAGCGCACTGAAATGTGCCAAGTTCGATAAACAAACCGTGAAGCGGCGACCCAGAGACAAGTGACAAGCGGCAACCGCAGCCACAATAAATCAACAGCTGTTTTTACAACTCATTTAGCGCGCAGACCAAACTCAACAACAACAACAACAACGAGAGCAGCTACATAAATTGCCTGCGCCTGCAACAAAATTTGTTGCCAAGATCGAGACGGAACCAAAAACAAAGCCAAATGTTGCATTTAGCCTTGCTGCAGTTGCAAGTAAAAGTCGAAAAACCTGTAAGTCGCAGCACGAAGAGAGGGAGAGAGAGAGAGAGAGAGAGAGAGAGAGGGAGAGACAGAGGGAGAGGGGTTGACTGCTATTGACAGAAGATGACTGTCCGTGACCCAAATAAATGAAGCTAAACGAAAAAGCCAACAAGAATTACAAGAGCAAAAGAGACAGAAAGAGAGAGAGAGGGGGGGAGAGAGAGGGGGCGAGCGGGAAGAGACATCATTTGAGTCAAATTGTCACGAGTCACGAGCAATATGAGGCTAAGTGCCATATTAGGCGCACTCGGACAAATTATGGAACGCAGCTGCCCACAGCGTTGCCAGATTGGGCCAAAAGAATTGACAGTTGGCAGCGCATGAAGCAGGAGCAGGACTCAAGGCGAATTAGGCGCACGAGGAGGCGAGCGAATTACAAAGAAATAAAGTAAAATAAGATAAGACAATAATTCCTAAAATGAAAAAAAAAAAATACTTAAATAAAATAAAGTTTTTTCTTATAATAAAAAAGGAAAAAAAAATAAAATAAAATTTTATATAATTAAAATTTTTAATAAAAATAAAAAAAAAATTTAAAAACAATTGGATTTATTAAAAGAAAACCTAAAAATAAAGTAAAATAATGCAATAAATATAAAAAATGCAACAAAAAAATTAAAATAATCAAAATATATGTATATATGTAAATTGTGAACCTAAGAATTAATTTTTATTATATATAAAAAAACAGAGTAAAGTAAAATAAAAACTAAAATAAAAATTAAAATAACAATTAAAATTAATATAAAAATAAAATTAAAACTAAAATTAAAATTAAAATAAAAATAAAAATAAAAACTAAAATAAAAATTGAAAATTAAAAATTAAAATAAAATAAATAAAATAAAAATAAAAATTGAAATAAAATTAAAAATTAAAATAAAAATAAAAATTATAATAAAAATCAAAATTGAAAATTGAAAATTAAAAATAAAATTAAATTAAAATAAAAATAAAATTAAAAACTGAAAACTAAAAATTAAAATTAAAATAACAATGAAAATAAAAAAAAAACGTATATAAAACATTTTCAATTCCTTTTTAATTTCCATTGAAACTTGAGCACATTTGTAATTTGTTTTTTTTTTTTTTATAAATGTGCTCGAGCTGTAGTTGAACTTCTGTACATACCTAGGCAATATATCATGCAGCTGTCACAGCTTTGATCGATCAGCTCGAGCAGAACGGCCAAAATTCTTCTCTTCAAGATATCCCAAGCAAATACGTAACAAAATAACAAATCAATATGGAATTTCGATATATAATATGCGTATGATATCAAATAAGTATGGAAATATGCATGTAGTATGGTATATAATATATGTATGGCATATGGCCTCTACGTGGTATATATATCTTATATACATAAGTAGAAATTTCCATAAGCACTTACATAGATTATGCCATATCGATAGAACTTTGGAGTTATCATAGATCGTATCATAGATCATATAAGTATGTATCATATATACGCATACTTTCTTTGGCTGTGCATAGTAGCTCTTGACTCACCTATATGTGCTGATCTGTTCACTCCAGCTGCTCTATATGTCTATATACTGCACTTATCTGAACTATTGCCCTCGAGTATTACTTCACATTCCGTTGCTCAGCTCCGACTTTTTATGGCCCCTCTCAGAGAATCAGCTCCAAACGCATTTTGCATTTCATTTCAACGAAAACCCGTTTAGAATTTGTTTTATTTTTATTGTTTTTTTTTCCACTTTTTTTTATTGTTAAAAATTTCGCTTTCAGCTGGCGACAAATTTTGTTGTTTTTTTTTTTTTCTCGTTGGAGCCAAAGTCAAAGTGAATTTTCTCGTTTCTGGCGGCGGTTTTCGCTGCCAAATTGAAAGTAAAAATGGCCAAAAAAAAAGGCTATAAAAAATCGAAAAACCAAAAAACCGGTCAAGCTGTGCGCTGCCTGCTGCCTGCTGCCGGCTGCATGCGGATGCTGCATGCAGATGGCGAGCGCGCAGTCGCTTGAGCTGCGATAAGCGAACATTAAAGTAATTTGAGATTTTTTTTTGTTTTTTGATTGCTGCACAAAGTGGACAAAACATTTCAAATTGAATATTATCAGAGAAGAAGAGGGGAGAAACAACGAAATAAATGCAAAATCATCATAAAGACAATAATTAAGGCTAAGCGAGGGGGAGGCTGATGGCTGGAGGGCAGCCAGCTAGGTCTCTAGACCTCACACACACACACACACACGCAGACACACTCGACTATTTGAAGATGGCAGCGGTTGTAATCAAAGCCAAAGCCAAAGCCCAAAGTCAAAGCCCAAATCCAAATCGTGGCCCGAAAAAGACTCAAAGCCAAAGGCGTAACAGAGCAAAGAACGCGGCTGTAATTACGTCTGGAGTAGGTAGTCCAAAGACAGACTGAGCGAGAGAGAGAGAGAGAGAGAGAGAGAGGGATAGTGAGAGGGGAAGTCAATAACAAACAGAGCCAAATGAAAATTGCAAACAAACAAAAATGCGCCAAAGACGAAACTTGTCGCTGGCGATCGTCGGGCGATGTTGACTCTGTGGATGAGGGAGGGGGAGAGAGCGAGAGAGAGAGAGAGTTGGGGAGAGCGCATATATATAATGAGAAGTAGCAGCAGCTGGCAGAAGGTGGAGGTCAACGGCTGAGTCAATGACACTTGACCCCAACTCATTAGAGACTTTGGATGCGTACATAGCTTAGGAGAAGGAGGAGGAAGAGCTGAGATGGAGAAAATGGGAGAAGAGAAGGCAAAATAGTGAGAAACATGCAGATGGAGAGGCAGTTAGTGAGGCAGGCTAAAGTAAAGGGAGAGAGATGAATGTTGAGAGTGAGATATAGAGGGAAAGAGAGAGAGTGAGATAGAAAGAGAGATTGAGAAAGAGAGAGAGAGACAGTGAGAATGAAAGATAGAGAGAGAGAGAGAGAGAAAGATAGGAAAAGAAAGAAAGAGAGACAGAGAGTGAGAATGAAAGAGAGATTGAGAAAGAGAGAGAGTAGGAGAGAGATAGAGAGAGAGAGAGAGAGAAAGAAAGACAGGAAAAGAAGGAAAGAGAGAGAGAGCGAGAGTGAGAATGAATGAGAGAGAGAGATAGAGACATTGAGAAAGTGAGAGAGAGAGAGAGTAGGCGAGAGATAGAGAGAGAGAGAGAAAGAAAGAGAGAAAGAGTGAGAAAGAAAGAGAGATTGAG